>BTPG01000001.1:230883193-230895693 GCA_036245525.1 Semisulcospira habei | reverse complement strand
GCGAAATACTTTATTTATGGGGTGGCTAAGAGAGCCTCCGAGAAACTGGGTGTCTCATTGAAGACATAAAAAGACCGTTTATAGAAAGCCGGTTGACCTAGATTAGAGTCCGCAATTTGTGTCATATTTACTTGAAATTTTGGATATAGCCGGCTAGTTTGGAGAAAGACATGGGATGAGCTTGTCAGCCAGCTTTGTATCTTTTCAACGTTTTAAATTACAATTCATTCATTTTATTTTGTGTGTGCAAGTTTTGGAACCACGTTTTAAATAACAATTCATTAATTTTATTTTTTGTGTGCAAGTTTTGGAACCACTATAGACTCGCATCAAACAGTCAGCCCTGGAAGAGGCTGCGTGCCTTTCGGATGAGTGACGTGAAGCATCAATTTGGTCACTTTGTGCACGGCGTCGTGAGCGGCTAGCGATGCCATGACGTCAAGCTTATATTGACTTCATTTTGCTGCTCGTGCTATTCCTCTTCAGAATTCCTGTCGCTACTCCAGCCCACAGAGCGTACTAATGGCGGGAAGCCCCGTGTGTGTCGGCGTGTGTCTTGATCAGAGGTTGGCTTAGAGAGGAAGGAAATGGATCAGAAGAATAAGCTTAAAAAGATGAACAACTCTGAATGTTCCTAAAAGATAAACGCATGTGAACTCCAAACAATACGGTAGACTTTGGGATGAAATCCTCATCTTGTTCAATAGGAAATACTTCAACATCAGAATGAGGCCAAAGACAAAAGGTAGAGACCGTTGACAGCGAGGACAGCACACATATAGAAGGGACTTTGTGGGTTATGTTTATTTTAAAACAGACAAGAAAGTTTTCTTGAATTGTGCTTCTGAAATCGCTACACGCTGACCGGCATTCATGTGAAATACACAGATGTAGATGGGATCGAAAATAGGCATACATCAAACAGGACTAACAAAAGACATAAGCCTTCTGAGCCCCCGCGTATGTTAGGGCTCATGATGGTTTATGTCTCTTGCAGATGGATGGTGTTCGCCTTGTCTCCGATCCACAGGGTGATTATATATATATAAAATGTGAAGAAAGGATCCACATACACAACGTAGTTTAGGAGGAGTTACACTTTTATTCTATGCACAAATTTTCGCCCTCTCAGCGAGGGCTTCTTCGGGGAAATATATATATTTGTTTTCCTCCCTACGTCAAACGACCAGTCACTTTAGCGCAAACCGTACCATCATGACCGTGATATAAAAACCCCTGTAGCGAAAAATGGCGGACGTTTTGTAGCCCTCTCGATGACGCATCTTGGATGCCAGTTTTGTTCTATAAAAGATCGCCAAACGTTCTAAAGTACAAAGTTACTTAGTGTTGTTCGAAACAACAAGCACACTCAGTACTGGAGATAGCAACGTCATGACATATTTTAAATTACGTCATAAGTCTATTATGTATAAATGTATATTCCTTTGACGTAGGTCATGCCTGGCGTGCTCCAGGTCGCAAGATGTCTTCTTGATTTCTTTTACGAAAATAGTGGAGGAATGAAAACAAATACGTTATTGGTCGGAGGGGTTCGCTGCACGGACCCTTGTAGGCATTCGGGAGGTCAAAGGAATCATTGTACCCCCCTCAGGCCTTCGGCCTTCCGGGTACAATGATTCCTTTGACCTCCCTCAGGCCTACAAAGGTCCGTGTAGGGAACCTCTCCGACCAATAACTTACATATATATACTCGTATACGCCTTTGCTACGAGTATACGAGTATATATACTGCAGAGACAATAAGGTGCGAGTGGATTATCGAAAATAAAAAATGTTCGCCGATTATGTTATATTTGGTGCAGCCCGGATTGCGAGGTTCACCGAACATTCGGGTTCCACCATATAACGTACGAAATCAATGAACAGGTTTTCTGTAATCCACGAGAGCCTTACTGCGTAAGCAGTTTATACCATGTGCCTCCTTCTACGTACTATTCTTGTGGGCTGAAATGTGACCGAAACAGCCTTCAAAGTGGACTCATTCCGCGGCATGTTTACGTCTGACGCCTCTAAAAGTACAAATGTGCTTCAGATGCCTGCAAACGCGATAATTATCTCTCACACCAAACCGATAATTCAGAAGAAAACCACCCTCTAACCTGCTTCTGCCACGAATTTCCTTCAAATCACCGTAGACGCTTGCACAAAACTCCTGTGCATTTGGAAGATGCCGCTACTGATTTCTATTAATAGTGACAAAAAAGTTTGTACCTGCATGAAATCACATCCTATTTTAAAATTGAAACGACGAACTTACATGCTCCATACATGCGTAATTTCAAGTCACATTTTCACTTCAGTATGTGCACCTGTTAAGTCGCCGCTCCATGTTTTGCTGCTAGGTAGATCGAACATTGGTATTCCACCCCAGAAAATGCCACGCGAAAGGAATAAAACGTATTTTTTTCTGCTACTGACAAAGACGTTTTGCTTCCAATGAAGTTAATATGCAGCCCTCTATGGGAAATACAGTTGAAAGAATAAGGTGATTACTTGACCTGTAGAAGAGCTTGGCTGTGTTTCCGGAGTGAGGTGCCCGCTGCCGAAGGTAACAGAAATTAAACAAACACCCTTTCAGTGCTAGAACGGTATCAAGTAAATACAAAGATTTTCTAATTCTCACATATCGTTCTAAGTATGTCCTACGTGAGTGAGTAGGTGAATGAGTAAGTCTTCGCTGTTGTCAGGAAGTTAACCATTTCACAGCCAGTTGTTCGCAGACTGTTTCTGAAATCTCAGTTTAACGCAATTCTCTAAAAGGCATAGATCTTCATGAGTCCCCGCAGTTGCGGCGGGGACTCATGAGGATCTATACCTCGTACAGATAGACCAATATCACGTGTTCTCGGTGGTAAACAAGGACAAACAAAGATAGATTTTTAAAATTTTATGTTCATAAAACATACCGCTCTCAAAAAGTTGTAATTTTTATCAACAACGTTTTTGTGTAATCTAACCCAACATGCAGTTAAATACCTTTATTTTGCAGCACCTAATCGGATATTTTTCTCGTTTTTTTATATTTTTTTTTATAGCAATGACACATTATACTAACACGATATCAGTAGAGGATCAGAGGGACACAAATCAAATACTTACCGAGTTAGCGTTCCTTCTGTTCCTTGTTTGTTTATACCTGAAAAATAGTGCTTTCAGTTAGTTAGTTAGTTATTTGGGTTTAACGCCGAGCAGGCAACTAAGGCCATCTCACGGCGGAGTGCTTTCAGACTTTCAGACCTGTGACTGACAGTAATTTTGTTACAAAACAAATAGTGTTGTTTGTGCCATTGCACGAACGAAGTACACAAATTAAGCACACAGAGTTTAGAAAGGGGGAACAATGCAAGAGGGGTAGGTGTCGAACAAAAGCCTTTTGGCCTTGACTATTTCAAATCAAACAAGATACCCTTCATAGCGTGGACAGAACACCTTGCAGATATACGTTTCAATGGCCAAAGAGTACCCATGTTGTAATCTAAAAGGAGTACGAATAAAGATGTCGAACTGAACTAAACACACTAAAATGGGCGATCGCTGTCAAAAGGCCAAAATAATATTCTAAACTGCCATTTGAAGTGAGGATCAGAAGATTGCTGTATACATGGATGATATATACTGATCAGCAAAAGAAATGCGCCATTTTTGGAATCGTCGGAAACACTCCGACGATTCCAAAAATGTCGCATTTCTTTTGCTCGTCAGTACATAATTGCACGATGAAGCACACTTTCACTTCACCTTTTCTCCTCCTAATGAAAACGACGATGACGACAACGGAGACAATGATGACGACAGCAGCGGCGATACCTCCACCAATGGCGTCTCCAGGGGATAAAGTTGACGAATGTGCATCTTTCGCTATCAACGATTCATTAAAATAAAAGTCTGATCAGTTAATCAGCCGATCAATCAATCGTTCGGTCCCTATGTTGGTAGGTCGCTCGCTCTGTCGCTCGCAAACTCGGACGGCCGATCGGTTGGTCAGTCTTGGGTCGCTCTGTCGGTATAGGTCAGCTGGTCAGTCTTGGGTCGCCCTGTCGGTATAGATCAGCTGGTCAGTCGTGGGTCGCTCTGTCGGTATAAATCTGCTGGTCAGTCGTGGGTCGCTCTGTCGGTATAGATCAGGTGGTCAGTCGTGGGTCGCTCTGTCGGTACAGATCAGCTGGTCAGTCGTGGGTCGCTCTGTCGGTACAGATCAGCTGGTCAGTCGTGGGTTGCTCTGTCGGTACAGATCAGCTGGTCAGTCGTGGTTCGCTCTGTCGGTATAGATCAGCTGGTCAGTCGTGGGTCGCTCTGTCGGTACAGATCAGCTGGTCAGTCGTGGGTCGCTCTGTCGGTACAGATCAGCTGGTCAGTCTTGGGTCGCTCTGTCGGTATAGATCGCTGGTCAGTCGTGGGTCGCTCTGTCGGTATAGATCAGCTGGTCAGTCCTGGGTCGTTCTGTCGGTATGGGTCAGCTGGTCAGTCGTGGGTCGCTCTGTCGGTATAGGTCAGTCGTGGGTCGCTCTGTCGGTATAGATCAGCTGGTCAGTCGAGTGGTCGCTCGGACGTACTGTCGGTAGGTCAGCTGGTCAGTCAGTTAGTTACTCAGTCAGTCATTCGGTGCCTTACTTGCGCGCTCGTTGGTTTGTTAGTAGCTTACGACGGACGCCTACCAACAACGAAAGAGAACTAAGTCATAGGATACAACCAACTTGTACCATAAGCATAGACAACACTATAAATATCTTCAATCTTCATCCCCCATCCCCCCCCTCCCCCGCTCCCCCCGCCGGGGTCGTTCGTTGAAAGCGGAATCTCAATATAGTCTGGTTTGCCAAACCCTGATTTTGGCATGACCCCCCTCGTGACAACCCCCAGAGCAGGTCTCAGCGGGTTTGAACTCTCTGATGTCTACATATTACAAATCCGATTGATGCCACTCTGGTACTGTTGAAGATTTTTTAAAAAGAAATAAATAAAGAAAATAAATAACCAAACTACAGTTAGTACACAAACGGGGCACTATTTGAAGCTACAGTGTCACGTCAGAGGTTATTGAAACAATGTTGCGGGCACGGACGGGAACAATGCTGGCGCAGTGAGACCTGTCATCGATGCGTTTCCTGACAAAAGCGCTGTGCTGTATGCTACTGCCCTAAAAACTAAAATAACCAGAATGCATGCGAAGGTTGCACATTTTCTCTCTTTTGATTAGTTATTAACCATCGTAGAAGATCTCGTTTATGTCGTTTTGGTAAAGCTTCAATGTGCGGCACATGCTCCACTGTTCATGCATACGTGAATGAAAACTCCGAACAGAAGCATCGAATATGACTGGTGGGGGGGGGGGGGGGGGGGGAGGGAGGGAAGGGATGGGGAGGGGGTTACATCACGGTTCACGACTTATTTATTATTTATTTTGCGATTCACGAATCCCCAGTCATTCACGTTTTACGAGGAAAATAGACGATGAAGTCTCTTTTCACCGGCCGAAAGAACTGAACATTTCTGGGTAGAAATTAGATAGTGCCAAACAGACTTTTCACGTTTTACGAAATAACCAGGACTTTTCACGACTCAATCACAAGAAAACGTTTCATGGATCACGAAAATGAAAAAAAAAAAAAAAAAAAAAAAAAAAAGAAGAGAGAGAGAGAGAGAGAGAGAGAGAGAGAGAGAGAGAGAGAGAGAGAGAGAGAGAGAGAGAGAGAGAGAGAGAGAGAGAGAGAGAGAGAGAGAGAAAGGAAGACAATCTAATCAGGCTTCACGTTTTTAGGGCATACCCCCTCATCACTTTTGTTACCCCTGAGCTGGTGAAAAGTATGGTTCCCTATATGTGTCATAATGCCGCTGTTTCCTTATCGCGGTGATACATGCTAGTATCAGCAACTCGGTTTTATTACAAAATGAAATGCGAGAAAGTGGCAACAGAGTTCAAAGCGTTGTGTTGTACCGCTAAAGGGTTTTGTGCGCAAAATATCTCAGATCGTAGGGAAAACTGACTGGATTTTGAGATTATGAAGAAAATAGAGGAGAACACGTCTGCCCTTGAATTTGAAGGTTTCAACACAATACAATGACGTCAGCAAATGCCTGATTGTGAAACTTGCGAACAAGACTATGTACAGACTTTTATTTGACATGGCTCCTTCAGATCTCTCCAGCACACGGACAGCAAGGGTCGAGGTACAGACATTTCAGAGACAGTCTGGCCATAGTTTTCCAGTCTTCACAGCAGACGAAACAGGTGATGATAAATGTCGTCCGGGTGTATCCTGAAATATCTATTGACTTTCTGAAATAAATGCACGTGATGGTGAATTTTATCGGATGCGCTGAGCTCCTCATAATTATACAATACTACTTTCGGAGTCGACTCTCGTCCTCTCACGGGAAAAATCCCGGACGAATGCAGAATTCTTAGACCCGTCATAAAAGAGCAAATTTGTTACACCAGGCTTGGAGCTCAAGACCGTAGGATATCAAGACCCACATGAACAGTTTTGTCGCCAGAAGCAAAACTACAAGATTGGGTGGACGAAACCAATCAAACACGTGTGATCACATAATCGACAGAGCGGAAAGGGAAGGTGACTAACCATTGTGTCTGTTGTAAGACTGACAGAGGTTAATGCTGGCCACTGGAAAAACAGCAACATCTTAAGAGAGAACAGGCCTGGATTGTGGTCTCAAACTACTTCCACGAGATATGGCCATGGTCCAAGTGGTATCAATGGCATCGCCGCCAGTCAAGGTGCCCAGAAAAATAATGACTGGCCCTCAGCTTGCATGTCTGCCGTCGTTTGAAAAAAGACATCACGACATTCGGGAAGTGGATGCTGAATCAGAACAATTTAAAAAGTATAGATGTTAGTGAAAGGATGTAAAAAAAAGAGGGGGGGGGGGGGGGGGGGGGGGGGAAGAGAAAAGAAAGCGCATTGATCCAATGAACTCAAGGGGCCATCCAGCAAATGGCACTGTCAATGTTGTGTTAGTCATGATCGGTTCTGGGGCGGGTGACAATGCTCTGGCCATCAAAGACTTGGATAAGGCTATGCATCTTCAGGCCACAGGCACCAAATTGCACAAACTGTTCCCCGCTGGATTTAATCTAGCGTGCAGATGACATGCACGGTGTGCTGCAAGTGGTTTTGCTCTCTGATGTTTGTCTGAAATGACGAAAAATACGGCTTTAATGCCAGATGAAAAAGGGTACGCCAGTGATGACAATTCCAATAATTGATTTCGCACTGACTTTACAACATGGGTGGCAGGGAAGAGGAAAGGAGTGTGTGTGTGGGGGGGGGGGGGAGGTAGGTCTAATTTGTTTTAGTTCTTGTTTACATTGTGAGTTGCTAATTCCGTTCTGGTTGATAAGATGGCAGTTACAAATCATGATTGGTACACTTGTGCCAGCCATATTGTCAGCCTCAAGAGCGGAACAGCTCTCACGGTTCACGTGCACGGCCATTTCGAATGATTTATCTGCACTTTTCTGACCTTGACCTATGGACAGGTCACCCTCATGAATAGGTCTTTGAGTGTATCGGCGTAATTTCAAAGCTGGCCATGGTGAATAACCTGTTAAATCATCCTATTTTTATTTCGATTTTCTACACATTTGTTAACTTCCATTGCCCTTTGACCTTTGTTAACGATCAAGCAAATTAGTATGCATGGAACGGTCTTATCGTCAACTACCTTTATGCACGGTTTGATTGAAAAGTTTGCAGGTGTTCATAAAAATAATAAATTCTATTATTGAATAGAATTTTGTCTTAATTTGCTGTCCCCTTGGTCTCTGCCACAGATTTGTTGGATTCCCTTGACCTTTGACCTTATAATAGGTCACGTATATCAGTATGCACGCAACGTTCTTATCATCAACTACATGTATGCACAGTTTGATTGAAAAGTTTGCAGAAGTGTTCATTTAGAGAACACTTTCGGTAAATGATTGGCATTTTTCACACATCTGCTGACCTCTTGTGACCTTTGACTTTTTGGTGGAGTCTCCCAAATTAGTATACATCGAAAGGTCTTATCACCAGGTACCTCTGTGCCGAGTTTGGTGTTGAAACTGAAAATAGTTTATGAAAAAAAAAAATACCGTGGCCCTATGTCGAAATAAAGCAATCTTGACCTAGTTTTTGGTCCTCCGTGACCTTGACTTTTGAGAAAGGTCATTCAAATTGGTACATTTAGAAAGTTCTACCCATAAAGTGTATTTTTGCCAAGTTTAAAGCACAAACACTACAGCTTTGTGTTGTTTTTAACACAAAGCAAAGCACCTTTTATTTCGTGTCGGCCATTTTAGCCTCCATCGTGAATATCTAAAATTCCTCAATGATGCCAGAGTGGCATCAGTCGGATTTGAACTTTGCAGGTATCAGAGAGGCAAAATCAAGTGAGACCCACTCTGGGGGTATTTTCATGGGGGTACCCATGGTACCATTCACAAACAGAAAACAAAGACAATGAGGCTGAACGCAACCAGGGAAGAACCAGTCTTGCTTGCTGGCACCCCGTTGGAGGAGGTGGAGTCCTTCACCTATCTCGGGAGCATCATAGACAAAAAAGGCGGCACTGATGCAGATGTCAGAGCACGAATCGGTAAAGCCAGAGCAGCCTTTCTCCAGTTGAAAAAAGTGTGGAGCTCCAGAGAGCTGTCACAACACACCAAAGTCCGGATTTTCAACTCCAATGTAAAAGCAGTTCTCTTATATGGAGCAGAGACTTGGAGATTGACAAAAACCACAGTCAACAGAGTACAGACCTTCATGAACAGTTGCCTTAGAAGAATTTTGAAAATCCACTGGCCAGAGAAGATCAGCAACGTCAGACTCTGGGAGAGAACAGAGCAGATAACAGCAGAGAATGAAATTGGGCGAAGAAGATGGGGATGGATCGGTCACAGTCTGAGAAAGCCAGCTTCCAGTATCACTAGGCAGGCATTGTCATGGAACCCCCAGGGAAAGAGGAAAAGAGGTAGGCCGAGAAACTCCTGGCGTCGAGACCTCCAAGCAGACATCAAGAGACTGGGAACCACCTGGAGTAGAATCGAAGGAGAAGCACAGGACAGGAGTTGCTGGAGGTCTCTCGTCGACGGCCTATACCCGGGTAGGGGTGACAGGCGTAAGTAAGTAAGTAAGTACCCATGGGTGGCTGCCAGACTAATAGTAGCTGAGTCCGCCTTGAGATGGCATTAGCCGCCTCTTCGGCGTTAAACCCCAATAACTAACTAACTCATTAGTAACTGAGCAAAAGATCAGTGAGTTAATAGATTAGTCAATTAATTATGCACTGAAGTCATGAAGCATAATTGTTTCCACTGCCTCCATCTTGGTTCCACGTTAACACTGCAGGGGCAGGTTTGCTAGTAGCACTACACCGGAAGCGAATGCATTCACCTTCTGTGACCTCACACATTTCAACTACGGGAAGGAAGGTCTAGGGTCTGGAGGCCTTTTTGCGTCAGGCTGATGGTCCCCCCCCCCCCCCGCCTCCCCCACCCCTTAGGTAAATGGTGCAGTGTCAGCCTCCGTCTGTGAAGTAGAGCCCTGCTATCCCAGCTAGTGATTCATACACCAGTAATTATACAAGTTTACGAGAAAGGAATACGGGGAAGCACGCTTAAAAGAAAGATAATGAAGTGTATACAGTTCAAAGATTCAAAGATAACCCAAACGAAGACAGAATGACGCTTAGAAAAGACAGTGACAACTTTCCCCACGCACTGATAAGTAAGTAGCAACGTGTTTTCTTGTTTGTTTCCCTATTTTGAAAAAGTGTATATTAATAAATGATGTTGTATGTCTTTTCCAAGCGTGCTTCTTTCTTCGTTGGGGGTTTCTCTGCATTTAGATCTGGATTTTGTTTACAGCTCGTATGTCCTACCAAAAACCAAAGTTGCTGCCGCTGACCACATGTAACCTTTGTACAAGACCACGATCAAAATGTTCAGTATTTTTTGATGCACGAGTGCACGTGGAAGCGCAATATTACGACAAAACGCAACACACGAAATGTCTGAATACACAGCCAGTTATAAGTACGCAAAAAAAAAAAAAACCACACACGAAAATTCTGTGAAAATGGAGCATTCTCTTGTTTCCTTTGCTACGTATAATGTAAAAGTTTGTTATAAGCGGACTCGGCAGCGCCTCGTGGACTGAATTTTTTTAATATCCGAAATTTTGTTATATCCGACCTTGTTATAAGCGGATTAATTTTACAAAGACAAAGAACACATTTGGCCGGGACTTCCCCAAAAGCTTTGCTATATCCGGTTTTGGGGGGTAATATTCAAACTTCTTATAAGAAGACTTAACTATATAATATATTGTATTTTTAAGTACCTTCTATTTAGGACGGGCCGCGGTGGAGCGAATTCAATAGCATGACCATGACGGCATAAGCGGGCAGCCTCAGAAACTAAAGTAACAAGATGCAAATTACGAGACGTCTGTTACGCAAACCTGTCTGCAGAACACATGAAAACGAAAGGGGAGACTGCCGGTACTAATAATTTAGGAAGACTACAAAGTAAATTAGGTAAATTTCCATGCATCAAGGGGCTGGAAATCCAGTCAATATGTGATACGCCGCCCTTTTAGCGCACCCCTCTTTCCTATCCATTTTTTGTGCTTTGATCAAAGTAGATCTATGATCATTAGTCGATAATGCATATTTCTCTCCCCTGACAGTGCTTTTACCTACTTTACTTGTAATGGTAGTCTTCCTGGTTGCAAAACGTGCTTTTGACGCGAAGCGCCGTATGTGCGCGCGCGCGCGTGCGTGTGTGTGTGTGTGTGTGTGTGTGTGTGTGTGTGTGTGTGTGTGTGTGTGTGTGTGTGTGTGTGTGTGTGTGTGTGTGTAAACACGAAAATCTCCGATATTTGTGTACGTACAAGCTTGAAAATTAAGAAAATGCTTTAATTAAGTAGTGCCTAAGAGAGCCTTCCAGCATATTGAAATGGGATCTCTCATCGAAGAGTTAAAAGACCGTTCATAGAAAGTCGGTTGACCCAGATCAGAGTCCGTAATTTTTGTCATATTCACTTGAAAGTTTGGATATTGATAGCCTGGAAAAAGACTTTAAATGAGTTTGTTAGCCAGCTTTGTACGTTTTAATTTTGTCACTAAAAATTAATTACATTTGCAGAATGTTTTTAAATAAAAGTAAAACAAATCCTCGATTTCTGAGAAAACCTGTCAGTGACGGTGACGTAGAAGAAGCAACTTTGTCACCACGCAGACACTGACGCAATACTCTAGACATGACTTAATTTTCTCTCTCTCTCTCTCTCTCTCTCTCTCTCTCTCTCTCTCTCTCTCTCTCTCTCTCTCTCTCTCTCTAAATAATAATAAATAATTACGGTATTTATAATGCGCTTATCTTATAATAATTATAACTCTAAGCGCGCACTCACAACTCGCGCACGCAATCGCACGCTTTAGACAAGGACTCACGAACCACAAATAGTAAAAAAAAACATCACGAAAGTCTGCTTAGGGTGGGGAGTGTGGTAGTATAGTGCTAGAACTGTTGAAAGAGGTGAGTTTTGAGGGCAGACTGGAAGGAGGAGAGAGAGTGTTTCTGACGGAGAGAGAGTGGGAGAGTGTTCCAGATGGATGGGCCGTATACTGAGAAGGAGCGGGGGCCGAAAGTGCTGAGTTTAGTGCGGGGGATGTGGAGGCGGAGAGGGTCGGAGGCGGAGCGGAGGGAGCGGGGAGGAGTGTAGGGGTGAAGTAAGTTTGAGAGATAGGCGGGAGCGCAGTTGTTCAGGGATTTGTAGCAGAGAGACAGGATCTTGTATTGGATGCGTTGGGGGATGGGAAGCCAGTGGAGGAGTTTGAGCAGGGGAGTGATGTGGTCGGATTTTTTCTTTCTGAGGACGAGGCGGGCAGCATTGTTCTGGACGCGCTGGAGAGTGAAAGTGGTGGAGTGAGGGAGGCCGGAAAGGAGAGAGTTGCAGTAGTCGATGCGAGATAGGATGAGAGAGACAGCAAGTTTGGTCGCAGCTTCGGTAGTGAGGTATTTTCTGATCTGACCGATGCGGCGGAGGTGGAAGTAGCATGCCTGTGCCGTGGCGGAAACAAAGCTGGTCATGGAAAGAGAGGAATCGAGGATAACGCCGAGGTTTTTGGCCGAGTCAGAGAGGGAGATGGGGGTGCTGTCGAGTTGAAGGTGGAGGGAGGGAGGGAGCTGGGAAAGTTTCTGGCGAGTGCCTACCAGCATGGCTTCCGTTTTGTCGTCATTCAGTTTAAGCTTGTTTGCTGTCATCCAGTTTTTTACGTCTTCGTAGCAGTCAGCCGTGCGAGTCAGAAGTGACTGAGTGTTGTCGAGTTTGTCTTTGTCTAGTAGTTGTGAGTCGCCAGTGTAGAGGTGGTGGTGGATGTGGTGAGACTGGATGATGTTGGACAGGGGAGACGTGTAGAGTGTGAAAAGGACCGGGCCCAGGACGGACCCCTGTGGAACTCCGCAGGTGAGCGTG
>BTPG01000001.1:230828193-230880693 GCA_036245525.1 Semisulcospira habei | reverse complement strand
AGGTGGGTCTCATCAGGTAGGCATACGGCGTAACCTGAAATTGCAAACACAACGCATATACTAGAAGCCGCCTCCAGAATTTGACTGGTAGCAACCACTAGTCCAGCGTGGATTGCATCCCTAAAGCTTTATGGGATGTTGCAGTGGAAGAAGACTGACTAATTTTGAAAAGGCAACACCTAGGCAATTTTGTGGTACAATTATTCATTACTTATAACAAAGGCGTCGCCCAAGCCAAAAAATGCACTCAATCAGAGTAGCTCCAAGGGACATAATTTTTCAATAAATTCTGAGAATGCTGTGCTAATGCCATGGAAATCCAGGCGCCTGGGGGTAGTCCCTATTACTTTATGTAGTAGGTGTTCAGTGGAAGGCTCAAAAGATCTAATAAGCGATGCAGTCACAAAAGGACAGCTGATGTCCTGATGACACAATGCAAGCTTACCAGCCTTACCAACCACCGAGCTATAGGGGACCCAGGCATATTTGTCAACCCACCCGTGACCAACAATGGCAACTATGCCATACTCCGAGAAGAAGTAGAGGCTGCAGTGAAGTCGCTGAAAAAAGGAAAGGCAGCAAGAGCAGACAACATCCCTGCAGAACTAGTCCAAGAAGGGGAGAAGACATGATAAGCGACTTACTAACAATCTGCAATAAGATCTGGCAGTCAGGGGATTGGCCCACACCATGGACCCAATCCCTTATAATAACTCTCCCCAAAAAAGGCAACTTACATCAATGCCAGAATTATCGCACGATCAGTCTTATATGCAACCCAAGCAAAGTCATGTTAATGATCATACTGAACAGGCTAAAGCCACAGGCAGAGGAAATCATAGCTGAGGAACAGGCAGGCTTCAGACCAGGGCTCAGCACAACTGAGCAGATCTTCAACCTGAGAGTTCTATGTGAGAGGTACCTCCAGCACCAGCAAGATCTCTATCATGTCTTTGTGGATTTTAAGAAAGCGTTTGACAGGGTGTGACATGCAGCCCTTTGGTCCACCATGAAGCTATACAACATCAATGTCAACCTGATCAAAGTCATAGCAAACTTTTACAACAAGGTCACTAGCGCAGTCTGCTTCAACGTCAACTGGTTTAGGACTACAGTCGGAGTCAGACAAGGCTGCTTGCTCTCACCTACTCTTATCAACATCTTCCTGGAAAGAATCATGACAGACGCTCTGAAAGATCATGAAGGAACTGTCAGTATTGCAGGCAGAACAATCACGAACTTGCGCTTTGTGGACGACATTGATGGCCTTGCAGGAACAGAGAAGGAGCTAGCTCAGCTGATGGAAAAGCTGGACAGTACAGACATTGCGTATGGGAAGGAAATCAGTGCAGAGAAGACCAAACTGATGACAAATAACACCACTGGCAATGGCACTGACGTCATGATTGGAAGCCAAAAACTAGAAACAGTTAATAAATTCAAATACTTATGAGCCATTGTGACAGATGAGGGATCAAAACCAGAAAGACTGTCCAGGATTGCGCAGACAACAACAGCACTGACAAGATTGAAGGCCATATGGAAGGACAGAAACATCACGCTCTGCTCCAAGATCAGACTGATGCGCTCCTTAGTCATCTCAGTGTTCTTGTATGCCTGCGAGTCATGGACCCTCACAGCAGACCTTGAAAGGAGGATACAAGCCACTGAAATGAGATGTTTTCGAAGGCTGCTTGGCATTTCATACAGAGACCACATCACGAACGAGGAAGTGGGAAGCAGAATCAGGCAAGCCATCGGGCCCTATGAAGACCTATTAGCCATTGTGAAAAAACGCAAACTGAAGTGGTATGGGCATGTCACGCGCTCAGCAGGGCTTGCCAAAACAATCCTGCAAGGCACTGTGCAAGGAGGACGAAGGAGAGGAAGACAGAGGAAAAGATGGGAGGACAATATCTCAGAGTGGACAGGACGGACGCTGGGTGATACGCTAAGAATGGCAGAGAACAGAGAGGAATGGAGGAAGCTGGTTGCCAAGTCATCAGTGGTGCCCCAACGGTCGGCAAGACTACGGGATATAGATAGATAGATTACTGCATGCGCAAAGGGGTTAATGCATTGTCTGTACGAGATATATCTACTCTTTCCGACTGCGTCTGAAATTTGTGGTTTATGGTCTGAACTGAACGGTGTTCTGGTCTGGTGATTTTATTAATATTAAGATACTCTTTTAATGAGAAAAAACCACACCGTGATTCATAACATACTGGGGTGGATTATTTAACTGTCGACCCGGTAGGGGGGGGGGGGAGGGAGGGAGGGGGGACGGGAGGTGTCGGGGGGTGGAGGGAGGGAGATAGATGGAAAAGGCACTGCTTTGTTTGGCGGAGAAGAAGCTTGTGTGGGTAGGGATTGGGGAGGGGGTGGGGGAGGGGAAGGGGAACGAACACCTTGAACTCATACACCTCTATTTCCATGACTATAAACTGTTTTCGTTAAACTTATTTTTATGCCCGTGTCTCATAGTTTGAATCCGTTCAGGTAAATCACGAGACACGCACCCGCAGATATCACCAACAGTAAACTATGTCAACACACCACAAGAAGTAAGCTTTAACCTGGTAGCCTATCCCGTCCCTGACACCTTTACCTTCTTTTACCTGGGCCGTCATCTGACAACAGAAGTCTGACAGCAGGATATGTGGCCAACATCAATCTACGAATGACGTGTTTCGATACAAACTTTCTGTACAATGTCACCTGCAATGTCACCGTGGACTACATCACCTCTGCCGGTGAAGTCGGTCTGTACGGAGTGCGGGTCTCCAACGACTTTGGGCACGTTGACCTGGAGGTCATCGTTACTTTCAACGGTAAGTATGCACAACTTGAACGGATTGGATGTAATATTTGTTTTCAAACAAAAGCACCAACTGCAACAATACCCCGTTCCCCCCAACAAGATCAACAACAAAACAACAAAAGCGTCATCATCATCAACAACAACAACAGAAAGACTAAATGACATAAGCTTTACGCTGAAGAATATGATAACCTACAGTTGTTCTTGTTGTCCTTGATCTCTCTGAGAGATGACCTCTGCAGCGTGTGGCGGGAAACGCAATTTTTAGTTGTGATGAAGCTCTATGCCCACGCATAAAGTTCACACGGGGATTCTGCACTGTGCTGTGGAGTCAGCGCTTTTTGGGTGACAAATATTCCGTGTATTCACGAGTTCCGTGCGTTCGCGAGTTCAGCAATTCGCACGGGTTTTTAATGGCGGAGCTCAGCCTAACAGAGATCAAGAATAATTAGCATGTGCTATTCTGTCACAGAGGACGGACGTATGTTGGATACATTAGCCGTATTCCAAGACTCTGAAACCGAGATTTCAGGTACTTTTTAGATGTATTATCGACCGCTAGTGAGTTAAATGTAGTATGTATTAGTAAGATTTAGTTCGGTTGTGCAGCGTTGATTTGGTTCAGTTATGTTGGTTTAGAATTTATTGAGATAACCGGCGATTTTTCTATATAGTTATTTAACTAAGGAATGTGATGCGTTTTGGTATGACTAGGTTGTTTACGAAAGTAGTACGTGCATGTGTTAAGTATAATCTTTTCCTATGTACGAAGCAGTGTATGGCGCGTGCGTCATGTTATAGTCTTTTTTCAGTATAGTGACCGAGTTAATTTATGTATTGCGAATCTATTCTGTTTTATGAAGCACGAGTGTGTTAATGAACCTATAGATTTATCTGTATCAGCCAGGTTACGTAATATCACCCAAAATATGTGTGTTAAGCAAGTGTTAGGACATTAAAACTTTAATGTTCAGAGTTCTTGTGAGGAGCGAGGGACTTGGTGCCGAGCCATGAAAGTCAACAAGGGCTGCCGCTGGAGGAACGTGTCGAGAGGACATCCACAGCTGGGGGAGCGAGGGACTTGGTGCCAAGCCATCAAAGTCAACAGAGGCTGCGCTGGAAGAGCGTGTCGAGAGGACATCCACAGCTGGGGAAGCGTGGGACAGCTCAGTCCAGAGCGCGTGTCGCCTAATAAAACTACACGCCTAGACGTGGAAGAACGTGCGAACTATGCAGAAACATAATACCCGTTGAAAAGGTTGGAGTGTGAGGACATCTTACCTAGCCTGGCTTTTTAAGTCTCTTCTATTTATAGAAGGGACTTTTTAGGACGGGTCGCGGTGGGGCGAATTTAATAGCATGTCCATGATGTCAAAGGCGGGCAGGTCTAAACCTCTCACAATTGAAGTACTTACTTACGCCTGTCACCCCTACCCGGGTATAGGCCGTCGACGAGAGACCTCCAGCAACTCCTGTCCTGTGCTTCTCCTTCGATTCTACTCCAGGTGGTTCCCAGTCTCTTGATGTTTGCTTGGAGGTCTCGACGCCAGGAGTTTCTCGGCCTACCTCTTTTCCTCTTTCCCTGGGGGTTCCATGACAATGCCTGCCTAGTGATACTGGAAGCTGGCTTTCTCAGGCTGTGACCGATCCATCCCCATCTTCTTCGCCCAATTTCATTCTCTGCTGTTATCTGCTCTGTTCTGTCCCAGAGTCTGACGTTGCTGATCTTCTCTGGACAGTGGATTTTCAAAATTCTTCTAAGGCAACTGTTCATGAAGGTCTGTACTCTGTTGGCTGTGGTTTTTGTCAATCTCCAAGTCTCTGCTCCATATAGGAGAACTGCTTTTACATTGGAGTTGAAAATCCGGACTTTGGTGTGTTGTGACAGCTCTCTGGAACGCCACACTTTTTTTAACTGGAGAAAGGCTGCTCTGGCTTTACCGATTCGTGCTCTGACATCTGCATCAATGCCGCCTTTTTTGTCTATGATGCTCCCGAGATAGGTGAAGGACTCCACCTCCTCCAACGGGGTGCCAGCAAGCAAGATTGGTTCTTCCCTGGTTGTGTTCAGCCTCATTGTCTTTGTTTTCTGTTTGTGAATGGTGAGGCCCACTTGGGACGAGATGTCAGCAAGCCTCGTGGTCTTGTCCTGCATTTGTTGATGAGTGTGGGACAGTAATGCCAAGTCGTCTGCAAAATCGAGGTCGTCAAGCTGTGTCCACAGTGTCCACTGTATTCCACTTCGTCTGTGCTCTGTGGTCATCTTCATGACCCTTTCTATGGCCAGTAGGAAGAGGAACGGAGACAGCAGACACCCCTGCCTGACACCAGTTCTGACCTGGAGCTCCCTGGTAAACTGCCCTTCGTGGATCACGCGACATGTCATGCCATCGTAGCTGCTCTTGATCAGGCGGACGAGCTTTGTGGGTACACCGTAGTGTCGTAGGAGTTTCCACAGAGTCTCTCGGTCCACGCTGTCAAATGCTTTCTCATAATCCACAAAGTTGACGTACAGCGGGGAGCTCCACTCCAGAGACTGTTCCACGATGATGCGGAGAGTGGCGATCTGGTCTGTACATGATCGGTTCTTCCTGAATCCTGCTTGCTGGTCTCTCAGCTGGGGGTCAACGGAGCTCTTCATTCTCTCTAGGATGATCCTGTTGAAGACCTTTCCTGGTACTGACAGCAAGGAGATTCCTCTGTAGTTGGAACACTTGCTGAGGTCGCCTTTCTTGGGAAGCTTGATTAGGTACCCCTCCTTCCAGTCAGCTGGCAACACCTCCTCTTCCCATATCTTTCCAAACAGTGGGTACAGCATCTCCACTGTTGTCTCTAGGTCTGCTTTCAGAGACTCCGCTGGGATGCCATCTGGCCCTGCTGCTTTGCCATTCTTCAAAAATGCCACTGCTCTTCTGATCTCTTCCCGGCTGGGTGTCACAGCTAATGGGTAGGTCGGTCTCTGCCGGCTGGATGTCGGGGGGGGGGGGGGGGGGGGTCGGGTGGGTTAGGTCTGTTCAGTAACTCTTCAAAATACTCGGCCCATATGTCGAGTTGGTCTGCTCTGTCTGCAATAGGCTTGCCTTCTTTGTCTTTTACTGGTCTTTCTGTATGGCCATACTTACCCGACAATCTTCTGGTAATGTCGTAGAGCTGTTTCATGTTGCCGCTGCCTGCTGCCTTTTCTGCCTCTGCTGCCAGGCTGTCTGTGTAGGCCCTCTTGTCTGCCCTGATACTCCTCTTCATCTCGCGGTTGGCTTCCGAGTATTCCTCCTGTGCCCTTACTTTGGCTGCTCTCGTGCGACTGTTGTTGACCGCTGCTTTCTTCTGCTTCCTCGCTTCTATCTTCTTCAAGGTCTGTGCCGACAGCCAGTCCTTGTGGTGGTGTTTCCTGAACCATACAGTGTCTTTGCAGGTTGAGTTCAGCGCCTCTCTAACTGCCTTCCACTGCTGCTCTGTGGTGACCGCCTCCTCTTCATTTACTAGCTCCTGTAGCGCTTGAAACCGGTTGGACAGCACCAGTTTGAACTCTTCTCTAACTCCAGTTTCTCTCAGGAGGCCTACATTATAGCGCTGTCTTCTTGTTGTTGTCTCTGTGCGGCTTTTCTTTAGCTTGAGCTTCATTCTTAAGGTAAGCAGATGGTGGTCTGAGGCGACATCTGCTCCCCTCCTCACTCGAACATCTTGAAGGGATCTTCTAAATTTCTTGCTAATGCAGATATGGTCTATTTCGTTTTCTGTTGTATGGTCAGGTGAGACCCAAGTTGCTTTGTGTATTCTTCTGTGTGGGAAGATGCTGCCTCCAATGACAAGTCGGTTTAGAGCACAAAAGTCTACAAACCTCTCCCCGTTCTCACTCATCTCCGAGCCTAGTCCCTGTCTCCCCATCACCTCTTCGTATCCGGTGTTGTCCTCCCCTATTTTGGCATTAAAATCGCCCATGACGATGGTGATGTCTCGCTCCGCACATTTGTCCACGGCACTCTGGAGTCGCTCGTAGAACTCTTGTTTCTCTTCCTCGTCACTGTCATTGGTGGGCGCATAACACTGGATGACGTTCAGCTTGAGCTTTTTCTTGGTTCTAAAGGCTGCTGTGATAATTCTTGGCCCAAGAGGTTCCCAGCCCATCAGCGCTCTCTGTGCCACTGGTGACAGCATGAATGCTACTCCTGTATGGGGGGCATTCTCCTCTTCATGACCTGAATACAGAATCATCTCCCCACTTAACAGCCTTTTCTGGCCAGACTGCGTCCATCTGGCTTCACTGATACCTAGCAGGGAAAGGTTGTACTTTTGCATTTCCGCTGCTATCTGGGCGGCCTTGCCGCTCTGGTACATGGTCTTGACGTTCCATGTGCCCATGGTTGTGTCCCTGGATAGAGAGAGGCGGCTGGGTCCTGTGGCTTCCGAAGACTTCCGGCTTTCACCACAGGACGTCATAAGTCTTCTGGTAGAAGAAACTTCCTCCTCCAGGAAAGGAATTACTGTTAGTCTTTTCGTCGGCGTTTTTGTAGCTATTTCCTTATTTGCAGGGTGGGGAAGCTACCCCCACGCCCAACCCCCTTACTAGGAGGACCAGGGATTTTCTGTCGGGGTCACCTTCCCTTAGACCATGTTGGTTCACGGCACCTTATTTCATTCGGTGCACCCCTCTCACGAGGGACCCCCTATCCACCACCCAGGGGACGCGCCTCAACGCCATATGGTCCCAGCGCGAGGCACAATTGAAGTAACAAGATACAAATTACGTCATGTCTAGTTACGCTAACCTCGCTGCTGAACGCACATTTGTATGTGCGTATGTATATATGTGTGTGTGCGTGTATATGTAAGCAAGAGAATCTCCGATATTTCTGTACACGCAAACTTTAAACTTAGCGAAATACTTTCTTAAAGGGGTGGCTAAGAGAGCCTCTAAGCATATTGTAATTGAATGTCTCATTTAAGACATAAACAACCGTTTATAGGAAGTCGGTTGACCCAGATTTAGAGTCCGTAATGTTTGTCATATTTACTTGAAAATTTGGATATAGCTAGTATGGATAAAGACAATGGAGGAGTTCGTTAGCAGCTTTGTATCCTTTCAAAGTCTTTAGTAAAAATTAATTATTCTTAGAAAATAATTAAAACAGTAAAAAACCTTGACTTCTAGAGAAAGTGACGTAAAAGTGGCAACTCCGTCACCACGCAGACATTGACATAATACTCTAATATGATGTAATTCTCTCTAGCGCGCGCTGAAGGCTCTCTCTCTCTCTCTCTCTCTCTCTCTCTCTCTCTCTCTCTCTCTCTCTCTCTCTCTCTCTCTCTCTCTCTCTCTCTCTCTCTCTCATAGTGCGCGCATCTCCAAGAGGCATAGATCCTCATGTACCAGGAGAGCGCACGAGGATCTATGTCTCTTGGAGATGTTTGGAGCGCGCGCGCATGCACGCACTCACACACACACACACACACACACACACACACACACACACACACACACACACACACACACACACACACACACACACACACACACACACACACACACACACACACACACACACACACACACACACATCGTCGCGCTTTCAGAGGAACATGCAGGTGACCCGATATAGCTAGTTTGGAGAAAGAAATTGGATGAGTTCGTTAGCCAGCTTTGCACCCTTTCAACCTCTAAAGTAAAAATTAATTCTTTTCAGAAAAAAATTTAAACAGTCAAAAACCTTGACATCTGGAGAAAGTCAGACAGCGGCGGTGGCGTAAAAGAAACAACTCCGTCATCATGCAAACATACTCTAAATATGACGTAATTTTCTCTCTCTCTCTCTCTCTCTCTCTCTCTCTCTCTCTCTCTCTCTCTCTCTCTCTCTCTCTCTCTCTCTCTCTCTCTCTCTCTCTCTCCCCCAACCCCTCAACTTTTCCCTATAACCCGCCACCCCCCACCCCCCACCCCCTGGAGTGCCGCAGCTTAAGGCTTTCTCACACGGAGAAATGAACGCAACATTTCATCGAAAGTCCGCATTTCAGACATTTCTCCAACATTTCACCGTTTCACGAAATGCGAAACGGTAACCTGTCTCTATTCGCGAAACATTTCGCCGAAACTACATTTCTACCCGTTGCCCAATCAGCGTCGTCCTCTCGGTCACATGCTAAATCTGACGTCATTCAAAGCAAAAAGACTGAGATGGCGGGTAAAGCGATGCCGTGGAGTCAGGTCTATTATGGCTAAAAACGCGTGATGTGACGCACGATTCTTTAAGATTTAAACGGGGGGATCATTTTCGAAATGGAATCTATAAAGTATGATCACTAAAGTACCACCAAAATATGATTTTAGGTCAGTTTTCTGAACCCTACTTTTATCGGCTGCTCTACCCCACCCGGGTCTGCCCTGGGGGACTTGGGTGGGGTTAGGTATTTTTTAGTTCCCAGGGTCACCCTGGTCAGCCCCACAGGGTGGGTTTTTCTCTCTTTTCTGGGGCATGTGTTTCTGTCTACCCTTTGTCCATTCACCTGTATTTGCCTTTTGAAAACTCTCCCTACTGTCTGCACTGCCTGTAGCTCTTGATATTGGATGTGTGTTGCTAAATGGTCTTAGCTTTATTTAGGCCCCATGTGTTAGGTTTATTTAATGTATTTGACCGGCTGGCGACATACATTCAATGTTCTGTTTATTTTTTTTTTTTCACAAGCAGTGCAGGCACGTCCTGAGAAAGCCTTGTTGCTGTCGGGACGTTAAGCAATGTACAATCAATCAATCAATTATCGGCTGCTCTGGGAAGATTACAAGATGGCGGCTATCGCTTCGAGACGGCGGTATCCTCGATTCACTTGAACCATCCCTGTTTATGCATTCGAAAGCGCTTAAGTTTATTCGATATGGTCGGGAATTCTCATTAATTGTGTACGCGAAGGCATACGTCTTATTTTTTTAAAAATTTTTTGAAGCGGCAGTAGTCAGAAATATGACCCGATATCCACCGATACAAACCAGAGCATGTGTCAATGAAGAGTTACCTCCCCTGTACCAATCGAAATGAATTTTCGACGTTTCTGCGTGTGCGGAGGAGGAATTTCGATGCAATGAAAATGTTCCGTTTCTTGTGTATTTCGTTTCTCCGTGTAGGGAAGCCTTTAGTGAGAGTGACTGTGCCGCCTTGTTTTCACTGCGGCTTCAAACGTTCATGCCACGCGCCGGAAATTAGGACACGCGTCCCTAGGTGATAGCCATTTCGACAGTGTACTACTAACGCGCCCTTCTTTTTGACAGCGTGTGTTTGAGTCGTGATTTGCATCAGTTTCTTCTTCTTTGATAAAATTCCACTGTGCGCATTTTGTTGACCAATTATTGACAGTAATTCCCAATCTGCTATTATCATTTCCCGATTTAAATATACTTTTTTTACTTAGCGATTTTAAAAAGTTTTTATGGTTGCACCATTTTCTTAGACTTTAAATTCGTTCTTGTTTTTTTTTAATTATTATTTTTAAGTCGTCAAAATAGCTTTGGGTATTATGAACTTTGTCGCAGGTGAACGTGCATAGTTCCTTTGAGAAGTTACTTTTCATTTGTTTTCTTTTACAGTTGCCGACTTTGTTATTTTTTGTTGACATAACTAAGTAAGAAAACCGTAAACATTCTGCTGAAACTCAGACTAAGCGCGTGAAAAACATTGTGATTCTCCGCCGTGTATTGTCTTACTGAGCTTTTTTTCCCAGCATTTTATAGATATTGATATTAGTTGATTTTTTTTTGATTAATTTTGTGACCATATTTGTATATCTCTCGTTACATTTGCATTGTTACCGACATGCAAAATCGTAATCTAAATACTGTTCCGAAACGAACAGACGAACTAAGAATTGGCCATTTTAACATATATTATCTAGTTAACAAGGTGCCAGATTTATCTGTGTTCCTAAACACGCCCTTACATTTCCATTTTGGTGTGTCCGAGTCAAGGTTTAAAAGTTCAATAAGGGATAACTCCATTTCTGTCCCAAACTTCTCAGTACTCTGCAGAGATGCCTCAAGCCCTCAACACACTGGACTAGCAGTATATATACATAATTCAATACTTGGTAACGTCAAACGGCGACAAGACTTAGAGTCAGCTCAAGCTGGGACTGGTATGATGACTTCGTAACAATGATGGATAGCGTAAATCAAAATAAAGCTGACGTTGTTTTTTTTGGGCGAGTTTAATATCGATCTTTCTAAATCTAAAGGGTCCCATGCTGCATGGGCGTCAACAACAGCACTATTCGGTTTAGAACAGTTAGTTAAAACCCCACTAGAACCACATCTACATCTTCAACCCTGATTGATCATATTTACGTGACAAATGATGATAAAATATCAAATGTACATGTTCCCTCCTTAGCTGTCAGCGACCATAATCCAGTATGTTGCACAGTCTCCATGAAACTAGACAAAGAGAACAAAAAGAGACATAAAATAATTAAATATCGTTCTTCAAAAAAATTAATAACGGCGACTTTCTTCGGGATCTGAGCAATACTCCTTTCAGTGACGTGTATAACCACACTTTTCCTGACAGTGTCCTGTCGTACTGGATGGATCTGTTCCTTGGGGTCCTAAATAAGCATGCGCCCATACGAGAAAAACGAGTTAAGCACTCTACCCTGCACCCTAGTTAACAGTAGATGTCAAACAGGCCATGTCATTTAGAGACAAACTTAAGAAAGAAAAACAGTTTGATGAATATAAGAAACAACGAAATCGTGTTAAATACCTAGTGAGAGCGTCAATTAAAACAACAACAACTGTTTTTCCAGGAAATGATTAGGGACATAAAAGATACAGCATCAGTTTGGAAAGCCCTAAACGTTATAGCGAAGGGTAAATCAGCCCCTGAAATTCCATCCCATTTGTCAGCTGATCTATTAAATAATCACTTTCTATCGACAGCTGAAACACTTGCTCAGTCAGCTGCAAGTCATAACGCACAGTACCAAGTTCCTAGTATACTGGTAAAATACTGTGAGGCAAAAAATATACTGCAGACATTCATCATTCCTGATATTACCGTCACTGAAGTCGGAAAATTTATTTCTAGCATGCCGAACAAAAAGTCCACAGGGATGGATGGTATCGACAACAAAATTGTGGAAATGTCACTACCATATACGGTAGAGGCACTCACTTATACCCTTAACCTCTGTATAAGACACAGCACGTTTCCAACTATTTTCAAAGAGGCCAAGGTAATTCCAATTCCTAAATCAAAAGATCTTGAAGATGTCAATAACTACCGTCCTATCTCACTTTTGTCGGCCCTGTCAAACCCCTTGAAAAACACATACAAAAAACCTCCTCGATTTTCTAGAAAAGGGCAATTTAATGAATATTGATCAGTCCGGCTTTAGACCGAAACATTCATGTCAGTCAGCACTGACACACATTGTAGACAGCTGGCTGGAATCAATCAATAAAAACCTAATGTCTAGAGCTGTTTTCTTAGACCTACAAAGAGCATTTGATCTTGTCGACCATGACATTCTCTTAAAGAAGCTAGCAGCATACCATATAAGTGGCCCCCACCCGGGTCTGCCCTGGGGGACTTGGGTCTGGTTAACTACTTATTAGTTCCCAGGGTCACCCTGGTCAGCCACATAGGGTGGGTTTTCTCCTCTTTTCTGGGGCATGTGTTTCTGTCTACCCTTGAGCCATTCACCTGTATTTGCCTTTTTAAAACTCGCCCTACTGTGTGCGCTGCCTGTAGCTCTTGATATTGGATGTGTGTTGCTAAATGGTCTTAGCTTTATTTTGACCCCATGTCGTAGGTTTATTTAACGTATTGGACCGGCTGGCGACATACATTCAATGTTCTGTTTAGTTGTTTTTTTCACAAGCAGTGCAGGCACGTCCTGAGAAAGTCTTGTTGCTGTCGGGACGTTAAGCAATGTACAATCTCTCTCTCTCTCTCTCTCTCTCTCTCTCTCTCTCTCTCTCTCTCTCTCTCTCTCTCTCTCCCTCTCTCTCTCTCTCTCTCTCTCTCTCTCTCTCCCCCCCCCCCACCCGGGTCTGCCCTGGGGGACTTGGGTGGGGTTAGGTATTTTTTAGTTCCCAGGGTCACCCTGGTCAGCCCCACAGGGTGGGTTTTTCTCTCTATACTGGGGCATGCGTTTCTGTCTACCCTTTGTCCATTCACCTGTATTTGCCTTTTTAAAACTCTCCCTACTGTCTGCACTGCCTGTAGCTCTTGATATTGGATGTGTGTTTCTAAATGGTCTTAGCTTTATTTAGGCCCCATGTTGTAGGTTTATTTAACGTATTTGACCGGCTGGCGACATACATTCAATGTTCTGTTTAGTTTTTTTTTTCACAAGCAGTGCAGGCACGTCCTGAGAAAGCCTTGTTGCTGTCGGGACGTTAAGCAATGTACAATCAATCAATCTCTCTCTCACACACACACACACACACACACACACACACACACACACACACACACACACACACACACACACACACAAAAAAAAAAAAAAACACACACATATGCGTGCATCTCCAAGAGGCATAAATCCTCATGTGCCCGGAGGGCGCATAAACATCTATGCCTCTGAGGATGTTTGCAGCGCGCGCATCCAAACACGCACACGCATACACACACACACATCGACGCGCTTTAAGAAAAGCATGCAGGTGTACTTACAAACCAGATAGGTCAGGCTAGCGCTGGCAGAATTGTACACAAACCAAGGGGAATCACTCAGCGCTGGACAGACAAACAGCTAGATCCCCTGCCCCCGCCTATCAGCCCACAGAGAAATACGCAGGTATAGAACAAGACGATCATCTTCATCCTCAAAAAGGATGCATCAGGTCTCGCTTATAACCCATGTCTTTCTCCGGAACTTAGGAAGTAGACAGGTGTACTTAGTATAGTATATAGCTAGGTAAAGTTAACCTGATTTCACACAAATTATAGCAAGACTGAAATTGTACCTTGAAATTCTAGTTTTGTCACCATTTTCCCAAGTCTTGAAGCGAAAGCGAAACTCTTATCATGTTAAATATTAAAATTACGTAAAAACAAAAAAATACGTCATGACAAATGACGTTTGACAAACCAATGACGCGTGTGCACTGCGCGCGCCCCTTATGGAGTTCACTATGGCACATTGGCACATCTGCGAGGCTTTAGAGAAAGAGAGATTGACAGTTGACACCCACCCATTTCGTAATCAATAGATTTATTTAATTAACTCAGTAATTAGACTAACGACCTCCAATAATTGCAATCACCTCTTTGTTTTTTCTAGCCATATTAGTTCCATTCCAAAAATAATTTAAGCTACGTTTTTTGATCAGCTGTCAACCCATGATTATTAAGGCAGACCCCCCACCCCACCTAAATTATTAATACCACATTGTCTTCTTTAAACAAAGGTTAATTAATCTATCAACATTCACAGCTTTTACCTTTGCTAATGCAATCAAATTGACGATCAGCTGTTTTCGGGAAATGACTAGACTCCTACCCGTTTGCGTCATTTTGGAATTCCCGATAGACATAATTGCCACATCACAATACCCCCGCCCAACAGGAGTGACGTCAATGTTGCTAATAGCAACATCACGTGCCAAACTCGTGACTGACTCAGGTTTTGTGACATTATTGCGTTGGAGTTGTTGTGGGAAGATGTGTTCATTTTGTGTTCATCATTGGAGATATCACAAATTCCGGACTTCATATTAGGTGTTAACACTAAATCTTGTAGAATATTACTATGGTATGTTATGTTGAAACAACAAAAAGGTTAGTGAGCCGAAACTAAAGAAAAACTTACTGAAAAATCTTTAGCTAGCCGAGTGAGTACAACCGGCTTATTGCGTTTCAGTTACACGACTGTGAGTGAGAAAGACTGGTGTTTTACAGTTTCTTGGAGGTACCGCAAATGATGGACTTTATATTCAGTGTTATCACTAAATCGTGCTGAATATTACATCGGTAGTTTGACTGTTGTACTCATTAGCATTGTTTTAAAACAACACTAAGGTTAGTGAGCCGAAACTAAAGAAAATCTTACCGATAGATTGTTAGCTAGCCGAGTGTGATTTGCACTGACTAACATTTGCTATGTTTAAAATATATTTGTGGTCGCCCACATGATATTACAGGATACTAAACGAAACAACCTGTCGGCCTCTATCCAATATGGACAGTTATTTTTGTCAGTTGTTTAATTTAGCTAGGCAGTGTAGCGTTAGACCTTTTAAAACAACTGCGTAGTACCGGAGTCAAGAGAAAGCCTTCAATTCTGCCAAGTCACTCACTGACTGCGTGCTATTACAAAGTTAGCTCAGGGTGTAAACAGAACATTGAGCCTTCTCAAACAGAGCTATTTGCTATATGTTCCATGTCGTGGACAACTAAGAAATGAGAGATAGTTGGACCAGTTGCTAAGGCTGTAGACTAAGCTGTGTAATCAACGGCGTTGGACCGCGAGGTGTTAACAGAATATTGAGCCTTATCTAAACAGATACATTTACTATCACTTCCGTGTTGTGGACAACTAAGAAATGAAAGACATAACACAGAGTTAAATGACTCTTAATCAAAATTCTCATTCTTCTGTTAACACCGACCTTTGTATTCACAATGCGAATGTGGTATCTAAAGTAAACAAAAAGTCTTGGGCTTAGCAACTGGTCCGACGCGTCGGACGATTCACTAAGGTAAACATATAGAAACGGCCTTACCAACCTATGCTACGTCAGCACTAGTTTTTAATCTACCCATGTGACTACAACTGAAGTGTGGTAAATTCCGTTTTGTGGACAACTAAGAAATGAGAGACAGAACATAGAGTTAAATGACTCTTAACACCCTGGCGTTTACAGTGCGAATGTGGTATCTAATGTAAACAGAAAGACCTAGGCTTAGCAACTGGTCCGACACGTCACACGATTCACTAAGGTAAACAGACAGACATATCCTTAGCAACCTAATGCTGCTGGTGTTCTGACTGGAGTCTACAATAAATATTCATACATGTTGAATAAAGATTTTGTGTGTGCGTGTGTCTGTGTGTGTATGTCCGTCTGTGTGTGCATGTATGTGTCTGTGCATGCGTGTGTGTGTGTGTGTGTGTGTGTGTGTGTGTGAATGTGTGTATGTGTGTGTTTGTGTGTGTGTGTGTGTGTGTGTGTGTGTGTGTGTGTGTGTGTGTGTGTGTAAGAGATAAGAAAAAGGGTAATCCTGGACATTTATCTCTAAGCCAGTACCCAACAAGGCTATGTTTTTAAATGACCATGCACAACTCACACACACAAAATAACCATTGTTATCAAGTACCTACATGAACTTGATAATAAATTTTCAAAGTTACCTACAGATACTTGTTAACAAATTTCCAAAGTCACCTACAACTGCCAACTAATTTTTACAGGTACCTTTTTAAGTTCTTATAAATTAGTTGGCATAAGAACTTAGGACAGATTTCCCAAGTTACAAGGACAACAAGAAACTTTTTTTCTCAGTAATACTCTGATGGTGGGGCGGATGGCGTCAAATGGGCAGGTATGAAAGGCATGACATCTCTTTGCGAAGAGTATTTCAGAAATAATGAACGATTACCAAAACTGATCATTACTTGTTTAAAAGACCTTGCACATTTTCCATTGTTTCTTTTACGCCTATTATCTTCCCTTCTTCTAAAAAAAAAAAGCCTTTAATTCTTCAACATTCACGGGTTGACTGCACATCTTATTCTGAATTTCAGACTTCTGTTGTTTGTAATTGGCCAAATCATCCTGCACTCTTTTAAATTCATGATCATCAATTTTATTATCATCTAATGCTTTACTGATAATAAGTTTCATACTACTCAACCCCACCCGGGTCTGCATTGGGGGACTTGGGTGGGGTTAGGTATTTTTTAGTTCCCAGGGTCACCCTGGTCAGCCCCACAGGGTGGGTTTTTCTCTCTATTCTGGGGCATGTGTTTCTGTCTACCCTTTGTCCATTCACCTGTATTTGCCTTTTTAAAACTCTCCCTACTGTCTGCACTGCCTGTAGTTCTTGATATTGGATGTGTGTTGCTAAATGGTCTTAGCTTTATTTAGGCCCCATGTGTTGGGTTTATTTAACGTATTTGACCGGCTGGCGACATACATTCAATGTTCTGTTTCTTTTTTATTTTTTCACAAGCAGTGCAGGCACGTCCTGAGAAAGCCTTGTTGCTGTCGGGACGTTAAGCAATGTACAATCAATCACTCATACTACTCAACTTAGCTCCTGCGAGCGTACTCAATGCTTCATGCTTCTGCAACTTTGCATGAAATCTTTTGTTAAGGGCTTCCATACCAAAAAATCAATCCAGACCAAAAAGGTGACTGCCAAGCGTGTAATATACAAAGAAGTACCCAACGGAGAAAGAAACACGCTTAGAAAAGACGGGTACAACACAATTTATTAATATTTCAGGTAAATACCCTTTGTCAAAATAGACAAACAAACAAACATAGAGATTAGCCGCTACTTATCTTCAATGGCAGAAGGAATGTGGCAACTGAAGGAGGTGACGTAAAATGACGTAAAATTCCATACCAAAGCATGCTAGGCTTGTGGCAACACTAACACCTTCAATAGCAATTCCTATGACACTCCCCACTCCCATCGCGAACAGAGCAATACCTCCTACAGGTAATCCAGCTGAAACCACACCCACAGCCATTTATGTGTTGTGTACAGAATTGAAAACTGTTTTATATCGTCTTTTGCACCTGGAGTATTTTGCCTGTTCTCCTTCCAAGTACTTCAACGCGTCTGTAATATTCATTAAACGGAATGAGTCTGCCTGTAATCTTTCATCACGCACTATTGTCTCAGGTGGCTCAGGGGATAGTTGTGGATACAAGTTCACTATTTTTTATGACAAATATTTTTATTATTATTTAATAAGCGAATACATTTTGCAACTCTTCAAGGCTATATAATTTGCTAGCATAATAAAACGAAACAAGATCTATGTGTTCCAGCTTTATGTAACTTAGATAAAGTAGAGTTGTTTTATCTATCACGCCTACCCGGCACCGGCCTCCACGTGGCGTAGGTGGGTAGTCCGCTCAGTCCCTGACTGAGTGGGCTAGCGGACGGGTGCCATCTTTGTCCAGGATTAGGACTTGATGTCAGCAGATATGTTGTTCAGCCTTTTCACTGGTCCGGTTTTTAAGGAGCTGTGCTAACCTAGGTCGTACCATGTTGGATTGGTCCTTAAAAATACTCGTGACTTTTTGGTCCTTTGGATCCCAAGTGTTTGCCGTGCTTGGAGACCCGTGTCGGGGGAGAAGAGGATCCTGGTGGCTGAGGTTCCCTTTGGGCTGCGGCTCACTGGTGCCAACACTCCACTTCGGCCTTGACTTCTACCTAAACGGGAGGCTAGTCGTACCGGCCTAGTCAATCGGCTCTTGTCACGTTGAGCCCTATCCCACTGTTGACATGCGGGTTGCTATACGGAGCACCATGCTATAGCTTCTGCTGCTGATTAGGTGCTTTACGCCAGTATTCCCCTGCATTCAACGGTGTGATAGAAGGCGGTGGCTCAAACGGTTCAATCGGGCTTACCCCCTTGAGTATATCTTTCGGGCAGTCTCCATTGTGCGTCGGCTGGAGACCCGCCGACAGTTGCACTTTCCCTTGTTGGGCTCGGTGGCGGGCGGGGACCCCCGGGGGATGAATATCTCTACTAATATAATATGGATAAAACCAAAAAACCAAAACTAGCACAGAAACGGCGCATAGACACCGACATTGCACATGACAGTGATTCAGACTGTGAGGAAGCGACGCCTCAGGCGTCGGCCGTATGGCCTCGCTTCCTCATTGTCCATAGCAAGGTGAAGGAGAAACCAGTTACCAAGCTGCATCCTTTTCTGGTGGGGGAGACCCTCAGGAGCCGTGTTGGCAGGCCTGACGCCCAGCGCCTCAGGTCTGGTGACTTGCTGGTGGAGTGCCGTACTCGGGCACACTCCAGTGGGCTACTGGGGCTCTCTTCCATCGGAGACACTCCTGTGGAAGTCACACCCCACAAAACTATGAATTCGTCAAGAGGCGTAATCAAAGATCAAGCTTTGGCAGAACTGTCAGAAGATGAACTTGTAAGGAACCTTAAGTCTCAGGGGGTGACTTGCGTCAGGCGCTTCGCTTCCAAGCGAGGTGGTGGGGAGATCCGTCTCCCTACCATCATCCTGACGTTTGGCACCCCCACCCCTCCTACTACCATCTGGGGAGGTTACTACTCCCTGAGAGTGAAAAAGTACGTCCCTCTTCCCCTCCGGTGCTTTAAGTGCCAAAAGTATGGCCATGGGCAGAAGACATGCCGTCAGGCAGAGGCTTCATGCGCCCGTTGCACTAGGCCCGGACACTCTGCTGAGTCCTGCACAGCCACCCCCCTGTGTGTGAATTGCCAGGGGGCGCATATGGCTTCGGATAAGAAATGCCCTCGTTGGATATCCGAGTGCAAGATTCAGCAGGTGCGTGTGGAGAAGGGGCTGTCCTTTCTGGATGCCAAAAAACTGGTTGAAGGCCCTGGTGCAGCTGCGGCTGCCCCAACCTCTAACACCTCAGTGTATACTTTTAGTGCAGCGGTGGCAGGCAAGCGCCCCACCAAAGACTTTTCATGTCAGACCCCAACTTCTTGGTTGGGGGCGGAGCCTCGGCTCATCTCGCCCCTGGAGAGTAACCCTCCTCCGGTGGTGACAAGGAGCCAGGGAACGCAGAAGGCGGACACTGCCGGTCCGGTTGTGCCGCCTTCTGTTGCCCCTAAGCCTCAGCCCCCACCCAAACCTGTTAGTCAGTCAACTCCAAAGGCTTCTGGCTCTGGTCAGCCTTCTAAGGCCGCTAACTCTAGCGGCAGGAACGCTGCCCAGGACCAGAAGTCTAAGAAATCTATGGGACCGCTGTGCGCACGGGCCCAGAAGGGGAACACAGATGTGCCCCTTCAAAACAAATATGCTGCACTGAAGGAGCGGATGGAGGGAGTGGAAGTTGTTGTTGCTGATGCTGCGGCAGCTCCACCCCCTTCCTCTCCGAAGAACCAGAGGAGGCCCGGGAGCCGGCCCCCCTCTGTTTCTTCAACTCCTTCCAAGGTAAAGGAAAAAGGGGGGAGAAACTCCTTACCCCCAGATCAGACTTAATCATGGACTCTTTGCTTCAGTGGAATTGTCGTGATTTTCGAGCTAACTTTGAGGAATTACGTCTTTTAGTCAAGTTCTATAACCCCTCAGTCATATCTCTTCAGGAGACTTACCTGAAGACTTCTGACCCTGTGTCTTTTAATGGTTTTAATGTTATACATAAAGGCTCTGATTCGGAGAGGCGCTCGGGTGGAGCGGCTCTTCTCATTAGTAGCCAAATTTTATGTAGCCCTGTTAGCATCGACACCTGTCTTCAGGCTGTCGCTGCTCGGGTTACCTTAAAAAAGACCATAACCATATGCAGTATTTACCTGCCACCATCACTGCGGGTCTGTAGCAATGATATTTTTCACTTAGTAGATCAACTGCCCCCTCCCTTTATTCTCATGGGGGATTTTAACGGTCATGCTCACCTTTGGGGTAGTGACCACTTTGATGGCAGAGGTCAGATGTTAGAAGATGTTTTTTCTCAACTTAACCTATGTGTCTTTAACGATGGCTCACCTACATACTCTAACTCAGGTTCCGGATCTAGTTCTGTTCTAGACCTCACTGTGTGTGATCCTTCTCTCATGCTGGACTTTGACTGGAAGGTTCACGACGACCTGTGTGGTAGTGACCACTTCCCAGTAGTCCTGTCATCGGTCAGCTGTGAGGAGGATTCGCCGGTGGGGCGCTGGAATCTCAAGAAAGCTAACTGGTCTCTGTTTGCCTCTCTCTGTCAGTCTCGTCTTACAGAGGAGGTGGTCATGTCAGCTGAAGAACCTGTTTCTTGTTTTACTTCTATTTTGTTGGAGGTTGCAGGTGAAACCATCCCTAGAACTTCCACATCACTCCCTCGGAAGCCGAGAGTACCATGGTTCAATAAAGAGTGCCGCAAGGCCCAAACAATGCGCAAATCTGCTCAGCGACGTACATTTCGTAATCCGTCGCAAGCAAATATTTTAACCTTTAAAAGGCAGCGGGCGAAAGCCCGTTATATTTTTAAACGTGAACGCCGTGCTTCCTGGAGACGCTTCGTCTCATCTTTATCTTCTAGGACTCCGTCCCAAAAAGTCTGGAAGGCTGTTCGAAGAATTAGGGGCAGGGGTGGCTCGGCTTCTGTCGGCCATCTTAGAGATGGTGCCAGTTTGGTCACAGATAAAAAGGCTGTGGCCAATTTGCTTGCCTCCACCATTGCCCATAATTCTTCAACAGAGCATTATTCACCTTTCTTCCAGAGAGAGAAGGAGAAGCGAGAATCTTGTGCTTGTGATTTTATATCGGATAACTTGGAAGACTATAATGCCCCTTTTACGTTTTCAGAATTGCAGCAAGCCATGCAGAAATGTACTGACTCTGCTGCTGGATTAGATACCATCCATTATCAGCTCATAACACATCTGCCTGAGGATTCACTCCTTGTACTTCTCAAGGCCTTTAACCATATCTGGATAACCGGTCATTTTCCGCCATCATGGCGCCAGGCTGTGGTTGTGCCAATTCCCAAGCCGGGTAAGGATCCTTCCGACCCGGGCAACTACCGGCCAATAGCTTTGACATCATGTTTATGTAAAACTATGGAACGCTTGGTCAACGCCCGACTGGTGTGGCATCTTGAGTCACAGGGTCTCATCACAGACCTCCAGTGCGGTTTCCGGCGCTTCCGTAGTACAACTGACCATCTAGTCCGCTTTGAGTCTTTTATCCGAGATGCTTTTGTCAACAAGCAGCATGTCTATGCAATTTTCTTTGATCTTGAAAAGGCATATGACACTACCTGGAAGCATGGTATAATGTCTGATTTGTCGGACATGGGTTTTAAAGGGCATCTGCCCGTTTTTATTCACAATTTTTTGTCCAACAGGTCGTTCCATGTCCGTGTGGGCTCCACCCTCTCCGACTCCTTTGAACAGGAGATGGGTGTCCCGCAGGGCAGTATTCTATCTCCTGTTTTATTTAGCATTAAAATAAATAACATTGTAAAGGCCGTCAAGGATGATTCTGAATGCTCTTTGTTTGTGGACGACTTTGCTTTGTGTGCACGAGGTCGAGGACTTGCGTCCCTTGAGAGGCGCTTGCAGCTGTGCGTTGATCGCATCCAGGGGTGGGTGTCTCTCAATGGATTCAGATTCTCGCCCTCCAAGACAGTCTGTGTGCATTTTACTAACCAGACGAAATTTTTTCCAGAACCTAGCCTGAGCATTGCTGGAGTGCCAATTAAGGTGGCTGAAGAGGCTAAGTTTTTGGGGGTCATCTTTGACAAAAGATTGACCTTCTGCAACCATGTTAGCTACCTTAGAACCTCTTGTCGGAAGGCCCTCGACATTCTTCGTGTCGTTGGTCGTACTGACTGGGGTGCAGACCGCATCGTCTTACTTCGACTGTACCGGGCCCTTGTTCGGTCCAAACTGGATTACGGCTCTGTGGTATATGGCTCGGCTTCCAAGTCTGTTCTGCAGCGTCTGAACACAATTCACCATCAAGGTCTGCGCATATGTCTGGGAGCCTTCAGGACATCTCCAGTTCCTAGTCTGTATGCAGAGGCAGGGGAGCCTTCTCTCAGGCTCCGCCGCATCCGCCTCATGCTCAGCTACGTTCTGAAGCTGAAGGCCCATCCAGAAAATCCTGCCTATGATTGTGTTTTTAACCCGTCGTTTGCAGAGATTTACGATGCCCATCCGGGAGCTGTCCGTCCACTTTCCTTCCGTGTCCGACCTCATCTGCAGGCGGCCGGAGTGGACCTGGACAAAGTTTCGGAATCTCTGCAACACGTCACTCCACCCTGGCTACTACCAGTTCCTGACATCTTGCTGGACTTGACTGCCCACAAGAAGGATTGTACTCCACCAGCCATATACCAACAGAGCCTCAATGAACTCCTTTCAATTTTTCCTGGCTATTGTCGTCTTTATACGGATGGGTCCAAGTCTGAGGATGGAAGAGTGGCTGCGGCTGCAGTGTCCTCTCGCCATCCTAGACGCCCATTTAAGCTCCGTCTCCCTGACCATTCCTCTGTATTTAGTGCAGAACTGCAGGCCATTCTGCTAGCACTCAAGCATGCCTATCAGTCTCGGGAAAGGAACTTCCTGATTCTGTCTGACTCTCTTTCAGCCCTGCAGGCCCTTCAGGGCGCGGGAACAGACCATCCACTGCTGGTGCAGATTAGAGAGCTCTACGCGGACTTGATGAAGGAATATTATGACATCATTTTTATTTGGGTCCCAGGCCATGTGGGCATCGAAGGCAACAGAATCGCAGATTCTGCTGCCAACAGTGCCCGCAGTGACCCTGTCCCTGACACACAGACTGTCTATAGTGATTTTAAACCTGTTATTAGTGCGTACATAGCCCGCGAGTGGCAGTCCGAGTGGGACAAAGAGGAAGGGAACAAGCTTCATGAAGCTCTTCCTAAGTTGTCTGACAGTCTACCTTTCCGCTGCGGCAGCCGCCGTGAGGAGACTGTCCTTGCTCGGCTCCACATCGGGCACACATATGTTACGCACTCTTACTTACTTAAACAGGATGAGCGTCCATGGTGTTTTGCCTGTGATGAGCAGTTTTCTGTTCGACACTTTTTGCTGTATTGTGCTGACCTAATTGACACCAGATATAAACACTTCACAGCAGACTCCTTGAAGGTTTTGTTCCGGGATGTTCCCCCGGACAAAATCTTCAATTTTTTGAGAGAATGCAATATTTTTAACAAGATCTGAGCATTCATAGACTATGTGAATTTTTTTATTTGCCCTTTTTGAGAGTCTGTAGACGTTTCTTTTCCAGACATGTGCGACATTTTAGCCTGAGATTTTTAATCTATATTTACATCTTGTCTTAAGACCTTGCTTTTAGTCTGGCTGACCAGATTTTTACCCATCCCGCCGTGAGATGGCCTTAGTCGCCTGCTCGGCGTTAAACCCAAATAACTAACTAACTAACTTTATCTATCACTATTGTAACAGCAGGACTACTACTCGATACTTCTATATCTATGCCTTTTTTAATAACAATGAAGACCTTTGTTGACTCTGCTACTGAGTCATCCTATGTAAGTTTGATTCCTTGTGCAACATCTGCTTCTTTGGCATCGACCAAAGATCTCATGATAATTTAAAAAAAAAACTATTGTTGCTTCTCTAGCAATGGTAAAATTTGCTGGTACAAACAAAACAGAAGTATCTGATCTACCCTTTCTATTTGTAAGAAGATACCTCCGTTTCTCATACTCTTGCACTTTTAGTTTATCTCTGCTATTGTTGTCTTCAGCAAAGCTTGGAACAAGACTCACAAGCAATGGCCCAGAGTTAATTACTTTCTTACTAAGGCTCCTTCATCAGTATAAACATAAGGACTAATAAATTCAAACTTTATGTCCCAGTCAAATGTGGGTATAGGCGCAAGCGGTCCAGGGGCGGGAACAACTACCCACTTATTACCCATATGTTTTAAGCTGTAGAGTACATTACTTACAGGAGTAGGCACAGTGACATCAAGAAGCTGATTAAGTTAGGATACGGTCTTTCGGTGCCATCTTTCATGTCATCGATTAATTTTCGCTTGTACAATCCATAGGAATCAAGTTCAAGACCATACACCTCTCCTACCTCACCTTTTTTATCAAAATCTTTCATGTCAGTCAAATCTTTCAAATCTATTACTGGACAGGCAACTGGTATAATTCTTGGCTTTGGACCAAGACCACTCATTTTTTATTCAGCAAAAATAAAATTTATTTAACTTCCAACACAACACAAAAATCATGCATCAAAACGGGTTTGTCATCCTGATTAGTTACATGTAAACACAACGATTGAAAGAAACTGGGGCCTAATTTTTTAAACTGTGAATTAGGAAATCTAACAACTACATTTTTGCAATAGGGAGCAGTTCCAGTTGACACACATTTTAACAAAGTTGAAGGCTTTCCACTGTGAACATTATCAGTAGTGATTAGTTCTTTCAAATGAACATTTAGCACTGTGTGTACTGACAAATGAACAGGATATCTTCCTGTTAATTTTTTTGTGTGGTAATATTAGTTGTTTGTCTGATGGTGTCCAATCTTCATCTGGATGTATTATTTTTTTACCTTAATAAACCAAGTAATAATACAAGACTAATTGATAAAGAAAACTGACTGACTTTCGGAAATTCAATTGTAACAAGTAAATTAGCTGGATTTAAAGTTGCCTTAATTTTAAATTCATTTTGAAGCCAATCAGCTAAAGTACAAAAATCATAATACCCAGATCGTAAAGTATCACCCCTCTCTAAACCATCAAGAGTTCCAAGTACATAATAATTTTTTATCATCCATTACATTAAACCACTTTACAGTGTAGAACATGTATGGATAGCTACAGCCTTGTTACCATCATGATTATCAATCCCATTAGTTAACACCACTGGTTTACTTTTATCAAGATTTGTTAAGGTTATAAACATTTTTATTATCACATAAAAAAAGCATAATGAAATTTAAATCACCAACAATTGTTACTACAAACGCGTTTCAATTTAACGTAGATGCCAAGTACAATGTCACACATACTATGACCAGAAAATAATTCAACTAAATCAGCTCAATATAGCTTTGTCAGAAGGAGATTTATTTCAAGTGAAAGTGCCGAATCCATATGATCATTACTTAAACCCTCCAATAACAGATGATGCAACAGCAAGAAAGTGGTCATCAAGCCCACTACAGATGTTTCAAAACCAGCTTAACTTTGCTAAACTATGTTCAACTACATGCTGTGGTGTTTCTTTTACAGACTACTTGAATCACTCAAACAAACTGATTAGGTCTGTGTATCGTTTTCACACGTATTACCAGGTTAGAAGAATACTGTCAGAACTCCATGTCTCACTGGTCCACGACACTTTATTTTTGCCTAATTTTGTAGGGCAGTAAGTTTAGAGGGGTGACAGGGTTCAGTTAGTCACCAGGTAGGGATAGCATAGGTGTCTAGTATTTGGCCTGTACACGAGTATTTGCTGCCATGCGAGGACTTGGAGGGTCGGCGTGATGCACGTGATCGCTCGGTCTGAACGAGATCGGGTGGTTATTGTTTCACGTGTTTTCACATCACATGATGTAGTGAGCGGTTTTTTGCCAACCTATCGTTATCCAAATTTTGGACAGTCACTTTTCCAACTGCGAACGAGTCGGTCGCTTTTGCCAACAGTCTCCTAGGGTGGTTTTTCAGGCGTGGTTCACCATTTGCTGGAGGCCACAAGCAGCTGTGTCGGTCCTGTGTATCGGCCCTGCGATACAGTTTCTGGTGGTCCCACAGCCGTTGTCCGAGGAAGGAGAGGGAGAGAAGAGAGAGCTGTGACGACTTAACCCCTGGCTTGTCTTGTCTTGTTTGTCTTCATCCTAGCCGGGGCGTCTTCACGGATAACAGTAAGTATGCTCAACAATTCTTTAGTGGCCATTTGCTCAGGGGGTTGTTTGTGTTTGCTTGTTCTTTTATTATTATTTTGGTTAGTGTATATTGGGGGGCAAGTGTAGGAATAGAATGTAGAATGGAATGCCATCTGTTGTATTTGATAGCATGTAGCGGCGAATTAGTTATTGGGGTTTAACGCTGAGCAGGCGACTAAGGCCGTTTCACTATTTAGCATAGGAGTGTGAATATCGGAAGTGAATCATGTTGTGACGTGTAAATATGTTTTTTTGTTGATTTTGAATTTATCATTGTGGTAGAGAGCTGAAGGGAATATGTTGAGGTTGAATTTATTGTTGCGGGAGAGTGGTGAAGGGAGTATAAGAGATGGCAGTTGAAGTTGCGGGAAGGGTGATGTGATTATCTTGTATCATCTGTTTGTTATTTATGTGTATTTTTGCACCTGTGTTTTAGTGCATCTGAATTCTGGTTCCTAATCTAACCCAACGGTGGTATTGAGAGGAGGCTGACTGTGTCACTCCGCCTTGTGGGGCTACGACGCCGAACCTGGCTGCTGTTACGAGTGTCACGGCACGCCGCGTGTTAGTCAGGTCAGGTCGTCCCACTTATTTCTAAACTGTTTAAGGAAAGTTTTGTATGTTTATAATATTGTAAAGAACGTTAAAGGTCCTGGTTCAGCAATTAGTCAGTTGAGGACAGCGAAAAAAAATGTCGAAGTCCCTACCTGACACAGAACGTGCAACCCTGACAGGGCCCCGTGTGATGGGATCCCCGGGCACGCACGTAACTATAGCTGCTGTAGAGTGTCAGACGTCCTTGACGGCTGTCACAGTTCACGAAAACAGGTATACACCATCCAGCTGCCTAAGGTCACTTCCAGTTGCATCTGTCCGTGCGCGGTAACATCCAATTCCCGTGCAACTACGACTGAAAAATATCCAACTTTCATTTTGCCGCACTGGTGAAGCCTGCACCAAGCCGCGACGTCCAGAGCGTCCCAAAAAGGTCCAGCGAATGGTGGCGGTAAGTCCAACATGATATAGTGTGGTCTTTTCACTTTTGTGGTACAAATATTACTTTTGTTGGTAAGTATATTTCCAACAACAACAAACACCTATGCGCGTGTAGCTGACGTCGTGTTTACAAAGGGAAGGTACTCGTAAATATGTATTATCAGGGGACACCACTCTAATGACCACTTCCTTGTCAACAACAAGAAGCCCTAGCGATCGTAATGTTATGTGTGTTCTGGTGTACAGGACACTAATTTCGGGGGAAATGATGACTGAGGAAATAACAGCAGACGACAGTGGTGAGAAGTAGGCAGAATACATCGATGAACAAGACGAAGAATAGATTGGAAATCTTAGCCTCACTGTTCGTCTCTTCTGTAGTTACTATAGGTCACTATAGTAACAGCCTGAAACTTAGTTTTTTAATTTTCTCTCCTTTATAAATAAGTGTAATAGTTTCTGGGCAATTTTCTATTACACATATTTGTGTTATATACATAATAAAATGTGCGATATATTCTGAGCTCTGGTCTGATGTACATTTAGAAGTTTCCACTTTTAGTTGCGATTTGTTTTGGGGGTTCGTGGTGGTTGTTTTTGTGTAAATATCTGAACGCCACGGCGTTTTCTAGTACAAGACCCGTGTGTGCATTACATAACTATACAAATACCAGTCATTTGATTCTTTTTCAGTGCCACATCAAATGAGCTCACAGAGCAGCAAGCAGCTAATGTGTTATTTCTGTGGATACATTTGTGAAGCTAGTACAAAGTGAAGGTGCATCAGTAATGGAACAACGCCCAATCTCATCACAATACATAACAGATAATCGCAGTGGCAAGGTAAGTTGTGAACCTAAAATGTGTGTGTGTGTGTGTGTGTGTGTGTGTGTGTGTGTGTGTGTGTGTGTGTATGCTTGGGACAAAATGTACAGCTGGCTTATATTTAGAACAAAATATACAGCTGTCTGAATAGAATTAAATATACAGCTGTCTGAATAAAAAACAAAATATACCTGCAGTTGTCTGAACACAGACAAAATGTTCATCTGTCTGAATGAAAACAAATGTACAGCTGCTCGCTGTATGAAAACAACATCAGCAATTGTCTGGATGAGAATATAATCAACAGGTCTAGGTAAGGATAAAATATACCACTATAATCAACCTAAAATATATTTGTTCACAAAATAACAGCACATTTCAGTGTGATGAAATAGAGCAATACATGTATGTGCATAATTCATTATGAAACTCACAATCAGGTATATAAGTGGTCTATTGTAAGTTGGCTTGCCACTGATACATGTATTTCTCATATTTTCCTGAAACCTCAAGCTTATGTACAGGAGAAATATGAGTGACAAAAACTTATAATATCATTCTTGTATACCAAAATATTTTATTGCGATTTTTTCTGTGAATCATGTAAATACATGTATGTATATATTGCTCCATATCATAACACTCAAATGTGCTGCTATTTTGTGACTAAGCCATTTGTAGAAAGCCACACGCACATGCGTATGTGCACACATGCCTATTTTCTGTATTTATTTCTTTTTCAACAGGTTTTGTCCATCCATGACTGTGTTTATGGTGTGTTTCTAGACAGCAGGGCTGCCACAAAGTCAGGTGACTTGAAACTGGTGAATGCACAGACTGGCATCGATTTTCTGAAGACAGCAAGACCTGTCCGATAAGTTGTCACCGACAGAGTTCTACTGTAATCTCCTGCTACTTTCAGGTAATTATCAGTTTGGTGGCATTTGATTTTGAAGTATGGTACACCTGTGCGCTTGCACAAAATCATTTTTGTTTGTAAAAGTGTTATCACATCACACATAAAGTAGCTTATAGTGTACTGGAAATATTGCTGTCACAACACTGTAAGTTATGATTTACATATGACTGCTACCTCCACACTGTAAGTATATTTACAAGTTGACAGTAAACATTATCATCATGGTGCCATGGTGGTTTTTCTCCCAAGTCTTCATAACAGCTAGTGCTAGCTACCGGTCAGTTTGCCACTCTGTAATGCATGTATCTTTTTTCCAGTATGAAATAGATTTGTATATTATTACTGACTTGATCGCAGCCACTGAAACATCTGGATCATTACCTTGATGAGTGGCACAAAGGCAAGCGAATTGCATAAAAGGTTTGAGTTGAGCTGTGTTTACATGGAGGATTATATCCTTGAGTGTATGCAGAACAAAAACACACGAAACTGTCCTGTCATCGAAATAACCTACTCAGTATAAACTGCTGGTACATTTTCACTTTTGTGCTTTTTTTACTTTCAGGTTTTGCTTTATCTATTATATTGGCCATCTGTTTTCAGTTTCTTTGCTGCTGCCAAAGGCTAAACACCACTTGAAACAAGGGATAAAGCCTGTTATCAACCATCACCACACATTACGAGTGTCCTTGCCAGGTATGATCAAGGTATCATGTCTTATTTATGCACTTATTTTGACTTAGAGTTTAGGTATGTTTCAGTCTCATCATTGAGTGTTTTGAGTGTTAGTCAAGGGGATGTATCTATGTGGCTGAAAATGAAATGGCCCCCAAAAAAACTTTCATTGGCTACAGGCTTACCATCCTTGACTTCAACCACCAAGTATGCAAGCAGTATACCAAGATTAGCAACAGGCACTCTGTGGCATACCAGGTAGCACAGCAGAAATAGGCATAGTACATGTATGTTACACACTTGTGCAATTTCTGGTACAAGTGCAGTGTTGTACATGTCATTTTCAGTATCATTACAGTACATGTATTTGTATAAATATACTATTTAGGATTGTGACACTGACCATGAAAACTAATTCTTTCTTATGGCAAGTCAGGTGCAGAATTCCTGTTCATGTGCACTGTTTACAGTATGTAGTTATAACAAGGATGAAAAATGAAAGCAGACATGTATAAAGAAGAATGTCCAAATGTATTGAAAACAAAAAATGTCCAACATTTTGCTTTTACATTCAACTTTAATACTTTCTTCTATAGAGAGTACAAAGTGCACAATATGGAGTATATATTACATGCATGTGTCCATTTATTCATGTCCCAACTACTTGTACAAACAGATGTAAACAATCTCCATGACAGAAAGTAAATTTTAAAAGTTAATGAAAATGTTCTTTTCATTCTGTTTTTTCTCATCAAGGAATGTGCTCTGTGGCCTTGTATCGCGAATGCCTCACTGATGAGAAGCTCTCCAGTTTGTTACATTACCTACGCAGTACAGATGACAAGATTGAGCGACGAGTGGATGTGGTTTTTCAGCAGAAGTAAAGACTTGGAGGTTGGTTTCACACACATACACAACCAGATAGTGCCCTCAGGTAGTTTAGATTGGGGCTTAGAAACTGCCATCTTATTATGGCCACCTGATAAGAGCAACAGTGTTTGCTGTTGCCAAGCCCCATATGGCTCTCATGTCACAACTGAAAAAAAAATCTGTATGTAGAGTGTTGGTGATGTTTGATTGCTATCATAATGTGTGAATTTTATTTGCAAATGTGATGTTATAATTTTTGACGCTGCAAAATTTGACTTTGGTCTGCTTCTTACAAATATCTGGAAAAGTTGGTTCTTCTGTTAACTCGATCAGCTGGATCAAATTCAGTAGTTCTTGTTGTCCATTATTATTAGATGATTCCCACACAACCAGTAGGCCGGATTGTCTTCACTGGTCACGCGCTGATAAGGTGTCGCCTCTACTCCCACATTCGATATGGTCACCAGGGGCTGCTCATTGGTTGAGTGCATCTTTAGTCTCCCCCAGGGAAAAGTTGGTTATGTTGACCTGAAAACATATTCATATAATATCATGTTACCAAGCAGCATTGCAAAGCTACAATGTCTTTTATTATTAGAACAAAACTGTATAAATCGTTTGACCATCACCGAGACAAAGATATTGTTTGTAAAAGTTATTTTGCAAATCTGTCTTGTATGGAGTTTATTGATTACACTGGCTGTGATTCATTACGGTTGGTTTCATGTTGAGTAGATTATACTGGCTGATACCCGGTAGCCAAGTAAACTCCTCTAGAACAGTGTTTGCAGTACATCTTCACATGTACTAACTGACCTTTGTTCTTGTCTTGCAGCTGCCTGCTGAGAGCAAGTTGGGGCACACTGCACTGCATCAGGCTGTTTGCTGTTCCAAAGTTTCTGTGTGACATTGCTGCTAACGCCCCTGCAGTTTGGTGACATGTTTGACACTGGCCAGTCTGTTGTCTCTTCACTGGTTGGACCTGTCCATGAAGGCTGTCTGTCTGCTGTGGAATCATGGCAATATTAGCATTTTGGTGGACAGCAAAATTTAGCATATGATGATAGAACTATATTGCCATATGTAACAATACATTAGGAAATCGTTGCGGTATATATATATATATGCCTGCATGTGTACCCGCCCCCTCCAGCCCCCCCCCCCCCTTCTCCCTCACTTACCAAAACACAGAGACCAAGTTTGAATGACAGCATCATAAGCAAAATACACCATGCATAATATAATTCAATGACATCACAGAAATTGTTTCTTTATAATTAAAATGGTTATCTCTGTTCTGTTTGTGTTTTTGCCTCATGTATTATTACAGTTATATATGGTGCAGGAAGTAAAAGTGCACATGTATGTTGTTCTGTAGAGAAGAACCCTATATATGGTGCAGGAAGTAAAAGTGCACATGTATGTTGTTCTGTAGAGAAGAACCCTATATATGGTGCAGGAAGTAAAAGTGCACATGTATGTTGTTCTGTAGAGAAGAACCCTATATATGGTGCAGGAAGTAAAAGTGCACATGTATGTTCTGTAGAGAAGAACCCTATATATGGTGCAGGAAGTAAAAGTGCACATGTATGTTGTTCTGTAGAGAAGAACCCTATATATGGTGCAGGAAGTAAAAGTGCACATGTATGTTCTGTAGAGAAGAACCCTATATATGGTGCAGGAAGTAAAAGTGCACATGTATGTTGTTCTGTAGAGAAGAACCCTATGAGGAAAGAACGTTGCTTAGAAATGACAGTTACAACACAATTTATTACTAGATAATATGAATAAAATTGTGTTGTAGCTGTCTTTTCTAAGCGTCTGTCTTTTTTTCGTTGAGTTCGTCTCTGCATTACACACGCTTTGCAGTCACCATTTTGATCTGGACTATGTGGTTCTGTAGGGTACATAGACTACTTGGTCTTGTTGAGGATAGACATACTCATTTCATAAAAAAATCAGCTGTATTTTTAGGAATTATGACAATCATGGTCACTGTGTTTTATTTATGTATACACTTATTGATGTAAACCTGCCTGTCCCGGATTGGCCTCCGCAGCCACGAAAATGCCTGCAGACGACGTGGGCAAGCCCTATAGAATCTTCGTTTGTGAAGTCAAGCCAAGAGACACTTATTGATGTACTTGACGATTTTGGTAAACTCATAAGAGAAGCCTCACAATGAAAGGCATTTTTAACAGTTTCACTCAGTACAGATATAAACAAATAAACCATACGTTGAAGTGTATTTGAAAAAAATGTTTTTGTCACAAAATGAAGATCAAGTGAGATATACCTCTTGCTGTTGTGAACTGATATATTTCCTTGATATTTATTTTTGCGGGTTGAGTCATTTCAGTTTTCTGATAGAGAACATTGCTATATGGAGTGATCAGAAATAAATCCCACATGGTTTGCTGTCAGTGCAAACATAGATAAACTATGAATGAAATATATTGTGGTTAGAATACCAATTACATAATATATATATATCTGTTTCCTAACATTTATTCTTATCTCATAACCATAGCACGAGGTGAAATAAACCTAATGCTCCAGCCGAAGGGGTGCATGCCTGCATGATGCCAGCTTGCTTTCATCTGCTTCCTAAAGTCAATCGGGGGGGGGGGGGGGGGGGGGGGGGGTAGAATTCGCACAACCCCCCAAAATGGAAAAATTAGTAACATTTAAATTAATTTGGGTCGAGGGCATAAAAGGAAATAATTATATGGTCTTGTCAAAAAAAATGTATACATTATTGGTATGGCGAAGGCCGGAGCCATCTGCTGCGGCCCTGTATCTAATTATTTTGAAACTTGCCTCTCGTTTGCTCATGCACCCTTTAGCTTGTAGTTGGTGTATCGGTGTTTGCTGTCAGGCACCTGCATGAGGTATGCATTGGGCAGGGTGCATTGCGTTTGCATAGACAGCAGTTGGTTTGGGGAGAAAATATTATCACTGAACTCATCAAGTTTGCAGACAGTAATTATCTTTTGTGATACAAAAAAAAAAAAAAAAAAAAAAACCAAGATGAGAAGTAATCGACAAAGCAAAATATTACCTAGTGCTTAGATTCTTATAATGGCATCAAATTAGTATGTCCGTGTAACACACACGAACAGGCACAATCACATCAATGGGTGACAGTCTTCACTCCTAGAAGCTGATTCAGCTTTTCAAAATCCCGAAAAGATGAATTTCAGCTGTTTGGTTCAGACAGAACAGGCCTTCAGCCAGCCTGTTCCAAATGCAAAAGTCATACATTCTCATGAGCCCCTACATCCGCAGGAGCTCATGGGAATGTATATGGCTTGCTGGCCATGGATTTATGGGGCATATTTATGTCCCGTTTACATTCATTTCATATTCTCGCACTGTCACCCATGCACATCACATCGTTGCATTGTGACCTGTAAATTATATCCCAGGCTTTTGTGAAAAATAAAATCGTTTTGAGGTGAGCGTTTCCTCGTTGCTTAGCACGGGAGTGCTGTCCCTTACACAAACATTATCTAGTAGCTTCCCTTCGTAAAAATGGCGACTACCATAAAGACTTGTTGTTTGCAAACGCTTTCGAGGAAACCTTGTTTTGGATAAATGCGAGGACATAAGAAATGAGAAGACCACGATATAGCATGTTCGACGTACCGTCACCATTCCCTGGGCCATTTTTGGACGCTGTGGACGTCGCTCAGTGCTTCCCAGTACCGGCCCAGAAGTGAAAGTTGGATAGTCATCCGTTTCGTCGTTGTTGCACGAGAATTGTGGGTGTTACCGTGTACGGACAGATGCAACTGGAAGTGACCTTTAGCAGCTGAGTGGCGTATACCTGTTTGCGTGAACTGTGACAGCCGTCAAGGACGTCTGACACTCTACAGCAGCTATAGTAACGTGAATGTTCGGGGATCCCATCTGACGAGGCCCTATCAGGGTTGCACTTTTAAAGTCAGGTAGGGACTTCGAAATTTTTTTTCGCTGTCCTCAACTGACTAATTGCTGAACCAGGACCTTTAAGATTTATTTCATCTCCTCATAGTGACAGTCTTGTAAGAGGAGCTTTGTCACAGTGACAGAAAGTTTTGGAGATATTGTATTATTTAAAGGCAGCCTGTGTTACGGAAGACCTTATTGCAGATCAAGAGGGTCGAGTTGAGCTGAGCTTAACGGTTGTACTTCTGGTGAAAAGGTCCTGTGACGTGAAATATATTGTTTATTCAACTTTCAGTCAGATTGAATTAATGATATTTGCTCCATTTGTATACGTGATATTGCTTATTCTGAACCGTTGCTAGTTAGAGGAGACTTGTTTATTCCGAAACGTTGCTAGTTAAAGGAGCCTTGTTTGTTCTTCCCAGGGTCACCCTGGTCAGCCCCGCAGGGTGGGTTTTTCTCTCTATTCTGGGGCATGTGTTTCTGTCTACCCTTTGTCCATTCACCTGTATTTGCCTTTTTAAAACTCTCCCTACTGTCTGCACTGCCTGTAGCTCTTGATATTGGATGTGTGTTGCTAAATGGTCTTAGCTTTATTTAGGCCCCATGTGTTAGGTTTATTTAACGTATTTGACCGGCTGGCGACATACATTCAATGTTCTGTTTATTTTTTTTTTCACAAGCAGTGCAGGCACGTCCTGAAAAAGCCTTGTTGCTGTCGGGACGTTAAGCAATGTACAATCTTGTTTGTTCTGAAACATTGTTAGTTAAAGGAGCCTTGTGCTGTGAATGTTTAGTTTGCGAGAGTGCTAATTTAAGTCAAACTTGTTCGTGTTCCCGCTGGGGAGTTTCAGTAGCTTATGAACAATATTCTTTTTTCTCGATCTTCATTTGTGTGTTAGAAAGCATATTTGGTTATCATATATTTGATATTGGACTATTTGAAACACTGTTACATTTAGTTTATGTATTTTATTTTATATTGTGTATAGATATTAGGGGTGGGGAGTTTGGATGTGTGTGAGTGTGAATGTGATGTATGAGTGCGTGGTTAGGATTAAGTGAAAATAGTTGTTTATTGTTAGGGTTATATTTAATAAATGTCATCATTATTGTTCCTCTGGTGTTTGTGTTAGGTTTGTGTTAGTGTGGGTTGGGTGTGTCTCGAGTGGCAGCACTCGTAGCTCACACCCCGGAAGTGGGGTCGTGACACACTGCCCACTGAATCCAGTTTTAACAGGTATAACAACCCCACGGATATGAAAGCATTTGAACGCATCTGTAATGAATTTAACATTAGCACCAGGTATGATTTTGCACAAAAACTTGATGATCACCATGGCATGGGAACATTATATGGGGGTTCTTTCTCCGGGTACGGGGGTTCTTTCTCCGGGTACTCCGGTTCTTCCACCCCCCCCCCCCCCCCCACTTTGGTACCGGTTTCAGGCCACTTTACAAATTTCAAATACAAAAATCTCTGTAACTTCAGTAGCAGACTGGCCCTTCGTTTGTCTTGTACTGTGTTTGTCTTAAATGGCGTAAATCCGTGTCTGTTTCGTGAGTGTGTGTGTTGGGTTTCAGGCGCGGCGCTTTGAGTCGATTTCCCCAAAATTGAGAAAAAGCGCCTATATAATAACGGTATTATTATTATTATTATTATTATATTATGCTACGAGTCACAGACAATACCCTCAAGATTACTACCCCGGTTACACTTCATTTTCACAAAAATCTGAAGTCTGGTTAGGCTCAATAGAACAGAAACAGTCTAATGCATTTGTCTTAGACAGGAGTGACGGGTTTACTCAAGCAGGAGTCGAGCGCATTAATGAGTCTATCAGAACGTATGTGTGGCGTATACTAGGAGCACAAGCTCAAACAAAATCAAACATCTTAAACGGGAGTGGAAAATTTGAAGCACAAAAACAATTTCTTGCAAACCTAGAAGACTCAATAAATTCAGTAGTAGATCTCCCATCAAGCATACAACACTACCAAGACATTCTCAGATATGCCAGATCAAAAGTTGACTTTGTAGTTGGCATTGTGTTATACATGTTACCATCTGACCTTCAACTCCAAATGGGGACAATAAAAAATTATAATAATGAAATAATTGTTGCAGTACATGATCAGAAATTAGGACTCAATCAATCTGTAAACTTGAGTCCAACAACCACACACCTACAGCCATTAAAACCATTAATAACACCAGTCATGCCATCACCCGTGCAGACAGTAACAACCCCCGCACTGACTCCAGCACCGGTACAGCCAGTAACACCAGCCCCTCCAGTAAACACACATGAGTCAGAGAGAACTGCATTGGTAATAGGCAGGGTTGATAGTCATTACTTTTTTTCTTTAATGAAATAATTTTTCTTTAATTCTGGTAAAAGGTTAAAGAAATAAATTTTCTTTACTTTTTTTTTGAAAATTAAAGAAATAAATTTTCTTTAATTTTTCTTTTTAATGAAATCTCTTGGCTTGACTTCACGAACGAAGATTCTATAGGGCTTGCCCATGTTGTCTGCAGGCATTTTTGTGGCTGCGGAGGCCAATCTGGGACAGGCAGGTTCGACCGCAGTGGCTGCAGGGGAAGGTCTGGTCAGGGTTCTGAGTTACGACAACTCTCTTTTTTCTTCTGAGCCGCTTGTCCTTAAGGTTAGCTCTGCGAGAGTCCTCAAAGGAGATGGCTGCCTTGTGAATGGTGGAGCACCAGGTGTCACGGTCCGCAGCAAGCGAAGACCACTGGCGGTGGTCGATTTGGCAGGCACTAAGTGACTTCTTGAGACCATCTTTGTATCTCTTCTTTGGTGCCCCTCTGTCTCGGTGTCCAGTGGCAAGCTCGCCGAACAGAGTGATCTTGGGTAGGCGATGATCCTCCATCCTGGAGACGTGCCCCGCCCAGCGAAGCTGTGCCCGCAGCAGCAAAGCCTCGATGCTCAAAGTTTCCGCCTGTTCAAGGACCTCCACGTTGGTGACATAGTCACTCCAGTGAATGCTGAGGATGGTACGCAGGCAGCGCTGGTGAAAGCATTCGAGGAGTCGTAGTTGGCTGCGGTAGAGGGCCCAGGACTCGGAACCGTACAGCAGGGTGGTGAGGATGACAGCTCTGTACATGCTGATCTTGGTGCCTTTTTTCAGCTGTTGATTGTGCCACACCCGCTTGAATAGTCGCCCGAAAGCACTGTTCGCTTTTGCCAGCCTGTTGTCCAGCTCCTTGTCCAGCTTGGCGTCTGACGTGATGATGCAGCCAAGGTAGGTAAACTGGTGTAATAAATTTGCGTTAAATACACGAATGATCATTTATTGCTCAGCTCGGACAAAAAAAGTGGCATGCAGTTGAAAAGTGACACGCCACCAGATTTCCTTCTCTACCCACTATCTAAAACACTATCTGGCCAGGGGGAGCTGGGTGGCTCGGTGGTAAAAGCGTTTGCCTCCAGACCAAAAGGTCCCGGGTTCGAATCCAGCTTGGGTCAAAATTTGCTCAGACCCTTTTTCGTTGTCCCCGTCTTTGAAATCACCCTTGTGGTGGACAAAAGACGTTAAGCCCTAAACATTTTTTTATCTGGCCAGATACATGCAGTAGTTATGAGAAGGGGGAAGAAAGAACAAAAAACCTCGGAAAACTGCACAGCGCAAGAAAAAGTCATGCGGCTAAAAATGGAACAATTCAGGCTTGTTTGATCTTATTTCGCGCTGCTGACAAATCCACTCATCTGCAAGAGCCATAGATCCTCAAGAACCCCAGCAGTCTTTGGTGGGGGGGGGGGGGGCAGGAGGTTGGTTGGTTAATCACGATCTATGCCTACTACTATTAAAAATGTATGCATGCACCCGTTCAGGTTTTCACCTGTGCTGTCCAATCGTTGCTGTACCATCTGCCTTCTCACTCCTGAAACGAAACCCACCCAACTGCAAAAGGCATAGATCCTCATGAGCCCCCGCAACTGCGGGGGCTCATGAGGATCTATGCCTCTTGCTGGGATAATCTGCGCTCTTGTTTCGCTCATGCAAAGTGGATCCCTTAAGTTTTTCACCTGTCCAATCGTTGCTGTACCATCTGCTTTTTTACTCCTGAAACGAAAACCACCCAACTGAAAGAGGCATAGATCCTCATGAGCCCCCGCAAATGCGGGGGCTTGTGAGGATCTATGCCTCTTGCTGGGATAATCTACGCTCATGGTTTTCTCAAGCAAAGGGGATCCGTTAAGTTTTTCACCTGTCCAATCTTTGCTGTACGAGTGCCATCTGCCTTCTCACTCTTGAAACGAAAACCACCCAACTGAAAGAGGCATAGATCCTCATGTGCCCCCGCAACTGCAGGGGGCTCGTTAGGATCTATGCCTCTTCCTGGGATAATCTACACTCGTGATCTTCTCAAGCAAAGGGGATCCGTTAAGTTTTTCACCCAGAGGCATAGATCCTCCAAACTGCCTCAAACCGGCTGCAACTAAAAAATAAAAAAAATAATTACGGTATTTATAATGCGCTTATCTTATAATAATTATAACTCTAAGCGTGCACTCACAACTCGCGCATGCATGCGCACGCTTTAGACAACGACTGACGTACAAACTGGGTCAAACCGGCTTTGCGCATAGGCACCTGTTGTTCTTGACAGAAAAACGAACTGAAGTAACGAAATTTTTAACGAAAAAAATCGATAATCGTTACTTTTATTTTTTAATTCGTTGAATTTTCTTTAACTTTTTAAAAACATTAACGCGTTAAATTTTCTTTAACCAAAAATTTAATTTGTTAAATCGTTTTATCGTTAAATCTTCCAACCCTGGTAATAGGCCTTACTGGATTAGGGATATTACTTCTTTACCTGTTTCATTAAATAACCAAATATTAACCTTCCTACTGTCACCAGAAAGACCCACACATGCTCTGCCATAAACCCTACTACCTTTGCTGCTGTACTGATCAGCCAACTGACAACACTTCCAATTATTCCAGGCAAAGGATCCATTGCTTTCACGGCTAATTTTTTAAGCAAGTCTGATATGTGTGAGAGTTGTTTTTTTACCCATGGTTGCAAGTCTTTTGGGTCAGTTGGAGCTGGAGGAGCTGGAGGAGGAGGGGTGCTACCACCCCCATCCCCCGTTACAGCTAATACAACAGTACTGATAATAAATCCAAGAGGAGTAATTAAACTTGCAATAGTGATACCCTGCTCTCTGAAAAGTGTTTTTGATCTCTCAGCCAAAGTTGTGTCTTTGTGAAGTATTTTCTGAATAGTTTCATTAATCCTGTGTTTTCAGTTTTTCTTTTCCAATTTCAATTACTTCTAGTTGCGCTGATCTTTCTATCTGCAAATCATTTAATCTGTGTTGTATTCTTTCTTTTATTTCTTTGTCATAATTTTCTTCATCTGCTTTATCTAGTTTGTTTTTTTTCTCTTTCTATGTGATTATCAAGCTCCCCCAGTTTGGCTACATTATTCACCAGTTCGCCTCTGATTGTTTGCAGTGTTTTATCCAAGCCCATTAAATCCCGCATGGGTAAAGGAGAGTCATCTATTGTTTTCATAGACTCATTTATTTGTCCTTCTGTAAATGAGGTTTCATGTATTACCTTGTTTGCTATTTCTGTCAGGCATTTTACTTCAGTCATTTCAATTTCTTGTCCCATTGGCAACCTTGATTACACGTCATGAAGGGTGCTAACAAGTCTAGGTGGTATTGACTGTACATTGCTTAACATCCCAACAGCAACAAAGCTTTCTCAGGACGTGATCTAGGTGGTAACTTTTTATCTCCAATACCAAGTTGACGCAAGGCACCAAAACCACTTTCACCTTTGATTGTACTTAAAGCTCTAAGCTTACCAGGGTCTCTTTTGTTAGTCAATTGTACTTTTCCTTTGTCAAAGCTTTCTCAGGACGTGATCTAGGTGGTAACGTTTTATCTCCAATACCAAGTTGACGCAAGGCACCAAAACCACTTTCACCTTTGATTGTACTTAAAGCTCTAAACTTACCAGGGTCTCTTTTGTTAGTCAATTGTACTTTTCCTTTGTCAACAGTAATTAAATATAAATGACCCTTGCCATCAAAATCAAACTGATTAGGATCTATGTTGTCTGGGCAGTCACCAACATGATCATAAAATGAGTTTACTTGGCTTTCTAAAAGTTCATGGCATAAACTGTAAGTATTTCTTGTACCAGTCATATCTGTGGTACTAGTAACAAAGTCATACATGTCATCTATTTCAATATCATGATCAAATCCTCCCGCTGCCATTGTTTTTATTAATTTAATTTGTTTTGATTTTTACATAATAAAATGACATCGGCCTATGGATTGAAGTTAGACCCGTACAGAAAACTACGTAAACCTCTTGGCGTTAAGGGCATTAGGCAATCAATTGTTATCACAAGCAATCCTAGCACTATAGACCAAAACCAAATTATTACTGTAAAGTTTCCGAACCTAGGTCCCAGGGACGTTATTGTTCCTGGCACTGCACGCCTTGCTTTTAATATTGAACTTTTATCAGATGATGACGCAAAGAGAACACTAGTTGACAACCGAGGCAGAGCAATTGTTAAGACTATTAAAGTTAAACTTGAAGGCCAGGAAGTGTTTAGTCTGGATGATGCTGATGTGCTCTACTGCTACAAAGATCTGTGGCTCACTCGAGAAGAAAGAGAAGATCGCATTTACCAAGGTATACAGTCAGATAACATTGCCAAACTCAGAATTGATCCAGCTGACAAAACAACCACTACAGTCAAGGATGTTATTGTGGCAGAAACGTATGGAAATAGATTTTACATTCCACTTGAATTTGAAATCCTGACAGCGCATTTGCCTTATTACCAAGGAGCACTAAATGACCGTCTGAGTTTTGAACTAACCTTCAATGACTACTCCAAAGTTATAAAATAATCGGTTTTCAATGCAGCATATAAGATCTCTAACATCTCTTTGGAATATGAAATTGTCACACATGCTCATCTAGCTACTCTCATTCAAAATCAGTACCAGTCAAGACTGCCGATTTATTATGACCGTGTGATAAGACACAGTTTAATGCACAAAGACAAAAGCGATCCAATGTGGAACATTAACTTGAACACACCTGCTAGGTCACTGAAAGGCATTCTTATGTTGTTTGTTGAACCAGGAAGTCCATACAAAAGGGATTCAGAAAAATGTTATAATCCAAAAATTACACATTTATCCTGTACAATCCAAGGCCATCCAAATCAAGTCTACGCATCAGGCATGCTACCTTATCAACACTATGACGAGATCATAAAATGGTCAGGTGGAAGGCATAGAGAAAAACCAGCAAACATGGCATGCAAAGATCTGTATTTGTATGACGTAAGAATCAGTCAATACCTAATGAATAAATATGCACTTTGGTTAGACCTGCGTAGTACAGATGACGACTACCTACATGTGTCATGTCGTACTGTCTAAAACGGCAGTGACGGAATTACAATTCAGATACAAAAAAAGACTGAAACTGCTGGAGCAATAAATATATATTTGTATCTGATTTATGATGCTCAACTGAATATTCAAGAAAGAAAGGCTAAGTGGTCATGTGTATTAAAATTATCATTAGTATTAAAATGAACTTGATGACACTCGACCCACACTGTGGTTTGTTTTGTGGTGCCACAGGCTGTGGAAAAACTGAATTTGTTCTTGATCTCTTACAAACAAGATACATCCATCATTTCGAAAACATTGTGATGTTCTGTCCTACTATTAAACACAACAAAGCTTATCACAACCGTTTATTCATTTGGACAGACAACAACATCTACTTAGTTGACCCTGAGAAAAAACTGAATGACTACCTGCAGAATTTTTACAAGCAATTTGAAGGACAGTCAACCCTGTTCATAGTTGATGACTGCTCAGCAGAAAAAGACATTGTTAAAAAGAGAAACACTCTAGCAGAACTTGCCTTTAGTGGCAGACATGCAAACATCAGTGTATGGATTCTCACTCAAAAATATAATGCTGTACTGAAAGATTTTTGAGAGCAACTAAAGTTTATCTGTTTGTTTTACTGTAAGGATCATGACAGCTTTGAAGACTGTCTGAGAGAGAACAATGTCATCCCAACAAACATGAACGAGCCATTGTAAAAAACAAACTGAAATCGACTAAGCATCTAAAGCTTATCTTAAAGACAGATCAGCCTTCAGGGTATGGATTAGTGAATTAATTTATTCTTTTGGTTTGGTCATAAAAATGACGGACGGACAAACACTAGTGGTTGATGTTACAGACTACTTTAGATATATCCAACACTTTGAAGAGATAAGAACACATTACAAAAACCCATTTGCGCTTGCTATAACACCAATAGCGTTACCAGCGGTGATATATGTGTCATATAATGTGTCTTTGAAATATATTGATGAAAAAACATTTGTAGAGTACATTGCTGGTGATTTTAAGACATATACCTTTAAAGTTGATGATTGTTGGTTTAAGACAGTGTGTGAACACATACACCAACAACTAAAAAAACTAAATGTTTATTTTGTAGGTGTTACAGTCAATAAAGTAGTACTACACAAAGTGCGCCAGTGGTAATTTTTTTCTATTTATTATTTGTCAGACAAATAAAAATGACGGACAATGCTCAAAGCCCTCCAAGCTCGCAAAGCTTAAGAAACGTGTTTCACACAACAGACTTGCCTATATCTCATAGTTACAATGTTTATAAATCGATAGAAAGATCTTTTTCTGTCATTCAAGATAATCTTCTTTCAGGTAGTGTAAAGATTCAGGTTGTTGCTAAAATAGAATTTAACAGGGTAGATGGTAAAGTTATTGTATCTTATATCTGGACAAGACAACACACAGTTAATTCAAAAAGGGAATTGGAAAACGTGTTTAGAAAAAGACTGTTGCCTGACTTTCTCGAAGCAATTGACAGAGCTAAAATGAAAGGGTCTGGTCGGCACGAAGGTCATGTACATGAACTACAACTGAGGCAGTCAAGATATCATCCTATATTAGGCAAATCATGGTTGCCACTGCCAACTGAGGTTGCAAACAAAAAGGCTGTTGTCAATATTCAGAACAATGATCACTGTTGTTTCATGTGGTGTGTGCTTGCCAAACTGCACTTTGTAAAAACAAAACCTGAGCGTATATCTAACTACGCCAAATTTGTAACTTCAGTGGCATACAATTCCCTGTTAAGGTAGAAGATATAGATTTGTTTGAAGAACTAAATCCTGTTATATCTGTAAATGTGTATGTATGGGATAATGAGTCTCCTAACAAGTTACAACCAATTAGAGCATCACCACTTGCCCCAACCTATGGACAGCCAGAAGATAAGCATGTTGACCTTTCGCTAATAAGCCATGGTGATAACTTTCACTATACAATTATCAGAAATATGTCATGACCAATTCATGGACATACAACAAAACATGATGGGAAATGGGAATTTTGTAAGAGATGTTTACAAAGGTTTTCCTCCATAAAGTTGGCAAATAATCATGTCCAGCACTGTAGGTCAGCTGATGACATTCAAACAATACTTAGGTACCCAGATCCTGGTAGTCTGGTATATTTTAAGAACTATGTTAATCAGAAAAAGCTGCCATTTGTAGTGTATGCTGATTTTGAATCACTGGTTGTACCATATGAGAGTCCTGTTCCAGAATCACTACCAAAGACTAAAGCTGAGTGATCAAGAGGTGTGTTCCTTCGGATACATTCTTGTCAGGTCAGATGGTGAGCATACATAACCTGTTATCTACAGAGGTGAAAATGCAGCAGCTGAGTTTTTTAACAGAAATGAGACAACTACATAGTAATGTAGTACAGTATCTGGAAAAGTGTCAGATGCCTTTGATGATGACAGAAGAAGACAAACTGAATTTTGATACAGCGGAGACATGTTGGATTTGTGAACAACCCCTAGGAGGTGATAAAGTTCGCGACCATGACCACATAACTGGGCGTTACAGAGGTGCTGCTCATGGTACATGTAACTTAAAACTAAAAATAGATCCCAAGGCATATAAAATGCCTATCTTTTTCCACAGTCTCAAGGGGTATGATTCACACATTATCATGCAGGCTGTGGATGAGTCTTACAACAAAATTAGTTGTATTGTCCAGACAACTGAGAAATACTTGACTTTTAGGTTAGACAAATTAGCATTTTATGACTACATGCAACATTTGTCTTTAGGGCTTGCTAGTCTGGCAGAAGGTCTGACATCGTTTCCAATAACAAGTAAATATTTTGAGCCAGAGTTAATCAAGAAAGGTGTCTATCCCTACGAGTACATTGATCACTGGTTTGTGTTTGAAGAAAGGAGTCTGCCGCCAAAGAGAAATTTTATTCTACACTAAATGGTAAAGGTATTTCTGACTCTGAATACCAGCACGCTCTTGATGCTTGGGGTAAACTAGGGTGCGAAACGATTGGTGACTACCATGACCAGTACTTGAAAGCTGATGTTTGTTTGCTAGCAGACATATTTGAAAGTTATCATGAAAAGGGTCTGTTACACTACAGTCTTGACCCGGCTAGCTACATAACGAGCCCTGGCATGACATGGGATGCATTTTTAAAATCCAGTAAGATATATATAGACCTGCTGTCTGATCCTGAGATGGGTGAAATGGTGGAACGTGGATTGAGGGGAGGTATTAGTATAGCCACAAACAACTATGCCAAAGCCAACAACAAATATCTTGACGACCTTGACTTTGACCCCTCAAGGTCAAGGTCATTCATTACGTGCGTGGACGCTAACAATTTGTATGGCTTTGCAATGTGTGAGTTATTGCCCTTGAAAAACCTTTGTCTGCATGATTTGTCACAGTGTGATATAACACTCTTAGCAAACTGTATTATGACTCATGATCGGAATGATGAGAAAGGTTGCATCTTTGAAGTCGACCTGGAGTACCCACACCACCTACATGATTACCATAATGATTATCCATTAGCTGTTGAGAAAATGTCTTTGACGGGGAAAAAAGAAGACACCAAACTTTTGCCAAATTTAAATGACAAATTCAATTACGTTTGTCACTATCGCTTACTCCCCACCCGGGTCTGCCCTGGGGGACTTGGGTGGGGTTAACTACTTTTTAGTTCCCAGGGTCACCCTGGTCAGCCCCACAGGGTGGGTTTTCCTCTCTATTCTGGGGCATGTGTTTCTGTCTACCCTTGGTCCATTCACCTGTATTTTCCTATTTTAAACTCTCCCTACTGTCTGCGCTGCCTGTAGCTCTTGATATTGGATGTGTGTTGCTAAATGGTCTTTTAGCTTTATTTAGGCCCCATATCATAGGTTTATTTAATGTATTAGACCGGCTGGCGACATACATTCAATATTCTGTTTTTTGTTTTTTTTCACATGCAGTGCAGGCACGTCCTGAGAAAGCCTTGTTGCTGTCGGGACGTTAAGCAATGTACAATCAATCAATCACTATCGCTTACTGCAGTTTTACATCAGGCATGGGTTAGTACTAAAAAAAGTTCACAGAGGCATTGAATTTGATCAGAGTGCTTTTATGAAAGATTACATAATGAAAAACACAACTCTTCATGCAAGAGATGGTAACACTGCATTTGACAAAGACTTCTTTAAGCTTATGAACAATGCCTGTTTTGGCAAGACGATGGAAAATCCTCATCACCGCAAAGATATGAGACTTGTCACAACTGAATCAGGTGCAATTAAGCTTACAGGCAAGCCACAGTACACAGGGTATAAAGAGTTTCATCAGTCATTGTATGAAGTGACACTCAAAAAAAAAAAAAAAAAAGATTGTTAAACTGGAAAAGCCAGTATTCATTGGTATGGCAATACTTGAGTTATCAAAACTATTAATGCTTGAATTCTACTATGATTACTTCAAACCAAAATATTCTGACTGTCATCTGCTATACACAGACACTGACTCTATGATCATAGATGTACCTACTGAAGACTTTTATGAAGACATGAAAACAGAACTGCATATGTATGACACGTTTGATTATCCTAAAGATCACCCGCTGTACCGCACACAAAACAAGAAAGTGCCTGGGAAGTTTAAAGATGAACTAAATGGAGTGCCTATAGTTGAGTACGTTGGACTGAGATCAAAAATGTATTCCATACTACATCAGAAAGGCAGTCAGTCCAAAACCAAAGGTATAAAAAAAAAAACTGTGATAAAAATAAAGATATCCGTCATGAACACTACAAGCAAGTAATAGATGGAGAACTAATGCCTGATTATCCAGACAAGACACTGAGGTCAAATAGACATAATCTTGAAATGATCCAAACACATAAAAAGTCACTAGCAGTAGGGGACACAAAACGTGTGTTTCACACTAAGGTGCTTATGCACCTGGACATTACAGGCTTAAGTTATCTGGACATTTGTGATGAGCGCATTGATGAACTGATTGCCGAATTAGCCCAAACAGCTAAAAATGAGTAACAGTGTCTGGGGGAATAATCTGTCATTCTTCTCTGACAAATGCTTTTTGTGGGGCAGGTTCATATAGATAATAAATTGATGGATTACCAGGGACTATTTTTTTATATTGTGAATAGACATGGACCAAATCGGATCAGTTGCCCTGCGTCCGACGTCATTCTCGCCGGGTTGATATAAATATCTCACCTGTTTTGCAAACAAACTTGTGTCTGGTGGTGTTAATTTTAGTCCCAGCCCTGACCCTGATGCCGGAGGTATTGTTTTTAGTCTAATAGCATCAGCGGGTTTTGGCTGGCCTTCGTTATTCATTGCTTTTATCTCAGATGGTAATATCTTAACCCACTCAGTGTTACGTGCATCATGCATGAGTTCCTTAGAACACTGGTATTGAAAAGTCTCTATGATAATTGTTTGTTAAAGTTCTCGACAATTGCCTGTGATCTGTGCACACCTGGTATGCCCCGCCACACTAGCACTCCATACTTTGCAAATAATTGATTAACAGCGCCCTTGAATTCAGATCCGTCATCAACTTGCACAAGCCTAGGGTATTTTAAAGGGCCTCGGCTATATAATGCAGTGGCTACTGTGGCAGCATTCTTGTCAGTTATGGGCTCAGCATCCTTGTACCTTGAAGCTATGTCGACAACAGTTAATGCATACTTGTATCATTTCTTTCTTATTGTATCATGCGGCAGGAACAAAAGATCCATTTGATGCGTGTCATTTGGAGTAGTTTTTTCAAAATGAGGTCTTGTTATTTTTCTTGGAACAGGTAAATAAATTTTCCAAATTGCCTGTTTTTGTAGCCACTGTTTTATTTGGTCAAGTGTGACATTGCTGCCCACAGCTGCATGTAATCTTTCTTATGCAGTTTTTCCTTTCCTGTAGCCAATAGGGGAGTAATATATTTTTGATAACTTAGCTTCAGCCCCCTGCGTCGGTCACTTTTTCTAGCAATAAAAACTCCTGTAAAATATACAAATGTCATTCCTGCTAAAACAAAAATAATTTCTCCGTTTCTTTGTTGTGTGCTTGGTTGGTAGTAATTGCTAAGTTTTGGCTGTGGGGTAGACATGCCTTCGCCAGTAACAAGAAAATATTCTCTGATTGCGTCATCAACATAAGAAAATGTATGCTGTGCGTGATCTTCTAGCCCGAGTTTTTCATTGATGAAATCAAGTTTCTCTATTGTTTGCTTCTCATACGCCTGCTCTGCTTGCACTAATTTTTCAGATGCCTCATTGTGACGCCTCATTTCTTCTGCAACCCCACCCGGGTCTGCCCTGGGGGACTTGGGTGGGGTTAGGTATTTTTTAGTTCCCAGGGTCACCCTGGTCAGCCCCACAGGGTGGGTTTTTCTCTCTATTCTGGGACATGTGTTTCTGTCTACCCTTTGTCCATTCACCTGTATTTGCCTTTTTAAAACTCTCCCTATTGTCTGCACTGCCTGTAGCTCTTGATATTGGATGTGTGTTGCTAAATGGTCTTAGCTTTATTTAGGCCCCATGTTGTAGGTTTATTTAATGTATTTGACCGGCTGGCGACATACATTCAATTTTCTGTTTAGTTTTTTTTTTTTCACAAGGAGTGCAGGCACGTCCTGAGAAAGCCTTGTTGCTGTCGAGACGTTAAGCAATGTACAATCAATCATTTCTTCTGCAGATTCTTCTCTACCCACTTTTGAAAAGAGATAGTTTGATCCGCTAATGCAATTGCATTGACAACAGCCCCTCCAACGAAAACAGCCAAAGTTGCTATATTTTTTATTTACATAGATACATTTTCTGGAATAATTCCTTGCTTGACAAGAAAGTCTTTTGTGGCAATTGACACTGTGACAACTGCTACTAACTTAGCACTATCCTCAAAGTCTAATCTACCAAGGTCAGCAGAACGCATTTTGAGAAGACTCCGCCCTAGCATAATGTAAGCTACTGCTAGTCCACTTATTATGGCAGAGTGATAGACAAGGTTCATTATGTTCTTTGTGTCGCTCATTTTCTTATGCCACAAAATAAAAATATTAATTTTATTCACTGCATAAAAAATGGATCAAAAGGTTTTGATGTTGCTGGTAATGTGGAGACTTCTTCTTTTATTTTTGGAGTGTCTAAATTTTTGGACACAGTTCGAGTTTGTGGCTTGTATTTTTTGTATAATTTGTAACCTACATAACTAAATCCAGCAACAAATCCACCAACTATATATTTTGTTATTTCGGGTTTAGACTCAGTTGTTAGTTTCTCACTCTGTTGGGGGGGGGGGGGGCGGGGGTGAGGGTGTTGGTGGTGACACCGATGTCGGGGCCGGGGCTGTTGATGGTTCTGATGGTGGAACCTTTTCTGTTAATGGCTGAAGCTGTAATTTTTGTTGGTCTCTTATATTCAGCTAATCTTTTTCTAGCCTCAACCCTGCCTAGACTTTTAGCCTTAGTCACCGCTTGAACCTGCATCAAGACAGGGCTCGTTTGTGGAATCGTCTGGGTGTTGTCCACTTTTTTCTGCAGAAAAATTAATTTTTGAAAAATCAATATGACTCCTGGTAACAAGCAAGGTTACCACAGGTGCAAGGTAATTGTCAAACTTGTAAAACATAAGGCACACTAATTTACCAATTGAACTTGAAACAATAGGGTTGCTTTCGAGATCGTGTGATAGAATGTCAGTATCGGCGGGAAGGAAGTGACTCACAGCTTTTGTATAAAGAGACACAAAAGATCGACTCAAATCATGGGTCATTAGTGAGCTAATGTGATTTTCATATTTAGCATGTAGTTTAATTAGCTTGTCAGCGGTGAGGGATTCTATGTCTTCTGTTGTATAATGTTTCCCGAGAAAAGCTTTTGATTTGCCGGAAACAACTACAGAGAGAAGACGTTGTTTTATAGAGTCTAAGTCTTTGTTCTCTACAGCACAGATATCACTTAGAAGAAGTAATTCGTCCTGATTCATTTTATAATGTAATATAATATTTTTTTGGATGCTATAATTAATCTAACTGTGAATGTTGATTGATTAATTAACCTTTGTTTAAAGAAGTCAATGACAGCATTAATTATTTAGGTGGGGTGGGGGATCTGCCTTAATAATCAGGGATTGACAGCTGATAAAAAAACGTAGCTTAAATTATTTTTGGAATGGAACTAATATGGCTAGAAAAACAAAGAGGTGATTGCAATTATTGGAGGTCGTTAGTCTAATTAATGAGTTAATTAAATAAATCTATTGATTACGAAATGGGTGGGCATCAACTGTCAATCTCTCTTTCTCTGGCTTTTTCAAAAGTAGATATTTCAACATCAGAATCAAGTAAAATACAAAAGGTAGAGACCCTTGACAGCAAAGACAGCTCTTATATAGAAGGGACTTTGTGGGTTATGGTTCATCCCATCTTGTATTATATTGTGTGGAAGTGAGTGCGAAGTACTAGTATTGATAGTTGTGTATTTTGTAAAACCTTTTTCTTTTGTTAGTATTATACGTTGGCCCACAGAAAATGGTGTTTTGAGTCTATTCTGCACGAATGCGTCCAAGTGAAAATCAGTATTGTTTGTGTATGTGCCCGTTGCATTTGTGAGTCTGAGCGTGCGACCGGTGGGAAGTTTGCGTATGTTACACTAGACAATGACTTTCTGTTAATTACCGTTATTGCTAAACATATTGGTGTGAATAGAATTATGCTTCATGACTTCAGTGCATAACTAATTGACTAATCTATTAACTAACTGATCGTTTGCTCAGTTACTGCTGAGTTAGTTAATTATTGGGTGTGATGAAACTCTATGCTCATGCATAGGGTTCACACAGAGGGTTTAGTATGGTACAGTTTTTGTTAGCGGATTGTTTTGTGACAGATACTCCGTGAGGCACGTGGTCCATGTGAGAGCATAAGGAAACGTTCTGCACGGGGTTTTTAGTGAGTTCAGGCAAACAGAGCTGTAGGAACGTCAGTACGGGGCTTTACTGTCAGTGTGGGCAGACGTGTGTGAGATACCTTAGCCCGTATTCCAAGACTCTGAAACCTAGAATTCAGGTATGTTTCTATACGTATTATTGATGGTTACTGCGTTAAAGATAGTATGCATTAGTAGGAGTTAATTTGGTTGTGTAGTGTTGACTGGTTTGGTTCAGTTATGTTGGTTTGGAATTCATTGAGGCAACCGATGTTTTTCTATATAGTTATTTACCGAGATGGATAACTAAGGAAGGTGAGTGTGTATGCCCAAGTCGTTATGAAGGTAGTATGTGGTTAAGTATAGTTTTTTCCAGTGTATGAAATAATGTATGGCGAGAGTGTCAGGTTATAGTCTGTTTCAAGGTAGTGACAGAGTTATGGGGTGTTATGAAGATAGTTCGGGTTATGAAGCACGTGTGTGTGTGTATGAACGTGCGAGTTATTTGTATCAGCCAGGTTACATAATGTATCTCTATCCAATATGCGTGTGTTTAGCAGGTGTTATGATTTGGGACTTTATTATTTATTCAGAGTGCTTGTCGTGGAGCCGAGACGTCAGTCAACAGAGGCTACCGCCGAGGAACCTACAGGGAGGTCATTTCTTTTTCACTCAGAGAGTGAGCGACCGGTGCCGAGACACCCGGGTCACAGCAAGGACTGCGCTACAGAGCGAGTTACGAGGACGTCCACGGTACGAGAGACGGGACGACTCGGGAGCGTACGATGAAGGACTTGCACGTCTAGACGTGAAGGGACAGAACGTAATCAGGCGAGAACACCAAACAGGTTGGATTGTGAGAGACAATTACATAGCCTGGCATTGATATTGTATATGTGTATGTGGTGTTGATGTGTTTGTAGTGGGAAGGTGTGGTGTACATAAGCTTTCGGGGAATCTTTTAGTGTTTATCTTTTTATAAATATCTACGTTAGAAAGAAAGCTAGTGTGTTGAGTTTTAGCACGTGAATGCGCCCGTCTGAGTCAGTGGCGGTGTATGCGTCTGTTGTGCGAGAGTCTGTACGTGCGATTGGGGGAAAGTCTGCGTACTTTACATTGGGGTTTAACGCCGAGCAGGCGGCTAAATCCATCTCATGGAGGGCTCAGTTACTATTGAGATTCCGCTTTCAACGAACGAGCCCGGGGAGGGAGAGAGAGAGAGAGAGAGAGAGAGAGAGAGAGAGAGAGAGAGAGAGAGAGAGAGAGAGAGAGAGAGAGAGAGAGAGAGAGAGAGAGAGAGAGAGAGAGAGAGAGAGAGAGAGAGAGAGAGAGAGAGAGAGAGAGAGAGAGAGAGAGAGAGAGAGAGAGAGAGAGAGAGAGAGAGAGAGAGAGAGAGAGAGAGAGAGAGAGAGAGAGAGAGAGAGAGAGAGAGAGAGAGAGAGAGAGAGAGAGAGAGAGAGAGAGAGAGAGAGAGAGAGAGAGAGAGAGAGAGAGAGAGAGAGAGAGAGAGAGAGAGAGAGAGAGAGAGAGAGAGAGAGAGAGAGAGAG
>BTPG01000001.1:230798193-230823193 GCA_036245525.1 Semisulcospira habei | reverse complement strand
ACACACACACACACACACACACACACACACACACACACACACACACACTTTCCACACAATGGTAACATAACACACTTTTCTCAACCATGCCGTCCTAATGTTTACCCGGAATGTGTTTTCACAACACAGTCAGTGCTAGGCCAAACAAAGTCTTTGTGGCACTCCACCATTTTATTATTTAGCAGCTGTCAGCCCTGAATAGACGTCATGTTCTAACTGCCAGTATATTTTAAACCTTGTGTACACACACCACCCATTACCCCCCACCCCTGTCTGGGCGAACAGGTTTTGTGTGGTGTATAGCGTGTTATTGCTTTTAGTTCCCAGCGGGGTGGGGCACTACCCACTGTTTCAATTCCAATGCCATGTGTGTGTCAACCGTCACTTTGAAAACATGCTATATCTTGAGCCAAACAGGTTTTGTTAGAGGTAGGTAACACACACACACGCACGCACGCACATGCACTGACACACACACACACGCACGCACATGCACTGACACACACACACACACACGCACACACACACACACACAGAACTTTCACATGTATACACAAAAACACCTACACACCAGTGTACGGCAATACTACACACAGCTCAACACACAGTTCAGTTATTTAGGGTTCACAGTGTCTTTTGTGTAGCTGAGTGAAGCTATGAGTCGTTCTGCTCTACTGAACAAGTAGAGGAACCCACTAAATCTATGAGAACATTCTATGAGAACATTAAAAAAAAAAAAAAAAAACATGTTTTATTGTACAAGAGGCTTACAAGAGCCACTGTTTTTATTGGGTTTGAGTCAACTGTAAAGATTTCTGAATCTCCGCATAATCCAAGTGGCACACACACACACACACACACGAGACATGTCACTGAGCTAAGCCAACAAGTGTACTGTACAAATGTACAAACCTGAATAATCACTATCCATGCTACACACACATAGGAACTATATTCTCAATGATATATTTTTCTTCAGGAACTTGCCCCATTGCAAACACACTCACTCACAAATCTGTGACGCATGTCATTGTAAGTCCGCCAAGGCCATCCTTGGGGTATGTCATATAATAGTCTATGGGAGACAACTCCTGTATAGTGGTTGACACTCCGGTGATTATGTCCCTTAAGACATTGTGCATAAGCAGGAGATAAATAGTGTGTTTTACCGCTGAGTGAGTGCATCTATGGTTTGAATCTAAATCCATCCAGCCCATATAGAAGCGGTAACACAGTGTAAACGTAAAACGTTACTGACAATATTGCTGAGTGGTGAAAACGTATTAAGTTACTGTTCAGTGTAACTTCCTAGAAAAACATGATTTTGCTTGATAACAAAAAACAAAATTACCTACAAGATTGTTTTTTGTCTTAAATTTTTTAATTACAATATAAATTGCTCGCGGCACTTCTCCTGTAGCTGTCTCAGCACAAAGACCATATCGGTGGTGCTCCTGTTTGCTCTGAAGCCACACTGGCCCTCTGGGAGTTGGTCTTCAGCGATGGCAGGTACCAGCCGATTCAGGAGCAGCTTTGCAAGGATTTTCCCAGCAATGGACAGCAGAACAAAGGGCTGTACGTAACATTTGTCGACCTAACAAAAGCGTTCGACACTGTGAGCAGGCAAGGCATGTGGCAGATCCTGGAGCGACTTGGCTGTCCCCCAAAGTTCCTCAACATGATTGTCCAGCTACACGAGGACCAGCAAGGCCAGGTCACACTCAACAATGACCTCTCAGAACCATTCCCTATTCTCAACGGCGTAAAGCAGGGCTGCGTGCTGGCACCGACCCTCTTCACCATCTTTTTTAGCATGATGTTGAAGCAGGCCACAGTGGACCTCGATGATGACGATGCAGTGTACATCAGGTATCGTCTCGATGGCAGCCTGTTCAACCTCAGACGACTGCAGGCCCACACGAAAACCCTAGACCAACTGATTCGTGAGCTGCTTTTTGCTGATGATGCTGCCCTCGTTGCACACACAGAGAGAGCCCTGCAGCGCATCACGTCTTGCTTTGCAGATGCTGCCCAGCTCTTTGGACTCGAGGTCAGTCTGAAAAAGACAGAGGTCCTCCATCAGCCGGCACCCAAGACAGTGTATCGCCCTCCTCACATCACCATTGGCGAGTCTGAACTAAAGTCAGTGCACCAGTTTACTTACCTTGGCTGCATTATCACGTCGGACGCCAAGCTGGACAAGGAGCTTGACAGCAGGCTGGCAAAAGCGAACAGTGCTTTCGGGCGACTTTTCAAGCGAGTGTGGCACAATCAACAGCTGAAAACAGGCACCAAGATCAGCGTGTACAGAGCTGTGGTCCTCACCACCCTGCTGTATGGTTCCGAGTCCTGGGCCCTCTACCGCAGCCAACTACGACTCCTCGAACGCTTCCACCAGCGCTGCCTGCGTACCATCCTGGGCATTCACTGGAGTGACTATGTCACCAACGTCGAGGTCCTTGAACAGGCTGAAACTGTGAGCATCGAGGCTTTGCTGCTGCGGACACAGCTCCGCTGGGCGGGGCATGTCTCCAGGATGGAGGATCATCGCCTACCAAAGATCACCCTGTTCGGCGAGCTTGCTACTGGACACCGTGACAGAGGGGCACCAAAGAAGAGATACAAAGACTGTCTCAAGAAGTCACTTAGTGCCTGCCAAATCGACCACCACCAGTGGTCTTCGCTTGCTGCGGACCGTGACACCTGGCGCTCCACCATTTACAAGGCAGCTGTCTCCTTTGAGGACTCTCGCAGAGCTAGCCTTAAGGACAAAAGGCTCAGGAGAAAAAACAGAGATGCCGCAGCTCAGAACCCTGACCATACCTTCCCCTGCAGCCACTGCGGTCGAACCTGCCTGTCTTGGATTGGCCTCCGCAGCCACGAACAAGCCTGCAGACGTCGTGGGCAACTCCTATAAAATCTTCGTTCGCGAAGTCAAGCCAAGAGAGAAATGAAGCAAGACGAATTACTTCTTCTAAATGATATCAATGCTGTAGAAAACAAAGACTTAGACACTAAAAAACAGCGTCTTTTGTCTGTAGTTGTTTCGGGGAAGTCAAAGGCTTATCTCGGAAAACAATACATGACAGAAGACATAGAATCTCTAACCTCTGATGAGCTATTTAAACTTCATTCTAAATATGAAAACCACATTGCTTCACTAATGACTCGCGATTTAAGCTGGTCTCTTGTATGCCTATACACAAAAGCAGTGAGTCACTTTCTACCTGTAGACACTGACAGTCTATCACACGACCTTGAAAGCATTCCTATTGTTTCAAGTTCAATTGGTAAATTAGCATGCGTTATGTTTTACAAGTTTGGCAATTACCTTGCACCTGTCGTAACATTGCTTGTTACCGGGAGTCATATTGATTTTTCAAAATTAAATTTTACTGCAGTAGAAAATGGACGAGACTCAGACAACTCCACAACAGAACCCTGTTTTGACACAGGTTCCAACGGTGACTAAGACTAAAAGTCCAGAAAGGGTAGAGGCTGGAAAAAGATTAGCCGAATATAACAGACAAAAAAAAAAAAAAAAAAATTACAGCTTAAGGCACAAACAGAAAAGACTCATGTATCTGATCCACCATCAACACCATCAGGACCTGTGTCAATACCGTCAGGACCAACACTGCCAACACTGTCAGGACCCTCTTCCCCACCACACCCTCATCAAAGTGAGAGACAAACAACCCAGTCTAACCCTGACCCTGAACCTCAAACAGCAAAATATATAATTGCCGGATTTGTTGTCGGATTTGGTTACGTAGCTTACCAATTATACAAAAAATACAAACCACAGCCTCGTACAGTGTCCAAAAAAAACAGACACTCCAAAAACAAAACCAGAAGTCGCCACATTACCAGTAGCATCCAAAGCCGTTGACCCATTTTATATGCAGTAATAAATTTATTATTTTAATTTTTCTTGTATTAGAAAATGAGCGACACAAAGAACATAATGAACCTTGTCTATCACTCTGCCGTAATCAGCGGACTAGCAGTAGCTTACTCTATGCTGGGAAAAAGGCTACTCAAAATGAAATCAGCAGACCTCAGCAGATTAGATCTGGAAGACAGTGCTAAGCTAATTGCAGTCGTTACTGCGTCAATTGCGACAAAAGATTTTCTTGTCAAGCAAGGAATTATTCCAGAAAATGTTTCTATGTAAATAAAAATATGGCGACGATAGCTATTATGAGTAGTGGTGCCATGGTCAATGCACTTGCTTTCAGTGGATCAAACTATCTCTTTTCAAAAATGGGTAGAGAAGAATTAGCAGAGGAAATGAAGCGACATAATGAGGCATCTGAGAAACTTGCACAAGCCCAGCAGGATTATGAAAAGCAGCGAATAGAGAAACTTGATTTCATCAATGAAAAACTCCGACTTGAAGGTCATGCACAACATACATTTTCTAATGTCGATGATGCAATTCGTGAATACTATCTTGTCACGGGTAATGACATGTCTATCCCGAAACCGAAACTAAGTGACTATTACCAACCAAACACACAACAAAGAAACGTGGAGATAATCTTTGTTCTAGTGGGAATGACATTTGTTTATTTTACGGGACTTTATATTGCTAGAAAAAATGAAAGACCCCGGGGTTGAAAATAAACTATCAAAAATATATTACTCCCCAATTGGATATTGGAAAGGACAAACAGCTATTCAAAAATTACATGCCGCTGTGGGCGGAGATATAACACTCAATCAAGTCAAACAATGGTTACAGAGACAGGCAATTTGGCAGATATATTTACCTGCTCCAAGAAAAATAACAAGACCCCACTTTGAAAACACTACCCCAAATGACACACATCAAATGGACCTCCTGTTCCTACCACATGATACAATAAGAAAAAAGCGTTACAAATACGCACTGACTGTTGTAGACATAGCTTCAAGGTACAAGGACGCTGAACCCATATCTGACAAAACAGCCAGTACAGTTGCTACAGCATTAACAAAAATATATAGTCGAGGTCCTTTAAAATACCCTAGACTCGTTCAGGTTGATGATGGATCTGAATTTAAAGGTGCCGTTAATCAGTTATTTGCGAAGCATGGCGTACTGGTTAGACAAGGCATTCCAGGTGTACACAGATCACAGGCAATTGTAGAGAACTTTAACAAACAGTTATCAGAAAGACTTTTTAGTTACCAGTATTCAAAGGAACTCATGCATGACACGCGTAACACAGAGTGGGTACAAAGATTACCATCTGTGATAAAAGCAATAAATAATGAAGGACAAGGCTTGCGCCCTAAGCCTGCTGATGCTATTAAATTGAAAACAATTACAGAGCCAAAAACAGGACCAACCCCAGCACCAGACACAAGTTTATTTACTAAACAGGTAAGATATTTATATCAACCTGGAGAATCAGAAAATGACGTGAAGCGCAGAGCAACAGACCCCATCTGGTCTACGTCTGTACACAATATAAAAAAAAATAATTCCCAGTCCTGACGCAACAATATATTACCTGTACGAACCAGGGCATTTGTCAGAGAAGAGTTACAGATTATTCCTCCAGACACCATTACTCATTTCAGTAACTAACTCATCAATTAATTTTTCAACCAGTTCATCAGCTATTTCTTCAGATAACTTGAGCCTGTAGTGTCCAGGCGCACAAGCTTTTTCCTTATTATGAAAAACACGTTTCGTGTCCCCAACTGCAAGTGACTTCTTATGTGTTTGGATCATTTCAAGATTATGTTTATTTGATCACAGTGACTTGTTTGGATAATCAGGCATTAATGCCCCATCTAACACTTGCTTGTAATGTTCATGACGGATGTCTTTATTTTTTATTGCTGTTTTTTTAATTCCTTTGGCTTTCAACTGACTACCTTTTTGGTGCAGTATAGAATACATTTTTGATCTTAGTCCAACATACTCAACTATAGGCACACCATTCAGTTCATCCTTAAACTTTTCAGGCACTTTCTTATTTTGTGTGCTGTACAGTGGACGATCTTTAGGGTAGTCAGATGTGTCATACATGTGTAACTCTGTTTTCATGTCTTCATAAAAGTCTTCAGTAGGCACATCAATGATCATAGAGTCAGTGTCAGTGTATAACAGACGACACGCAGGATACTTTGGTTTGAAGTAATCATAGAAGAATTCTAGCATCAACACTTTTGACAATTCAAGAAATGCCATACCAATGAATACTGGCTTGTCCAGTTTAACAATCTTTTTTTTTGAGTGACACAGCATACAATGATGAATGTAACTCTTTATACCCTGTGTACTGTGGCTTACCTGTAAGTTTAATTGCACCCGATTCAGTTGTTACTAGTCTCACATCTTTGCGGTGATGAGGATTTTCCATTGTCTTTCCAAAACAGGAATTGTTCATAAGTTTAAAGAAGGCTTTGTCAAATGCAGTGTTGCCATCTCTGGCACGCAATGTTGTGTTCTTCATTATGTAATCTTTCATAAAAGCACTCTGTTCAAATTGAATGCCTCTGTGAACTTTCTTTAGTACTAACCCATGTCTGATGTAAAACTGTAACAAGCGGTAGTGACAAACGTAATTGAATTTGTAATTCAAATTTGGTACAAGTTTAGTGTCTTCTTTTTTCCCCGTCATACTAATTTTCTCAACTTCCAATGGATAATCATTATGGTAATCATGTAGATGGTGTGGGTACTCCAGGTCAACTTCAAAGATCCAACCCTTCGCGTCGTTTCGGTCAAGAGTCATAATATAGTTTGATAACCCTGACTCTGTTATATCATACTGTGACAAATCATACAGACAAAAGTTTTTCAAGGGCAATAATTCACACATCGCCCAGCCATACAAATTGTTAGCGTCAAGGTACGTAATGAATGACCTTGACCCCTCGGGGTCAAAGTCCGGGTCGTCCAGATATTTATTATTTGCTATGGCATAATTGTTCGCTGCAATACTTATCCCACCCCTCAATCCACGTTCCACCATTTCACCCATCGTACGATCAGACAACAGGTCTATAAATATCTTACTGGATTTCAAAAATGCATCCCATGTCATGCCAGGACTAGTTATGTAGCAAGCAGGGTCAAGACTGTAACAAACCCTTTTCACGGTAACTTTCAAATACATCTGCTAGCAAACAAACGTCAGCTTTCAAGTACTGGTCATGGTAGTCACCAATTGTCTGACATCCTAATTTATCCCACGCATCAAGAGCATGTTGGTATTCAGAGTCAGAAATACCTTTACCATTTAGTGTGGAATAAAATTTATCTTTTGGTGGTAGTCTCCTTTCCTCAAACACAACCCAGTGATCAATGTACTCGTACGGATACACACCTTTCTTAATCAAGTCTGGTTCAAAATATTTACTTGTTATTGGATACTCAGTCAGTCCTTCTGCCAAACTAGCAAGTGCTGAGGGCAAATGTTGCATCGAGTCATAAAATGCTAATTTGTCTAACCTAAAAGTCAAATATTTCTCAGTTGTCTGAGCAATACAACTTATGTTTTTGTATGATTCGTCTACAGCCTGCATGATGATGTGTGAATCATATCCTTTGAGATTGTGAAAAAAGATTGGTAACTTATATGTCTTTAGATCTGTTTTTAATAGCAAGTTACAATTGTTATGTGCAGCACCTCTGTAACGACCCCACCCGGGTCTGCCCTGGGGGACTTGGGTGGGGTTAGGTACTTTTTAGTTCCCAGGGTCACCCTGGTCAGCCCCACAGGGTGGGTTTTTCCTCTCTATTCTGGGGCATGTGTTTCTGTCTACCCTTTGTCCATTCACCTGTATTTGCCTTTTTAACACTCTCCCTACTGTCTGCACTGCCTGTAGCTCTTGATATTGGATGTGTGTTGCTAAATGGTCTTAGCTTTATTTAGGCCCCATGTGTTAGGTTTATTTAATGTATTTGACCGGCTGGCGACATACATTCAATGTTCTGTTTAGTTTTTTTTTTTTTTTTCACAAGCAGTGCAGGCACGTCCTGAGAAAGCCTTGTTGCTGTCGGGACGTTAAGCAATGTACAATCAATCAATCAATCAATGTATTTGCCTTTTTAAAACTCTCCCTACTGTCTGCACTGCCTGTAGCTCTTGATATTGGATGTGTGTTGCTAAATGGTCTTAGCTTTTTTTAGGCCCCATGTGTTAGGTTTATTTAACGTATTTGACCAGCTGGCGACATACATTCAATGTTCTGTTTATTTTTTTTTTCACAAGCAGTGCAGGCACGTCCTGAGAAAGCCTTGTTGCTGTCGGGACGTTAAGCAATGTACAATCAATCAATCAACCTCTGTAACGTCCGGTTATGTGATCATGGTCACGAACTTTATCACCTCCCAGAGGCTGTTCACAAATCCAACACATCTCTGCTGTATCAAATTTCAGTTTGTCTTCTTCTGTCATCACCAAAGGCATCTGACATGTTGTGAGATATTGTACTACCTGACTATACAAATGTCTCATTTCTGTTAAAAACAGACATGCTGCATTTTCCCCTCTGTAGATAACAGGTTCTGTATGCTGTCCGTCTGACCTAACAATAATGTATCCAAAAGAACACACCACTTGGTCACTCTACTTTATAGTCTTTGGTAATGACTCTGGAACAGGACCTTCATATGGTACAACCAGTGATTCAAAATCAGCATACACTACAAACGGTAGCTTTTGCTGATTTCCATAGTTCTTAAAACACACTTGACTACCAGTATCTGGATACTTAAGTACAGTTTGTATGTCATCAGCTGATCTACAGTGCAAAACATGTTTATGTGCTACTGCAATAGAGGAGAATCTTTGTAAACATCTTTTACACACTTCCTGTTTACCATTGTGTTTTGTTGTATGCCCATGAATTAGTTGTGACATATTTCTGATAATTGTGTAGTGGAAGTTATTTTCATCACCAATTAATAACATGTCAACATGCTTATCTTCTGGCTGTCCATAGGTTGGAGCAAGTGATGATACTCTAATGGGTTGTAACTTGTCAACAGACTCATTATCCCACACAAACACATTTACAGATATACCAGGATTTAGTTTTTCAAACAAATCTATGTCTTCTAATTTAACAGGAAAATCTATACCACTGAAGTTGAGTTCGTTTACAAATTTGATGTAGTTAGATACACGTTCAGGTTTTGATTTTACAAAGTGTAATTTAGCAAGCACACACCACATAAAACAATAGTGGTCATTGTTCTGTATGTTAATGACAGCCTTTTTGTTTGCAACCTCTGTTGGCAGTGGTATCCATGATTTACCTAATATAGGATGATACCTTGACTGTTTTAATTGTAGTTCATGTACATGACCTCCATGCCAACCAGACCCCTTCATTTTTGCACTGTCAATTGCTTGGAGGAAGTCAGGTAATAGTCTGTTTCTAAACACGTTCTCCAATTCCCTTCTTGTGTTAACTGTGTGTTGTCTTGTCGAGATATATGATACAATCACTTCACCGTCTACTCTAGTAAATTCTATTTTAGCGACAACCTGAATCTTTACACTGCCTGTAAGAAGATTATCTTGTATGACAGAAAAAGATCTTTCTATCGATTCATAGACATTATTAGTATTAGATATAGGCAAGTCTGTTGTGTGAAACACATTTCTTAAGCCTGATGAGCCAGGGTTTGACGCGCCAGGGCTTTGAGCATTGTCCGTCATTTTTATTTGTCCGACAAAATAATAAATGAAAACAAATTACCGCTGGCACACCTTATGTAATACTGTATTAACTGTGGCTATGATAAACAAGTCAACCACTTCCCTGGTGTTTGTCTTGAAGTCTTGTCCTGCAGGTGTAATATCACTTTATTGAATGTAACACTTTCAATATAACAATGTAGTTTTCTTAATTGATCAAATATGTCATTACACAGTACCTCAAACTAGCGCAAGCAGCTACAGTTAGCATCATAAACTTTAAAAGCATTTGTCTTAAGATCAACAGTCTCATAATCATAACGTGGTGATCCATCTGAATATTCCAAAGTAACATTATATGTCATGTATATCCTTATTGTTGGTGTTGTGAGTTTAAAGCTGGGTTCAAACACACATGTTTTTAAGTCATAAAAACACTTAACATCTTTGAAGCACTCTGTAACATCAAACACTTGGGTTTGTCCGTCTGTCATTTTTATTAGTCAAAACAAATGTATAAATTAATTCACCAACCCATACCCTGTGGGCTGATCTGTCTTTAAAATGAGCTTTAGATGTTTAGTTGATTTCAGTTTATTTTTCACATCGTCCCGTTCATGTTTATTTGGGATGACATCGTTTTCTCTGAGACAGTTTTCAAAGCTGTCACCACGCCTTTACCATAGCTGACAGTTAGTTCGCTTCCAGCTGCCAGAGAGATAAGGCTGCCGCGAGGTAACATTCCACTCTCGCCCGCTCATTCTATTTATATCGCACTTGAAGTTTGCTACTGTGCGGTACACGGCGTGACCGGCTCTCTGCCGCTATAACAACTACCTACACATTTGTATTCATAACACATCTCTGCCTACAGTGACTGTTGTGGAAGCAACATCGTTCAAAAGTTGAAATTCTCACCTACACACTGATACCAAACATGACAACATTACGACTTGCACTTGTGTAGCAGGTCATGGTGAAAATAAAGAGAACGGGAATTTGTTGATGCGTACGAGAACGAGAATTTATTGTGAAATTGACAAAGTTCCCACAGCCATAACACAAAGACGCTACTTTTCCCAGTGAAACACACTTGCATGCATAAGGGTTAGCATGCCTACAGTACGTATCACTTAATGGATTTTGGGTTCATGGTGGGGGACGGAAGCAGGAGGGTAATTAATGAGGTCACTGACAGGTGTCGACAGACAAGTTCCAGACATCCGACTTGGTGTACACTCCCGGCATTGGGGAAAGAGAGGGCTTAGTTACACGGATACTATTGAGGAGATAGCCTCGTTTCTTTCTTGGGAAATAGTGTAACACTAACAGTCAACCTTGTAAATGTACTTTTGATTTAACTTTTGATCATGATGGAGTCTGATGAAACGCGTACAGTCTGTGTACACACAGGTGTGTTCCATACAATGAGAGTAAATGCATTGTGCAGAATATGTGGCGGGAGATCACAAAAGAGATACATGGATAAAAAGCCATTTCTTTGTATCAATTATGAACACTTAATCCACAAGTGTTATGGAATTAATATCCAGGAAGACAAAGACATGATGCACTCCAAAACAATGTGTAGGAGTTGCTATTGTCGGATGAAACGGATAGACTCGACTGAAACACGTGTGTCCGAGAAGACAACATGAAATGCGGCGTATGATATTGCCTCATCACAACACATTTGGACCATGTTCGATCCAAATACGAGTGTTGAAGAATGTGTCGCGTGTGTTCACTTTATGCAGCTAGGTAAAGGAGGTCGACCAGTGAAGCGGGGTTCCCGGCATGGAAAGAAACGATCGTTTCAATCCGCGGCATGTGACACTCATAACACTGACACTGATAACAGCACTAATGAAGGTGATGGTGGTATACAAGGTTTTATTCCGCCGACGTCTACTCCCCGTAAAACGCCATGCAAAGTCGATGCTCAAACGTCGCCGTTACAAAGAGTGTGGACCCCATCTCCACCAGCCAAGCGGACGCATGAAATAGCCATTTCACCCATTGAAAAAACGGGTGTCGATATTGCCACATCTCCACATATCAAACGACCCAGCCTTCGACCTATCCAGGAACTGCAGACGCCACTGACAAAGGAGGAAGAAAAATATCAGACGGCACTAAACCGCACAATGCTTAATGAATCAGCTGATGCCACAATTCGTTGCAAGACTGGAGGACAGCCTTTGTATTTTATGCACATACCCAAACCGAGAAAACCAACAACAGTGGCATCATCGGCCGTAATACAAAGAAGGTCGAAGGTGCTAGCCCGTGCTAGAGCGAATATGTCTGGCGGATCAGAGGTGGACGAAACTGAACAAATAGCTGACGAGTTAAAACGAGAAAGAAATGAAAAAAATGACTGCAATATTAGACAGAGCAGGCCGTAGGCGATCCGTGTATATCTGTAGAAAACAGGGTATTGCGCTGAGAACCAATCTAGGATTAAGCTGGTCCAAGTACAGAACATATAAACGCTTCATGAGAAGTATTGGTGTCAACCTTGAAAGTGAAAGAAAAGAAAGGCAGGCCCAGAAGGAAGCACTCTGTGGCAGAGTGACCATTGAACAAAAGAATCTGACCTTTGAAAACAAAGTCACAAACAAGAAGGAAAGCCAGAAAACGCCTGTCGCATACATAGAAGATCTCACACATTTTGTTCCTAAACTGCTTGACAAGTATGAAGCTGCAAATCTTCTTGAATGGCATGAACAAATACCAAAAGATGAAATTTGGATAAAACTAGGAGGAGATCATGGCGGTAACAGTTATAAAACAATGCTTCAAGTTGCTAATCTCCAAAACCCTAACTCTAAACACAATACGTTTTTGGTGTGTATGGCTAACTGTAAAGACAGTCATGAAAATCTTCAAACAATTTTGCAGCCGTTTAAAGAGCAGGTGTCAGTTCTCCAAACCATGAAATGGAAAGAAAAACAGATACGTGTATTTCTGTTTGGCGATTACGATTTTCTCCTCAAACTTTTTGGTCTCTCAGGAGCACAAGGGGTCCACCCTTGTCTTTGGTGCACAGCTTCGAAAAGTCAGCTACAAAGAGCTCCACATGAGCGAGTACAAGTGAAACAACGAACTCTGAACAACATCAAGAGGGATTACAGGCGATACATTCGTGCAGGAAGAGACAAAAAGAATGCCAAGGGTTACAACAATGTTGTACATGAACCAATCTTTGATGTTGAGATTTCGCAAACGGCACCACCATACCTCCATCTTCTGTTAGGTATAGTAAAAAAACATCATTCCCTCCTTGAGCAAGAATGCCACGAACTTGATAAAGCAATTGCTGAAAGACTGGCCGAGGGAAAGGAGGCACATGATGAAAACACACCTTTTGAAAAGTACATTTCAGAAGTAAGAGTCATCAAAGAACTGGAAAAAAGAAAACAGCTGACTGAGGGTATTGCAGTGTTGAGCGACAAGAGACACAATGAGAGTGCGAAGAATTTTGATGAACGACGTGAGCAGAAGATGCAGTGGGTAGCAGAATTCGAGGACAAAATAGAAGCTCTGAGAGAAGAGACAAAGTTGCCATTTCTGTGTGGGCCTGTCACTTCTGGCCTTGACGAAGCACTAAAGAGGAATAAGATATTCATGCAAGCATACCATGGCCGTTCGTTTGTTGGCAACCACTGCCACCGTTACTTGAAGTATGATGTGTTGACTGATGTTGGTGACAGTGTTATCAGCAATACCATGAAGCTGACAGATGATCCTAAACTTCATGCAGCAGCGCATGACATATCCTTAAAGTTCCGAATTCTGAACGACCTTTACTCACAAGTTCATACTAATGTTTCTCACAAAATGCCGGTGAAGAGCAAGAATGAATCAATGCAAGACATCAATGACAAGATTGCAAACTACATGCGTTTTTTTCGAAGTACTTTTCCAGCCAGTAGCATCATTCCGAAACAACATATCCTGGAATGCCACTGCGTTGAATTTATGACAAAGTGGGGATTTGGTTTGGCGCTTCATGGTGAGCAGGGAGGTGAAGAGAGTCACGCTACCATTAACATTCTAAAGAGCAGGACATATGGCTTGCAGACAGAGGAGGAAAAACTCAGACTGCTCATGACCGAGCACATGACACTCGTGTCACCCGTCCTCCACTCCGTCATTCCTACAGTAGTCAAACAGAAACAAATTCTCGCATAGACGGCGCCGGAGTTGTGTATCTGTGAACAGAAACTCGGTATTCGGTTCTTATGTCTAGTGTGTCAGAAAATGTGTTAAACCTCAAGGTATGTTTTAAAACACTGTTGAATATTGTGACCTGTTATGGACTGATCGTATTTCGGGATGGCAATAGCAGTCTGTGGAGTACCGAGACGGCTGCGGGCAAGAAATGCCAGAACACGCGACCTGTCAGTGACCTCATTAACCACCCTCCTGCTTTCGTCCCCCACCATGAATCCAAAATCCGGTAAGTGATACTTACTGTAGGCATGCTGACCCTTATGCATGCAAGTGTGTTTCGTTGGGAAAAGTAGCGTCTTCGTGTTATGGCTGTGGGAACTTTGTCAATTTCACAACAAACACCGACATCGTACATCAACAAATTCCCGTTCTCTTTATTTTCACCATAACCTGCTACACAAGTGCAAGTCGTAATGTTGTCATATTTGGTATCAGTGTGTAGGTGAGAATTTCAACTTTTGAACGATGTTGCTTCCACAACAGTCACTGTAGGCAGAGATGTGTTATGAATACAAATGTGTAGGTAGTTGTTATAGCGGCAGAGAGCCGGTCACACGCTGTGTACCGCACAGTAGCAAACTTCAAGTGCGATATAAATAGAATGAGCGGGCGAGAGTGGAATGTTACCTCGCGGCGCCTTATCTCTCTGGCAGCTGGAAGCGAACTAAGTGCTAGGCGCCAGCACTGGCTGGTAAAGCCGTGTCACGATCCTTACAGTAAAACAAACAGATAAACTTTAACTGCTCACGAAAATCTTTCAGTACAGCATTATATTTCTGAGTGAGAATCCATACACTAACATTTGCGTGTCTGCCACTGAAAGCAAGTTCTGCTAAAGTGTTTCTCTTTTTGGCAATGTCTTTCTCTGCAGAACAGTCATCAACAATAAACAACATTGACTGTCCTTCAAATTGCTTGTAAAAATATTGTAGGTAATCATTCAGTTTTTTTCTCAGGGTCGACTAAGTAAATGTTGCTGTCAGTCCAAATGAATAAACAGTTGTGATAAGCTTTGTTGTGTTTGATTGTAGGACAAAATATTACAATGTTTTCAAAATGGTGGATGTATCTTGTTTGTAAGAGGTTAAGTACAAATTCAGTTTTACCACACCCTGTGGCACCACAAAACAATACACAGTGTGGGTCGAGTGTCATTAAGTTCATTTTAATACACAATATAATTTTAATATATGTGTCCACTTAGTCTGCTTTCTGCAATATTAAGTTGTGCATCATAAATCAAGTACAAATATATATTTATGGCTGCAGCAGTTTCAACCTTTTTTGTATCTGAATTGTAATCCCGTCACTGCCGTTCTCAACAGTTCGACCTGACCCATGAAGATATTCATCATCTGTACTACGAAGGTCTAGCCACAGAGCATACTTATTTGTAAGGTATTGTCCGATCCTAACGTCATACAGATGTAAATCTTTACACACAATGTTTGCTGGTTTATCTCTAATCCTTCCGCCCGCAAAATACTTTGTGATCTCGTCGTAGTGCTGGTATGGTAACAAACCTGAAGCGTACACTTGATTAGGGCGGCCTTCGATTGTACAAGACAAATGTGTAATCTTAGGATTGTAGAATTTTTCTGAATCCCTTTTGTATGGAGCCGCTGGTTCAACAAACAACATAAGTATACCTTTCAGTGATCTGGCAGGTGTGTTCAAGTTTATGTTCCACATTGGGTCACTCTTGTCTTTATGCATTAAACTATGTCTAATCACCCTGTCATAATAAATTGGCAGTCTTGACTGGTACTGATTTTGTATGAGTCTGGCTAATTCAGTGTGTGTGACAATTTTGTATTCCAAGGAAATGTTAGAAATCTTATATGTTGCATTGAGATCAGATGATTTTATAACTTTGGAGTAGTCGTTGAAAGTTAGTTCAAAACTCAGATGGTCATTCAGTGCTCCTTGGTAATAAGGCAAATTCGCTGTGAGGATTTCAAACTCAAGTGGAATGTAAAACCTGGTTCCATATGTTTCTGCCATTATAATGTCCTTGGCTACCCCAGTAGTTACCTTATCTCCGGCATCGATTCAAAGGTTACCAACATTATCAGACTGTATGCCTTGGTAAATACGATCCTCTCGTTCTTCTCGTGTAAGCCAAATATCTTTGTAACAGTAACACACATCAGCATCATCAAGACTAAACACTTCCTGACCTTCAAGTTTAACTTTAATGGTTCTAATAATTGCTCTGCCCAGATTGTTTAACTAGTGTTCTGTTTACATCTGTGTCTGATGACAGTTCAATATTAAATGCTAGGCGTGCAGTGCCAGGAACAATAACGTCACTGGGACCTAGGTTTGGAAACTTGACTGTAAGAGTTTGGTTTTGATCTATGGTACTTGGATTGTTTGTGATGACGATTGATTGTCTAATGCCCTTAACACCGAGAGGCTCATGTAGTTTTCTGTATGGGTATAACTTTGATCCATAAGACTGTGTCATTTTTATTATGCACAATAAAAAAATATTAAATTAATAAAACAATGGCAGTGGGAGGATTTAATCATGAAGATTTTGAAATGGATGACATGTATGATTTATGGTAATACAACAGATATGACAGATATGACTGGTACAAGAAATATTTACAGTTTATGTCACAAACTTTTAGAAACCAAAGTAAACTCATTTTATGATCATGTTGGTGGCCGCCCAGACAACATAGATCCTAATCAGTTTGAACTTGATGGTAAGGGTCATTTATATTTAAATACTGTTGACAAAGGAAAAGTACTATTGACTAACAAAAAAGACCCTGGTAAGTTTAGGGCTTTAAGTACAATCAAAAATGAAGGTGGTGTTGGTGCCTTGCGTCAACTTGGAATTGGAGGGTCTCCTGTCACGCCGCGTCTTGTTAGTGCCCTTCACGACACGCAAACAAAGTTGCCAACAGGGCAAGATATTGAAATGGCACCAGTAACAAGCCTACCAGAAATAGCAAACACAGTGATACAAGAAACCTCATTTACTGAAGGACAAATAAATGATGCTATGAAAACAATAGACGACCCACCTTTGTCAATGAGAGAAATTATGGGCTTGGATAAATCTCTGCAGTCAATAAGAGGTGAGATGGTAAACAATGTAGCCAAACTAGGTGAGCTTGATAAACACATAGAATGTAAAAAAGAGAAACTGGCTACCGCAGACAATGGGAATCTTGACACAGAAATGAAAGAAAGAATCCAACACAGATTAAATGATTTGCAGATAGAAAGATCAGGAAGGTTAGAAACGATTAGTATTGGAAGAGAAAAACTGAAAACACAGGTCAACAGGATTAGAGAAACTATTCAGAAAATACTTCACGAAGACACAACTCTGGCTGAGAGATTGAAAACACTTTTCAGAGAACAGGGTATCACAATTGCGAGTTTAATTACTGCTCTTGGGTTTATTATCAGTACTGCTGTGTTGGCTGTCTCTGGACCCGGGGTTGGTGGAAGTCCAGCACCTGGTCCACCAGGCCCACCGGCTCCAACTGACCCAAAAGATTTACAGTCGTGGGTAAAAAAACAATTGTCTCACATATCAGACTTGTTTAAAAAATTGGCTCTGAAAGCAATGGATGCGTTGCCTGGTATAATAGGCACTGTTGTCAGTTGGTTGATCACTACTGCAGTGAAGGTAGTTGGGTTTATGGCAGAGCATGTGTGGGTCTTTTTGGTGACAGTAGGAGGGTTAATCACAGGGTATTTAATGAAACAGGTAAAGAAGTAATACCCCTAAACCAGTAAGGCCTATTACCAATGCTGTTCTCTCTGACTCATGTGTGTCAGGGGTTGGTGATGGTGTTGGTGTCGGTGGTACTGGTGTTACTGGCGTTACTGCCTGTATGGGTGCCTGTGCCGGGGGTGTTACTGGAGGTGTCTGTAATGATTTTAATGACTGTACATGTGTGGTTGTTGCTCCTAAGTTCACAGTCTGATTGAGACCGAGTTTCTGACCAACACCTGCAACAATGATTTCATTATTATAATTTGTTATTGTCCCCATTTGGAGTTGAATGTCAGATGGTAACATGTATAACCCGATGCCAACTACAAAGTCAACTTTTGATCTAGCATATCTGAGAACGTCTTGGTAGCGTTGTATGCTTCATGGGAGATCTACTGTTGAATTAATTGAATCTTCCAAGTTCAATAAAAACTGTTTTTGTGCTTCAAACTTCCCACTTCCATTCAAAATATTTGATTTTGTTAGTGATTGTGCACCTAGCATACACCAGACATATGTTCTGATAGACTCATTTTACGCGCTCGACTCCCGCTTGAGTAAATCCGCCACTCCTGTCTAAGATAAATGTTGTCCACGCATTAGACTGTTTCTGTTCTATTGATCTTAACCAGACTTGTGATTTTGATGAGAATGAAGTCTAACCGGGGTAGTAATCTTGTGGGTATTGTCTGTGACTCATAGCATAATACAATGTACCCATGCCGTTGTGATCATCACGTTTTTGTGTGAAGTCATACTTAGGGCTGATGTTAAATTCATTACAGATGCGTTCAAATGCTTTCATATCCATGGGGTTGTTATATCTGTTGAAACTGGATTCAGTTGGTAGTGGGGTATGAAGTTCTGACAGTATACGTCTAAGCTGGTAATACATGTGGAAACGATGCACAGACCTAATCAGTTTGTTTGAGTGATTTAAATGGTCTTTAAATGAAACACCACAGCCTGTAGTTGAGCATAGTATAGCAAAGTTGAGTTGGTTTTGAAACATCTGTAGTGGGTTTGAGGACCACTTTCTTGCCGTAGCATCGTCTGTTATTGGAGGGTTTATGTAATGATCAAAGGGATTGGGTACTTTGACTTGAAATAATAATAATAATAATAATAATAATGAGTATTTATATAGCGCTTAATCTTACTCAAAAGCTCTAAGCGCTTTACAATCTGTACACAAAAATAAAAATACAATGACATATGCACATAACAAACAAAGCACAATGCCCGAACACACCACTTTTACAATAAGCTAAACAACAATACATACATAATAATTTATATTCTAATTAACATTCAGTCTAAACAAGGAGGATTGCAGAACTACAACTAAGGCATCAAACACTGGCAGTTATTCAAAGTAAAGCTTGAAGAGGTGAGTTTTCAACGACCTCTTGAAGTCAGAGACAGACTCACTGTTTCTGACCTCAAGAGGAAGTGTATTCCATAACACTGGGGCTTGATAAACAAAAGTGCGCTGACCAAATGTTTTAGTTTGGACAGAAGGTACACACAACTTCCGTTTATCAGAAGAGGAGCGGAGCTCACGAGAGGGTGTATACACATGCAGCAAAGAGGACAAGTATTCTGGGCTGGTGCCTGAAAGGCAGTTAAAACAGATTGACATAACTTTGTATTGAATACGTGAGGACACAGGTAGCCAGTGAAGGGACTTCAAGATGGGTGTGACATGCTCAGTCTTACGGACTCTCACAACAAGCCGGGCTGCATTGTTCTGAATTTTTTGGAGGCGATCAATGAGATTCTGAGGGCAGCCACAAAGCAAAGAGTTACAATAATCTAGCTTGGACAGCACAAATGCACAAACTAGTGTTTTAGTGGCTTCCACGGTCAGCAGGTGTCGAACTGAACTAATACGGCGAAGTTCCAGATAAGCGGATCTACACACTGCACTTACAGCTATATCGAGCTGGTTTAGTTGAATTATTTTCTGTTCATAAGTAGGTGCAACATTATATTTGGCATCCACATTAAATTGAAATGCGTTTGTTGTGGTAATGGTTGGTGATTTAAATTCCATCCTTCTTTTTTTTAATGAGATAATAAAAATGTTTATTACCTTAACAAATCTTGACACAAGCAAACCAGTGTGGTTAACTAATGGGATTGATAATCATGATGGTAGCAAGGCTGTAGCTATCCATGAAATGTTTTATACTGTAAAATGGTTTAATGTAACAGATGATGGTGAATATTCTGTACAAGGAACTATAGGTACTGCAAGTTTTGGTGCTAATCACTTACAGCCTGGGTATTACGACTTTTGTACTATAGCTGAATTTTTACAAGATATGTATAAAATTAAAGCAACTTTAAATCCGGCTAACTTGCTTGTTACAATGGAATTTCCCCAAAATAGTCAGCTTATATTAACAGACAAACTTTTAATACTACTAGGTTTTTTTTATCAAAATTTGATCTTGGTATTTTATCTGTTTCTGGTGATGAAGATTGGATATTAGAAAGAGGATTAAAAATAAAGCCCCAAAAAGAAAAAATAATTGGAAGATATCCTGTTCATTTGGCAGTACACACAGTGCTAAATGTTTATTTAAAAGAACTGAACACAACTGAGAATGTACACAATGGAAAGCCTTCAACTTTGTTGAGATGTTTACCAACTGGAACTGCACACTATTGTGAAAGTGTGGCTGTTAGATTTCCTAATTTGCAGTTTAAGAAATTAGGTTCCAGTTTCTTTGAGTCACTGTGTATATCTGTAACTAATCAAGATGACAAACCAGTTGTTATGCATGATTTTAGTGTAGTGTTGGAAGTTAAATAATTTTATTTTTGTTAATAAAAATGAGTGCTGGTCCAAAGCCGAGAATTATACCAGTTGCGTGTCCGGTAACAGAGTTGAAAGATTTGGCTGCCGTACAGGATTTTGAGAAAGAGGGGGAGGTGGGCGAGGTGTATGGATTTGAACTTAATTCTTTCGGTATGTACAAGAGAAAAGTAATAGATGACATGAAGGACGGAACAGAAAGGCCAATTCCTAAACTTGGTCAGCTGCGTGATGTTACTGTACCTACTCCGCCTGTAAATAATGCGCCCTACAACTTAATACATGTGGGAAATAAGTGGGTAGTTTTGCCTGTGCCGCTCGCGCCTGCACCGCCACCCAAAATTGATTGGGACATAAAGTTGGAATTTATAAGTCCTTATGTATACACTGATGATGAAGGAGCCTTAGTATTCAGGAAAGTTGTTAACTCTGGGCCACTGATTGTAAGCCTTGTCCCAAGTTATACTTCAGAAAACAATAGCAGAGATAAACTGCAAGTGCTTGTGTATGAGAAAAGGAGGTATCTTCTTACGCATAGGAAGGGTCGATCTGATGTAAAGGTCGTGTTTGTTCCAACAAACTTTACCATCGCAAGAGAAGCGACAATAGTATTTGAAATTATCATGAGATCTGTAACTTCTGTGAAAGAGGCAGATATAGCACAGGGAATCAAACTTACATGGGATGAAACAGTATCAGAATCAACAAAGGTCTTTATTGCCATTAGAAAAAATGTAGATGTTTTTGAGGTTTGAGCAGCGTTCCAGCTGTCAAGATATTAGTCGACAAAATAACTTTTGTTTTTCTAAATTTCATAAAACTGGAACACATTGATCTTGTTTCATTTTATTATGCCAGCAAATTATATACTTTTGATGAGTTGCAAAATGTAATTGCTGATTAAATAAAAAATATTTGTCAATAAAAAAAATGGTAAAATTCTATCCAATACTACCAACGCTTGAGCCAACTGAATCAATTGTGATGACTAAAACAACTCTTGCGCCTGATCCACATGTGCCAATTGCACCTGATAAAACATTACAGGCAGACTCATTCCGATTAATAAATATTACAAAAGCAATTAAATATTTGGAAAGTGAAGAGGCGAGGTACTCACGGTGCAAAAGACGGTATAAGTCGGTATTTAATTCTGTACAAAATACTTCAATGGCTGTTGGTGCAGTTTCAGCTGGATGTTCTGTAGAGGGTATTGTTCTGGAATTACCCTGCTGTCCATTGCTGGGAAAATCCTTGCAAGGCTGCTCCTGAATCGGCTGGTACCTGCCATCGCTGAAGACCAACTCCCAGAGGGCTAGTGTGGCTTCAGAGCAAACAGGAGCACCACCGATATGGTCTTTGTGCTGAGACAGCTACAGGAGAAGTGCCGCGAGCAGAACAAAGGGCTGTATGTAACATTTGTCGACCTAACAAAAGCGTTCGACACTGTGAGCAGGCAAGGCATGTGGCAAATCCTGGAGCGACTTGGCTGTCCCCCAAAGTTCCTCAACATGATTGTCCAGCTACACGAGGACCAGCAAGGCCAGGTCAGACTCAACAATGACCTCTCAGAACCATTCCCTATTCTCAACGGCGTAAAGCAGGGCTGCGTGCTGGCACCGACCCTCTTCACCATCTTTTTTAGCATGATGTTGAAGCAGGCCACAGTGGACCTCGATGATGACGATGCAGTGTACATCAGGTATCGTCTCGATGGCAGCCTGTTCAACCTCAGACGACTGCAGGCCCACACGAAAACCCTAGACCAACTGATTCGTGAGCTGCTTTTTGCTGATGATGCTGCCCTCGTTGCACACACAGAGAGAGCCCTGCAGCGCATCACGTCTTGCTTCGCAGATGCTGCCCAGCTCTTTGGACTCGAGGTCAGTCTGAAAAAGACAGAGGTCCTCCATCAGCCGGCACCCAAGACAGTGTATCGCCCTCCTCACATCACCATTGGCGAGTCTGAACTAAAGTCAGTGCACCAGTTTACTTACCTTGGCTGCATTATCACGTCGGACGCCAAGCTGGACAAGGAGCTTGACAGCAGGCTGGCAAAAGCGAACAGCGCTTTTGGGCGACTTTTCAAGCGGGTGTGGCACAATCAACAGCTAAAAACAGGCACCAAGATCAGCGTGTACAGAGCTGTGGTCCTCACCACCCTGCTGTATGGTTCCGAGTCCTGGGCCCTCTACCGCAGCCAACTACGACTCCTCGAACGCTTCCACCAGCGCTGCCTGCGTACCATCCTGGGCATTCACTGGAGTGACTATGTCACCAACGTCGAGGTCCTTGAACAGGCTGAAACTGTGAGCATCGAGGCTTTGCTGCTGCGGACACAGCTCCGCTGGGCGGGGCATGTCTCCAGGATGGAGGATCATCGCCTACCAAAGATCACCCTGTTCGGCAAGCTTGCTACTGGACACCGTGACAGAGGGGCACCAAAGAAGAGATACAAAGACTGTCTCAAGAAGTCACTTAGTGCCTGCCAAATCGACCACCACCAGTGGTCTTCGCTTGCTGCGGACCGTGACACCTGGCGCTCCACCATTTACAAGGCAGCTGTCTCCTTTGAGGACTCTCACAGAGCTAGCCTTAAGGACAAGCGGCTCAGGAGAAAAAACAGAGATGCCGCAGCTCAGAACCCTGGCCATACCTTCCCCTGCAGCCACTGCGGTCGAACCTGCCTGTCTCGGATTGGCCTCCGCAGCCACGAACAAGCCTGCAGACGCCGTGGGCAACTCCTATAAAATCTTCGTTCGCGAAGTCAAGCCAAGAGAGATTGTTCTGTTTGCCACAGGAATTGGAAGTTTAATTGGCATTGCAGTTGAGGGTGTTAGCGTTGCTACATGCGTGGCTTGCTTTGGTTTGGAAGCCTTAAACAAGAGGTTTCACATGAAATTACAGAAACATGAAGCATTGAGTACGCTCGCTGGTGCGAAGTTGAGCAGTATGAAACTTATTATCAGTAAGGCATTGGATGATAATTTTATTGATGATATTGAATTTAAAAGAGTGCAGGATGATTTGAACAATTACAAGAAACAAAAATCCGAAATACAGAATAAAATGCGTAGTCAATCTCCCGTGAATGTTGAAGAACTAAAGGCTAGTTTTTTAGCAGAAGGAAAAAAGATCGGTGTTCAGGAAACCACAGAAAAACTACACAATCTTTTAAACAAATAAAAATCGGATTTGGTAATCAATCAATATTTTTGTCATATGCTTCACAGAGAGATGACTCGTCATTTACACCACTTGTTCCTGATTATTTAGCCCCATCTGCACCACCCCCAGAGTACTACTGAGAAATTTTTTTTATTATTGTCCTTGTATCTTGATAAAAATGTCTCAGTATCTTGGGACTTAAGTCAAGTTGTTGTAAGAACTTATAAGAACTTACAGTAAGTAATTAATAAGTTCTTATGATAGTAATTAATAAGTTCTTATGGCAACTAACTTTAAGGTTACCTCCGCAGGTTCCTAAAAAGTTAGTTGTAACTTGTTAGTAAGTATAAAGTTCCACTTGTCATTACTTGGTCAGGTAAATGATTATGTGTTCACAGAGACAATAGTTATAGAGAGAGATAATAAGAGATACGAAAGATAATCAGATCAATAAGGCCGCATCGGTCATGCTCGTCACTTTTTAAAAATCAAAGGGTTGATTCAGAAATAATGGGGACATAATGGGGGTCAAAAATTTTAATATTAAAAATGACGTAAATTAATGACTGATGCGGCATTATTGAATTCATTGTCTTACGGATCTCTTATTATCTCTCTCTTAAGCCAACCTCTGATCAGCACACACCTCGGCCCACACAAATAAAGACGGACACACGGCGCTTCCCGCCATTAGTGCGCTCTCTAGGCTCTTGTAGCGACAGGAATCCATCTCCTTCTACTCTAACCCACCCTTTGACCCACATACACTGGCGCACTGAGAAATAAAGACGGATAAACGGCGATTCCACCCATTGTAAAATAACACAAGGAGATTGTGTAATGCATCTTCCTTCAAGAGGGATTCCTTAGAAACTGGAGAACAGCTGTGTGTCTGTATGTGTTTTGAGTCCTTTATATTTAGTACTGATTATTTTTATCAGTGAGTGTTTATTTCTAGCAGAGTTGAAGATTAACACTATAGCGCTAAACAGTCTGCGTTGGGGTAACTCGAGGGTTCAGTCGTGGTGCTGTAGTCCGATGAAGATGATTAAGAGAAGGTTCAACGCAATTGCCGTGCTGTCCGGAGTGCGTACTATTTTGAAACAGTACGCCAAATATTTCTGACGTCAGACCCCCCGTGAATCATTTCTGTGTGTACTCTTTCATGCATAGGCTATCATGCCTTGTCGCGCAAATGTGCTTGATTTTAGCCGCTAGAATTTGAAACGTTTACCAGCTCTGCTGCTTCTCAGTAGTCTGTGACAAGTTTAGAATCTGTAGCAAGGACGTACGGACATTCTCACAGGATCCAAGTGATAGGACTTGTAAATTGTGCGCGCGGGGCTGCGTGGCAAGCGACTGGATGCGAAAGGT
>BTPG01000001.1:230785693-230795693 GCA_036245525.1 Semisulcospira habei | reverse complement strand
TAAGTAAATACTGTGGAGCTTTGCCATCGACGATTTTGTGCATCAGCATCTCTTTATTGACGAAGAGCTACTTTTGCAATGGCAACATGTTTAGTTGGACAAGCTTTTCGTCCGTGGTCAAATTTGAACATGGTAGTATTAGCTTTGCTGCGCGGCGGTGGAGCGAGTTCAGTCTTTTGAAGTGATTTTCACAGCAGCCATCCCATATAGGGGAGGAATAGTCAAAATGAGGCTTGATATAGGCATTGTAAAACAGTTTTCTAGTTGGAAGATCTATAATGCGTTTTAAGCGTGACAGAAGAATTAGTTTTTTAGACACGGCTTTGCAAATTTTGTCAACATGTGATTGCCACTGAAAGTGATCGTCGATAACAACACCAAGTAGAGTATGTTCCGACACTTGCTTAATTGGATCATTGCCAATGGCAAGGTTTAGAGGGGAAGGGTGAAGCTGGTGTTTTTTGCGTGTTGCGAGGAGCATTGTTTCAGTTTTGAAAGGATTCAGTACCATATGGTTTGAATCACACCAAGCTGTTACCTCATCTAGACTGCCCTGTAAAGTATTTGATATTTGTTGGACGTCTTTCGCTGATGTATGCAAAGTGGTGTCATTCGCAAACATCTCACAAGTGGTGTTTGCGTCAGACAGCTGCAGGGGTAAGTCATTTATAAATATGTTAAATAGGAGAGGTCCGAGAATGGAGCCTTGGGGAACCCCATATTTGACAAATCCTTCCGATGAGAATTTACCGTTAAGATATACAAGTTGAGTGCGATCCATCAGGTACGATTGAAAGAAAGCAACTGATCTATGGCATCTCAAATACAAATGAAGCTTACGAAGAAGCAGCTAATGGTCAATGAGGTCAAACGCTTTCTCAAAGTCGAGGAAGACAACACCTGACATGTGGGATTGGTTGATTTCATTTAGCCATTTATCGGTTAAATGTATTAGTGCAGTCTGACATGAATGCTGAGGCCGAAAGCCAGATTGCAATTTGTGTAAGATTGAACGTTTATCTAGGTATTGTTGAAGATTTTGTCAAAAATGCCTTTCTAATGGTTTAGATAATGCAGAGAGAAGAGATTTTGGACGATAATTATTGATATTAGATAAGTCTTTAGCTTTCGGGAGAGGAATAGTTTTATCTTTTTTAAAAGCAGTGGGAAGACATTATCCTCTAAGCAGAGATTGTAAATATAGGTAAGTGTCTCAACAATATATGGAGCAGCTAAGTTCAAGACCTGCCCACTTATACCATCAAGACAGTAGGAGATTTTAATCCCCAGACGAGAGATATGCTGTCCGACTTCATGGACCGCTATTTGCGATATGACGAAGTCGTCATCTGCTCTAAGTTTCTTATTACAAAAAGTTTCCAACCAGTCAGTAGTAAAGGTGTCTGAAGAATTAGTCAAAACCAGTGATTTCGGCTACAGACAGAAAATGCTCATTAAATTTGTCTGCGGACAGACTTTCTGGGATGTCATTAGAACAACGACGTTTGTTGGTTAGAGAGTGCAGGCTCTTCCATATTGCTGAGACGATGCGATCCTCCTCAATACATTTTTTAAATGACAGTTGCCTCGCCTCTCTAATAAGATATTTTACCTTGCTACGCTGCGTCTTAAATTCTGCATAGTTTTTCTCTCTGCGTAGCTTATTTCTAAGCTCCATCACCTGAATGATTTCATTAATCAACCACGATGGGGGCACAGACGCTCGAACACGCCTTTTCTTTAGGGGGGTGGGGGTGGGGGTGTGTGTGTGTTGGGGGGGGGGGGCGTGTTTGTTTAGGACCAAGAGAAACAACTCGTACGGCCTTTTCAAGGTCAATATAGTTTATATAATCTGTACTGTATGTAGCGATGCTGGTCACGTTTGGTCTGTGGCAAAGATGACGACTACGTGCACGTGACGGGAAAATGATCGCTGATACTTAGCTGACAAACCTGACCATTAAACATTGATTTCGGATCATTGGAGTATATATGATCAAGAAGCGTTGAAGAGGACTGGGTGATGCGGGTGGGAGATTTGATAAATTGATGAACACCAAACTGACAGGTTACAGACTGCCAGACAGTGTTAGTCTTTTGAAGGTCGATGGTAAAATCACATCATAGGCGGGCTAGACTAAAACTCTGACAGTGAAGTAACAAGATAAAAATACGTCATGTCTAGTACGCAAACCTCGCTGTAGAACGTACTTTTGGCGCGAAAGTCCGTATGTGTTATATATATATATATATATATATATATATATATATATGGGCAGTGGGCAGATGTTCACATCTGCACGGGACATAGACGACCCCGACCCCCACGAGTCCCCTGCTGCCTTGCAGGCCTGGCCGCTTGGCTGCGGAAAGGCTAAGGGAGGAAACCCCTGACATCAAAGCCCCCGTGTCTCCGGGGAAGGCTTTTGAGCCAGAGACTAAGACAAGGACAGTCTGACATAAAACCTACGACCTGAGGACCTCGATGCCACCGTCCCAGCTTGCTAGGCTATGGCAAACGAACCAAGGGTTTAAAGGGTGGGGCCAGTACTGCGCACACTGCACTCCACCAAAAAGCTCCACTGCGCAGGCTTTAGGAAACGCCCACGGACTATGACACTGAACTTTCCAAGTCCTGTAGCGATGGGCAAGGGGCAAAACGGCAGGTGAAAGATGTCACTGGAAGCCGCAGTCTCAAACCTGCATGCAGGCGGTTCAGGATATTGGTCGCCTGATGTTGACCTGGGGATGACAACGTCACTCGGCACACTCTGAACGACCAAGCAGCCTTCTCTATGGACAGCACTGCTTGCTCCACACGGAGAGGGGCCTAGAAAAGGTGGCCTAACCAAAGCTCATCCCCTCGTAACCCCAGTTGGCTAGCCGCGGTCAACGGGCATCTTCTCATGCGGTCAGAAAACAAGAAAAAACAACGGATCCACTCTCATGACGACCACGACCGGACTCAACGTAGCATGCTGGAACATCCGAACCAAGCTCGACACAGCAGACAGCGGACGCCCTGAGCGTCGCTCCGCTCTCATTGCCCATGAATTGCGGAGGTTAAACATCGACATCGCCGCGCTCAGCGAAGTACGCCTCCCGGAGGAAGGCAGCCTCCAAGAACTTGGCGCTGGCTACACCCTCTACTGGTCAGGCAGGCCTGCATCAGAAAGACGGCTCCCAGGCGTGGGCTTCATGGTGAAGACCCCCATTGCGACTAAGTTGGAAAACCTACCAACGGGTCACTCCGACCGCATCATGTCCATGCGCCTCCCACTGAGACACCAGCAATACGTCACCCTTCTCAGTGTGTACTCCCCAACCCTCCTGGCAGAGCCTGCAGAAAAAGACAAGTTCTACTCTGACCTGCGCAGCCTCCTGCAGAGCACCCCTGCAGACGACAAAGTCATCATCCTTGGTGACTTCAACGCCAGAGTGGGCCAAGACTCTGAAGCCTGGAAAGGAGTCCTCGGCAAGCATGGCGTTGGGAACTGCAATGACAATGGTCGCCTACTGTTGGAGCTCTGTGCAGAGCAGCAACTTGTCATCACCAACACTACTTTCCAGCAAAAGGACAGTCGAAAGACCACCTGGATGCATCCTCGCTCCAAGCACTGGCACCTTATCGACTATGTCCTAGTGCGTCAGAGGGACCGCAGTGACGTCCTCCTCACCAGAGTGATGCCCAGCGCAGAGTGCCACACTGACCACCGCCTTGTTCGCTGCAAACTCAGGCTCCGCCTCAAGCTGAAACCCAAGAAAGGGCCCCCCCCCCCCCCCCCCAAGAAAAAGCTTGATGTTGCCAGCCTTCAGCGTGACGACAAGAAAGCTGCCCTTCAGGCCGATTTACAGCGCATGCTCAAAGACACAGTTGATCCAGCAGACTCCTCCCCTGAAACACGCTGGGAACAACTGAAAACTGCTATTGTAAAATCTTCTGTGGAAGTCTTGGGCTTTGCTAGAAAGAGGAACAAAGACTGGTTTGACGAAAACGATGTAGAGATCCAGGAACTTCTAGCAAAAAAAAAAAAGAGCCGCCCACCAGGCCCACCTAGCCCAGCCTTCCTGCCCTGTGAAGAAGTCTGCCTTCCGCCTCATCTGCAGCAGTCTCCAGCTCAAGCTTAGAGAACTCCAGAACGAGTGGTGGTCCAGACTCGCACAGAGGACCCAGCTCTGCGCTGACAACGGTGACTACAGGGGCTTCTACGAAGCACTGAAAGCAGTGTATGGCCCTAGGCACCTGGTACAAAGTCCCCTGCGAAGCGCTGATGGACAGGCACTCCTCACAGATAATACCTCCATCTTGAACCGCTGGTCGGAATACTTTCAGGACCTCTTCGGCGCTGAGCGAACTGTTCAAGAAACAGTCATCCTCCAAATCCCACACCTTCCACTAAAGGTTGAATTGGACGAACCGCCCACCGCCGAAGAGACCCTCACAGCCATCCACCAGCTCAAGAGTGGCAAAGCAGCAGGCATTGACGGAATCCCGCCAGAGATCTGGAAACATGGAGGCCCAGCACTGCACAACAAGCTCCACGACCTCTTTCTCTGCTGCTGGGAAAAAGGAACACTACCAAAGGATCTCCGTGATGCAGTCATCATCACCCTGTACAAGAACAAAGGAGAGAAGTCTGCCTGCTCTAATTATCGTGGAATGACCTTGCTGTCCATTGCCGGGAAAATTCTCGCAAGGTTGCTCCTGAATCGGCTGGTACCTGCCATCGCTGAAGACCACCTCCCAGAGGGCCAGTGTGGCTTCAGAGCCAACAGGAGTACCACCGACATGGTCTTTGTGCTGAGACAGCTTCAGGAGAAGTGCCTCGAGCAGAACAAAGGGTTGTACGTAACGTTTGTCGACCTAACAAAAGCGTTTGACACTGTGAGCAGGCAATGTATGTGGCAGATCCTTGAGCGACTAGGCTGTCCCCCAAAGTTCCTCAACATGATCGTCCAGCTCCACGAGGACCAGCAAGGCCAGGTCAGACTAAACAGTGACCTCTCAGAACCATTCCCCATTCGCAACGGCGTGAAGCAAGGCTGCGTGCTGGCACCAACCCTCTTCACCATCTTCTTCAGCATGATGTTGAAGCAGGCCACAGTGGACCTCGACGATGACGACGCAGTGTACATCAGGTATCGTCTCGATGGCAGCCTGTTCAACCTCAGACGACTGCAGGCCCACACGAAAACCCTAGACCAACTGATTCGTGAGCTGCTCTTTGCTGATGACGCTGCCCTCGTTGCACACACAGAGAGAGCCTTGCAGCGCATTACGTCCTGCTTCGCAGATGCCGCCCAGCTCTTTGGACTTGAGGTCAGTCTGAAAAAGACAGAGGTCCTTCATCAGCCAGCACCCAAGGAAGAGCATCGCCCTCCCCACATCACCATCGGCGAGTCTGAACTGAAGTCTGTACACCAGTTTACCTACCTCGGCTGCATCATCACGTCAGACGCCAAGCTGGACAAGGAGCTGGACAACAAGCTGGCAAAAGCGAACAGCGCTTTCGGGCGACTATTCAAGCGGGTGTGGCACAATCAACAGCTGAAAAAAGGCACCAAGATCAGCGTGTACAGAGCTGTCGTCCTCACCACCCTGCTGTACGGTTCCGAGTCCTGGGCCCTCTACCGCAGCCAACTACGACTCCTCGAACGCTTTCACCAGCGCTGCCTGCGTACCATCCTCAGCATTCACTGGAGTGACTATGTCACCAACGTCGAGGTCCTTGAACAGGCGGAAACTTTGAGCATCGAGGCTTTGCTGATGCGGACACAGCTTCGCTGGGCGGGGCACGTCTCCACGTTGGAGGATCATCGCCTACGCAAGATCACTCTGTTCGGCGAGCTCGCCACTGGACACCGAGGCAGAGGGGCACCAAAGAAGAGATACAAAGACGGTCTCAAGAAGTCACTTAGTGCCTGCCAAATCGACCACCGCCAATGGTCTTCGCTTGCTGTGGACCGTGACACCTGGCGCTCCACCATTCACAAGGCAGCCGTCTCCTTTGAGGAATCTCGCAGAGCTAACCTCAAGGACAAGCGGCTCAGGAGAAAAAACAGAGTTGTCGTAACTCAGAACCCTGACCAGACCTTCCCATGCAGCCACTGCGGTCGAACCTGCCTGTCCCGGATTGGCCTCCGCAGTCACGAAAATGCCTGTAGACGACGTGGGCAAGCCCTATAGAATCTTCGTTCGCGAAGTCAAGCCAAGATATATATATATATATATATATATATATATATATATATATATATATATATATATATATATATATATATATATATATATATATAATATATATATATATATATATATATATATATATATATATATATATATATATATATATATATACTGTACTTGTAGTATGCAAGAATGTCCCGTTTTCCCGCTTTCACACCTGAAGTGGGCGGAGACTCATCGACAAGAATTTCTAAGTGCTGGGTGTTTCTGAGCGCCGCCTCGTTGGTGACGTTAACGGTGAGGTAGTACTGACTATGGTGTTGAGCCCGGCTGTTGGTGTGGGACAGTCCTTTGAAGGTGATAATGTACTCGTACACTTCGCATTGTCCAACCGCGGGGCAGTAGCAGTGTTCCTGTTTCGCGCATTCTGTCTGAAATAACGAAAACAGGTACACAGTTTATTACTCTGTATCGTAATGTTGAAATAGAATATCGGTGTCATTGAAAAATCAAAAAAGTTGTCTCCTGGCTATGCCAATGATTCTCAGCAAAAAGGATACATCGCAGAATCTGCACATATGCGTGTCAGATAGGAGTATACTCCTATCCGACAGGCAAAGGTGCCGATTCTACTAAGTATACTCGTATCTGACAGGCTAATGTGCAGATTCTGCTAGGTAAACTCGTATGTGACACGCACATGTGCAGATTCTGCTAGGTATCCTTTCTGATATACAATGGCAAACATTCCTGCTTCTGTTGAAACAGAATGTTTGAAAGCCTATAAATAGTTAAATACACGCATCCTGCGTAGTCAATTGTTGTCAGTCCAGTCATTGATTGTGTCAGCATGTGTAGAAAATCGACAAACGGTTCAAATTCTAACGAGCCAGCAAGTTGTATAGTCACCCGATCCGTCCGCCAGCCAGGTAACTCGTTCAGAATAAAATGAACTGGTCGATACATTGTGATAGTGACTTTTTCGGGCAATACTAAAAAATCTAATAAATGGGTAAATAATATATATATATATATATATATATATATATATATATATATATATATATATATATATATATATATATATATATATATATATATATATATATATATATATATATATATATATATATATATATATATATATAAAACTAACAAACTTTGTGTAACATCCTCTAACCTTATTTCGCCGCTGCACAACCAAGGCGCCGCTGCCGACGTCACTCACTCCGTCACTAGTGCCCAGAGCCCACGTCACTGTCTGAATACCGCTGTGTGGATCTGACGCCTGCACCACCATCACCATTGTCGACAGGTCCGTAGAGTTGTGCACGTACAGCCCGTCCCGCCCAAACCTGCCGCGCAGTCCCACGACACTGACACTGGGACCCGTGTGGTCGATACTCACTTGTACACCGTCCTCCTGCAAAATCCGAAGATGTTTTAATAGGGAATGGATCAGGGGCGCGGAGGTGAGGGGGCGGGGGGAGGGCTCCAGAGGTTTCGGAGCTCTTCTTCCTCCGCCCTCACCTCCAACCCCGGCCCCAAATTACTTTTTAAACCTGCTGTGCAGTTGTTTGGGTTTGGAATACCCTCCCACCGTTTGGAAAGTGGACCCCCCCCCTCCCCCATCCCCCCCCGGGTTTGTACCTTTCCGGCTGATGTTGTCATGATTTTCACAGGGTCTCTCTCTCTCTCTCTCTCTCTCTCTCTCCCCCCTCTCTCTCTCTCTGTGCGGACTGGTATATATCAGTGTGTGTGTGTGTGTGTGTGTGTGTGTGTGTGTGTGTGTGTGTGTGTGTGTGTGTGTGTGTGTGTGTGTGTGTGTGGTGTAATGTGAGCATTGATTATTTAAAATGGAATTATTGTTGCCTGTACTTTTCACTATTATGTATACTTTTATATATATATATAATTATGTGTATGTGTGTTTACGTGCGTGCAATATCTTAGCAAGGACATGACTGACTAAGGTCATTGAAGGTACGTAATCATTTATCCTTGAAAAATAAAGTTTCATTTTCATTTCTCTGTCTCTCTCCCCACCCCCCCAATTACTTCTTACAACTTCGTGATTATTCGGCTGGTGGTAGAAATGTTTTCACACGCCAACTCCATCCTTAGACTTCCACTACCAAAGGAAAAAAAATTGTCCTTATGGTGAAAACCCTGTGACCGTATGGTCCGCAATAAGACACTAACACATGTTTAGGAGACCACTTAACAAGCTTTGGACAAACTGACCTATATTAACCCATTCAGCCCTGACGCACTACAGCAGGAGTTGGGTCGATTATGATGATGAAACTTTATTTATCAACGGTAAAAAGTTTTGACAGAAACAAGTCGTCATTTTACAAACTTGCCGTTGCTAGCATCTAAAACATAAAATAGATTAAATAATAATAATGATAATAATAAATTATATTTACACATTATTTCATGCAAAAAAATAATTTAAAAAAATATTTATACAAAATAATAGTAACACTCAACATTCATCCTCGCGCTGGGACCATACGGCGTTGAGGCGCGTCCCCTGGGTGGTGGATAGGGGGTCCCTCGTGAGAGGGGTGCACCGAATGAAATAAGGTGCCGTGAACCAACATGGTCTAAGGGAAGGTGACCCCGACAGAAAACCCCTGGTCCTCCTAGTAAGGGGGTTGGGCGTGGGGGTAGCTTCCCCACCCTGCAAAAAAGGAAATAGCTACAAAAACGCCGACGAAAAGACTAACAGTAATTCCTTTCCTGGAGGAGGAAGGTCCTTCTACTAGAAGACTTATGACGTCCTGTGGTGAAAGCCGGAAGTCTTCGGAAGCCACAGGACCGAGCCGCCTCTCTCTATCCAGGGATACAACCATGGGCACATGGAACGTCAAGACCATGTACCAGAGCGGCAAGGCCGCCCAGATAGCAGCGGAAATGCAAAAGTACAACCTTTCCCTGCTAGGCATCAGTGAAGCCAGATGGACGCAGTCTGGCCAGAAAAGGCTGTTAAGTGGGGAGATGGTTCTGTATTCAGGTCATGAAGAGGAGAATGCCCCCCATACAGAAGGAGTAGCATTCATGCTGTCACCAGTGGCACAGAGAGCGCTGATGGGCTGGGAACCTCTTGGGCCAAGAATTATAACAGCAGCCTTTAGAACCAAGAAAAAGCTCAAGCTGAACGTCATCCAGTGTTATGCGCCCACCAATGACAGTGACGAGGAAGAGAAACAAGAGTTCTACGACCGACTCCAGAGTGCCTGGACAATGTGCGGAGCGAGACATCACCATCGTCATGGCGATTTTAATGCCAAAATTGGGATGACCACACCTTCAACTACTCTTATACATTTTCTCCTTTCCACTTACTTCTAATCTATATCCTTTTCTCTTAAATACTCCAAATATCACACCCCTCCAATACAATTCTTCTCCACAACCCCACCTCCTCACCCACCCCTCCCCAATTTACACCCCATCCCACACCCCCTCTCCCCCCCACTCCCAACACATCCAACTCCCTCCCAAACTCCTCACCCAACCCTCATAACTCTATCTTCTTTTCTCCTCATACTCCACCTCCCCCCACATCAACCCAACCTCCATCCTCACCCTCACCCTCCCCTCCTCCCCTCTCCCCCCCTCCTCCCTCTCACACCATACTTCCACATCTCTCCCCATTCTAACTCTCCTCTAACCCCATTATCATACCCCCCTTAAACCCTCTCACCCTTCTCACTACCCATCCTCTTCTTCTTACCCCCCCTCTCCTCCTATTCCTTCCTAACTCTCTTCTCATCCCACCCCCATCCCCTCCCCATACTTTAA
>BTPG01000001.1:230744838-230782460 GCA_036245525.1 Semisulcospira habei | reverse complement strand
CCGCGTATCTATCATTTTGACAGCTCTTTTATATATAGAGTTTAACCTGTTCATGTGAACATCACTACAACCGTCCCACACTGTGGATACATAATCAACGTGAGACTTGATATGGGCATGAAAAAACAGTTTACGAGTATGTGTATCCGTTACTTGTCTAAGCTGGGACAACAGGAAATTGTTTTTAGCAATGGTTTTACAGACTGTATTTATATGCCTCTCCCAACATAATTGTTAGTCAACGTGTATTCCCAAGAATTTACGCTCTGTGACTTGTTCTATCGGTTTAGCGTTCAGTTGTAAATATAACGGCTGTGGTCGGCGTTGGTGTTTTTGTCGTGTAGTGATTAAAATACTCTTTGTTTTTCTTGGATGAAGAACGATATGATTCTCTCTACACCAGTAGGAAACCTCGTTGATTATGATAATTAAAGAGGAGTGCCAGATTAGCTTGGCGCATGTCTTGCACTGCCCTTGAATTATCATGGTCGACCCATCTCCTGGAACAGCTGCATAGTCGTTAGATGACCCCTCCAAAATTTGGGAAATACGTGCGTCGGGCTGAATGAGTTAAACGATAAAAATGGCAGCCATACATTAACTGATTCAGCCTGCTCACTTGGACGGGACCGAAACGTTGAGGAATGTGTGGTGGTCTATCATTTTGAACCTTCTCGCTAAAATGGATTAGCTTGCCTAAAAAGCGACATTGAACTTGTGCCGGTTTGTGATTTTGCATCTTACCGCTGACAGTCATAAGGTCCAAAATCACAGACCAGCACAGAAGTCGCTACATTACCTTGTCGTTCCCCATGATGTCTGTGGCACGGACGGTGATGTTGTACGTCTGGCCGTCAGCCAGATTCACGCTGAGACACGAAGACTGTGACAGGAGATTTTGTACAACCACATAGGGCGACGCCGCTCTTTCGTCAAGCTTCCAGGCCATCTGGATGAAACACACGCAGGTGCTCGTGGGAACAATAATCATTCGTACGTGCTCCTTGCTCGCAGGGAGTTGCCTTTTTCATGTCCACAGTCGGTTTGCAGTTTTTGTCACGATTATTTCTTCATGAATTATCGCGACGAAAATCGCTACCGACAGCCAAAAGGTTAACATCCTGAATTAACGGCAACAGTCTCTTTTATACTTACTATGAAGGGAGCAATCCACTGTCTCTCCGTAATATGAAGGGGCTCCTCCTACTGTATTTTATCTGTTCTGATTTAGGAATAACTTCTATTGGTGCATGAGGAAGAACTAAATCGCACTGAAGGTTGATCTCGCTGTTACCTCAAATGTCACCACTCCATTCACGTTATCGGTGCCTCGGACGGACAATGGTCCAGAGATCTGGTCATAGTTGCCACTAATCTCTCGAGCCGTATCGTTTGACACCGGCAGTAGGAAATTGTTGTGGATCATCTCGCTGTTGTGGAACCGGTCCTTCCAACTCATGCAGAGGCCGCTGTATATGTTTGTCTGCCATTTGTAATATGCGCTGAAAAATAGACAAGTGATTTAATCTTTTGATGGGAAATGTAATTGCATATTTCGTTCATAAATCGTTAAAATCTATGCATCTTAGTTTAAAACTATAAAGTAAAAGGAAATTATTACATTGTTTCGGTGATCATCCTTTTTCTGATTATGTCCCCTGCTTTGAAGCTGAGTGTTTTAGTCGCATGAATCCGGATCCAAACCCTCCATGTGATGAAGCTCTATGCTCGGGCATAGTGCTCATTTAGTAGGATTAGTACGGTACGGTTTTTGTTAACGGTTTGTTGTGCCGAAAGTCCGTGGGGCCTGCTGCCCATGGGGAATATGTAAGACATGGTTAGCACGGGTTTTTTTTTTAGTGAGTTCTGTTTAGTGAGTTCTAGGCGGAAGCTGTGACTGTCAGAGGTCTAGTTTGGTTATTGCGGGCTGTCTTGTCGTATGGAACGGTTGTGTTCGAGTTACCTAGCCCGCATTCCCTGACTCTGAAGCCTAGATTTCAGGTATGTTTCTATAAACTTAGTATTGATAGTTGTTTAGTTAAAGACAGTATGCGTGGTAAGATTAATGTGGTTGTATAGCGGTGATCCGGTTTGGTTTAGTATAGTATGTTTAGAATTCGGTGAAGTAACCGGTGTTTTTGTATACAGTTGTTTACCGAGTTAGATGACTAAAGGAATATGAAGTGTGTATGTCTAAGCCGCTATGAAGATAGTACGTGGTTGGTTAAGCATAGTCTTTTCCAGGGTATAGAGTAATGTATAGCAAGAGTGTCAGTTAGGCTATAGTCTATTTCAAGATAGTGACAGAGATATGGGGGTGATACGAAGATAGTTTATGAAGCACGTGTGTGTGTGTGTGAATGAACGTGTGAGTTATTTGTATCAGCCAGGTTACGTGACGTTTCTCATTGATCCAATATGTTGTGTGTTTAGCAAGTGTTACGTTGGGACTTTTGTTATCTATTTAGAGTTCTTGTAACGAGCGGAAAGACAGACGCCGAGACGTCGAGTCGCAGGTGGGACCTACGTGAGATCATCCCTCCAGCTCTTCTGGGAGTGAGTCTGACTGGGAACCGAGATACCCAAGTCCAAGCGAGAACTGAGTGTACCGTACGAGAACGAGGACGTCCGTGCCCAAAGAGACAGGACGGCGATACGCGTACGACGAAGGACTTTCACGCCTAAACGTGAGAAGGACCAACGTAACCAGGCAACAACATCAAACAGGTTGGAGACATTGAGAGACTAAAACCTAGCCTGGCAAAGATACTGTGATTTGAGTGTGTGACAGAGAGCCTTGTATATATAGTTTGATAGTCTTTAAAGCGTTCTTTTTTCATTTATAGTGTATAAAGGTTACTTTAGAAAGGGAGCCCGTGTGTTGTGTTTTACCGCATGAATGCGCCCGTCTGAGTCAGTGGCGGTGTATGCGTCTGTTGCGTGAGAGTCTGTGCGTACGACTGTGGGCAAGTCTGCGTGCGCTACAGTGGTGACCCTGTTTTAGCGGTAGGTTAAAGTATTTGCGGGGAGTAGCGATTTTAGAGTAGGATTTGTTGCTATGTGCATGTTGTGTTAGATTCCCCTCTCCGATTCTAGGGGGTAAGATCCGTTATTTCTGTAGTTTTCTGGATCTTACGAGGAATTAGTACTTGTTTCTTCCTGTTGTATAGGTAGTATTCTTTTTCCTTGCTCTTCTTTCTATCGTTCTATTTCGCTCCATCTGGACGTCAAGTAGGTAACTGTTTCTGCGTAGGTAGTTATTATTGTGAGTTTTATTAAGTTGTCGTGGTTGGGTTGTGATTTGTATTTTTTTCCGTTTTCAAGTGTGGGATATTGTTGTAGCAAGTATGGAGTCAGACCCGGTAGAGACTTACATTAAACAGGGGGAAAGGTTAGGACTTAGAGATGAGAAGCTTTTTGACTATGTGGAGAAGTGTAGGGATAGAGAAGATAGGGCGAGGGAGAGAGTACTAAAAGAGAAAGTGTTAGAGGTTCAGAGGGTGAAGGACGAAAAAGAATTAGAAATTCGTTAACTTAGAGAGGAAAAAGAGTTAGAAATGCAGATACAGAGGGAGGAGAGAGAATTAGAAGCTCAGAGAGAGAGAGAAGAGAAAGAAAGAGTCTTAAAGGAGAGAGAATTAGAAACTCAGAGAGAGAGAGAAGAGAAAGAAAGAGTCTTTAAGGAGAAGGAGTTAGAAGTACAGAGAGAGAGAGGGAAAGAGAAGAGAGAGCGTTTCAGAGAGAGAAAGACGAGAAGTCTCTAGCGTTTCAGAGAGGGACGAGAGGGAACATGCGTTAAGAGAGAAGGAACTAGAGTATCAGAGAGAAGAAAAGGAGAAAGATAGGGAGGTACAAATGCAGTTAGCTCGGGATGCGGGGTCTAAAGCAGATAGTGATTCAGTAGGCCGAGGAATACGCAATTTTCCTAAACTGCCGATGTTTAAAGAGTCCGTGGACTCTATTGACGCTTTTTTGTGCCGTTTCGAGTCTCATGCGCAGGCGTTGAGTTGGCCTCCTGCCAACTGGCCCGTTTTGCTTTCATCTGTGCTTGAGGGTCAGGCCTTGAGTCTTTACCATAGTTTGACCGTTTCGGGGAACATAGAGTACGAGACTTTGAAGGAGTGTCTCTTGCAGAAGTTCCAGTGTAATGCGGAAGGTTTTAAAGAACGCTTGAGAGCTTGTCGGCCAGAGACAGGGGAATCGTTTATGTCGTTTGGCAAACGATTGTCCCATTTGCTCGTACGTTGGGTCGAACTGTCAAAGATCGACCACACGTACGAAGCATTGTTCGATCTCATGTTGGCTGAACAGTTCTTTGGGAGCGTTTCCAAGGATTTAGCGGTATTCTTGAGAGAGCGTAACCTCAAGACTACGGACGAGTTAGTACAGCACGCGGAGGCTTTTCGGATGGCGCATCCTACGAAAAACCTCGCGCGTAGGACCGAGACACCGCCAGTCGGGTTGGTCGCTGCTAACACGTCTGGGGGTTACCGGGGGGTCAATACTTTACGTGGAGGCCAGCGGATTAACGGTAGAGGTACTTTGCGTTTTCGACGCGGTGATCGAGGTAACAGCAATGGCGGTAGCGATTCGTACGCACGTGGAGGGACTTCTTTGCGTGGGTATGGTCGTGGTCGTGTTGCAAGTTCGGACACGCAGTGTTTTTCTTGTCGTGGGTACGGGCACTTCAGTCGGTATTGTCCGTACTACGGTGCAAGCGCGCAGGGTGCTGGTTATCAGCACGGCCATCTGGCTCATCAGTATCCTGGCGTCACTGGTCGGGTAGATGGGGCGGTGCAGCTCACTCACACGGCTAGTGTTGCGGTGCCCGTTGAAGAGGAACCGCGGCTGGGCGTTTTGTGCTCGGCTGACGGAGGTGGGTTCCTACCGATAGTAGACGGGAGGGTAAATGGAGCCGTAGTTACCGTTTTGCGCGACTCGGGTGCCACGACAGCGGGGGTCAGGCGTAGTTTAGTGAGGGAAGATCAGTTCACGGGCGAGACGCAGCACGTAGTTTCGTTCGGAGGAAGGATAGAATCGTTTCCGGTAGCCAGGGTGGATGTTGACTCCCAATTCTTTTCCGGGGAGTTGACTTGTTGTGTTATCGATGAGCCTGTCGTGGACTTGATCATCGGAAACATGAAGTGTGTGCAGCCAGGCGTAGGTATGTTTGGGTCGTTTGTAGGGCATGTCGTGAGTAGCGCTGTCGTGCGCAATGAGGATGAAAGGTCTATGTTGTTTGGGGCTGTGGCGGTGGTAGAGCCTGAGGGCGACGATGCGTTGCCGTTGCCTACGCTGCCGTCCCCACAGGCGGAATCATTCAAGGACGTGCATTACGACGCCGACTTGTCGGAGGCACAGCAGGATGAGTTAGCGGCTACCTTTGCGATGTTTTCAGGGGTGCTCACAGCGGTGCCTGGCATCTGCAAGGGGCCGATTATGCATGAGATCCGTCTGAGAACGGAGGACCCGATCCGGCGGTCGCCATACCCTATGCCGTTCGCCTCTACAAGCGTCATTATTGACGAGGTGCGTTCGATGTTGCAGCAGGGGGTGATTGAGCCGTCGGCATCGCCCTACACCTCACCCGTTGTTCTGGTCAAGAAGAAAGACGGGCAGTGGAGGTTTTGTATTGATTTCCGGGCTTTGAATGCAGTCACGGTGTTTGACGCAGAGCCGATTCCAGATGTAGAGGATATGTTTACTCGGTTAGCGGGTATCCACTACTTCACGAAACTCGATCTGTCCAAAGGTTACTGGCAGATCTTGGTTAGAGAGGAGGACCGGCCGAAAACCGCGTTCCAGACACCCATCGGACTGTATCAGTGGGTCAGGATGCCTTTCGGACTCGTTTCGGCGCCAGCTACCTTCGCTCGAATGATGCGGTGGTTGCTGAGCGAGTCCGCCATCAATTTTTTTGATGACATCCTGGTTACGAGCAGGTCGTGGGATCAGCACGTACGAGACGTTGCGTCCGTGATGTCTCGACTGCAGGAAGCGGGATTGACAGCGAGGCCGACTAAGATCTACGCTGGTTTCCGTGTGGTGGAGTTTCTCGGCCACCAAGTGGGTCGTGGGGTACTCCAGCCGGTCGATGATAAGGTTAGGAAGATCCTTGAGATCCCGGTACCAACTACGAAGCGGCAGGTGCGGTCCCTGTTGGGACTGATCGGGTACTACCGGCGGTATGTGCCGGATTTCGCTACGCTAACCTCGGCGATTAGCGACCTCGTCGCGGGCGACGGTAAGCGTAAACTGGTTTGGACGCCGGAGTGCGCGACCGCTTTACACCAGATCCAGGTGATCCTTTCTGGCAGGCCGGTGCTCATTTTGCCGGACCTGCGGCTGCCTTTCCTCGTTCAGACTGACGCTAGCTCTACGGGGATAGGGGGTGTCTTGTTACAGGACAGAGGAGACACGCGCCACCCCGTTTGCTACGTGAGTCGGAAACTCCTAGATAGAGAGACGCGCTATAGCACGATTGAACGGGAGTGCCTGGCTATCGTCTGGGTTATTTCGAAACTCCAGAGGTATTTGTGGGGTAGTGTGTTTTGCCTGCAGACAGATCATCGACCACTGGCATACCTTATGTCTGGCCGTTTCCAAAACGCGAGGTTGATGCGGTGGTCGCTGACGCTGCAGGAGTTTCAATTCGAAATTGAGGGGCTTCCCGGTACACAGAACACGTTTGCTGACCTCTTGTCGCGTTCGCTGTGCGATCAGAGGGTGTGTGTTGAATTTTGAGGTTCAGGAGCTGCATTTACGCCGTAATTTTTTTCGTGTATTCTAGATAGTAAGAGTTAGTTTTCGGATGTTTTCGGATGATATTACGTCGAGTAGTCTTAAAAAGAAACTCGGTCGTTTCTTTTTTTTCCCGAGGAAGGGGGAATTGTGATGAAGCTCTATGCTCGGGCATAGTGCTCATTTAGTAGGATTAGTACGGTACGGTTTTTGTTAACGGTTTGTTGTGCCGAAAGTCCGTGGGGCCTGCTGCCCATGGGGAATATGTAAGACATGGTTAGCACGGGTTTTTTTAGTGAGTTCTGTTTAGTGAGTTCTAGGCGGAAGCTGTGACTGTCAGAGGTCTAGTTTGGTTATTGCGGGCTGTCTTGTCGTATGGAACGGTTGTGTTCGAGTTACCTAGCCCGCATTCCCTGACTCTGAAGCCTAGATTTCAGGTATGTTTCTATAAACTTAGTATTGATAGTTGTTTAGTTAAAGACAGTATGCGTGGTAAGATTAATGTGGTTGTATAGCGGTGTTCCGGTTTGGATTAGTATAGTATGTTTAGAATTCGGTGAAGTAACCGGTGTTTTTGTATACAGTTGTTTACCGAGTTAGATGACTAAAGGAATATGAAGTGTGTATGTCTAAGCCGCTATGAAGATAGTACGTGGTTGGTTAAGCATAGTCTTTTCCAGGGTATAGAGTAATGTATAGCAAGAGTGTCAGTTAGGCTATAGTCTATTTCAAGATAGTGACAGAGATATGGGGGTGATACGAAGATAGTTTATGAAGCACGTGTGTGTGTGTGAATGAACGTGTGAGTTATTTGTATCAGCCAGGTTACGTGACGTTTCTCATTGATCCAATATGTTGTGTGTTTAGCAAGTGTTACGTTGGGACTTTTGTTATCTATTTAGAGTTCTTGTAACGAGCGGAAAGACAGACGCCGAGACGTCGAGTCGCAGGTGGGACCTACGTGAGGTCATCCCTCCAGCTCTTCTGGGAGTGAGTCTGACTGGGAACCGAGATACCCAAGTCCAAGCGAGAACTGAGTGTACCGTACGAGAACGAGGACGTCCGTGCCCAAAGAGACAGGACGGCGATACGCGTACGACGAAGGACTTTCACGCCTAGACGTGAGAAGGACCAACGTAACCAGGCAACATCAAACAGGTTGGAGACATTGAGAGACTAAAACCTAGCCTGGCAAAGATACTGTGATTTGAGTGTGTGACAGAGAGCCTTGTATATATAGTTTGATAGTCTTTAAAGCGTTCTTTTTTCATTTATAGTGTATAAAGGTTACTTTAGAAAGGGAGCCCGTGTGTTGTGTTTTACCGCATGAATGCGCCCGTCTGAGTCAGTGGCGGTGTATGCGTCTGTTGCGTGAGAGTCTGTGCGTACGACTGTGGGCAAGTCTGCGTGCGTTACACTCCAAAATCAAAGACAGTCCTCGATACTAGCGCGGCGTTAAACACAATCCATCAATATATCAAAATCACAGAGTGGCACACATATATCTTACAGTGCATCAGCAGTGGTGACCCTTAGAGCAGCAGACGTATTCAGCTTCACAGACGAGGAGTTGTCATACAGCACCAGACGTCTGGCGTAGCCCATGTTCCCCGCGTGATCATGCACCTCCAGCAGGACGGCGTACAGACGGGATGTGGACTGGTCTGGCAGGGTCATCGTGACATCGGCTGAGTTGTCAGTAGCTGGCCACTCGGCTGAATGGTTGTGTAAGTCACTGTCCTGTTCAGGTGAAGAATATAAACTTACATATCCTGTTTGACTACGTGTTGCCTTGAGGAAGATATTTTCATCTGCGCTTTCAGCCAATAGCCAAAATGAACTTTAGATCAAATGATATTAAAGTCAGTCACAAGTGTTTTTACTATTAAATCGATTGTCAAATGCAAAAGACTGAGCTGTGTGGAAGTGGAGGGAATGTTGCTGATGCCTTAACTTTCTGTTGCAGCCACACCTAAAAACTTAGTTGATATCTGCGGATTAATAAATTCGAGACGTGCCTTATTCGGATACGCGGCAGACAAGCCGTATATCCGGATAAGGCATGTCTCGAATGAGTATAGCCGAACGACTATACCAGTTGCAGCTGAGAAAACACAGTGGTTGACTTTGAATTTAGTTGAGACACACAATTAATTACCTCAGTAGCAGAACGTCTTTGGGCCCACGACGGAGAGCAGTACGCCCGCGCACAGACGTGTGCAGGCCCACTGCGGCTGTCGTGGGTCCGAGGACCTTTGCTTACTGGGTAGTAACTGAAGCAGCCGACATACCTTCACCACCAAAGACGAACTTACGACGTCCACTTCATGGAGTTCTAGTCTGTACTTGGCGATCTGCGACACGTCCTGGGGACGTTTGCCGGGTGGGTAGGGATCAAGCCACCCTTCCACATGCACGCTGACACGAGGCTGGCGCGTGAGACGAGTGGATAACTGGAGAGGTTGACTGCCACAGGCTGGATTACTGCTGGAGCAGTGTGTAGGTTTGCTGCCATCGAACAAAAAGCAGACTCGCTTCTTCTTGCTGACTGTCTGGAAAGTGTATTGTCCTTGTTGGTTGTTGCTGGCGTCTTGCAGATTGTAGAATCCTCCAGAGAGGGCCTCCATGTCAACACAAAGTCTGAGAACAATGATAAGTTGAGATCAGCAACAGGTTTCATTTCTAATCGCCATTCCTTCTTCCCTTCCCAACCATCCATCCATCCACCCTTCCGTCTACACAACCGCTCATTCCTCCATCCCTCCATTCATCCACCTAAACCCTTCCATCCATCTATCCTTTGTTTTACCGATTCATTCTCTTGGTCACCCTTCAACGTATTAAAGCGAAATAAATTTAAATCGGTAGCATGCAACCCATGATTTAACTCATTCGAGACGTACCGCTTCCGGATACGCGGCTTACGCCGCGTATCCGGAGGCGGCACGTCTCTATTGAGTTAAATAGCCAGATAGAGTTGAACTGAAGTGACTGAATGTAACTTAACTGAATTAACACAATTTTCCAAGCTTCTCTTATAGTATGTCCTTAAAAAGAGTAGAAGAATAACAAATACTCCTCTAATTAACATCTTAATAAACATATAATTAACCCATTAACTGCCAGGGCAAGCGAACGCTACCCAACATCAAGAGACGTAAACCTTCATGAGCACCCTCAGTCGCGGGGCCTTACGAGGATTTATTTCACTTATTAGTATTTCTTGTTACTGGTTAGTACTCTTGTTAGTACTCTTGTTAGTGCTCTTGTTAGTTCTTCGTGTCTACTTTTGGTCCTCTTTACATGTTTCCTCACGCTAATGTCGGTCAGCGTGCAGTGGTTTCAGGCGAAATACGTGTTCCCCGTGGGCAGCGTAGAGGTCAGCCTGAATAGGTTTGAGAGAGAGAGAGAGAGAGAGAGAGAGAGAGAGAGAGAGAGAGAGAGAGAGAGAGAGAGAGAGAGAGAGAGAGAGAGAGAGAGAGAGAGAGAGAGAGAGAGAGAGAGAGAGAGAGAGAGAGAGAGAGAGAGAGAGTAGAGAGAGAGAGAGAGAGAGAGAGAGAGAGAGAGAGAGAGAGAGAGAGAGAGAGAGAGAGAGAGAGAGAGAGAGAGATGAGAGAGAGAGAGAGAGAGAGAGAGAGAGAGAGAGAGAGAGAGAGAGAGAGAGAGAGAGAGAGAGAGAGAGAGAGAGATGAGAGAGAGAGAGAGAGAGAGAGAGAGAGAGAGAGAGAGAGAGAATCAATGAATCAATGAATCAATGAATCAATGAATCAATGAAACTTTATTTTACAACGGTTTAGGCATTGACATCGTCATCGACACAGCCATTTTACAAACCTGCCGTTGCTAACAACTACAAGACTAACTACAAATATACATACATATAAGTAAACATAATACTTGCAAAGAGATGACAACACTATTCACATAGACAGACATACTCATAGACTCACAGACACCCCCCACCCCACCCACCCCCCTTCACACATAGACAGAGCTAAGTAGTCCAAATGATAATTGAAAAGGATAACAGACTTAATTGGGAATAAATTGGACCCAGCATAAAAAGAAACATATAATACAAGTGGTTGAGTCATCCCTACGAGTGATCCACAAAATATTTGAAGAGACCCTTTTTAAAACAGGCTAGCGAGGAGGCGGATTTTACATGGTCTGGAAGGGCATTCCAGATAAGTGCCCCTGAGAAGGATAAGCTAGTTTTATATAGATCGATCCTTGGTTTTGGGACTATGAAAAGCTTTCTGATGTTTCCAAGCTTGGACTCAGACTTACGGAACAAAGTGGAGATGTACTCAGGTGTTTTGCGTTTCCACACTTTGAACATAAAGATTGCTTTGTTATATTTAAAATGATCTTGAAGTGGCAGGAGACCTGCTTTTGAGAGCTTTTCTTCAGTGCTAAGGTGTTGATCAGGGCAGATTATTTTGGCCGCTCGTCTGTGTAGGGAATTGAGTCTCTTTAAATGGACCTCACTACACCCATCCCATACCGATGACGCGTAATCGATATAAGAACGTATGTGAGCGTTATAAAATAGTTTACGGGTATCTGAATCAGTATAATATTTCAGTTTTGATAACATAAAGAGATTTTTGGCTACTATTTTGCATAAGGCGTCTGTATGAGCTTGCCATTTTAGCTGACTGTCGATTTTAATCCCCAGTACTCGATGTTCATTTACCTGTTCTACCTGACTACCTTTAAGTGAAAGGTTAAGTAATAGAGGCATTATCTGCTGTTTTTGGCGCGTGGCGACTACCATCGATTTCGTTTTGGCTGGATGAACAACCATAGAATTGTTTATACACCAAGCTGATACTTCATGAAGACTTTGTTGTAGGTTGTCGGAAATTACCTGTATATCTTTACTAGTAGTATGAACTGAGGTGTCGTCAGCAAAAAGGTCGCATTGTACATCTTGGCAAGTAATATGTAGAGGCAAATCATTGATAAATAAGCAAAACAGTAGAGGGCCCAGTACAGACCCTTGGGGCACACCGAAGCTTACATCTTTGAGAGAGGAGTATGAGCCATGAACAAGAACCTTTTGTTTTCTTTTAGTAAGGTAAGATGTGAAAAAAGCAACTGCGTCTCCGTTATTGAGGTATGTGTGAAGCTTAGCAGTCAGAATAGTATGGTTAATCAGATCAAAAGCATTCTTAAAATCCAGATAGACTACTCCTGTTAACTGTGACTTATTCATACCCTTGAGCCATGTGTCAACAAGGCGTGTAAGTGCTGTGTGGCATGAATGCTGCGGACGAAATCCGGATTGGAAAGGGTGGAAGAGCTTACGGTTTTCTAGGTAAGCAAGCAGGTGTTTATGAACGTGCCTTTCCAGTGGTTTGGACAAAACAGATAATAAAGAAATAGGCCGATAATTATTAGGATCAGAACGATCTTTTGTTTTTGGAAGTGGAATTACTTTGGCATATTTAAGTTCGTTAGGAAAAGTGTTATGCTGGATACAGAGATTATAAATATAAGATAAGGATTCTACAATGTATGGGAGAGACAGTTTAAGTATTTTCGGGCTGATGTCATCAGGCCCCGAGGACTTTTTATTTGGAAGGTTACTTATAAGTAAACCCACTTCATGAACAGCTAACATAGGGATGTTGAAGGGGGCTGTGCCCATTGTTCTTTGTTGACAAAACTCAGACAGCAAATTTGAACGGTGATAAGTGTTATCCTGGCTTGGCGATATTAGAGATTTGGCAATCGAAAGAAAATGGTCATTGAATGTATCAGCAGTAAGATTAGTGGGAATGGTAGTTGCGGTACTTGGAGACCCCCTAGTAAGTGTGTTTAGAAGGCGCCATATAGTAGAGGTATCTTTGCTGTCTTTAGAGGTTTTATATCAGTCTGATATAAAACCTACGACCCGAGGACCTCGATGCCACCGTCCCAGCTTGCTAGGCCATGGCAAACGAACCAAGGGTTTAAAGGGTGGGGCCAGTACTGCGCACACTGCACTCCACCAAAAAGCTCCACCGCGCAGGCTTTAGGAAACGCCCACGGACTATGACACTGAACTTTCCAAGTCCTGTAGCGATGGGCAAGGGGCAAAACGGCAGGTGAAAGATGTCACTGGAAGCCGCAGTCTCAAACCTGCATGCAGGCGGTTCAGGATATTGGTCGCCTGATGTTGACCTGGGGATGACAACGTCACTCGGCACACCCTGAACGACCAAGCAGCCTTCTCTAGGGACAGCACTGCTTGCTCCACACGGAGAGGGGCCTAGAAAAGGTGGCCTAACCAAAGCTCATCCCCTCGTAACCCAGTTGGCTAGCCGCGGTCAACGGGCATCTTCCCATGCGGTCAGAAAACAAGAAAAAACAATGGATCCACTCTCATGACGACCACGACCGGACTCAACGTTGCATGCTGGAACATCCGAACCATGCTCGACACAGCAGACAGCGGACGCCCTGAACGTCGCTCCGCCCTCATTGCCCATGAATTGCGGAGGTTAAACATCGACATCGCCGCGCTCAGCGAAGTACGCCTCCCGGAGGAAGGCAGCCTCCAAGAACTTGGCGCTGGCTACACCCTCTACTGGTCAGGCAGGCCTGCATCAGAAAGACGGCTCTCAGGCGTGGGCTTCATGGTGAAGACCCACATTGCGACTAAGTTGGAAAACCTACCAACGGGTCACTCCGACCGCATCATGTCCATGCGCCTCCCACTGAGACACCAGCAATACGTCACCCTTCTCAGTGTGTACTCCCCAACCCTCCTGGCAGAGCCTGCAGAAAAAGACAAGTTCTACTCTGACCTGCGCAGCCTCCTACAGAGCACCCCTGCAGACGACAAAGTCATCATCCTTGGCGACTTCAACGCCAGAGTGGGCCAAGACTCTGAAGCCTGGAAAGGAGTCCTCGGCAAGCATGGCGTTGGGAACTGCAATGACAATGGTCGCCTACTGTTGGAGCTCTGTGCAGAGCAGCAACTTGTCATCACCAACACTACTTTCCAGCAAAAGGACAGTCGAAAGACCACCTGGATGCATCCTCGCTCCAAGCACTGGCACCTTATCGACTATGTCCTAGTGCGTCAGAGGGACCGCAGTGACGTCCTCCTCACCAGAGTGATGCCCAGCGCAGAGTGCCACACTGACCACCGCCTTGTTCGCTGCAAACTCAGGCTCCGCCTCAAGCTGAAACCCAAGAAAGGGGGCCCCCCCAAGAAAAAGCTTGATGTTGCCAGCCTTCAGCGTGACGACAAGAAAGCTGCCCTTCAGGCCGATTTACAGCGCATGCTCAAAGATACAGTTGATCCAGCAGACTCCTCCCCTGAAACACTCTGGGAACAACTGAAAACTGCTATTGGAAAATCTTCTGTGGAAGTCTTGGGCTTTGCTAGAAAGAGGAACAAAGACTGGTTTGACGAAAACGACGTAGAGATCCAGGAACTTCTAGCAAAAAAAAGAGCCGCCCACCAGGCCCACCTAGCCCAGCCTTCCTGCCCTGTGAAGAAGTCTGCCTTCCGCCTCATCTGCAGCAGTCTCCAGCTCAAGCTTAGAGAGCTCCAGAACGAGTGGTGGTCCAGACTCGCACAGAGGACCCAGCTCTGCGCTGACAACGGTGACTACAGGGGCTTCTACGAAGCACTGAAAGCAGTGTATGGCCCTAGGCACCTGGTACAAAGTCCCCTGCGAAGCGCTGATGGACAGGCACTCCTCACAGATAATACCTCCATCTTGAACCGCTGGTCGGAATACTTTCAGGACCTCTTCGGCGCTGAGCGCACTGTTCAAGAAACAGTCATCCTCCAAATCCCACACCTTCCACTAAAGGTTGAATTGGACGAACCGCCCACTGCCGAAGAGACCCTCACAGCCATCCACCAGCTCAAGAGTGGCAAAGCAGCAGGCATTGACGGAATCCCGCCAGAGATCTGGAAACATGGAGGCCCAGCACTGCACAACAAGCTCCACGACCTCTTTCTCTGCTGCTGGGAAAAAGGAACACTACCAAAGGATCTCCGTGATGCAGTCATCATCACCCTGTACAAGAACAAAGGAGAGAAGTCTGCCTGCTCTAATTATCGTGGAATTACCCTGCTGTCCATTGCCGGGAAAATTCTCGCAAGGTTGCTCCTGAATCGGCTGGTACCTGCCATCGCTGAAGACCACCTCCCAGAGGGCCAGTGTGGCTTCAGAGCCAACAGGAGTACCACCGACATGGTCTTTGTGCTGAGACAGCTTCAGGAGAAGTGCCGCGAGCAGAACAAAGGGCTGTACGTAACGTTTGTCGACCTAACAAAAGCGTTTGACACTGTGAGCAGGCAAGGTATGTGGCAGATCCTGGAGCGACTAGGCTGTCCCCCAAAGTTCCTCAACATGATCGTCCAGCTCCACGAGGACCAGCAAGGCCAGGTCAGACTAAACAGTGACCTCTCAGAACCATTCCCCATTCGCAACGGCGTGAAGCAAGGCTGCGTGCTGGCACCGACCCTCTTCACCATCTTCTTCAGCATGATGTTGAAGCAGGCCACAGTGGACCTCGACGATGACGACGCAGTGTACATCAGGTATCGTCTCGATGGCAGCCTGTTCAACCTCAGACGACTGCAGGCCCACACGAAAACTCTAGACCAACTGATTCGTGAGCTGCTCTTTGCTGATGACGCTGCCCTCGTTGCACACACAGAGAGAGCCTTGCAGCGCATTACGTCCTGCTTCGCAGATGCCGCCCAGCTCTTTGGACTTGAGGTCAGTCTGAAAAAGACAGAGGTCCTTCATCAGCCGGCACCCAAGGAAGAGCATCGCCCTCCCCACATCACCATCGGCGAGTCCGAACTGAAGTCTGTACACCAGTTTACCTACCTTGGCTGCATCATCACGTCAGACGCCAAGCTGGACAAGGAGCTGGACAACAGGCTGGCAAAAGCGAACAGTGCTTTCGGGCGACTATTCAAGCGGGTGTGGCACAATCAACAGCTGAAAAAAGGCACCAAGATCAGCGTGTACAGAGCTGTCGTCCTCACCACCCTGCTGTACGGTTCCGAGTCCTGGGCCCTCTACCGCAGCCAACTACGACTCCTCGAACGCTTTCACCAGCGCTGCCTGCGTACCATCCTGGGCATTCACTGGAGTGACTATGTCACCAACGTCGAGGTCCTTGAACAGGCGGAAACTGTGAGCATCGAGGCTTTGCTGCTGCGGACACAGCTTCGCTGGGCGGGGCACGTCTCCAGGATGGAGGATCATCGCCTACCCAAGATCACTCTGTTCGGCGAGCTCGCCACTGGACACCGAGACAGAGGGGCACCAAAGAAGAGATACAAAGACGGTCTCAAGAAGTCACTTAGTGCCTGCCAAATCGACCACCACCAGTGGTCTTCGCTTGCCGCGGACCGTGACACCTGGCGCTCCACCATTCACAAGGCAGCCGTCTCCTTTGAGGACTCTCGCAGAGCTAACCTTAAGGACAAGCGGCTCAGAAGAAAAAACAGAGCTGTCGTAACTCAGAACCCTGACCAGACCTTCCCCTGCAGCCACTGCGGTCGAACCTGCCTGTCCCGGATTGGCCTCCGCAGCCACGAAAATGCCTGCAGACGACGTGGGGCAAGCCCTATAGAATCTTCGTTCGCGAAGTCAAGCCAAGCTGTCTTTAACCGTGTCACGAACTAACTTTTTTCTTGCCTCTCTGATCATGTATTTAACACGGTTACGCTGTTGCTTATATTCAGTGAACATTTTATTGCTACGTAGATCGTTTCTAAGCGCCATCGCCTGCATGATTTCCGGAGTAAGCCAGGGAGGAAGAGTGTTAGATTTTACCCTCCTCTCGCGTAGAGGAGCATGTTTATTAAGTACATTTAGGAAAAGAGAGTACCAAATACTGAGGGCGGTATTAGGATCATAGGACAGGAGCACGTCATTAAAAGGAGTATTTTCTAGATCAAATAGAAATTCGTCTTTCCTGAAGTGTTTGAATGCCCTATACGTTATAGTTGTATGGCCGTTCTTTTTTGGTTTAGGGAGTTTAGAAGACCAGGAGCAAGCCACAGGATAATGATCACTAACACTAAGATTTGAGACATCAACGTCAGAGACGGCTTTGGGTTTATTAGTATATATGTGGTCAATAAGCGTGGAAGTAGTTGGAGTAATTCTGGTGGGTGATTTCACTAACTGTACTAAGCCAAACAGAGATGACGTTGAGCCCCAGGCGGGGTGCGGCTTAAGTAAATCTATATTAAAATCGCCCAATAGAAGAATGTCGGCCTTCTTTTTTAAAGCTCTGTCAAGGTTATGACTAAACTGATCGTACCACTCAAAAGTTGAGGCGGGATTTCTATATAAGAACCCAATTAATACCGGTTTTGATTTCGGACACTTGACTTCGACCCATATGCACTCCACCCCCATCATTAATATTAATAGAGAGAGAGAGAGAGAGAGAGAGAGAGAGAGAGAGAGAGAGAGAGAGAGAGAGAGAGAGAGAGAGAGAGAGAGAGAGAGAGAGAGAGAGAGAGAGAGAGAGAGGGTACCGTTCACCGTCCTGTAGATGGACAGTAGGGATTGTAATTGTTCCATCACAGTCGTGCACCGCTCCGCCAATCAGAGGTAGTGTGGAGCTAGTGGAGTTGTGGCAGTAAGGATTCCCAGACAGAGCCCTCTGAAGTACTGTGCTTTCAGAACCTAAATCCAATCAATAATTAATAAAAAAAAATATATCCTGTGACACTTAAAAGCAAAAGGCAGTCCGTTGTTGTGAAAAGCGAGATTTGCATTGTGTTATAATCAAATGGAATCTCACTTTTCACAAAAAAATCTGAATGTTATTTGCCTTCACGGGACATTCTTTTGTGTTTTCTTTTACAGACGTTATTACACCATCATCTACCATTACACATTAATTTTATACTTTCTAAACACTGCTGTGTTAAAACTTTTTTCCTGGGGCGTATTTGACATGGGCAATCAGACTAAACCTGAAAACAGTAAGCAAAATAATGCCGAAAGGTTTCCTCTCTAGTGCCAGCAAGAGGCACATAACCTTTTTATCCCCTGCACCTACGGGGTCTTATGAGGGTCCGGGCTTGTCGCAAATGGGTGGCGTTCATTTAAGCTTGGCATTGCAGAGGTTAATAAAACATTATGTACATGTATATTCTACAGGTACATTCTTTTTTAGCATAGTTTTCCTTGCAAAGAGCCCTGAGGTGGACTATATAAAACTCGTCGCGAGTGCATAGCATAACTGTAGTAGAAGTTGTAGTAGAAGTAGTAGAAGTAATTGTAGTAGTGAGTCTACTTACCCGATGCAGAAACCTTTACCAGTGTAATAGTGGCGCCGACAACGCCAACTTTGAAGTCTGACACGTACTGTGGACGTGTTCCTATGTCCATGTTGAGATCGGCCTTGATGACGAAGTACAGTTCTGTCGGCTGTATTGAGATCCACTCGTCCTGCTGACTGTCACAGTTAGTGGAAGTCCCAATGGTGGAGGAATTCTTGGTGTTGCCTTGACTGTCTGTGACGGATACGCGGCAAGTTGAGAGATTTGGTGGTGTGTCCACTGTAAATATGTAAGGTCAGGTCAAGATATATAATGAAAACAAAACATTATCTATCAGACAGTAACTATGTTTATGCTGTTATCGGTACATACTGACACAACTCTATGATGCTCTACTGGGGGAAAACCGCGGTCATCATATCATGTAAATATAGACTTTATGATGATTGTTCGAAAATTTCAACTAATTTTTATACCATGGCATTTTCTGGGGTACCGGGTGGGTTACCAATATTCGATCTACCTAGTAATCTGCGATTTATCTAGCAAAAAATGAACCGACTACTTAATATGAGCACGTGCTGTGACTTAACAGGATGTGCATACTGAAATGTCCATGAACTCCTTTCAATTTACAGCACTACAAACAGAAGAAAGGAGTCGCCATGGGAACTTAAATGGGGCCCTCCTATGTCTGTCTGTTTGTGGGCTACGTGGAGGAGATTTTCACTCAATACACTTGACCTCTGCCAGACCTCTTCAAGCGCTACATCGACGACTGCTTGGGCGTCACCTCAAGAAGTATGCTGAAACACTACAGTTCATCAACTTCATCTCATCATTTCATCCATCTCTCCGATTCACGCATGAGATTTCCGAGGAGACTGTGCCCTTCCTCGACATCCAAATATCCACCAAAGCCGAATCTGACAAACTCTATACTACCGTCCATTACCGCCCACTACGCCTACACTTACCTACAGTTTTCATCAAGCCATCCTGCCGCCACCATGCTCCCAATTTCTGCGACTACGTCGGATCTGCAGCAGCGACGAAGACTTTACCAAACAGACCCAAACCATGGCCACTTTCTTCTCACACCAGGGATACCCGCAAGACATCGTCAACGCCGCTCGTTCTAAAACTGAGGCCACAAGAAGAAGTGAAGCTTTGCGGGAGAAAACTCACAGTGCTTCAAAGGACCGGCCGGTCCTGTGTATCACATATCATCTTCACAACATCCCCATCAAAAATATTCTCCTCAGAAACTTCCACATCATTCAGAATGACACAGTATTGAAAGACATAATTATTTCCTGATCCTCCGCTGGTAGCTTACAAACGTGACACAAACCGACGCGACCATCTTGTTCACAGTTCACTTCCCGCATCTAACACCTTACCACATTGCAAACAGCCTTGTCAGCAACCACACTGCAAAAGCATGTCCGTACATCAACACATCCCCCGTCATCACCGGACCTCTGTCATCTTTCACCGTCCACCGATCATTCACATGCCAGTCATCAGATGTTGTCTGTGTCATCTCATGTTCTCACTGCCCAAAGATGCTGTATGTGGGGGAGACATACCGTACACTCCCCGAACGCTGCGAGGAGCATGTTTGTTCGATCCGCCTCGGATACAACAACCAGGTTGGACGTCATTTCAACGAACCTCCTCATTGCCTCGCACATTTCAGCATACGCATCCTTTGGCAAAATGCATCCAACTTCATCCGCCGCAAAATGACAATCCTTTGTCGCGGACAGGCTTGGCACTTGCCATCCGCGCGGCTTGAACATTCGCCCCAAGGGATGTATGCTCGGGCTGATGGGCGGTTGGAGGCAGACTTGACCTCACTTCTGATACTGGATGCTACCGTTGATACTTGATGCTACCGTTGCACTGATTAGTGTGTGTGTGTGTGTGTGTGTGTGTGTGTGTGTGTGTGTGTGTGTGTGTGTGTGTGTGTGTGTGTGTATGCATGTACGTGAGCGGCAGCAGGCACGAGTGAGTGCGAATGTATGCAGTGACGTGTATGTATGTAGACGTAAGTTTTGTGCTACGTGTTTTGTGCATGTGTATTTGCGTCATTATGTTGTTTTTTGTTTTTTTGTTTGTTTTGTTTTTTTAATGTTTTTTATTACGTCATTGTAAATTTTCTCTCTACAGGATGACGTCTTTTCTTTATGTGTTCTTTTCTGGTTTTCGTTTGTTTCCAATTCACCTAAAGAAAGATCTCTGATCCGAAACGTCGTGTTCCTTGTATCTAATTTTAAGGGTTTTCAACCTCTTTTTTTCTGTTTTCCTTTTGAAATGACACATGTATGGAGCAGGGGAGTGCGTGGCGTCAACTTTAAATTTAGAGTTTGATGTCAGGTTTAGGCTTCTTTTCGTCATTAGTAATAGAAAGCAGCGGCGGCATCTTGCGAAAGCAGGCGAGTTTTTGTGCAAGTATCTACGTTGATTTGAAGGACATTCGTAGCAGAAACATGTTAGAGGATGAGTTTCTAGTAAATTATCCGCTTGGTATGAGTGATAAGTATCGGGGTTTGCTAGCATCTGAAGCACATTTATAATTTTAGAGACGTCAGGCGTCAGGCGTAAACATGCCGCGAAATGTGTCCACTTCGAAGGCTGTTTCGGTCACACGCAAAACATTGTTTTGCATTGCCAACAGCCTTATGGGAAATGTCAGGTCTGTTGTTCTTCCAAGCACCCATCCACCCCAGTTCTTCCAAGCTTTTCTCAGATTACTTTAGTGAAAAAGTCGAAAGCATCTGTGACAATATTGATAAATGTGCCGATGCTGGTATGAAAAACTATCCATCTGCAGAGACCTTTTTTTCAGGTCTGCCTCTGACATGTTTTTGTCCTGTAACGGAGAAATTTGTGCATGAAACCATGATTAAGATGTCGCCTAAAACGTGTGACCTCGACCCTGTCCCCTCATCTCTTCTACTTGAATGTAGCGGAGAGATTGTGCCAGCTGTCACAGAAATTGTAAACCAGTCTCTTAGAACGGGTGTTGTCCCAGCATGTTTCAAAGCTGCCATTGTAAAACCTCTTTTAAAGAAGCCCACTCTAGACCCAAATGATCTGAAAAATTACAGACCTGTATCTAACCTCACATTTCTTTCAAAATTACTAGAGAAAATAGTTTTGTCGCAGTTATTCGATCATATTAAAAGTAATGATCTCTGGCATGTTTTCAATCAGCCTACCGCCCCGGTCACAGCGCGGAGACAGCGTTGCTTCGTGTCGTGAACGACCTGCTCACCGCCAGTGATGAAGATAATGTTTCTGTTCTGGTCCTTCTTGATTTGAGCGCTGCTTTTGACACGATAGATCACCAGATTCTCATTCAACGTTTAGACTTTGTTTTTGGCATCAAGAGTACCGCTTTACACTTTCTTGAGTCTTATTACTTTGGAAGAAAGCAAGTAGTGTCTGTGTTGGGAATAGAGTCCGATCCCACTGAGCTTGTGTACGGTGTTCCCCAAGGCTCTGTCTTCTTCTTCTTCTTCTTCTCGAACGCCGTCACACTTGGAGCTTGGCTCTCAAAATGAAATCTGTGGTCTTCTGTAGCGCTTCCACAGGCCCGTCTCTTGGCTTGACTTCGCGAACGAAGATTCTATAGGGCTTGCCCACGTCGTCTGCAGGGTCATAGTCCGTGGGCGTTTCCTAAAGCCTGCGCGGTGGAGCTTTTTGGTGGAGTGCAGTGTGCGCAGTACTGACCCCACCCTTTAAACCCTTGGTTCGTTTGCCATGGCCTAACAAGCTGGGACGGTGGCATCGAGGTCCTCGGGTCGTAGGTTTTATATCAGACTGTCCTTGTCTTAGTCTCTGGCTCAAAAGCCTTCCCCGGAGACACGGGGGCTTTGATTTCAGGGGTTTCCTCCCTTAGCCTTTCCGCAGCCAAGCGGCCAAGCCTGCAAGGCAGCAGGGGACTCGTGGGGGCCGGGGTCGTCTATGTTCCGTGCAGATGTGAACATCTGCCCACTGCCCAGACGGTGACACTTACCAGAGGAGAAAAATCCAACGCCGGAACCCGGTATCGAACCTCGCACCTTTGGCATTGGAGGCAGATGCCTTAACCACTGCGCCACTTCCCCGTCAGGCCCGTACAGTTTCTCTTGTAGGGTGGCGGGCTTCGGCCACATCTCCTCCCTCAGCAACTGGTGGTTCCCACAGTCCTGGAGGATGTCCTCTGTGGTCAGCTCTGCTTCTCCAAAAGGGCACGGGGGAGATGGCACGAGGTGGAAGCGTCTGTGCAGGTGGAAATTGAGTCGGTTGTGCCCGGTCCTCAGTCGGAAGATGGTCTCTGTTTTGGGGCCGATCCTTTTCACATTGTATACCTAGCCTTTATCTAGTGTCATCAAATGTCACTCTGTTTCTCACAATTTTTATGCTGATGACATAGAGCTGTATGCCAGTGTTCAACGCAGACATGATAGTCAGATTTTCCAGTCTTTAGAGTCCTGTGTCACAGACGTTCAGAATTGGACCACACAGAACAAACTGCAAATGAATAGTGGCAAAACTGAGGCCTTAGGATTTTCTAGTTTAACCTCCACTGATCTCCCAGACTCGATCAGGGTTGGTCAGAACAGTATCCCCTTTTCCGAGTCGGCCCGTAATCTTGGTATTATCTTTGACAATAGGCCGACCATGAGAGAGCATGTCAACAAGGTTTGCATATATTCCTTCTTTGAATTGAGAAAGATCAGTTCAATTCGACACCTTCTCACTACCGAAGCAACTAAAACGCTTGTTACCTCCCTTGTTCTTTCACGCATTGATTTTTGTAATTCCCTTTTGGCTGGTGTTCCTCAGAATCTTCTTGATAAACTTCAGAGAGTTATGAAGTGCTCTGCCCGACTAATGTTCAGAGTACCGAAACGTGAGCACATAACACCCTTACTTGTTGACCTGCACTGGCTGCCTGTATCTCAAAGAATTGTGTACAAGGTCTCTGTCATTTGTTACAATGCTATTACCTGTTCTGCTCCCCCATATTTGTCCGACCTGGTTCATATTTACACGCCTTCAAGATCCCTCCGTTCAGCATCAGACACGCGTATTTTCATGGTTCCTAGGCGAAAGAAGTCTAGCCAGGGCCAGCGTGCCTTTTCTTATTTCGGTCAAGTCACGTGGAACGACCTTCCAGCCCATTTCAGACATGCCCCAACCCTGTCTGCTTTTAAATCACTGCTCAAGACCTATCTGTTTTCTTATGCATACAGTTAGATGCATTTTCAGTGCGTTAGCAATCTTTAGCAGTAACTGTTCTCGTAACGGTGTGTGTGTATGTGTGAGAGTGAGCTTTTGATATGTGTCACTTTAGTTTTTGTAAAATTTATTGTATCGTTTTCTTTCTTGTACTTTTTGTTTTGTGATTTTTGATCTTGTAAAGCGCTTAGAGCACCATTCATGTGGAGGTTAAGCGCCATATACATGTACATTATTATTATTATTATTATTATTATTATTATTATTATTATTATTATTATTATTATTATTATTATTATTTCAGCCCACAAAATAGAAAGTAGGAGGAAGGAGAGAGGGTGGGGGTGGGGGGATGTAGTGTGCCTGACATGTTACTGTCCTGTCCTCAATAAAGCAACGAGGGGGCAAGGGTCGGCAGTGGGACCTCGAAATGTCAAACAACAGAAGTTGATTTTTAGTTGATATAGCTAACGGGACAAAGCCTTCACATGTCTCTGTCAAGGGGATGGGTGGGGGTGGGGGGGGGGAAGGGGGAGGGGGGAGGGATACTATAGCCCCCAACCCCATCTACGTCACGCTGTGTACATGTATTTCGAAAAGGTCTTACTTTCACATCGTCGACGTCCGTTTACGGTGACTGCTCTGAATCCCGCACGACAGACACAGTTGGACGCCAGCTGTTGACTGCAGTCTCCAGGCCAACAGTGACTGGTCTGCCAGGCACACAGCTCTGGAACAAAACGTTTTCAAGGATTCCTCAAAGTATTCCAACTGTTTTACTTTACTTGAGACGTGCCATATATACGCGGCCCGAGTATCCGGATGCGGCGCGTCTCGAAGGTGTTTACTATGTGTTCAGATCTGATAATGCATTTCGCAGGTTTTGGCGACTGCTATAATTACTGTATATTTACTGTGAGAAATAGGTCTGTGAGGATATTTCTAGGATAAGACCATAGCTTGCCACCCAGAATCTTGCACCACCCTTGAATGCTTTAAATGTCGATGTGTTACAAAAAAATTAAACACAGTAAAGTCCGGATATTACAAATTTGCAGGGTACCGAGCTTTTTTGTTGTTGTAAGCGGAATTTGTTATCAGCGAAATGTCAGACTTTCTAATGTAATAACCCTAGCATATCGGCAAAGGCTTGTTTTCAGCCCAAGTTCATTCATTCAGGCGAGAATATCCTGGCTGCAAACAATGGTAAATTGTTCGTATTTAAGTATGTTTCTTGTGTCTCTCTACAGCGTCTTAAGTTGAGACGCATTATAATTTCAAATCCAGGAGAAGGCTTCAGGAACGAACTCATCACGTTCTCTAGGGTCCCAGCCTTTTAAACAGACACAATGCATACCCCGCCCAAGCTATCATGCCACACGTTATTACCGTTTAAAGAACGTAAGCGTACATTCGTATATTTTTGTGTGTTTTGACAAAATAGACTCACTTGTTTGCATCCTTAAAAACCAAACACAAAAATACAAATGCCTACTTACCTACTTTAAACTGTAATAACGAATGTTAGGAGAGCCTGGACAGGGTAGGCATTGTGTCTGGTAAAGAGCTGGGACCCTAGGGGAAAAATATGTGAAGAAGTCTTTCCTAAAGCTTTTTACATGGATTTGAAATCACGGTGCGTCTCAGTGCTTTACGCTATACCTTCATTTTGCTTGTTTTTCCACATTTTCACTACCCTATTACGTTTGCATACCTTTACATTCTGGCGCATTTTGCCAGTAGTAAGTACTTGTCCCTGATTTCAAGCACTGTATAGAAGCTGACCCATAGAGGCCATAGCCACCGTTGCAAGTATGGGTGCATAAGGACGCTTCGTAGTTGCCGTCTGAGCATGTTCGCACACCGTTGTTTTGGTTCGGTAAAGGCTGGCATTGACCTTGCGGAAAAGTTGAACAAACAAGAATTACGGGGAAATATTATCGTTGCATTGTATACACACTGATTAGAGTTTTACAATACGCATTTTGAACACAGGTAAGTAAATATTGTTTGATTCCGCAGGTTGAATAATAGGCGCACGATTGCGCGGCTCTCTCAGGTGTGTATACGGTCTAAATAATTTGTTTTCCGTCATGACAAGTCCCATAACTCTCTGGCAGGCCGTTAAATTGGCATTGACCCCTTAACTGTTACGAACGATACCGTTCAGCTAGAAAAGTCGCGTAACTATCAGCGACTTAGAAACCGTTGGGGGGGGGGGGGAGGGGTGTGCATCCCCTGGACCACCCATCACTCCAATAACCTTTGGGAGAGAAAAATAAAGATTTGAAGGGACACTATTTTATGAAAAAATGGTAAGAGTTTGATTTTTCACGTTGCTGTTTTCGAGACGGGACGACTATCGACCTCCACCCTCCCCCCCCCTCCACCCCACCCTCCATCCATGTTTGAACTCTCGCCCGCCTACATCTACCACCCCTCCCCCTCCCTCCCTCCTTCCCCCCGCACTCACCATTTCTGTAGGCTGGAAAGTAACAAACGTAACATGTCTTTACTGAGCATGTTGTTTGATTGTGAGTCTGGGCATGGATCTGTTGTGGATGATTTTGTAAACTGGTGTCGTGACGCTTACCTGTGTTTAAACGTAGGCAAGACCAAAGACTTGTGTATAGACTTAAGTAAAGATCCCCCACCCCAGTCTGATACGGTTATCAATGGAGAGAGGGTGGGGATTGTGAACCGTTATAAGTACGTCGGGATGACGATCGATAACAGGCTGAAATGGGACCGTCACTGTGACATTGCGTACAAGAAAGGTCAGCAGAGTCTCTACCGCCCCAGAAAGCTGCGTTCTTTTAACACTGACAATTCCATTCTGTCCATGTTTTATAAGTTTTTTTATTCAGAGTGTTCTTACCTTTTCTTTTATCTGTTGGTTCGGTAACGTCAATGTGAAGGACAAGAACAAACTGCAGAGAATAGTAAACATCAGTAGCAAGCTTACCGGCGTACAGCAGTCCACTCTCACTTCTTTGTACGAGAAGCAGGTAGTGAGGAAAGCTTGTCGCATCGTTGCAGACGACAGTCACGTTCTGCATGGTGAATATGATCTGTAACCATCAGCTCGGCGGTTCAAAACTATTAACTGTAAGACAAATCGTCGTCGTCGTCATTTATCTCCATGTCCATCAGACTGCTAAACGATGAGACGAGCTTGCCTCACTGCCTGCATTTACCATGTGATACAGCCCTGTGTGTGTGTGTGTGTGTGTGTGTGTGTGTGTGTGTGTGTGTGTGTGTGTGTGTGTGCGTGCGTGCGTGCGTGCGTGCGTGCGTGAATGTGTGCGTGCGTGCGTGCCTGCTTAGTTTTATGTATAGTTTATTTTTAGTTATCAGTTTATGTTGCTGTGATACCCTCCAAGACTTTACACATGTAATTATTTTAGTTTAGTCTTAGCCTATTGTTTATGATGTATATTAGTGAGTTTAGGTTGTTTGTTTGTATGTATGTGAAAGGGTATGGAGGGTGGGAGGGCGGATGGGTTTTGTGGATAATGTGAACATGTTCTTGTTTCTTTGTGTTTGTTACCGCTGCGCCAAAATTCCCCCTCGGGGATAATAAAGTATTATTGTATTGTATTGTATTGTATTGTATTGTATTGTATTGTATTGTATTGTATTGTATTGTATTGTATTGTATTGTGTTGTATTGTATTGTAGTCAGGCATGCCGAGTCCCCAAAAGCAAGATATCTTCCTACGCCATTGACTATGCGTCTTTCCCGCTGATTGGCATGGTCAGCGATAGTCAAGGAGTTAAGCATCTTTTATTTAGTTCACAAAGAGAAACTAGATGGAAAATGGCTGATTACATTAAATTATTCGAGACGTGCCGCCTCGGGATACACGGCTTATGCCGCGTATCCGGAGTCGGCACGTCTCGAATGAGTTAATGCGTAAGCCTGTTTTACGGGCACTCTAGACCGCTGTAAAGTTGAATAGAAATAACACTACAAGCCTAGCCTTTGGTTCTGCAACTTAAATACCTCGACAGTATGGAACTGAACTTGACCAGACCATTGATGAACCAGACAAAATGCATTGTGTAGAGGCAGATCCCTCTAGACGAAATTCTGAGTAGCAGTAATGTGTGCATACTGAAGATTGGCTAAAGTCCCCAGCAGATCCACCTGTACAGGAACGCTGAGCGTTGTCGATGCTATCCAATGCGTAACACCGCACTGAAAAAATGAGAATGTAATAATAACAATCATTATCATCATAATAATCATCATGCCAATCAGCATAATAATCACAATAATAATCATATCAATAATAATGATGATGATCATCATGATATGGACAAAATATATTTTACAATAAATTATCTTTCCGAAGATAATTATTGTGAACCATATCAATTTTTATTTATTATTATTATTAAAATTTATTTATGTATTTATTTATTTTTTATTTTTAAATTTATTTATTTACTTATTTATTTTATTATTATTATTATTTTATTATTATTTTTTTTTTTGAGGGGGGGGTCTTTCTGGCGCGCGTGCGTTTGTGTGTGTGTGAGTGTGTGAGTGTGTGTGTGCGCGCGTGTGTGTATACGTGTGTGTGTGTGTGTGTGTGTGTGTGTGTGTGTGTGTGTGTGTGTGTGTGTGTGTGTGTTAAACAAAATCATGGATTTTTTCCCTTGAGAAAAATCTCCTCCAGCGCACTGCTGCGAATGGAATAATTCAATAGGTGACAATTTAAGGCTTTATTCTTACTCCTTGTTTACGTGACCTCACACATTCCTTGCACCCGCAACAAGTTGATCAGTGGAATGTTGCAACCGACAAACAACACGGGCTTTGTATATCAGGCAGTCGCGAAGTTCTGCATGAATAACCCCTGTAACCCCTTAACTGGCGATACAAAATTAAAGAACACGCAACTGCAAGAGGCACAGATCCTCGTGAGCCCCCGCAGTTGCGGGGGCTCATGAGGATCTATGCCTCTTGCTGAGACCAATATGTATTGATGTTTCTTGGACGGTGTTGGCTTCTGGTTGTTAAATTAACAAATAATGTACGTACAGCGGCAGGCAAGGAGTTAAACTGCTTCTGAACATGTAAAGTGCAAGCTATTTTTGTAAGCTGCCGAACACAACGCGGGCTTTGCATATATCAGGCAACCGCAATGCACTGCATAAAAAAATGCTTTATACTGCTTATGAACACGTAAAGTGGAAGCCATTTTCGTTTGCTGCAAACACCTTTTGATCCAAATAATATTTTGTTGTCAATCGTTGTGTGCAACATACACAATTATACATTTTTTTTTACATCAGATCAATGCAAACAGAATTTTCTTTTTTTCCACTATTAATTTTGCCGTGAAGAGTCCATGAGTTTAATTTGACATACAATAATATTTTAAAAATATCAAAAGAAACTTTATTTCTCAAAGCCCATGTGTCATTTTCAAACTTGCCGTTACCACTCTACTCAAATAAAACACCTGAATAAATTGGAAAACAAAACTATTAACTCTCATTCGAGGAAAAATAATGTACTCTAAACGACAATAATACAAGAAAAACGTGGAAGGCAAACAGAAGAACACAGGTAACCGAAACTGGCTGGGGAATTGGCAGGGCATGAAATCAGTACCCTAACCCAATAAACAGGGGAAATATAGCTGTGTGGAAGTGTACAGCAGTTTAATTCATTCGCGGCAAGCCGCATCCGGATGTGCGGTATAAGCCGCGAATGAGTTAAAAACAGTATCTTGTAGGGCCATGTCTAGAACTGTGTTACTAATACCATCACGCCCGAAAGTACGCTTATTTGTAATGACGAGATGATTTTTTCCACATCGAATTAGGTTAATAGAGCATTGCTAAATGGTGTATCGGGGGTCAGCCTTTCTGAACAAAACTCTTCAGGCTTCAATGACACATAGGATTTCTGAAGCCGGTAAGCACGATTTCACTGTAGTTTACCGCCCGATAAAACGCTGCCGAGCCGGTAGCTAATGGGCCTGTAAACACTTTTTGCCGGTAAAATTTTAACGGCTGATCTTCAAGAACTACAGGTCGTTTGACATCGGTGCGCACAACGTTTTTTCGCAGATATCTTCGCAAAGAACGACATTTCTATACCAGACATAGAACAAATATCATTCAGGACTAATTGACCTAATAGGATTTACTTTTAAGAAACTCAAACGGTGTGTCAGTCCGTCCCAATACAAACAGTGGGTAACATCAGTGCCGGAGAGCGATATGTAGCTATTTTGCAACAAGAGCTGCTCTCAACATATAGCACGAATAACAAAAATAAAAACATGGGCAAATACAGCATCATCCGGACTATAGTTTTGTGGTGTTTGTTTTGTTCTGGAAAGAAAGATGTATTTGTAGCCCGGTCAAATGTGGAGCAGGTAAGCGTCAAAATAAAACAAACTTGGTCAGACGTTAATGAGCGCCCCGCACAGAGCCGCGCTAAAGTGGTGTTAGAAACACCGCTTGCGCAAATCCAAGAAAGAACGCACAACGCTGTATTTGGTATCGTTGGAAAGAGCTTTTTTTTGACTTTTATCACGGTGCCTGGCGCATGTTTAAATTCAAGAGAAAACTGCATTAGATTTTGACGTGAAATTTCCAAATTTTTTTTACTCATGAGATATGTTATCTGGGAATGATCGCGCGCACAATCGCCAGCTACCGCAAGCTCATTCAGAAACCTTTCGATCGATATATCATCTGATACGGACGATCAAATGTTGGATTTGCGCCGTGGCTTTGAAACTGACACCCCAAAGCGCGAACACGACTTCACAATGGCGCCTGCGATAGAAACTTCTTTCGTCAACGGTGACGCAAACTTTGCTTGTGACTTGCAGAAAAAAATGTACAAGTACACAAATGTTTATGATAGGCAAAGAAAGGTTCTGCATTATAAACTAAAACCGATTGATTCAGGGTCGGATCCAGGGGTGTCTCGACGGGGGGCCCGACAACCCTCCCCCCCCCCCCCCCCCCCCCCCCCCCCCCCGTTTTTCAAACTGTGTCATACAAAGAAATCCAGACCAAAACAGTTACTATGAGGCGAGCATAAATTCATAACAAAAAAAAAAAAAAAAAAAAAAAGAAAAGAAACGCGCTTAAAAAAAGCAATTACAAATAAGATAAGTTGTGTTTAAATTATTCTTTCTTGGTGCTTTTTGGGGGGATTTTCTTTAAAATTGTATTAATGTGTTGTAACCGTTCTCTCTACGCGTGTTTCTTTCTTTCTTTCTTTCTTATATATATATATATATATATATATATATATATATATATATATATATATATATATATATATATATATATATATATATATATATATATTTTTTTTTTTTTGGGGTGGGGGGGGGGGGTTCTGAGATATATTTAGAGTTTGCAGAGGTTACGATTTTTATTTGTTAAAACGTTTCTTCTTTCATCTCAGGACACAGCAACGCTTTTGGCACTTTTTATAAAGTTTAAAAGGAAGGGCTGATCATATCTACATGCACTTGACCTCCTCCCCGCCTCTACCCCACCTCCCTAACAAAACAAGATTAATCGGGCACTTCTGATTGTTATATGGCCTTAATTTTCTTATTGAAAAGAATGTTCTACCTTGAGTTTCTGCAGGAACAATCACCTTGTGTTTGTCAACAACACTACACTACCAAGTGCTCCTCCGTCTGCGGAACCACATAGCCATTTGTCAAATTTGTGATATTGCTCTATACACCCACAACCCTCCTCCATATGAGGAACACAGGATCACATCACAGAAATAGTCATTATCACTCATGATGTATACCTCTTATCCTGATTGACGATTACTTAACGGTTATTTCAAGGTTGATCAAAATCAAGACATTTCACACCTCCCCTCTGGTTACACGCATCGATGATCACATTGCTACTCTGATGGGCACTTGTGCATGTCCATGTAAGACAAAGCTATGCAATCTGTGTGAGACTGTAGACCCACTGTGCTCAGAGAGTGATGTGTGACAAGATTTGGGAATTAGCAATTACCTGTGACGCCCGGGCCAGTCGGCTGCTCCCCCGGGGGAGACACTCAAAGCGCAGTTGATGTCTCGCCGCTTTCTGATCACAGTTGGCGTGTACACAGGCGTAGACATAAACCTAGATGACTGCCACGTATGAGGATGCAATACCATTCGTCTCGCACAAAAAGAGGTAATGCTTTTCACGAGCCCCTGTGGTAGAAGGGGCACATGAAACTCTATGCCTGGCTGAGGGACTGAGTTGGGCCCCAGTTCAGCAATGATCGGACACTTCCACCGCTGGGGTCAGCGGCCTATTGCCAGATGACTGCCTCAGTCTGAGGATGCAATGAGGATTGTATCGCACAGCAAGAGGCAATGATTTACACTAGGATCCCTGCGTGAAGTACTGTGACAGGTGTAGGTAAGTAGTGGCAAATGAGGATATTTGACTATAGGCCCATGAACACACTAGGCTCACCCGTGAGATAATTGTAAAATACACCGTACAAGAAAAAAAGAACCGTCGAATAGTAAAACACAACTTCCACAAATAACCATCAAAAAAAAAAAAAAAATTGTCAGGGCTAACGGGGGGAGGGGTGGCCCCCCCTGGATCCGCCACTGTGATAGAATTGATTATTTGGACGCACAGTTTAATTTTTTTTACTGCGGGTAGTCGACTTCAAGCCTGCAGTTTGTAAAAAAGTGTATCACATCGCACACTATCCGATGAAATGGCCGGTTGTTTTTTTTCGGCCGGCCGAACACACTCTTTTCTCACAAGTCAGTCAGTTTTTTGTGTTTAAAAATGAGGTGTGTTTCGAGGACGTTTTGCTTTCGAAGCCGGTACTCCTCTCGTCAGCGGACCAAACCGTTTGAGACATCCACCTTCAAAGCAATTTTTTTGGCTATTGTTGTTTCCCTCTCCTACATTTAGCCCCGATTTACTTATCGGGTCAGATGTGTTTGCCCCCCCCCCCCCCCCCCCCCTTTTTTTCCTCGTCTTATTTGACCGAGGGTGAGAAGCTTAGTTTGCTTCGCTGGGTGAGGTTTTCCACCTCGGGTCGACACAGTGGGCTGATAGCTTGGTTAGCGTGGTTTACACGTAACCCCTCGCTCGTAGTTAGGTATGGAACAGGTTGAGTTCTTCAATTCTTTTAACTGCGTTACAGCAGTTTCTTGCTATGCGGAGTGTTTCTCCTTTTAATAGTCCTTTGAAGACTCGGTGGGTGGGCCGACAGGTGCTGTAGGTACTGATATATTTCAGTTGTGCACTCTGGCACGTCGTGGCGGCGAAAGATCGCCTTGTCCGTCGGCCCGAGCATATCATATGATGGTCTGAGGTCCCGCGTCAGGCTGCAACGAGGCAAAGCAGGAGAGGCTGGCTGTGCAATATATGCATCAGGAGGCCTTGATTCTTTCGTCGTCTGAGGGAACAGACATAAATTCATCCGTGAGATGGAGTTCCCGCTGGGTTGTTTTACCTCTCTTTGACCGCGATGGGTCAGTTTTTGAGTCAACACTGTCGTTTCGTTTAAGTGTTCGGGATATAGTGTACTCTCCGACGTGTCCCTAGAGGTGAGTTTCACTCTTTCACCTTGTTATGTCGCAGGTTTAGGACTTCTGTTAGTGAGGCTTCTCATACATTTATGCATGTGCCCAAAGTAGAAAATCCTAAGTTTCGCTGGTGGTCATGGGTATTGTGGTCCGATCATGCGCCGTGCCCGGCAGTTATGAATTCAAAGACCAACCCACAGTCCACTCTTCTACTACGTTCCAAGGTAGTAGTGCGAAAACTGCGCAGGTGACGGCATAGATGTAGCTTTGCTACTTGCCTGAGTGAGATAATTCATGCTGCCCCGCCACGTTTATTTTGCTTTTTCTTCTAGTTTTTCCTTTTCTTGCTGATATTCCAGCGTGATTATGGCTGGATTTTGCTCTGCGGTGTAATGATGTGTTTCACATCGCCTTGGCCTGTTTGAAGTTGGTTCCTGTTACCCCAACCAGATCTCTTATAGTGCCGGCAGCTCAATTGTCTTTAAGCTCATACGGCGATTTATTTTAAAGGTTGGTTCGTTTGTTTTGCTCCTCCGACCTCTTGTTTCATTGTGCGTCCGGCTGTTGACTGTGACTCACTCTGGAGTTGTTTTTTTTATCTTTATTTCGATGACGTTCTTATGTTCTGCTGTTGCTGAGACAGCCATAAGACGTGTTTAATCTCAATGCTTTTTCGTACGCTGGCATCAAAGCTGTGCTCTTTCCTTGGATAGCGCTGGACAACAGTTAGATCCCCTGCCCCCGCCTATCAGGCACCCAATCGCCAGCCCACAGAGAAATACGCAAGTATAGAATAAGACGATCATTTGCAACTTCAAAAAAGATGCATCATGTCTCTTATATAACCCATGTCTTTCTCCGGAACTTAGGAAGTAGGCAGGGGAAACATACATACACAAACACGAAGGTGCATTACTATATGTGGTCGGGTAAATACCCTGTATTCCCACAGTAGATGCACAGAACATTACACAACAATGTAACGATACAAATTTGCCTCGAGTTATACTGAGATACTCCGGAGAAAGACATGGGTTATATAAGAGACCTGATGCATCTTTTTTGAAGATGCAAATGATCGTCTTATTCTATACTTGCGTATTTCTCTGTGGGCTGGCGATTGGGTGCCTGATAGGCGGGGGCAGGGGATCTAACTGTTGTCCAGCGCTGAGTAATTCCCCTTGGTTTGTTGTACAATTCTGCCAGCGCTAGCCTCACCTATCTGGTTTGTGAGTATCTCAGTATAACTCGAGGCAAATTTGTATCGTTACATTGTTGTGTAATGTTCTGTGCATCTACTGTGGGAATACAGGGTATTTACCCGACCACATATAGTAATGCACCTTCGTGTTTGTGTATGTATGTTTCCCCTGCCTACTTCCTAAGTTCCGGAGAAAGACATGGGTTATATAAGAGACCTGATGCATCTTTTTTGAAGATGCAAATGATCGTCTTATTCTATACTTGCGTATTTCTCTGTGGGCTGGCGATTGGGTGCCTGATAGGCGGGGGCAGGGGATCTAACTGTTGTCCAGCGCTGAGTAATTCCCCTTGGTTTGTTGTACAATTCTGCCAGCGCTAGCCTCACCTATCTGGTTTGTGAGTACTTTCCTTGGATAGGATATCGGTTATCCGAGAGCCTTAGTTTCATTGCGGTTTTTTTTTTTTTTTTTTTTTTTTTTTTTTTTTGAAACGTTTGTCCCTTTGTTCATTCTTCATTGTGATAGAATGCTGAGGGCGAGTTAGTTTTCTGCTTCTAGGACATTGGAGCTCTGTACCTCTATGTACAGGTTACGTCTAGAGGTTTTGTGTTGCGTCGGCTCTCCACATGTTGTGTATTGAGCGTCATGCCGGGTGGTGTGGCAAGTCCCCGTGTTGGGTGTTGGGTTTTCGAGCGATTCTGCTTTGTTTTGGTCTCCACGTTTGCCATTTCCTTGGTGCCGAGTCTGGGTATTCGGGGAGGTTTTGTTCAGAACCCCGTACTCTCCGGCGTATCCCTGGGGGTAGTTTTACTCTTTCACCTTGTTATGTCGCAAGTTTAGGACTTCTGTTAGTGAGGCTTCTCATACATTTATGCATGTGCCCGAGGATCCCAGGTTTCACTGGTGGTCATGGGTATTATGGTCCGATCATGCGCCGTGCCCGGCAGTTATGAATTCAAAGACCAATCCACAGTCCACTCTTCTACTACGTTTCAAGGTAGTAGTGCGAAGACTGAGCAGGTGACGCATACATGTACTACTTGCCTGATCGAGATAATTACTGCTGCGTCGCCACGTTTCTTTTTCTTTTTTCTTCTATTTTTTCCTTTTTTCTTGCTGATTTCAGCGTGATTATGGCTGGATTTTGCTCTGCGGTGTAATGATGTGTTTCACATCGCCTTGGCCTGTTTGAAGTTGGCTCCTGTTACGCCAACCAGGTCTCAAATGTGATTCTGGGTTCCCAGTCAAGGGGCGACTGTTTTCGTTGGTGCCGGCAGCTTAATTGTCTTTAAGCTTACAAGACGATTTATTTTAAAGGTTGGTTCGTTTGTTTTGGTCCTCCAACCGTCGTGTTTCATTGTGCGTCCGGCTGTTGCCTGTGACTAGATCCGGAATTGTTTTTTTTAAACTTTATTTCGTTGACGTTCTTATGTTTTGCTGTTGATGAGACAGCCATAAGAAGTATTTAATCTTAAGGCTTTTTCGTACGCTGGTATCAAAGCGTTAAATTTATGCGACTGACTTGTGTGAGAGTGTTTCAGTCTGTCATCACAGTCCATTGCATACGAAGTAGCGGATCAGAGCGGGGTCTGACCTAGCGGAACACCACGGGCGGTGTTAGACACTAACGATCAGTTTGTAAAAAAGTGTATCACATCGCACACTGTCCGATGAAATGGCCTGTTTTTTTCGACCGGCCGAACACGCTCTTTTCTCACAACAAGTCAGTCAGTTTTTTTTGTGTGTTTAAGAATGAGGTGTGTTTCGAGGACGTTTTGCTTTCGAAGCCGGTACTCCTCTCGTCAGCGGACCAAACCGTTTGAGACATCCACCTTCACAGCAATTTTTTTGGCTGTTGTTGTTTCAGTCTCCTACATTTAGCCCCGATTTACTTATCGGGTCAGATGTGTTTGCCCCCCCCCCCCCCCACCTTTTTTTTTTTTTTTTTTTTTTTTGGGGGGGGGGGGGGTGCATATTTCTTAATTTTTTAACGTTTTTGTAATTTTTCTTTTTTCCTCGTATTTGACCGAGGGTGAGAAGCTTAGTTTACTAACAATCTGCAATAAGAGTTATTGGGCGGTTAAAATCGCTAACGGGTCGGTAAAATCCGTACCGTTTCGTTATAAATGCCGAGCCGGTAAGATTTTACCGGTAAAATATCAGCCAGTAGGCCTACCGGCAGTCCATGATAGCTAGTTTGTAGACATACTGAGCCAGTAGCACAACCGGGTCGGTAATAGCACTATCGTCTGGCCATAATTCCGACCAAGAAGATGCATTTTGTAGCAGTGTAGGCCTACTGGCAGCAGAAAGAACATGTTGATTAATAGTATCAGCTGACATGTGCGTAAATTGTGCGGTAATAGCATGATAGCGCGCCATACAAATTCATCGTTTTTGCCGTTCATAAGTGGTCTTTGTGCTTTTCTCACTAAACGGTTAAACAAGATGAGGATTTCATCCCAAAGTCTACCGTATTGTTTGGAGCTCAGATGCGTTTATCTTTTAGGAACATTCAGAGTTGTTCATATGTTTATGCTTATAATGCTGATCCATTTCTCTCCTCTCTGAGCAAGCCTCTGATCAACACACACTTCGGCGCACACAAATAATGAAGGATACACGGCGCTTGCCGCCATTAGTATGCTCTGTGGGCTCGTGTAGCGACAGGAATCCATCTACTACTCTAACCCACTCACTCGGATCCACACACTGGCACACATAAATAAAGACGAGCACACGGCGATTCCCGCCATTCGTAAGCTCTGTGGTCTGCCGTAGCATAGTTATTCTGAAGAACAATAATAGCACAAGCAGCGAAATGACGACGCTTCAAGCTTCACGTCATGGCATCATTAGTCCCACGACGCCGTGTTCATAGTGACGACTCGATGTTATACGTCATCATCGCAGTACTGACATTTGACGTATCAGAGGAACATGCCTACTAGCTAGAGCTTACAGGTCACAATTCGACCTAATCCTACCCCAGGGCCGGGACAAATAGCAGGCTTATGCAAACAGTGTTTATGATAAATAATGCGGGTATTAATGAGAAGATAGCTTTTCTCGAAAAAGAAAAATTAAAGTTATGTTAGCTGTTTTACAAATGACTCCGAAAAGCTGGTGCAGAAAACTGTCTGGTTTTTACACCTAGGTCACAGAGGACACAATTGACATAATCGTACCCGACAGCCGTGACAAACTGCAGGCTTATGTGAATACCGCATACGAAAAATCATGTGATTATTATTGAGAAGATTGTTTTTTGTTTCGTAAAAAAGATTGAATTGTTTTAAGATTAACCCATGTAATTCATGAAATTAATCCCCAAAACGTGAAAATCTATTTTTTTAAATAAATATTTAATTATCACTCAAAAAGTTCTAGAGGTACATTGCTGGTTGACGAACTCATTCAATATCTCCCTTTTATCTAGCTATACTCAAAACATCTAGTAAGAATAAGAAACATGACGGACTCCAGTGTGGATCACACGGTTTTTGTGAAACGGTCATTTTCTCGCCAATGAGCATCATAATCAAAACATTTTTTAAAAAGGTCCCGAGATAATTCTTTTAGGGACAATATCCTAAAATTTCAAGCTTG
>BTPG01000001.1:230464838-230739838 GCA_036245525.1 Semisulcospira habei | reverse complement strand
TGGGAAAGTTTCTGGCGAGTGCCTACCAGCATGGCTTCCGTTTTGTCGTCGTTCAGTTTGAGCTTGTTTGCTGTCATCCAGTTTTTCACGTCTTCGTAGCAGTCAGCTGTGCGAGTCAGTAGTGACTGAGTGTTGTCGAGTTTGTCTTTGTCTAGTAGTTGTGAGTCGTCAGCGTAGAGGTGGTGGTGTAGGTGGTGAGAATGGATGATGTTGGACAGGGGAGAGGTGTAGAGTGTGAAAAGGACCGGACCCAGGACGGACCCCTGTGGAACGCCGCAGGAGAGCCTGACTGGGTTGGAGGAGACGCCGTCGATGGTGACTGATTGCTGTCTGTCGGAGAGGTAGGAGAGAAACCAGGAGTGAGCCGAGTCAGATTAGGTACACTGTTATGATTATGGTTGTGTTGTTTTGTGAGGGCGTGCGTGCGTGGATCGTGGGTAACGATCCGACGTTTTGTTTGAGCTGTCACGATGCCTAATCACATACCTTTTTAAGTGAGTTTCACTTTCGTTTACAAATAGTGCAGGCTTGAGTGTCTGTTGCCGCACGGAGTTGAGTCAGGAAAGATCTAGATGATACTTCAATATTCTTTTGTTTACCGCGCGCGTGTGTTAGCGGTTAGTATCCGTGCACTTATAGCTTGTTTACCAGACTGTACGGTCAAGGTCACGACCTGTTTAGTGTACGCATGCGTGAAGTTAGGACGAGTGGAGATTCACCTAATTTTAGAACGAATAAATAACAGCCAGATATTTACAGATTCTTCCAGTAAGAATGTACCTTTGAGTTTTAGTTACGCACTTTGTTTCGATTGGTTGTGATGTACGATTTTGCTCGATTGTGCTAGAAAACATACCACTATAAAAGATCGTGCTAGGAAGCATCCGTGTACATTGTTCAGTCGTAGGATTGCAGTGTAACAGAGTCTGTACATTGTTCAGTTGTAGAATTGCGATGTAACAGCGTCGGTACAGTGTTCAGTTGTATAATTGCATTGTATCGTAAAACGCTTTGATATTGAGAGAGCGTTATGCAAGATATCTTACTTCATTGTCAGTAACGGAGATCTGCAGTGAATGCTGATGTATATTGTAGGAGAGACGCATTGTGTCAAAGTTGGACATTTTGCTGAGAAGATATTTTATCATTGTTGGTGCAATTGTAAACGCATTTCGTGGAGATCGCATCGCTGTAATAAAATATTGTTGGAACTGTTACTCCAGTATTGTCTACATCCTTAAGCCACGTGTGACGGATTGCAGCTGAACGGAGGTTTATTTAAAAGAACTCTACGTGTGGGCGTTTGGTGTAGTATCATTCTACGACCACGATTCTACCACGTAACATTTTGGCGACCCCGACGAGATCTCCTTCAGTTGGTTCAGTGGAAAGGGTAGCAGGAGAAAACAGCCAGCAGTGAAAAGCAGAGATGGCGACATCGGAAATGGAAACATTCCTGAAAATTGGAAAGGAATGTGGACTCGAAGGAGCTCAACTCCTCGAGTTTGTAAAGGAGAGAGAGAAGGAGAGATTGGAGAGAGAAAAGGAGAGACGAGAGAGAGAAGAAAAGGAGAGACTGGAGAGAGAGGAGAAAGAAGAAAAGAGACGAGATAGAGAAGAAAAGGAGAGACTGGAGAGAGAGAAAGAAAAGAGACTTGAAGAAGAAAAGAGACTGGAGAGAGAAGAAAGAGCTAGAGAGCGTGAAATTAGAACGCTCGAAATTCAAGCAGAAGAAGCAGAGAAACAGCGAAGAGAAGCAGAGAAACAGCGAAGAGAAGCAGAGAAACAGCGAAGAGAAGCAGAGAAACAACGAGAAGAGGAACGAGAAGAGGCAGAGAGGCAGCGACAACATGAAATTCACTTAAAGCAGATGGAGATAGAGGCACAGAGCCAGAGGGTTTCTGAAGCAACAGCCTTAGCCAGCAGAGAACAAACAGCCCGTGCGCCAAAGCTTCCACCTTTCGTCGAGAACTCAGATAAGATGGACGCTTACCTAGAACGATTCGAACGTTTCGCAAGTAGCAACAATTGGAAACAAGAAACTTGGGCAATCAAACTGAGTGCGCTTCTAACTGGCAAAGCACTTGAATTCTACACTCGTTTACCAAGAGAAGAAGCCGAAGACTATACACAGTTGAAAACCGCCCTGCTGAGACAGTACTACTTCACTGAAGAGGGTTACAGGCGACGATTTCGGAACTGCAAGCCTGAAGAAGGAGAAACACCCGGCCTATTCATTGAGAGAATCAGAAGTTACCTGGAGAAATGGATAGAGCTGGCTGATTTAAACAGAGAGTACCAAGACCTGTGTGACCTCATCATCAAAGAACAAGTTTTCAACGCATGTTCTAAAGACCTGGCCGCCCACCTCAGAGAGCAAAAAGACCAGTCCTTGAAGGCCCTGGCAGACTTCGCTCAAAGGTACCTCGACGCCCACAACATGAAGTTCGGGTCCAGTAAGCAGCAGCGTGTGTCTGCACCAGCAGAGGAAATCCACAATGTGAGAGATACCCCGAAATACAAGCCAGTGGAGAACCTGATATGTTTTCTCTGCGGAAAAAAAGGTCACCAAGCAATACGGTGTCCTTCTAAAGATGTTCCTCGAGGCGACAACCTCAGAAGACCTAACCAAGATCGCGGGGTAGCAGGCAGAAGTAATACTACGTCTCAACACAGAGCCGCCGCTGTACTAGCAAATGATGTGATGTCATCCAGTGACTTCGAATCTAGAGAAAAACAGGCGACACCGGAGCTGATTGAATCTTTCAGAAAGAATGGACGCATCCCAGTAGGAGATGGGACTACATTCTTACCAGTCTCGAACATCGCGCTGCCTGAGAATGAAGTGCCGAATATGCCGGTGGTGTCAGGATTTGTCGGCAAAGCATTAGTGAGAGTGTTGAGAGACACTGGTTGTAGTTGCGTCATCGTGAAAGAAGACCTAGTAGCTGAAGATCAGAAGCTACAGGAGTGGACCACCCTCATTTTGGCTGACGGTACTGTAAGGATCACCCCCTTCGCCAAAGTCAGTGTTAACACCCCGTATCTAACAGGAGAGGTGAAGGCGTTGTGCGTGAAAACACCAGTCTACGACTTTATAATCGGAAACATTGATGGTGCCAGATACCCAGACGATCCAGATCCGAAGTGGAAACCTGAAACCTGTGCAGTTACGAGAGGTCAGGAAGAGGAGAGCTACCACACCATCCCTCTAAAAGTGGCTAACAATACAGAAACAGCCACGGTGAAAGAGAAGTTAGAGGAAGAGAAGCGCAAGACGCTGGAGCAACAGCAGAATAAGGGGAACATGACTATGACGCGCAAGCTAGATAGGATAGACGTTGAACAGTGAGCAGTCATCAACCATCTTCAGAAAAAGGAGTTGGACAGTCTGCGGAACGATGTTGAGTGCCACCGTGAAGAACAAATGCGGGTTGCTGAATCGCCGGGTGAACGAGGACCGCGAGCGAGACGGAGCTCCTCTGACAAAGGAGATGTTGAAGCTGCAGGAAGAGGATAACGAGAGAGGTAACCAGAAACTGGTGTATGAACATAAAAATCAAGAGGTCGTCGAAGATTTGATCACCATGAGAGAGACGATGCAGAGCCTGCTCATTGATGAGGACGATGATGGCAATGTCGATGGAGTGATGTCCCCCAAAATGAAGCTCAGCCTTTCTGCGGACGTGGACGCGACTATCAGGAAAGACAACGAGAGCCGCAAGAGCAGTGAGAACGGAAAAGATGACGACAGCGCCGACAAAGAAGAAGCAGCTGATAAGAAAGGTAGTGAAGATGACGCGGGGGAGGCAAAGGTCAACAGCCATGTTGTGAAGAGTAAAAGTGAGCCGATGTTGGAGATGAGAGATGATGATGATGATAATAACGAAAATACAGAGAAGGAAGAAAAGCTGGTCTACGACGAAGAGATAGTAAAGTGGACAGTTGATGGGCACCCCTCCCCCCAATCAATAGATTTATTCTAATTAGCTCGGTAATTAGACAAACCCACGCCAGCAAATACCACCAATACCTTTATTACCTAGCCATTTTAGTTCCACTCCAGAAATCATTCAAGCTACGTTTTTTGATCAGCTACCAACCCGCGATTATTAAGCCAGATCCCCCATCCCCCCTAAATAATTAATGCTGTCATTGACTACTATCAGCCGTTTTCGGGAAATGATTACTTGCGTCATTGTGGAAATTCCCGTTAGGTGTAATTGCCACATTACCCCACCCAAAAGTAAGTGACGTCAATGTTGCCAATAACAACGCCACGTGTCAACTCGTGACCCTAGTCTCGTGATCAAGTATTGCGTCGTTGAGACGTTCGTAGGGCGTGAAGACGAACATTCTCGATCTTTCCATTACTTTGTGTTGGAGTGCGGTTGTGTTCTCAGAGTGACGGACTAACTTATCCGGTGATAGCACTAAATCTTGTAAAATATCCTACGTGGTGAGCGGTAAGTGACTGTTAATTGAACGCTGACTAACGTAAGTTACAAATGACTGGTAGTTTGACGGTAATTTGTCTGTTAAACTTGTAATATTTAGAAACAAGAAGTCTACAGTGCGCTAGTGTTAACCAGATCGGTTTAGTTTAATTTGCCTACACTCACTATCATTCGCTCATTTAGAAAATGAATTGGAATCCGGAAGAGGTGTCAATCTTGCAATCTCATGGTGAATACCATGAGAAAATGACCGCTTTCATTCATTCCGTTTTGACCAAAGCTCCGGAATTTTGGTTAGAAAAACCGGAAAAACCACTAGGAAATTTGGCTGATGTAATTAAAGGCGGTTCAAAGAAACAAAAGGATAGTAATCCAAAAGAACTGGATTTATTCTTTAAAAAAAACCTTTCTGATGGCAAACCGCCGGTTGGGTGTATTAGAGTTGACGAGTGTGATTCGACTGCGCTTTCTTTAGAAACATTAAAAAAACATTTAGAGGATGGTTACAAAATGCTTCAGAGTGGCAAACAAAAAAACATTTCAGCCTCTATTTAATATGGAGAATGGCTCATTGAAGGAGTCAAAATCCATAAAAGACAAAAGATTCGGAAAGAAACTACTTTGACCTGGAAACATTGGCAAAAAGCACACGTTAGAATTTCAGAGTCTTATTCTCGCAAGTTGCGTGATATAGCAGGACTGTTACGCAGATATCCTAAATTTCATTTTCTTGAACTGTCTTTTTCAAAGGTGTATAGTTTACGAATACAAATTAAAGAAATGCTGGAAGAACCTGAAATAGCAAATTTTTGGAAAGAAACTACACCCAACGCAGGTCCGTCACACTAAATGTTTTATGTTTGTTTGTTTGTTCAAAGTCTGTGGTGCGACTTAACGGGCCCATTTGTATTACCACTGGGACATTTTAACACTTTTGTTTTGATAACTGACTGTAAGTCTGAGTGTGACTCACTATCACCAAAAAAACTGCAAAGAGAAAAACGAAAATGATCGACTGTAAGTCTGAGTGTGACTATCACCAAAAATATTGAAAAGAGAAAAAATGAAAATGAGCGACTGTAAGTCCGAGGGTGAGCTATCACCGAGCAGGCCACAAAGAGAAAAACAAAAATGAGTGGCTGTGAGTCTGAGTGTGAGCTATCACCGGGCAGGTCAAAAATGAAAAATGAGTGGCTGTGAGTCCGAGTATAAGAAATCATCCGGGTCAGGTCACGCACATGAAAATGAGGTGGCTATAAGTCTAAGTGTTATAAAAAGGATTAGACAGGTTAAAAATGAGTGGCCAGGATGCACCACAAACTCATGTTTGTTTGTTTGTTTGTATTGTCTTGTCCTAAATGTTGTGAGCCAAGTGTGAGGCGTTCCCGTCGTGGCTCATGTAAGTAGCTTGCTTTTGCGAGTGAAACTGAGATCACACAGGTATTAGCAACAGTCTGTCGGCTATATAACAGTTGCTAATACCGTCAATACGACGCTTCAAATTTGATGAGAAACAGTAAGTGTAGTCAAAATGAGACAGAACACAGTCAATCCAATTTTGGCAACCGCGTTCTTGAATCAGTGACAGGGTGTTTTGAAGGTGTTAACACAATATTGAGCTTTCTCAACTTTCTTGCCATGGACAACTAAGAAATTTGAAGACAGAACACAGAGTTAAATGACTCTGTTTAAGGGTCTTATGTTGGCTGTGTGGTAAACAAAGGACTGACCATGGAAACGGCGCTCATGGCATGAGCGCGGAATATGCTGTACTATGTCATAGGGTCTTAGTAACAGTGTAAATAAATGACGTAGTACGATAGAAACGGCGCTCATGCCATGAGCGCGGAATATGTAGTACTAGGTCATAGGGTCTTAGTAACAGTGTAAATAAATGACGTAGTACGATAGAAACGGCGCTCATGCCATGAGCGCCGTATAGGACCTTAGTAACGAGTCTAAGTGCATCGCGTGACATACAACTAAAGTGTGGTAAAGCCTGGCGGTGTTCTGTGGACGGACTGGAGTCTTCAATATTCATGCATGTTGAATAAAGATTTTGTGTTTGTCTGTGTGTGCATGTGTGTGTGTAAGTGCATGCGTGTTTGCCTGTTTGTGTGCGTGCGTATGCGTGTATGTCTGTCTGTGAGTGAGTGCGTGTGTAAGTGTGCGTGTATGTACGTGTGTATGTGCGTATGTATGTATGCGTGTGAGTGTGTGCGTATGTGTTTGTTTGTGTGTGCGTGCGTGTGTGAGTGCATGTGCATGAGTGCATGTGCTTGTCTGTGCGAGTGCGTATGTGTTTGTGTGTGCGTGCGTGTGTGAGTGCATGTGTGTGTGTGTGTTTGCGTGCGTGTATGCATGTGTTTATATGTGTATGTGCGTCCGTGTTTGCGTGCGTGCGTGTGTGTTTGTTTGTGTGCGTGTATATATGTGTGTTAGAGATATAAAATATAAGATTCCAAGAACATTTTTTTTTCATTGCCTCTGTGCCAATACCCCCCAAAACATAGTTATTTAAATAATAACCACACACACACACACACACACACACACACACACACACACACACACACACACACACAAAAACTATTGCTATATGCACTTCATAACAAATTATTTAAGTTACCTACAGATACTTGTTAACAAATTTCCAAAGTCACTTATAACTGGCAAATAACTTTACAGGTAAACTTTTAAGATCCTAAAAATTAGTTATAAGTGACTTAATAATAAGTTATAAGCGACTTAAGTCAAGAACTTATAAGAACTTAAACATAACAAAATGTAAGTTCTTGACTCAAGTCACAACTTACTCAGACAGATTTGACAAGATACAAGGACAACAAGAAAACTTTTTTTTAGTAATAGTCTGGTGGTGGTGGAGCTGATGGGGTTAAATAGTTAGGTGCAAGCGACATGTCACCTTTTTGCGAAGTGTATGACATTAATAAATGATTACCAAATCTGATTTTTATTTGTTTAAAAGATTGTGTAGTTTTTCTGTGGTTTCCTGAACACCGATCCTTTTCCCCATCTCTAAAAAACTAGCCTTCAGTTCTTCAACATTCACGGGAGATTGACTACGCATTTTATTCTGTATTTCAGATTTTTGTTTCTTGTAATTATTTAAATCATCCTGGACTCGCTTAAATTCTTCGTCATCAATACAATTATCATTTAATGCCTTACTGATAATAAGTTTCATACTGCTCAGCTTTGCACCAGCAAGCGTACTCAATGCTTCATGTTTCTGTAATTTCGTGTGAAACCTCTTGTTTAAGGCCTCCAAACCAAATGTTACACTATAAGTGTATACGACCAATTTCACGGTCGGGTAATTTTATAATTTCCCTTGATATGAAAATAACGAGGGTATAATTAGTACCACGGGCTCACGTGGAGTTGACAAGTGGCCGGCCCTACTAAGCTGGGACTAATGAATAAATAATGAGCCCTCGTTAGTAGTGAGGAACACAGACTCCTGCTGACAAAGAATAATTATGAGAGTCAGTAATAGGTTACTGGTCAGCTAAGATCAGAGGATGCTGGCCACCATAATAGATGTGGAATAATTAGGAGAGACAGTAATGGGTCCCTGGTCAGCTAAGATCAGAGGACGCTGGCCACCATAATAGATGTGGAATAATTATGAGAGACAGTAATGGGTTCCTTTGATAGCTATGATCAGAGGACGCTGGCCACCATAATAGATGTGGAATAATTAGGAGAGACAGTAATGAGTTCCTTTGATAGCTAGGATCAGAGGACGCTGACCAGCATAATAGATGTGGAATAATTATGAGAGACAGTAATGGGTCCCTGGTCAGCTAGGATCAGAGGGCGCTATCCACCAGAGCAGATGGGGGGTAGATTATGGGCGACAGTAATAGCTCCTTTGACAGATAGGGTCAGGGGACGCGGGCCACCATGATAGATGTGGAATAATATGGGTGACAGTAATAGCCCCTTTGACTGGTTGAGACAAAGGGGCGATGCCCTCGGCCAGAACGGGTATATATATTGGGGGTAAACACCAGAACGAGGGAGCTCACAACGAAGAAAACGAGATAGAGAGAGAGCTCGCACAATGACCAGAACGAGAGAGCTCACAACGAAGGGAACGAGATAGATAGAGAGTACACAACGAAGAGAGTGAGATAGATAGATAGAGGGAGCTGAGAAGCGAGAGACCGAGCTCCGGTATTTTCGCCATTTTAGTATGCCATGCTAGTAGGTTGGTTGTGCCCAACCTATTAGACCCACGATGACCAAGAAATAAAAGACTCTTCTGGAAACACTCTTGTCTGGCTGCGTCTTCCATCTACAACACCTTGCGGGTGGCTGCGGTAGTGTAACACAAAGCATGCTAGGCATGTAGCAACGCTAACACCCTCAACTGCTATTCCAGCCAAACTTCCAATTCCCGTGGCAAACAGAACAATACCCCCTACAGAACATGAAGCTGAAACTGCACCAATAGCCATAGAAGTGTTTTGAACAGAATTAAATACTGACTTATACCTCCTTTTGCACCGTGAGTACTTAGCCTCTTCACTTTCCAAATATTTCAAAGCTTCTGTAATATTATTTAATCTGAATGCATCTGCCTGTAATGTTTTATCTGAAGCAATTGACATATGTGGATCAGGCGCAAGCGTTATTTTAGTCGTCACATTTGTTTCAGTTGGCTCAAGCGTTGGTAGTACTGGATAGAATTTTACCATTTTTTTTATTGACAAATATTTTTTTAATCAGCAATTACATTTTGCAACTCTTCAAAAGTATACAATTTGCTGGCATAATAAAATGCAACAAGATCAATGTGTTCAAGGTTTATGTAAGTTAGACGAACAAAAGTTGTTTTGTCGACCACCACCTTGACAGCTGGAACACTGCTTGAAACATTAATAACATCATTATTTTTTGTAATAGCAATAAAGACCTTTGATGATTCTGTTACTGTTTCATTCCATGTAAGTTTAATTCCTTGTGCTATATTTGCCTCTTTTGCAGAAGCAACAGATTTCATGATAATTTCAAATACTATTGTCACTTCTCTAGCCACGACTAAGCTTGCTGGCATAAACACAACAGAAGTATCTGATCTACCCTTTCTAGTTGTAAGAAGATATCTCCGTCTCTCATAATTTTCAACTTTCAGTTTTTCTCTGCTATTGTTGTCTGGGGCAAAGCTTGGAACAAGACTTACAATAAGCGGCCCCGAGTTAACAACCTTCCTAAACACTAAGGCGCCTTCATCATCAGTGTATACATAAGGACTAATAAATTCAATCTTTATGTCCCAGTCAATTGTGGGTGGTGGAACAGGTACAGGTGAAACAACCCACTTACTACCCACATGTATTAAGTTGTAGGGCACATTATTTACAGGTGGAGTAGGTACAGTAACATCACGAAGCTGACCAAGTTTAGGAATCTGTTTTTCACCGTCTTTCATGTCAACAATTACTTTCCTCTTGTACATGCCATTTAAATCAAGTTCAAAACCATATATTTCTCCAATTTCCCCTTCCTTTTCAAAATCCTGTACATCAGCCAAATCTTTCAACTCTGTTACTGGACATGCAACTGGTATGATTCTCGGCTTTGGACCAAGACCACTCATTTTTATAAACAAAAATAAAATTATTTAACTTCTAACACTACACTAAAATCATGCATAAGAACTGGTTTGTCATCCTGATTAGTTACAGATAAACACAGTGACTCAAAGAAACTAGAACCTAATTTTTTAAACTGCAAATTAGGAAATCTAACAACCACACTTTCACAATAGGGTGCAGTTCCAGTCGGCAAGCATCTCAACAAAGTTGAAGGCTTTCCATTGTGTACATTTTCAGTAGTGTTCAGTTCTTTTAAATAAACATTTAGCACTGTGTGTACTGACAAATGAACAGGATATCTGCCAGTTATTCTTGGTTTTTTTGGTGATAGTAGACGTTCGACTGATTGTGACCAATCTTCATCTAGATGTGTTATTTTTTTACCTAAAAATCCAAGTAATAATAAAAGACTAATTGATAAAGAAAACTGACCACTTTTTGGAAATTCAATTGTAACAAGTAAATTAGCTGGGTTTAAAGTTGCTTTAATTTTAAATTCATTTTGAAGCCATTCAGCTAAAGTACAAAAGTCATAATACCCAGCTCGTAAAGTATCACCCTTCTCAATACCATCAAGAGTTCCACTTACAGAATAATTTTCATCATCCGTTACATTAAACCACTTTACTGTATAAAACATTTCATGGATAGCCACAGCCTTGTTACCATCTCGATTATCGATTCCATTAGTTAGCCACACTGGTTTGCTCGTGTCAAGATTTGTTAAGGTTATAAACATTTTTATTATCACATAAAAAAAAGCACAATGGAATTTAAATCACCAACAATTGCCATTGTAAACGCGTTTCAATTTAATATGGATGCCAAATATAATGTTGCACCAACTTATGACCAGAAAATAATTCAACTAAATCAGCTTGATATAGCTTTGTCTGAAGGAGATTTATTTCAAGTGAAAGTGCCAAATCCTTATGAGCATTACCTAAACCCTCCAATTACAGATGACTCTACTGCAAGAAAGTGGTCTTCAAGCCCACTACAGATGTTTCAAAACCAACTTAACTTTGCTATACTATGCTCAACTACAGGCTGTGGCGTTTCTTTTACAGACCATTTGAATCACCCAAACAAACTGATTAAGTCTGTCTATCGTTTCCACATGTATTACCAGCTTAGAAGAATACTGTCAGAACTGCATACCCCACTGCCCACTGAATCCAGTTTTAATCAGTTTAACAATCCCATGGATTTGAAAGCATTTGAACGGATCTGTAATGAATTTAACATCAGTACAAAGTATGACTTTACACAAAAACTTGATGATCACAAAGGCATGGGAACATTGTATTATGCTATGAGTCACAGACAATACCCTCAAGATTATTACCCTGGTTACACTTCATTCTCATCAAAATCTGAAGTGTGGTTAGGCTCAATTGAACAGAAACAGTATAATGCCTGGACCACATTTGTCTTAGATAAGAGTGACGGATTTACTCAAGCAGGAGTCGAACGCATAAATGAGTCTATCAGAACATATGTGTGGTGTATTCTAGGAGCACAAGCTCAAACAAAATCAAACATTTTGAATGGAAGTGGAAAGTTCGATTCACAAAAACAGTTTCTTGCTAATCTTGAAGATTCAGTAAATTCATCAGTTGATCTCCCATCTAGCATATAACGTTACCAAGACGTTCTCAGATATGCTAGATCAAAAGTTGACTTTGTAGTTGGTATTGGGTTATACATGTTGCCATCAGACCTTCAACTTCAAATGGGGACAATAACAAATTATAATAATGAAATAGTTGTTGCAGGTGTTGGTCAGAAATTAGGACTCAATCAATCTGTAAACTTGGGGGCCACAACCACACATGTACAGTCATTAAAACCATTACAGACAGTAACACCCCCGGCCAAGGCACCAGTAACATCATCACCTGTACAGACAGTAACAGCTCCAGCTTTGACACCGGTACCCATAACGATAACACCAACACCAATCCTTGACACACATGAGTCAGAGAGAACAGCATTGGTAATAGGTCTCACTGGATTAGGGGTATTACTTCTTTACCTGTTTCATTAAATAACCCACCATCAACCCTCCTACTGTAACCAAAAAGACCCACACATGTTCTGCCATAAACCCTACTGCCTTTGCCGCTGTACTAATCAGCCAACTGACAACAGTGCCTATAATGCCAGGCAAAGCGTCCATTGCTTTCACAGCCAATTTCTTAAGCAAGTCTGAAATGTGAGACAGTTGTTTCTTTACCCATGACTGTAAATCTTTTGGGTCTGTTGGAGTCGGTGGGGTTGGTGGTGCTGGAGGCAGTGGTCCACCACCACCACTGCCGGAGACAGCCAACACAACAGTACTGATAATAAATCCCAGAGCTGTAATTAAACTGGCAATTGTGATACCCTGTTCTCTGAAAAGTGTTTTAAGTCTCTCAGCCAGAGTAGTGTCTTCGTGAAGTATTTTCTGAATAGTTTCTCTAATTCTGTTGACTTGTGTTTTCAGTTTTTGTCTCCCAATACTAATCGCTTCTAACCTTCCTGATCTTTCTATCTGCAAATCAATTAATCTGTGTTGAATTCTTTCTTTCATTTCTGTGTCTGCGGTAGCCAGTTTCTCTTTTTCACGTTCTATGTGTTTATCAAGCTCTCCCAGTTTGGCAACATTATTTACCATCTCACCTCTTATTGTCTGCAGTGATTTATCCAATCCCATAATCTCCCTCATTGACAAAGGTGGATCATCTATTGTTTTCAAAGCGTCATTTATTTGCCCTTCATTAAATGAAGTTTCTTGTATCACTGTGTTTGCTATTTCTGGTAGGCTTGTTATTGGTGCCATTTCAATTTGTTGCCCTGTTGGTAATTTTGTTTGCGTGTCGTGAAGCACACTAACAAGTCTTGGGGGTACAGGAGACCCTCCAATTCCAAGGTACCTTGCCAACCCAGAGTTACCCCCAACTTCACCTTTAATTGTACTTAAAGCTCTAAACTTAGAAGGATTATTTTTATGTGTTAGATTTATTTTCCCTCTGTCTGTATTTACAAATAAGTGTCCTTTATCATATTCAAACTGATTAGGATCTATTACATCTGGGTGGACACCAACACTGTCATAAAATGAGTTTACTTTGTCTTTTAACAGTTCGTGATACATACTAGACATAGTTACCATTCCAGTCATATCTGTTGCACCAGTATCATAGTCATTCATGTCATCCATTTCAAAATCTTCATGATTAAATCCTCCCGCTGCCATTGTTTTATTAATTTATTATTTTTTATTGTGCATAATAAAAATGACACAGTCTTACGGATCAAAGTTAGACCCATTTAGAAAACTACGTGAGCCCCTGGGTGTTAAGGGCATTCAACAAACAATAGTCATCACAAACAATCCAAGTACCATAGACCAGAACCAAACACTTACAGTCAAGTTTCCAAACCTAGGACCCAGTGACGTTATTGTTCCTGGCACTGCACGCCTTGCTTTTAATATTGAACTATCATCAGACGCAGACGTGAACAGAACACTAGTTAACAATCTTGGTAGAGCAATTGTTAGAACTATTAAAGTAAAACTTGAAGGACAGGAAGTGTTTAGTCTTGATGACTCAGATGTATTCTACTGTTACAAAGACCTTTGGCTAACAAGAGAAGAACGAGAAGACCGTATTTACCAAGGCATACAGCCAGATAATGTTGGTAAACTTCGAATCGACGCCGGAGATAAAGTAACTAATACAGCCATGGATGTTATAATGGCCGAAACATATGGATCCAGATTCTACATTCCACTTGAGTTTGAAATCCTAACAGCTCATCTGCCTTATTATCAAGGAGCACTGAATGACCGTCTGAGTTTTGAACTAACCTTCAATGACTACTCCAAAGTTATTAAATCATCTGATCTTAGTGCAACATATAAGATCTCTAACATTTCCTTGGAATATGAAATTGTCACACACACTGAACTAGCCAGACTCATACAAAATCAGTATCAGTCAAGACTACCAATTTATTATGACAGGGTGATTAGACATAGTTTAATACCCAAAGACAAAAGCGACCCAATGTGGAACATAAACTTAAACACACCTGCCAGGTCACTGAAAGGTATTTTTATGTTGTTTATTGAACCAGCGGCTCCATACAAACGGGATTCAGAAAAATTCTACAATCCTAAGATTACACATTTGTCCTGTACAATCGAAGGCCGTCCTAATCAAGTGTACGCATCTGGAATGTTACCATACCAGCACTACGATGAGATCACAAAGTATTTTGCAGGAGGAAGGATTAGAGATAAACCAGCAAACATTGCGTGCAAAGATCTACATCTGTATGACGTTAGGATTGGTCAATACCTGACAAACAAGTATGCACTGTGGTTAGACCTGCGTAGTACAGATGATGACTATCTTCATGGGTCAGGACGAACTGTTGAGAATGGTAGTGATGGGATTACAATTCAGATACAAAAGAAGGTTGAAACTGCTGCAGCAATAAACATATATTTGTACCTGATATATGACGCACAACTCAATATTGCAGAAAGCAGACTGAGTGGACACATATATTAAAATTATATTGTGTATTAAAATGAACCGGAGCTTAATGACACTCGATCCACACTGTGGTTTATTTTGTGGTGCCACAGGCTGTGGAAAAACTGAATTTGTTCTTAACCTCTTACAAACAAGATACATCCACCACTTTGAAAACATTGTAATATTTTGTCCTACGATAAAACACAACAAAGCTTATCACAACCGTTTATTCATTTGGACTGACAGTAATATCTATTTAGTTGACCCTGTGAAAAAACTGAATGAATACCTACAATATTTTTACAAGCAATTTGAAGGACAGCCAACGTTGTTTATTGTTGATGACTGTTCTGCAGAAAAAGACATTGTCAAAAAGAGAAACACTTTAGCAGAACTTGCTTTCAGTGGCAGACACGCAAATGTAAGTGTATGAATTCTCACTCAGAAATATAATGCTGTACTGAAAGATTTTCGAGAACAGTTAAAGTTTATATGTTTGTTTTACTGTAAGGATCGTGACAGCTTTGAAGACTGTCTCAGAGAAAACGATGTCATCCCAAATAAGCATGAACGGGATGATGTAAAAAATAAACTGAAATCAACTAAGCATCTAAAGCTCATTTTAAAGACAGATCAGCCCACTGGGTATGGGTTAGTAAATTAATTTATACTTTTAGTTTGTCTATAAAAATGACAGACGGACAAAAGGAGCAAAATTGGCCTATTGGTGAAATCATAGATATTACATATTGCTTTAAAGATGTTAAATATGTAAGCCAGCTTTATAATAAAGAGTCACCAGATAATTTTTTTATGTTACCAGCAACACTGTATATGACTGGTAATATAACTTTAAGTGTTGATAATCCATTTATAAAAAAAATAACTGTTGATATTAAGACACAGTCATTTACTGTTAATGAATATTTAAGTGGTTGGTTTGCTAAATTGTGTAGTGATTTAGCAAAAGAACTATATAAAATAAATTTATATTTTAACGTTGTTACATTTAATAAAATGGTATTGCACATACAAAACCAATAATGATGATTGAGTCAGTGTGTAAACAAATCTGTTTTGTAGGAGTTACAGTCAATAAAGTGCCATTTTCATTATATAATTTTCTATTTATTTTTTTGTCGGACAAATAAAAAAGATGGACAACCATGAAAGATTAAGAAACGTGTTTCACACAACTGACTTACCTATATCTAATATTTACAATGTCTATGAATCAATAGAAAGATCTTTTTTAGTCATACAAAATAACCTTCTTTCTGATAGTGTAAAGATTCAGATTGTTGCAAAAATAGAATTTGCCAGAGATGTTGGTGAAGTTATTGTAACGTATATCTCGACAAGGCAGCACACAGTTAATTCGAGAAGAGAACTAGAGAAAGTGTTTAGAGAAAGATTGTTACCAGACTTCCATGAAGCAATTGACAGAGCAGAAATGCAAGGGTCTGGCTGGCATGAAGGCCTTGTACATGAACTACAACTGAAGCAGTCAAGATATCATCCTATACTAGGTAAATCATGGATACCACTTCCAACTGAGGTTGCAAACAAAAAGGCTGTAGTCAATATTCAAAACAATGATAATTTATGTTTTATGTGGTGTGTGCTTGCTAAACTTCATTTTGTAAAAGCAAAACCTGATCGTGTATCTAACTATACCAAATTTGTAAACGAACTCAACTTCAGTGGCATTGAGTTCCCTGTTAAAATAGAGGATATAGACTTGTTTGAAAAACTAAATCCTGGTATATCTGTGAATGTGTTTGTGTGGGAAAATGAATCTGAGAATAAGTTACAGCCAATTAGAGTATCTCCAATTGCCCCAACCTATGGGCAGCCAGAAGATAAACATGTTGACATGTTGCTAATAAGATCTGGTGATAACTTTCACTACACAATTATCAGAAGTATGTCAAGACTAATTCATCATACAACAAAACATGACGGTAAACAGGAATTTTGTAAAAAATGTTTACAGAGGTTTTCCTCTATTAAAGTAGCACACAAACATGTGCAGCACTGCAGGTCGGCTGATGACATTCAAACAATACTGAGGTATCCAGATCCTGGTAGTCAAGTGTATTTTAAGAAATATGGGAATCAGCAAAAGCTGCCGTTTGTAGTGTATGCAGATTTTGAATCACTCGTTGTTCCATATGAGGGTCCTGTTCCAGAGTCATTACCAAAGACTATAAAATTGAGTGACCAAGTGGTGTGTTCTTTTGGATACATTCTTGTTAGGTCAGACGGTCTTCATTCAGAACCTGTTATCTACAGGGGTGAAAATGCAGCATGCCTGTTTTTAACAGAAATGAGACAACTGTATAGTCAGGTAGTACAATATCTCACAACATGTCAGATGCCTTTGGTGATGACAGAAGAAGACAAACTAAAATTTGATACAGCAGAGACGTGTTGGATTTGCGAACAACCTCTGGGGGGGTGATAAAGTTCGTGACCATGATCACATAACTGGATGTTACAGAGGTGCTGCACATGGTGATTGTAACTTGAAATTAAAAATAGATCCAAAGACATATAAGTTACCAATCTTTTTCCACAATCTCAAAGGATATGATTCACATATTATCATGCAGGCTGTTGATGAGTCTTACAGAAAAATTAGTTGCATTGCCCAGACAACTGAGAAGTACTTGACTTTTAGGTTAGATAAATTAGCATTTTATGACTCCATGCAACATTTGTCTTTAGGTCTTGCTAGTCTGGCAGAAGGACTTACTGAGTATCCAATAACAAGTAAATATTTTGAGCCGGACTTGATTAAAAAAGGTGTTTATCCATATGAGTACATCAGTGACTGGGTAGTTTTTGAGGAAAGGAGACTGCCTCCAAAAGAGAAATTTTATTCTACACTAACTGGTAAAGGTATTTCTGACTCTGAATACCAGCATGCACTTGATGCGTGGGATAAATTAGGGTGTCAGACAATTGGTGATTACCACGATCAGTACTTGAAAGCTGACGTTTGCTTGCTAGCAGATGTATTTGAAAGTTATCGTGAAAAGGGTTTGTTGCACTACAGTCTTGACCCTGCTTGCTACATAACTAGTCCTGGCATGACATGGGATGCATTTTTGAAATCTAGTAAGATATTTATAGACCTGTTGTCTGATCGTACGATGGGTGAAATGGTGGAACGTGGATTGAGGGGTGGCATTAGTCTAGCAGCAAACAATTATGGCAAGGCCAACAACAAATATCTTGACGACTTTGACCCCTCAAAGCCAATGTCATTTATTACATACTTGGATGCTAATAATTTGTACGGATTCGCGATGTGTGAATTATTACCATTAAAAAACTTTTGTTTGTATGATTTGTCACAGTATGGCATAAAAAAATTAACAAAATATATTATGGATCGAGGTCAAAATGATGAAAAGGGTTGGATCTTTGAAGTAGACTTGGAGTATCCACACCATTTACATGATTACCATAATGATTATCCATTAGCAGTTGAGAAACTGAGTTTGACTGGGAAAAAAGAAGACACCAAACTTGTACCAAATTTGAATGACAAATTCAATTACGTTTGCCACTATCGATTGCTGCAGTTTTACATCAGGCATGGGTTAGTACTAAAAAAAGTTCACAGAGGTATTCAATTTGATCAGAGTGCTTTCATGAAAGATTACATAATGAAAAACACAACATTGCGTGCAAGAGATGGCAACACTGCATTTGACAAAGACTTCTTTAAGCTCATGAACAATGCCTGTTTTGGTAAGACTATGGAAAATCCTCATCACCGCAAAGATGTGAGACTAGTCACAACTGAATCGGGTGCAATTAAACTTACAAGTAAGCCTCAGTACACAGGGTATAAAGAATTTCATTCATCATTATATGCAGTGTCACTCAAAAAAAAGATTGTTAAACTGGACAAGCCAGTATTCATTGGTATGGCAATTCTGGAGTTGTCAAAATTATTAATGCTTGAATTTTATTATGATTACTTCAAACCAAAGTATCCTGACTGCCGTCTGTTATACACTGACACTGACTCTATGATCATTGATGTGTGTACTGAAGACTTTTATGAAGACATGAAAACAGAGTTACACATGTATGACACGTCTGACTACCCTAAAGACCATCCACTGTTTAGCACACAAAACAAGAAAGTGCCTGGTAAGTTTAAGGATGAACTAAATGATGTGCCTATAGTTGAGTACGTTGGACTGAGATCAAAAATGTATTCTATACTGCACCAGAAGGGTAGTCAGTCAAAAGCCAAAGGAATTAAAAAAACAGCAATAAAAAATAAAGACATTCGTCATGAACATTACAAGCAAGTGTTAGATGGGGCATTAATGCCTGATTATCCAAACAAGTCACTGAGATCAAACAAACATAATCTTGAAATGATTCAAACACATAAGAAGTCACTTGCAGTTGGGGACACGAAACGTGTGTTTCACACTAAGGAAAAAGCTTATGCGCCTGGTCATTACAGGCTCAAGTTATCTGAAGAAATAGCTGATAATCTGCTTGATAAACTAATTGATGAATTGAAATTGTTAAAAATGAGTAACGGTGTCTGGGGGAATAATCTGTAATTCTTCTCTGACAAATGCCCTCTTTGGTGCAGGCTCATACAGATAATATATTGTTGCATTAGCTGAAGGAACTATTTTTTTTTTATATTATGAACAGATGTAGACCAAATTGGATCAGTTGCCCTACGTCTAACGTCATTTTCAGCCTCACCAGGTTGATACAAATATCTCACCTGTTTTATAAATAAGTTAGTGTCTGGAGGTGTTATTGCTTTTATTTCTGACGGTATTGTTTTCAATTTAATAGAATCAACAGGTTTAGGGTGACCATCATTATTCATTGCTTTTATCACAGAAGGTAATCTTTTAACCCACTCAGTGTTACGTGCGTCATGCATGAGTTCCTTAGAATACTGATAGCTAAAAAGTCTCTCCGATAATTGCTTGTTAAAGTTTTCAACAATTGCCTGTGATCTATGCAAGCCTGGAATACCGCGTCTAACCAGTACGCCATGCTTTGCAAATAATTGATTAACAGCCCCTTTAAATTCACTCCCATCATCAACCTGCACAAGCCTAGGGTATTTTAAAGGACCTCGACTATATATTTTTGATAATGCAGTGGCCACTGTTACAGCTTTTTTGTCAGTTATGGGTTCTGCATCCTTATACCTTGAAGCTATGTCAACAACAGTTAATGCATACTTGTATCGTTTCTTTCTTATTGTGTCATGCGGAAGAAACAGGAGGTCCATTTGGTGTGTGTCATTAGGTGATGTGTTTTCAAAATGAGGCCTTGTTATTTTTCTTGGAGCAGGAAGATATATTTGCCAAATTGCCTGTTTTTTAAGCCACTGTTTTATTTGGCTAACATCTCCACCCACAGCAGCATGTAATTTTTTTATTGCAGTATTCCCTTTCCAGTAGCCAATTGGGGAGTAATATATTTTTGATAGTTTAGCGTCTGCCATTTTTTTTAGCAATATAAACTCCTGTAAAATATACTAATGTCATTCCTACTAGAACAAATATTATTTCTCCATTTCTTTGTTCTGAGCTTGGTTGGTAATAGTCGCTAAGTTTTGGTTGTGGAATAGACATGTCTTCACCAGTTACAAGATAGTATTCTTTGATCGCGTCATCAACATTTGAAAATGTATGCTGTGCGTGACCCTCAAGTTTTAGTTTTTCATTAATAAAATCCAGTTTTTCTATTCTTTGCTTCTCATAATCTTGTTGAGCTTGAGCTAGTTTTTCAGATGCCTCATTGTGGTGCTTCATTTCTTCTGCTGATTCTTCTTTACTCACTTTTGAAAAGAAATAGTTTGATCCACTAAAAGCCAATGCGTTAATAACTGCACCACCAATCATGACAGCTATAGTTGCCATATTTTTATTTACATAGAAATATTTTCTGGTCTGATAAGTCACCCTAGCAAAGTAATGCTTAGAATCATTCTCAACCGCCTCAAAACTTTCGCCGAGGAACTGCTGGCAGAAGAACAGGCTGGCTTCAGAGTTGGAAGAAGCACTGTAGAGCAGATTTTCAACTGCCGCGTCCTGATCGAGAAACATCTGCAGCATCAGCGCGAACTCTACCACAACTTCATTGATTTCAGGAAAGCATTTGATCGCGTCTGGCACGACGGACTCTGGCAAGTCATGAGATCGTTCAACATAGAGGAGGGACTGATCCAAATGATAGAAGCGCCTTACAAGAACGCCTGCAGCGCGGTTCTACTTAACAATCAGTCAGGCGAGTTCTTCAGGACGACGATCAGTGTTCGTCAAGGATGCCTGCTCTCTCCTGTCCTTTTCAACATATTCCTGGAGAAGATCATGCAGGAAACCCTCCACGACCACCATACTTCAATCTCTATTGGTGGCAGATCCCTGTGCAATCTTCGATTCGCAGACGACATTGACCTCATGGCAGGCAGCAATAGTGAGCTCCAAAACCTGACAGACAAACTTTCAAGTAGCGCAGGGTCTTATGGCATGGAGATCAGTACGGATAAAAGCAAAGTGATGATCAACACCACAAGCGACAGCAGCAGCAACATTCACATGAATGGCCAGAAGCTAGAAGAGGTCAATAGCTTCAAGTACTTGGGAGCCACCCTGTCCAAAGACGGTAGTTGCATAGCAGAGATCCGTATCAGGATAGGTACAGCAACATCCGCAATGGCCAGGCTGGACAGGATATGGCGAAGTAACTCCATCAGCTTCACCATCAAGTACAGGCTTTACAAGTCCCTCGTAGTGTCTATTCTACTCTACGGCTGTGAGACTTGGACACTGCTTGCAGACTCAGAAAAGAAAATCCAGGCCTTTGAGAACAAGTGCCTGAGGAAGTTGCTCCGCATCTCGTACCGCGAGCACAAGCAACGAATATGTACGGAGCATCGTCACTTCCCTGGTGGGCCCACATGAACCCCTTCTGGCAACCGTGAAACGGCGCAAGCTTGCTTGGTTTGGCCACGTGACCCGACACAACACCTTGTCCAAGACTATCCTCCAAGGCACTCTCGAAGGAAGTCGTCGGCGAGGTCGTCAGAGAAAGGGTTGGGTCGCAAACATAAAAGAATGGACCGAACTCAAGATGCCAGACTTGCTTGCCACCGCCCAAAATAGAACTCAGTGGAGAGCACTGTCTGTTGCTGCTGCCTTTCAGTCCCCCCAACGCCCAGTTCGGGCAAGGGACTGATGATGATGATGATGATTTTCTGGAATAATTCCTTGCTTGACGAGAAAATCTTTTGTTGCAATCGATGCTGTTATAACAACTACTAGCTTAGCACTGTCTTCGAAGTCTAATTTACTAAGGTCTGCTGATTTCATTTTGAGTAGACTTTTTCCCAGCATAGAATATGCTACTGCTAGTCCACTTATTACAGCGGAGTGATAGACAAGGTTCATTAAGTTCTTTGTTTCGCTCATTTTCTTATACCATAAAAATTAAAATAATAAATTTATTTACTGCATGTAAAATGGGTGTTGCTGGTAATGTGGAGACTTCTTCTTTTATTTTTGGAGTGTTTGATTTTTTGTACACTGTTTGAGTCTGTGGTTTGTATTTTTTATATAATTGGTAACCTACGTAACCAAATCCGACAACAAATCCAGCAACTATATAATTTGTTATTTTAGGTTTAGACTCAGTTGTTTGTCTTTCACTTTGATGTGGGTGTGAAGGTCCTAATGGTGTTGGGGATGGTGTGTCAGTCTTTTCTGTTAATGCTTGAAGCTGTAATTTCTTTTGTCTGTTATATTCAGCTAATCTTTTCCCAGCCTCTATTCGACCTGGACTTTTAGTCTTAGTCACTGTTTGAACCTGTGTCAAGACATGGCTCTGTTGTGGAGTCGTCTCGTCCATTTTCTTCTAATTTAAAATTTATTTTAGAAAAATCAATATGACTACTAGTAACAAGTAAGGTTACAGCAGGTGCAAGGTAATTCCCAAACTTGTAAAACATAAGGCATGCTAATTTACCAATTGAACTTGAAACTATGGGGTTGCTTTCTAGATCATGTGAAAGGCTGTCACTATCAACAGGTAGGAAGTGACTTACAGCTTTTGTGTATAGGCAGACAAGAGATCGACTCAAATCACGTGTCATTAGTGAAGCAATGTGATTTTCATATTTAGAATGTAGTTTAATTAGCTCATCAGCAGTAAGGGATTCTATGTCTTCTGTCATGTATTGTTTACCGAGAAAAGCTTTTGATTTTCCAGAAACAACAACAGAGATAAGCCTTTGTTTTTTAGAGTCTAAGTCTTTGTTCTCTACAGCACAGATATCACTTAGAAGTAGCAATTCGTCTTGATTCATTTTATAATGTAATATAATAATTTTGCTTAAAAAAGTCAATGACAGCATTAATTATTTAGGGGGGATGGGGGATCTGGCTTAATAATCGCGGGTTGGTAGCTGATAAAAAAACGTAGCTTGAATGATTTCTGGAGTGGAACTAAAATGGCTAGGTAATAAAGGTATTGGTGGTATTTGCTGGCGTGGGTTTGTCTAATTACCGAGCTAATTAGAATAAATCTATTGATTGAGGGGAGGGGTGCCCATCAACTGTCCACTTTACTATCTCTCGACGAAGAGGAACTTATGAGACTGATCGACAGCGATAAGCCGACAGTGTTCGACCCAGGACCAGTAACCTTTGAACTGTGTGAACTGTGAACTGTATTCATGATTTGACATTGTTCCAGAGGTGAACTTTGACATTCATTTTTCTTAGTTTAATCTATGGTTCGTAGAACTTTGAAGCTGTTTACCTGTGCAGGACAGTGTGAAGGAGCATGTTTTCATTCGGGACATTTTGGAAAGAACTGTGAGTTAATTATTTTTGTGTAGTTGATTTGATTTTATTTTCGATGTGAAATTTGTATTGTTTTCGGTTTTTGTGTAGGTTTAGATAACCACAATCGTATTTTTGGATTTGATAAGAAATTTTGTGAAATTTCGTTCTAAAAAGGGGGGATAATGTTATGATTATGGTTGTGTTGTTTTGTGAGGGCGTGCGTGCGTGGATCGTGGGTAACGATCCGACGTTTTGTTTGAGCTATCACAATGCCTAATCACATACCTTTTTCAGTGAGTTTCACTTTCGTTTACAAATAGTGCGGTCTTGAGTGTCTGTTGCCGCACGGAGTTGAGTCAGGAAAGATCTAGATGATACTTCAATATTCTTTTGTTTACCGCGCGCGTGTGTTAGCAGTTAGTATCCGTGCACTTATAGCTTGTTTACTAGACTGTACGGTCAAGGTCGCGACCTGTTTAGTGTACGCATGCGTGAAGTTAGGACGAGTGGAGATTCACCTAATTTTTAGAATGAATAAATAACAGCCATATATTTACAGATTGTTCCAGTAAGAATGTACCTTTGAGTTTTAGTTACGCACTTTGTTTCGATTGGTTGTGTTGTACGATTTTGCTCGATTGTGCTAGAAAACATACCACTATAAAAGATCGTGCTAGGAAGCATCCGTGTACATTGTTCAGTCGTAGGATTGCAGTGTAGCAGAGTCTGTACATTGTTCAGTTGTAGAATTGCGATGTAACAGCGTCGGTACAGTGTTCAGTTGTATAATTGCATTGTATCGTAAAACGCTTTGATATTGAGAGAGCGTTATGCAAGATATCGTGCTTCATTGTCAGTAACGGAGATCTGCAGTGAATGCTGATGTACATTGTAGGAGAGACGCATTGTGTCAAAGTTGGACATTTTGCTGAGAAGATATTTTATCATTGTTGGTGCAATTGTGAACGCATTTCGTGGAGATCGCATCGCTGTAATAAAATATTGTTGGAACTGTTACTCCAGTATTGTCTACATCCTTAAGCCACGTGTGACGGATTGCAGCTGAACGGAGGTTTATTTAAAAGAACTCTACGTGTGGGCGTTTGGTGTAGTATCATTCTACGGCTACAAATCCACCACGTAACATACACATACCTTTTTCTATCATGTTCTTGCACAGGCACTCACACAACACAACACGCGCTTAATATATAAGAACTAATTAAAATGGAAAGGCAAAACATGATTATCAAAAAGCTAATTCGGCAGTCACACACACACACACACACACACACACACACACACACACACACACACACACACACACACACACACACACACACACACACACACACACACACACACACACACAATCACACACACACACACACACACACACACACACACACACACACACTGAGAACCTGAAATAAACATGAACGTTAAAAACGTAGTTTTAACAATAACAGCAACAACAAACTCAGCAATACAACTTAAGGCGCCCGAGTCACGCCGACACAACTACACAACTATGGGCTCAAATTTCTTTCAGCTGCCGAAATAAGCGGGTCCTGAATGTGGATAAAGACGGCGCCTCAGTAATGTCGATCGGCAACAAATTCCATAGCTTGGCTCCTGAGTGAGACAAAACTTCGAGGAACAATCTATCCATACCAAGGTCGCGCCTCGATATATTGAAAATTATTTAATAGTTTTCAATATATCGAGGCGCGGCCTTGGTATGGATATATTGTTTCTCGAAGTTTTATATAGCGTATGAGCAGAGCTAAATAGATCTGTTAGATAACTAGAAGTTTTAAGTTTTAAAGTGGTAGATTTTAACATTAGTATGCTGGGCGAGAAGAACTTGCGAAAGCTGAACAAGATGAAAAAGCATGAAAAAGGCAAAGAATAAGTGGATTGAAGATCAGTGTAAACACGTAAAAGAAAATCTGAACAAAAATAATAGCAAAAAAGTATACCAACTGGTGAAAGACCTGACCAGTGTAAAACAAGGACCCTCCTCGATCATTCAAGATAGTAAAGGAAACTGTCTTACTGAAGACCAAGACATACTGAAGAGATGGACAGAGTACTGCTCAGATATGTACAACCACCGAGCTGCAAGGGACCCAGGCATACTTGTCAACCCACCCGTGACCAACAATGGCAACTATCCCATCCTACGTGAAGAAGTAGAGGCTGCAGTGAAGTCGCTGAAAAAAAGGGGAGGCAGCAGGAGTAGACAACATCCCTGCAGAGCTAGTCCAAGTAGGGGGTGAAGACATGATAAGCGCCTTACTAACAATCTGCAATAAGATCTGGCAGTCAGGGGATTGGTCCACACCATGGATCCAATCACTTATAATAACTCTCCCCCAAAAAGGCAACTTACATCAATGCCAGAATTATCGAACGATCAGTCTTATTATCCACCCAAGCAAAGTCATGTTACAGAACCTACTGAACAGGCTAAAGCCACACGCAGAGGAAATCATAGCTGAGGAACAGGCAGGCTTCAGACTAGGGCGCAGCACAGCTGAGCAGATCTTCAACCTGAGAGTTCTATGTGAGAGGTACCTCCAGCACCAGCAAGACCTGTATCATGTTTTGTATATTTTAAGAAAGCGTTTGACAGGGTGTGACATGCAGCCCTTTGGCCCACCATTATACAACATCAATGCCAACCTGATCAAAGTCATAGCAAACCTTTACAACAAGGCCACTAGCGCAGTCTGCTTCAACGGCAAAATAGGTAACTGGTTCAGGGCTACAGTCGGAGTCAGACAAGGCTGCTTGCTCTCACCTACTCTTTTCAACATCTTCCTGGAAAGAATCATGACAGACGCTCTAAAAGATCATGAAGGAACTGTCAGTATTGCAGGCAGAACAATCACGAACTTGCTCTTTGCGGATGACATTGATGGCCTTGCAGGAACAGAGAAGGAGCTAGCTCAGCTGGTGGAAAAGCTGGACAGTACAGCCATTGCGTATGGGATGGAAATCAGTGCAGAGAAGACCAAACTGATGACAAATAACACCAGTGGCATTGGCACTGACGTCATAATTGGAAGCCAAAAACTGGAAACAGTTAATAAATTCAAATACTTGGGAGCCATTGTGACAGATGAGGGATCAAAACCAGAAATACTGTCCAGGATTGCACAGACAACAACAGCACTGACAAGATTGAAGACCATATGGAAGGACAGAAACATCACACTCTGCTCCAAGATCAGACTGATGCGGTCTCAGTGTTCTTGTATGCCTGCGAATCATGGACCCTCACAGCAGACCTTGAAAGGATGATACAAGCCACTGAAATAAGATGTTTTCGAAAGCTGCTTGGCATTTCATACAGAGATCACATCACGAACGAGAAAGTGGGAAGCAGAATCAGGCAAGCCATCGGGCCCTATGAAGACTTATTAGCCATTGTGAAAAATGCAAACTGAAGTGGTATGGGCATGTCACGCGTTCAGCAGGGCTTGCCAAAACAATCCTGCAGGGCACTGTGCAAGGTGGACGAAGGAGAGAAAGACAGAGGAAAAGGTGGGAGGACAATATCTCAGATTGTACATTGCTTAACTTCCCGACAGCAACAAGACTTTCTCAGGACGTGCCGGCACTGCTTGTGAAAAAAAAACCTAAACAGAATATTGAATGTATGTCGCCAGCCGGTCTAATACGTTAAATAAACCTACGACATATAAAGCTAAGACCAGTTAGCAACACACATCCAATATCAAGTGCTACGGGCACCGCAGACAGTAGGGAGAGTTTAAAAAGGCAAATACAGGTGAATGGACCAAGGGTAGACAGAAACACATGTCCCACAATAGAAGGGAAACCCACCCAGTGGGGCTGACCAGGGTGACTCTGGGAACTAAAAGGTAGTTAACCCCACCCAAGTCCCACAGGGCAGACCCGGGTGGGGTCGACAATATCTCAGAGTGGACAGGACTGAGGCTGGGCGATACGCTAAGAATGGCAGAGAACAGTGAGGAATGGAGGGAGCTGGTTGCCAAATCATCAGTGGTGCCCCAACGGTCGGCAAGACTACGTGATATAGATAGATAGATAGCTGCTGGGCGAGAAGAACTTGCGGAAGCTGAACAAGATAGTCAGACTTAGTGAGAAAATCGTTGAAGAGTTGAAGGGAAAAAAAAGGCTAAGCGGGGACGGATGAAGCTGGTGCTTCCTTTTTGTAGTTATTAGCATGCATTCTGTTTTAGACGTATTTGGTACCATTTAGTTATTGTGACACCATTTTGAAACATCAGTTAAGCCCTGTTGAAGTGAGGAATTGATTGCGGAGATTTCCGCCGACGACACGTTAAGAGTCTAATAATAATAATAATAATAATAATAATAATAATAATAATAATAATAATAATAATAAAAATAAGTACGGTATTTATAATGCTCTTATCTTATAATAATTATAACTCTAAGCGGGCACTCACAACTCGCGCACGCATGCGCACGCTTTAGACAATGACTCAAGTACCACAAATACATTAGGACAGTCAGCTTGGGGTGCGGAGTGTGGTGATATAGTGCTAGAACTGTTGAAAGAGGTGAGTTTTGAGGGCGGACTGGAAGGAGGAGTGTTTCTGACGGAAAGAGAGTGGGAGCGTGTTCCAGGTGGATGGACGGTAGTCGGAGAAGGAGCGGGGGCCGAAAGTGCTGAGTTTGGTGCGGGGGATGTGGAGGTGGAGAGGGTCGGGGGCGGAGCGGAGGGAGTGGGAAGGAGTGTAGGGGTGAAGTATCATCAGCAAACAGGCTGTAGCGTACATTGATCTGAGATTTGCAATGGCACATCATTGATGTAAATGGAAAATAAGAGGGACCCTACAACGGCCACTGATGCAATGACGGATTAGGCCCAGGGGTCTGTGTTGTCATGGTGATAGATATGAGAGAGAGAGAGAGAGAGAGAGAGAGAGAGAGAGAGAGAGAGAGAGAGAGAGAGAGAGAGAGAGAGAGAGAGAGAGAGAGAGAGACCGGGGTGACCCTGGAAAAAAAGGAGTTAACCCCAACCAAGTCTTCTGGGCAGACCCGGGTGGGGAAAAGTACAAAGTAATAATACATTTATAATGCATTTACAAGAAAGAAAAAAGTTTAAACTGAAATTAATTTTTGTATGCATACATAATTATGTGCATCTGACATTTACAAGAAATTCCATGGTGAAAAATGGCAAAAAGAGAATAAATTGATAAAGCTGTGGGGGGAAAATAGGCGTTTACACATGGTACAATGATAGCTTCAACAAGTCTACGCTATGTACATATTGAAAGTTTACTACACGAACTTCAGAATATGAAAAGACATAGTCACATGAGAAACGAAAAGCCACAGTCACGTGATTTACGTTTACCAGCATTTAAAGTATTCCTGAGATTCTTCAGCAGCTGGATTTTAAATGTTCTAACCGGTGGCGCTGTTTTAATATCTGCCGGAACAGAATTTCATAATTTGGCTCCAGAATAGGACAAAGATGACGTAAATATCCAAGTGGGGCATTGGTACTAGCATATTGCTTCCTGGTGTTCCGCTGGACCTATGGGCAAAACTGAGTAAATTTGTGATATAAGTAGGAGATTCTAGGAGGGAGATTTTGCGCATGAATACCAGTTTATTATAGATAAAAAGTTTGTGAAGAGGTAAGACTTGAATTTGTCATCTATACTAATGCTTTGTGTGGGTCTGTCAGTTATTTTTACGGCCCTTCTGTGGAGCGAGTTGAGTCTTTTAAATTTAGCATTACTACTCCTGTCCCAGATAGTAGAGGCACAATCCAAATGAGGCTGAACATGAGCACAATAGAAAATTGTTCTGGTGGATTCATCAGTGAAAAATCTCAGTTCATAAATTAGGTATACATGTTTAGATATTGTTTTACAAACATTTGCAATATGATTTTGCCAGCACAGCTTGTCGTCTATGGTGATCCCAAGCACGTGCTGCTCCTTGACTTGCTCAACAGACTGGCCATTAAATGATAGTTTTTATGGCGGGGGGTTCAGGTGGTGTTTTTGTCTAGTGGTAATCAGTATACTTTTAGTTGTGGAAAGATTCAGTACAATGGAGTTATTTTGACACCACTGTGAAACAGCATTCAAACTACTCCGAAGAGATCCAGTTATACAATATATGTCTGATGATGAAACGTCAAGAGTTCCGTCATCTGCAAAAGACTGCAGGTTACACTGGGGTCATATATATGTAGTGGAAGATCGTTGATATAGACAGAAAACAACAATGGACCAAGGATGGATCCTTGTGGTACTCCTTGCGCTATCACCCCCTCATGCGAGTTTGTCCCATTCACATGGACATATTGTGTTCACCTGTGCAGGTACGACGTAAGGAAAGCAAGTGTGCCAGCACTTAATTGATAGGCAGCAAGCTTCTGAATTAAACTCTCATGATGAACGAGGTCAAAAGCTTTCGAGAGGTCCAAAAAGACAGCCCCGGTCATTTGATAGCTATTCATCGCGGTTAGTCAACTATCAACTAAATGTGTTAGTGCTGTGTGACAAGAATGCTTTAAACGAAAGCCCGATTGCAGTGAAAGAACGAGTTTGTGTTTTTCGAGAAAATGCTGCAGATGTGTGTGGATGTGCCTTTCAATCAGGAAATAGGTCTAAACTTGTTTGCGTCAGTTTGATGTAGGTATTGGTATCACGTTTGCTGTCTTTAGGCTGGAAGGAAATTTACCTTCTGTGTGACCAACAATGGCAACTATCCCATCCTCCGAGAAGACGTAGAGGCTGCAGTGAAGTCGCTGAAAAAAGGGAAGGCAGCAGGAGCAGACAACATCCCTGCAGAGCTAGTCCAAGAAGGGGGAGAAGACACGATAAACGCCTTACTAACAATATGCAATAAGATCTGGCAGTCAGGGGATTGGCCCACTTATAATAACTCTCCCGAAAAAGGCAACTTACATCAATGCCAGAACTATCGCACGATCAGTCTTATATCCCACCCAAGCAAAGTCATGTTAAAGATCCTACTGAACAGGCTGAAGCCACAGGCAGAGGAAATCATAGCTGAGGAATAGACAGGCTTCATACCAGGGCGCAGCACAACTGAGCAGATCTTCAACCTGAGAGTTCTATGTGAGAGATACCTCCAGCACCAGCAGGACCTCTATCATGTCTTTGTGGATCTTAAGAAAGCATTTGACAGGGTGTGGCATGCAGCCCTTTGGTCCACCATGAAGCTATACAACATCAATGCCAACCTGATCAAAGTCATAGCAAACCTTTACAACAAGGCCACTAGCGCAGTCTGCTTCAACAGCAAAATAGGAAACTGGTTTAGGAATACAGTTGGAGTCAGACAAGGCTGCTTGCTCTCACCTACTCTTTTCAACATCTTCCTGGAAAGAATCATGACGGACGCTCTGAAAGATCATGAAGGAACTGTCAGTATTGCAGGCAGAACAATCACGAACTTGCGCTTTGCGGACGACATTGATGGCCTTGCAGGAACAGAGATGGAGCTAGCTCAGCTGGTGGAAAAGCTGGATAGTACAGCCATTGCATATGGGATGGAAATCAGTGCAGCAAAGACTAAACTGATGACCAATAAAGCGAGTGGCATTGGCACTGAAATCATGGTTGGAGGCCAAAAACTGGAAACAGTTAAGAAATTCAAACACTTAGGAGCCATTGTGACAGATGAGGGATCAAACCAGAAATACTGTCCAGGATTGCGCAGACAACAACAGCACTGACAAGATTGAAGACCATATGGAAGGACAGAAACATCACACTCTGCTCCAAGATCAGACTGATGCGCTCCTTAGTCATCTCAGTGTTCTTGTATGCCTGCGAGTCATGGACCCTCACAGCAGACCTTGAAAGGAGGATACAAGCCATTGAAATGAGATGTTTTCGAAGGCTGCTTGGCATCTCATACAGAGATCACATCACAAACGAGAAAGTGGGAAGCAGAATCAGGCAAGCCATTGGGCCCTATGAAGACTTATTAGCCATTGTGAGAAAACGCAAACTGAAGTGGTATGGGCATGTCACGCGTTCAGCAGGGCTTGCCAAAACAATCCTGCAAGGCACTGTGCAAGGAAGACGAAGGAGAGGAAGACAGAGGAAAAGATGGGAGGACAATATCTCAGAGTGGACAGGACTGAAGCTGGGCGATACGCTGAGAATGGCAGAGAACAGAGAGGAATGGAGGGAGCTGGTTGCCAAGTCATCAGTGGTGCCCCAACGGTCGGCAAGACTACGGGATATAGATAGATAGATAGTGCAAAGGTTGTATATGTACGTTAACGAATCAATGATATACGGCAAAGCAAATTTGAGAACTGTGCTGCTAATACCATCATGGCCAGACATACGTTTATCTTTTAATGCCGAGATGGATTTTCCCACGTCATGAACCGTTAATAATGGAATATGAACTGATGTTATGGAAGTCAACCTTTTATTACAAAACTTTTTCAGTTGTTCTTACACCACAGATGGCTGATCGGGAGGTGTGGTCTGGAGTAGTGTACTGGCAGCAGAAAGAAAATGCTGATTACATATCATCTGGGATGATTGTACGCTGAGCAGTATTTTGGACCTCGTGAAAGCGTTCAGCGCACGCCAAACAGATATAATATCCTTTTTGCCATTCATTTGTCGGTGAAAGAGGGACCTATGAGCCTTTCTCACTATTGACTTTACATAATTTCTTTGTTTTCGAAAGGCTGCAAAATCTGTATTTCTTTTGTATTCATCTCTGACCTGCATAACATCCTTGATTTTGTTATGTAACCATGCGGGCGGCTGAGGATTTTTGACACGTTTCTCTTTTAATGGGGCATGTGCGTCAAGAACATTAAGAATCAATTTGTACCATTCAGATAAAGCCTCGTTAGGTTTACTATGGTGGTAGACCGTATCGAATGACGTGTTACTTAAATCGTATAAAAATACATCCCTGTTAATGTTTTTAAACGATCTGTATCTAATGGTTGTGTGCTGATGCTTGCGAAAAATAATTATCCGCTGTAAGGTCCAGCAGTAGCACACCGGGTAGTGATCGCTAATCCCTACTTGGGGCACTTCTACTCCCACCGCCCTTGACTAACTGGCAATGTATATATGGTCAATTAGAGTGGCGGAAGTAGGACTAACACGGGTTGCTGTGTTAACCAGATGTTTTTACCTAAACATAGAGATAGTGCACTCCCAAGCAGGATTAATAAGAAACATTGATATTAAAATCACCTAGTATGATCGTCTCAGAGCTTGACTTTTTCACTTTATTCATCATAGCGGAAACCTCTTCAAACCATTGTCACGCTGATGCTGGGTTTCTGTAGGAGGGGGGGGGGGGGGTAGAGAGAGAGAGAGAGAGAGAGAGAGAGAGAGAGAGAGAGAGAGAGAGAGAGAGAGAGAGAGAGAGAGAGAGAGAGAGAGAGAGAACAATGAACAATGAACAATGAACTTTTATTTTACAACGGTAGGAGTATTTGGTTACAAGACCCATTTTCAAACTTGCCGTTGATACAAACTACTTATCAACATTTTCATAAACAAAACAATGGTCTAATACATAACTAGGTCAGACACATACACACGCACACATGTTCACTCGCAAACACACACACACACTCCTGTAGAGAATTCAATTATGTGCTAGCAAACAAAATACTGATGAAAATCATGAATATAGCGCGATAGAAAAGAAAAGAAATGTGTTAAGAAACCTTTAAAGAGAATTTAAAAAATGATAAAAAATTCCAACATATAAATTGCATAAATCGCGCACATGGTGTGCGCGTGCGCGTGCGCGCGTACGCGCGTAAGCGCATGCAATCTGCCACATTATGACAGACCACGCACACACGCACACGATCACACAACCACACGCATGAACGCACACACGCACACAGATGTACGCACACACACACACACACACACACGATCACACACCCATACGCACGAATGCACACAGCCACACACACACACACACACACACACAAACACACACACACACACACACACGCACACGCACACGCACACGCACGCATACGCGTGCCAGTACATCAAAGCAGGTATTACTTGTCAGACATGGAGTCAATGAACATGCCGATATGTGTACTCTAAGAACATGCAGTTTCCGCATGTAAAGCTGGATTATTTTTAGATATTTGAAGAGGCCGTCTTTAAAGGAGGGCAGGGACATTTTCTAAGGTTACATGGAATCGAATTCCAGAGAGTACTACCTGAGTATGTTAAGCTAGATTTAAAGATGTCAATGCAAGGCCGCGGAACCTGATAGTGCCGCCCCAGTCTGGGATGTCGTGAGGATATTACTGAAAAAAAATGGGTCACGATAACGGGGCCCTTTTTGTTTACACAGCTTATACATATAGATGGCTTTGTTACATATAAGGTGCTGCTTCAGGGGAAGCATACCAAGAACTTCAAGTATTTTTTCCGTTGCTATTTGAGGATCCGGTAGGATAAATTTAGCAGCCCTCATGTGTAAAGTATTCATCAGCCTCTTTAAATGCACTTCACCTGAACCATCCCACACTGTTGATGCGTAGTCTATGTTCGACTTTACGTGGGCGTTATAGAAAATTGTACGCGTCTCTACATCGGTAATGAATTTCAACTTTGATAGCATATAAAGGTTTTTTGAGACACGTTTACATACGCTGCTGATGTGAGTTTTCCACTTAAGTTGATCATCTACCGTGCCCCCAAGGAGACGGTGTTGAGATACCTGTTGGACTGGTTTGCCGTTTACTGTTAGATTAAGAGAAAGTGGGCGCAGCTGATGTCTTTGACGTGTGGCTATCACCATGCATTCTGTTTTAGATGGATTAAGAACCATTGAATGAGAGAGAGAGAGAGAGAGAGAGAGAGAGAGAGAGAGAGAGGAGAGAGAGAGAGAGAGAGAGAGAGAGAGAGAGAGAGAGAGAGAGAGAACAATGAACAATGAACAATGAACCTTTATTTTCCAACGGTAGAAGTTATTGGTAACAGGACCAGTTTTCAAACTTGCCGTTGCTACATCTACTACATAAGTGACATAGACATGTAAACATACACATACCACACACTGCTGCATGCACTGCTACATTCGCTCACGCACGCACGCACCACGCACATACACACACACATACCCACACACGCACTCAGGTACGCACGCATGCACATCGCAACCCGCGCATGCACGCACGCACACACACACACACACACACACACACACAGAGAGAGAGAGAGAGAGAGAGAGAGAGAGAGAGAGAGAGAGAGAGAGAGAGAGAGAGAGAGAGAGAGAGAGAGAGAGAGAGAGAGAGAGAGAGAGAGAGAGAGAGAGAGAGAGAGAGAGAGACTCACAGTCAACGTAGACGGTGAAACTGCAGGTCTCATCACTACCCCAAAACCATCCTTCATCCACGTATCTGACACCAATCGCCCCGCCTTCAAGACACTGTCCCGGATTAGGCCCATAATGCTTATCGCTGCACATGGTCATAAAAAAGCTTTATGTACTGGTCTGTGATTTTTGACATTACGGCAGTTGCCGTAATATTCAAGATCACAGACCATTATACACAATATTGAAAAAAATAAACATAGGGTAGAGTCTCTGTTATTGAAATGCGCAAAATGAAATATTCGTATTCTCGAAACGCTAACCTTGAGATGCAAACATGTCGGTCAAAAGTTTACACTCCAGCTGAACATTGCTGTCACAGAAGCATTAGAACGTCACATTAGCATTAGTCTAAAATGACCTTGAGATTTATGTCAAAAACAGAAATGCTGCCAGCATTCCCAAAAGCGGAGCCTAGGAGATTTTGGAACTCGTGAGTCCCCAGATTGAAACGCTTACAGCCAGTATGGCCATGCAGTGCTGAGTAAATACTAGAAGATTCAGCTTTATTATATGCATAACGTAAACTCACTGTCTTGAAATCTATATAGAGGAAACATTCTTGGAGAAGTATCTAGGCCCCCTAACCTAATACATAGAATCTTACATCGGTGTTTAGGTAATACTGAGAATCTCACTCGAGTGGTTTTAAAACCTTATCCTACGAGCGAAAGCGAGTAGGATAAGGTATTAAGACCACGAGAGTGAGTCTCAGTATCATCTAAACACCGATGTAAAAATTTATTTCTTACTCATCATTTTCTTGGCATAAATCAGATGTCAGCTGGTCTTCGGTACACACCTAGTCACAACACAACCGCCATCGTGTCTTGGCACAGGTCTTGACGTAATATACTTTTTAATGTGACGTCAATATTTTTGTTGCCAGATAAATGTTCCTAATAGCGCAGTAGAAGACGCCAGAGTGCCAGTCGTCATTGTGAAATGATATCATTGAGCGTGCGCTAAAGGTAGGTCAAGTTTCAATATCGCGTGTGCCAATACCTTTTTGTTGACAAGACTTTCTACAGGACAATGGTGTGCACACTTGGCCGTTCACGCAACATGGCTGTATCACACACCTGTAGCACACGTGTGTGATACAGCTTTTCCGCTCAAAAGCAGCAAAGAATGAGTTGTGTAAGAAATTCTAATAATCTATATATACTTATATAGTTCTGCTGGCACGCAATCCGACAAAGCAGAACCTTATGGGCTGTAACATTATAGGAGCCCCCAGCTTTCCAATACTGGAGCCCTGGCCCGCATCAACTGCAGACATTAAGCCACAAACGGACACAACTTAAAAAAAAAAATAGTTATCAACATGTGAATACTCCTTATACACACTCGTTGTTTTGATGATAGACGGTTTCATAAGTACAAGGTTAGCCGCAGGTCCGGAATAGAAGTCGATTATTTTCTCTTTGCATGCGGTGCTCCTTGCGAGCGGTGCCGCATCGCAATAGCGCTGCCTAAATTGCTATTTGACGGTCACTGCGATGGTTCTACCCAGTTCGAATTGGTCCTAGGACCGTCGACGGCCCGAAGCCTTTTGCTCCTGGGGTAGGCACGTCACTGCGGTGTGATGGCAAAAGACAGCAAGTCCTTTTTGTGAAAAGCGAGATTTTCATTGTAATACAATGAAATTTTTGCTTTTCACACAAAATAGACTTAGTGTCAATCTGTTGCCTTCAACGGGCAGCATGGCTACTAGCAGTGAAAGGGTTAAACTGAAGCAGCGGCCCTACTAGGACACTCACTAGCCATTGGGTCCGCTCCAAGAAACCACAGCACACGTTGCACCAGGATCCGCAGTAGCGTATTGATCTCCAGGGCAGTTGGATAACCTCTTCTGCCTGTGGTGTGCAGCTAGAAAGAAACAAAACAGAAAAGAAAACACACGTCTTGAAAGACCGGTTGGATGACTTGACATCTGGATTGTACTACTCCTTTTTAGGCTGTCAGCCCATTACATCCTGCGGCTGATTTTTATTTTTATACAAAATTGCTTATTGTCCTATGAAGGCTACATACAGATTAGAAGGCAGATCAACCATTTTAGTTCAAGTCATAGTCACTGTCACTGAACTGTCATGGTCAATTTTATTTCAGGCGGGAGTGTATCAGAAGAAAAAGAGTTAACAGTTAACACAATTTCTTCGCAGTGTACTTAGGAGCTGGGTAGGACAGGCTGTAGAGCGTTCGACTCTCGACAGGAAAACCGCAAGTTGGAACCCAGGTAGGGTCAATGTTTGTTCAGACAATTTTCGGTGTTCCGTCTTTGAAACCACATTCCTGGTGAACAAAAGACTTTAACGTGATCAGTGCCGAGAAAAGCTGAATGCCACACAACTGCAAGAGGTATGTACTCATGAGCCACCCGCAGTTGCGAGGGCTACTGAAGATCTATGCCAAATGCTGAAACTACTTTGAATCCATGTTCCTGGGATAGGTAGTGTGTTTTTTGTTGTTGTTGTTTTGTTTTGAATTTACGACGATTTGCATAAACACAGTCTGCGTCTGCTGGCACTGAACAGGTTAAACCTCACACCTTTAACGGGTTAAACCTCACACCTTTAACGGGTTAAACCTCACACCTTTAACGGGTTAAACCTCACACCTTTAACAGGTTAAACCTCACACCTTTAACGGGTTAAACCTCACACCTTTAACGGGTTAAACCTCACACCTTTAACAGGTTAAACCTCACACCTTTAACAGGTTAAACCTCACACCTTTAACGGGTTAAACCTCACACCTTTAACAGGTTAAACCTCACACCTTTAACGGGTTAAACCTCACACCTTTAACGGGTTAAACCTCACACCTTTAACGGGTTAAACCTCACACCTTTAACAGGTTAAACCTCACACCTTTAACAGGTTAAACCTCACACCTTTAACGGGTTAAACCTCACACCTTTAACGGGTTAAACCTCACACCTTTAACGGGTTAAACCTCACACCTTTAACGGGTTAAACCTCACACCTTTAACGGGTTAAACCTCACACCTTTAACGTTTTTTCTTTACAGTGTAAAAGTTACATGTACGCGTACACTTGAAGCGTAACTTATTTAGGCGCCTTTTCAGGCTCAAAGCTAATCAGGCACTATAAGTCCATTAGCAGCGTCACTCCATCTGCCATCGACGTGTGACTGTGAAAATCATCTTGCATATGTGGAAAACAAATCAGAATATGCGTCCTACACGTCCTATTAAACAAGACAAACAGGCCCCTCCTATGTCGACGACTTATTGGTCTCCCTGACTTAACCCTGTCGCTTCCAGTGGACGCAGATTGTGCTTTTAAAAATTTCGTTAACTCATTCAGCCCGACGGCCGTATTTCTTAAATTTTTAAGGCGTCATCTAATGACTATGCAGCATTTGCAGGAGATGGATCGACCATGATAATTTAAGGGCAGTGCCAGATTCGCTTGGCGCCGACAGGCGCCAAGCGAATCTGGCACTACCTTTGAAGTATCATGCTCGACCCATCTCCTGCTGTATTGCGTCAGGGCTGAATGGGTTAATTCAATGCCAGAGAGCCCCAAACACGGACACAGAGCGGTGTCAGCAAGAGGCGTAGACGCTCATGAGCCCACGCCAACTTAGGTGGCTCTTGAGATCTCTGTCACTTGCACTTGGATTGCGTTCACTTTCTCGGCAGTGAAGATGTTTACAGACCGCTACTCTGGCACGAACGCGGTACAGCTAGTCCAATGATTGTAAGTACCTGGTTCTAGAAATGTCAAAACGCTACAATGCAGAGAGTAAACTATTCAAGCACAGGTGTTTTTGTCTTTCAAGTATACTGACGCGCAAAAGAATTGCGACATCTTTCGAGTCATCGGAAACACTGATGACTCAAATGATGTCGCATTTCGTTTGCTCGTCAGTATATGTAACTTGTGAAGAAACATAGCCAAGCTGAATGTCTAAAGAAAACTTTAGTATGCTGGGGTTTCCCCAGCGGCTTTTCCCGTGCTAATAAGGGAGGTGAAGTATCTGGCACTGCCCTTTGAATTGTCATAGTCGATCCATCTCCTGCAACTGGTGCATAGTCATTAGATGAGGCCTCAACCTTTGGGAAATACGTTCGTCGGGCTGAATGAGTTAATCATATATAACCCTTATCATTACAACGAATAAAACAAACAGGTAACTAGCTGGCTGAACTACAAAATGTTGTGCTTTTAACTTTTTTTAAAAATAGGCAAAGAAATGTTCACCATTTCCACAAGAAAGCTTCATTAAAATTAATGTACGTATTTATCATATAACACTTTTAGAGATTAGTACACTAAAAGGAAAGCTTTGTAACAATAATTCAGCTTTTTACAACACTGTGACATGATGACTCTATGAAACTTTCAAACTACAATAAAGATACCATTTTGCCTGTCAATGGAACTTTCAAACCACACTAAATTTCCTATCAAGCGACGTAAACGTTAAACTTTTGTTACCATCACTATGCGTAATGACATGCAATCTTTTTATCTCAAAGATCTTGTTGATAAAATGGAGAGAGCTAGATCTAAAATCTCACATTGCAGTAGATGTCAAGGGCTGTGCATTGACTACAGCCCTCTACATCAGTTTTTGGTGGAATAAGCTCGCCAGGAAGGTAACATTTTTAGTATCTTCCTTTCTTTTTATGTACGCTTTTAGTCCTACAGAATGCAGCACCGAAAGTGAGACAGCGGTACGCGACTCTCTCTCTCTCTCGCTCTCTCTCTCTTTCTTTCTCTCTCTCTCTCTCTCTCTCTGTGTGTGTGTGTGTGTGTGTGTGTGTGTGTGTGTGTGTGTGTGTGTGTGTGTTTGTGTGTGTTTGTGTGTGTGTGTGTGTGTGTGAATCTCTCTTACACATTTTGAATGCACGAAACAGAAAACAAAACAAACAAACAAACAAACAAAAAACAATGATATTAAAACGAAAAACGCCTATCGGTGTAAAACAATGGCCCAAACTGCATTTCCTCATACACACGATGAAATCCCACTGAGGAATCCAAAACGAACATCAACGTAACAAGATTTACTCATTCCGGAAAATATCTGCGACTCGCTCAACTGTTTAATTTCTTTACGTGTTTGGCGATTGTAAATAAATACTAGATCACTCGATGAACACTAGAAAAGTCAATCTGGTCAGTTGCGATTCGGGAGCTATTACAAAGCCTGATGAAATTCCGTAGCGAACAGACAGCATAAAGGGTACCTGAAATTCTCCTCCATTTTCCGTCGACACATTTGAATTTGTGGATGACCTCATTTTGTCGTGTGATGCACGTGCTATTTTCCCCAACACGCTCTCCATCCTCGTCATAAACTGACCATGATTTTGTACAGGTCGCGAAGTCTTCGGAAAATCGCCTGGTCAGTGGACATGTCTTCTCTAATTCCTGCATGAGGAAACGAAAAGATGTATACACATGACATGACTGTAATAGATGAGTTTCAAAATCAAATAATCACTCACTTGTGCACTCACACACGCCACCCACGCACGCACGCAGGTTTGCACTCAGTCAGTCAGTCAGTCAGTCAGTGAGCCAGTCAGTCAGTCATTTATTGCCAGTCAATTAGGCAATCAATATCGCACATAATTATATGCCTCTTGAATATTACGAACCGTTGGGTCTCTTGTCTTTTCTGAGATTCCAGACGAGGCAGTTTGGCCTTGTACTTGCAATGACGCAGTTGTTAACGCAAACAGACAAAAAAGTCCGAGACAGAACCCCCACGCGTCACCTCTTGCCATGGTCACAGACCCTACAGATCAATCGTCCTAAAACAAGAAAACAAGTAAGCAAATTAGTCTGAAGTATACAAACAGCCATAGGTCACCCCTCATACTGGCACACAACCGTCGAAGACGCATACATATTAATTATTATGCTTGAATGAGTCACGCCAAATCCCATACAATTCACAATGAAAACAGGTTTGGCGCACAGTTGAAAAACTCAAAATTATTTAATAGTTGTGCCATCGAAGATTTCATAGCCAGATTCTTATCTCTCAGATGATGTATAATACACTTACACAAATGCACTTAATGGAATTCAAAACAGGTGAGTAAGTAAGAATGTACCGTTTACCTGCATGAACAGCCCCTACGGAGATCAGTTACTGTCGGGCCGTTGCAGAGTGTCAAGCATAATCTGGATCGCTCGAAGGATTTGCGCTAGTCAACAAAAGGGCGGAGCTACAATGAAGCGGAGGTTGGCATAAGGTTCCTGAGGTCAAAGGCATGAGTGAGCCTAAATCCTACGCAAGCCAATAAGCAATGTGCTCCTGCTGGGGAACGCAATGCTTATTGGTTTGCGCAGTATTTAACTGATGCAATTGAGCCCACACCCGGACAAATACATTAGGTATTTTTTTCAGTTTCACAGCCAAACGGGTCACAGTTTGTGGAGTCATGAAGGTATTTGTAGCAAAATGTTTAGTCGTCATAAATTAACTCATTCTACCCCAGACACCCCACAGCAAGATAAGGATCGACCATGATAGTTCAAGGGTGGTGCCAGAATAGCTTGGCGCCTATGGGCGCCAAGCTATTCTGGCATCACCCTTGAACTATCATGGTCGATCTGTGTCCTGCACTGCAATGCAGTCTTCAGAGGACAACGGCAAAATTTAAGGATTTCGGTGTTGGGGTAGGATGAGTTATGTTCAATAAGGCTTAAAACATTTTGACAAAGCTGGTTACATGTAATTTAGCAGCACATATTTATGAGCTCCTGAGGTAACATGGAAAACCACAGTCAGATATATCATACATTATCCTTTAGCATTTAACCCATTCGAAACGACTGCACCATGACCGACATTCGCGTGACGAACACAGAAAAGAACCCAACGGAGAAAGAAACACGCTTAGAAACCCGCTTAGAAAAGACAGTTTCAACACAAATTGTGTTGAAACTGTCATTTCTAAACGTGTTTCTTTCTCCGTTGGGTTCTTCTCTTTGCATTTTACACTCTTGGCAGTCACCTAGTTGATCTGTATTACAGATATAAATGGAATAAAAGTAGGTATAAAGAACGCAACATTGACAAGAGACATAAATCCCGATGACACCCCTTGACTGCGGGGGCTCATGAGGGTTTAAATCTCTTGTAGCTGGGTAGCGTTCGCCTTGCCCGGCAGTTAAGGGGTGAACTCTTTGATTGTCATGACCACTCCTAGTAAAAAGTATTTTGACTGTGGAAATGAAAATAAGCCATGGAAATGTAATCCTAAACACTGATATCTACCGCTGCGCTTGCTTTCCAGGTTTAACCTCGACGGCTTTTCCCAAAATGTACTTCCTGGTTTTATGGTGCTGCTGAAACCGGTTACCGCTGAAACCCTTTCACTACCGGCGCAAGGCAAACGCCACGCATTTTGAAAATGACATAAACCCTCGTGGTCGCCAGGGCTCATCAGCACTGTATGTCTCTTGATAGTCCTGTGTCCTGTACTAATATTTTTGGGGAGCTGGGTGGTGGCTTGGTGGTAGAGCGTTCGACTCTCGTCCGAAAAGTCGTGGGTTAGAACCCAGCTGAGTAAAAATGTGTACAGGCCTCTTTTTGGTGCCAAGTCTTTGAAATTACCTTCGTGGTGGACAAAAGACGTTAAGCCCTATAACCAATTCAGCCCTAACGCACTACAGCAGGAGATGGGTCGACCATGATAATTCAAGGGTAGTGCCAGATTAGCTTGGGGCCTGTCGGCGTCAAGCTAATCTGACACTGCCCTTGAATTATCATGGTCGATCCATCTCCTGCAACTGGTGCATAGTCAAATGACGCCTCCAAAATTTGGGAAATACGAGCGCCGGGCTGAATGAGTTAATATGTCGGGCCCCATTTAGATCTGTGTTTTTCACGCGAATGTAGGTCAGCGTGTCAGTAGTAGTTTCAGACAGGGAATTTATGATCACGTGCAGCGAAAGGGTTAAACAAGCAATTGATTTACGACAGGCAATGTAATATTACCGACATATTTGCCGCCTGGGTGTTGTCGGAGAAATGTGCGCAGTCAAATTGACTAGACACACTTCTCTGCCTATAATACACTTCTAGTTCAAACCCGATTGAACATGTTTGAACTAGGCGCACTTCTTGTTTGTGAACTGGATCGTGATTTTGAGCCATACGGCTTTGAGCGGCATGGTTACAAATCACAATTACGCTTCGATGCATATCTAACAGTCAGATCCACGCATGATGGGAGTTTAACACATTTTACCCCAGGACCGAAATCCGCAAATTTTGAAGTGTCCTTCTGAATGACTGTATTACAATTATAGAGACAGATCGAGCATGATAGCTCAAGGGTGGTGCCAAAATAGCTTGGCGCCTATGGGCGCCAAGCTATTCTGGAACCACTCTTGAGCTATCATGCTCGATCCATGTCTTGCTGTGGTGCGTCGGGGCTGAATGCGTTAATATGTTCAAGCTTGCGTTTCTGCGCAAACCGTCTCTGACCTGTCAGTGAAAGTACTAATGGCAACCACAGTTTTTGAGATTTTCATTGTAAAATAATCAGTGTGTTGCTGTTCACTAATATTGCAATCTGTCTATTGCATTCACAGGGCTGATCTATCAATCGTCGTTGTTGGCATTATCGACACAAATCATTTTTGCGGTTGCTGTAGTTTGTGAAAATAATATTGCGCTTACCAATATGAGCCTCTTCTGACCGCAGCTCTGTCTTCAGAAACCAGGGAAATCCCAACTTTTTCTTCCTGCTAAAGCATAACTCACAACCACACCCACTTCGCAACCTCAAACCCTTGGACCTACACAAGCATACCCTCAATTCCACCCCCACCCCGTACAACCACCCCCTCCCCGCCCTCCCACCCAGCCCCCGCAAATAAACGTACACAATGCCCCAGGGACGCACACGACTTTCCGAAGCACACAATCGGTTAAATTAACCCCTTGACTGTCGGTAGCGCTTTTTGCCGCAATGATTCCTGCAGTTTGCAGGAATCATCGCGGCAAAAAGCGCTTCCTACAGCCAAAGGGTTAACCAGTCACAGTGTACAAAACCAAAATCGTCATTAACTCCTTCACTGCCACTGACCGCAGGCTGTGTTTCTAAAGTCTTAGTTAGTTCAGTGCCAGAGAGCTCCAGCCATCTAAAGAACATGGATTCGAACCGGTGTCAGCCAGATGTCGAGATTCTTAACTGCTGCCGCTAATAAGGATCTGTGTGCCTTTCAGTTGATCCTGTTCAGATTTCTTGGCAGTGAAAGGGTTAAGATCACATTTAGGGCAAGTGGAGAGACAAGTTAGCGACCCGCTGCATGACGTGTTTTTGTTATCACGGATCTCTCTTTAAACTAACGCCTCCGCCTGTTTGTTTAAACGACGCATGCACCAGTAGACGCAGCGGCGTAGGAAGATATTTTTAATGTGCCCCTTGCGTGCCGAACGTGGTTCATTTCAGCTTAAAAAATCGAAAAATGGTGTGACACTCGGGCCTGGAGAAAATGCATGATCAAAGATCAAATCTATGATATTATCCTCAAAACAATTAAAACAATATTCCATATTCCCCCGACCCCCCGAAACAGTTTCTAAATTGTTTTTTCTGAAAATGTGTCTCTGCATTTTTTTAATTTTTTTAAAAATTTATTTATTTATTTATTTATTTTTTCTTGGTGGGGGGGGGGGTTGAGTGGGATGGAATAATCACACACACACACACACACACACACACACATACGCACGCACGCACGCACGCACGAACACACACACACACACACACACACACACATACACGCAGCCACACAGGCTCGGTGCCAGAACTTGTGAGTCAAAAGAAAGTCTCGGTTCGTTAATCATCACCACTCATGGTTTAGATATATACTTATTAAGCAATAGGGTACACACAAACACACACACACAAACACAGACACACACACACACACACACGCACACACACAGACACACACACACACACACACACACACACAGAGGCGCAGGTCACCTAGAATAACTAGACCAGGTCTCAAATAAGTAGAAAGTCAGCATTCGCGTACAGCTATTATGTCACTTAAGGCCCCGCCACACGTGCCGGTTGTGCCCCGATTTTGAAGCCGATTCCGATCTGATTGCGATCGGATGACGTCAATTATCCGATCCGGTCCCAATCGGCTGGGAATCGGGTGTCTAGAACCTGATCTATTTTTCCGATCCGAATCGGTCCCGATCGTAATCTTCAACCAATCAGAGCACGTCTCGCAAAGCATGTCGTGTCAGTTTGCAAATGGCGGAACACGCCTGTTGTGATCAGTACCACCGCCGTTGCTGATGTTTCGCACGCCTCTTTCCGAATTTGATGCAAAACTGCTGATAATGCAAGCACATCATCATCACTGTCAAAACTAGCAGCCATTTTGCAGAACAGGTACGACTTTGATCTTCAGTTCATACCGGTCGGCTAAAAAAAAGTCGGGGAATGTGTGGCAGTGCACACGTTTTTGCAGTCCGGTCCGATCACCCACCGATTCGAAACTGATCGGGAATCGGCCTCAAAACCGGGCATGTGTAGCGGGGCCTTTAGTCACATTATATAGCTAGTGACATCGCGCGTGTTCTTCATGTTTGCGCATACATTTACGAAGTTGTTTTTGCCGTTAAAAGTACATGTATTTGAACCCTGTAGATAAATATAAATATGAATTCAATATGCACGCATAGTAAACGTTTTATATCATTTCGTTAATAGCGATTATAATGTAGAACGTTGTTTTCGTCGGCTTTAAACCTCGCTTATTAAAACCAAAACTGTCCTCCCTCATATTGAGTGTACACTGTTGATCGTTAACTGGTAACAACAACAACAAACAAAAAAAGAAAAAAGGTCATTGACAGTCATCGCCCAATGTGCAAAAGGCCATCAAGCGGCCATCGGCCGCTGCTGGATCGTGCACGGCCGTGCGCGGGCCAACGGCGGCCGACATCGGCCCGATGGCCTATTGCGCATTGAATATGCATGTCAGTGCAGTTTGCAGATTGTCTCTATTGCGGAAAGCTAAAAACAAATGACTGTTTAACTGTTTGTTCCTCCAATATTATAAGAATTGGATAGGCTTATATGAATGGCAATGCGCAATGCTAAATGTAGGGAGGGAGGGGGGGGGGGTTACAGTGCTAATGTTAACCCTTCGATTGTCGGTAGCGTTTTTTTTACAGGAATCATCGCGACAAAAAGCGCTGCCGACAGTCAAAGGGTTAAAATAGGGCGTATATGATGCGGAGACAACAGGGAAATGGTAAAGACAGCTCATATTTACATGACGCCGAATTAAAATTTGACAGAAAATAATTTCCTGGTTTATGTATGTAAGGCGTCGAATACGTACTCGGTTGTTTCTAAATATGACTTGGGGAAATAATAATTTGTCTTGTCGGATTTCCGTGTATCAATGTTCGGCAAATACGATCGACTAACTTAATTATATTCTCGAACATCTTCCACTTTCCAGCGAGTAAAAGGTCCTCGGACGGAATTTTACATCAGCTAGCCTGCGCGGTGCGAACGCGAATTAAGAGGAGGACGTGGGGGGGGGGGGGGGGGTTGGGGTGGGGGGGGGGGGGTTGGCAAGGGCAGTTTCTGCAGTCATTGCGTAAACCAGTATTTCTGGGCTCATGATGGGCTCATGATGAAGCCGGTTATACAAAACACAACCTGACAAGATAAACATATCATGCTGTTGCAAATATAGCGCGTGCTTTGCATGGTAATCTTTGACAGCTTGTTGCAATCTTTGATGTAACCCGCTCAGTGCTAGCTGACTGAGACTGTGTTTCTGCAATCTTCGTCGATACAAGACCAAAACACAATTGATGTCCCAGGAACGTGGATTCAAAGTGGTGTCAGCAAGAGGCCTAGATCCTCATGAGCCCTATCAACTGCGGCGGCTCATGAGGATCTATACCTCGTGCAGTTTGGTGGTGTTCAAATTATCTGGGCACTGAATTGGTTAAAGTAGTGTGCGCTTGTGTGTATGTTGGAGAGTGTGCTCAGTGCATTGTGTGTGCGCAAAGAGTTCATTTTTTTCTTCTTCTGGAGAACAGCGCTTTATAAGAAAAACGTTTTATTATTATTATTATTATTATTATTATTATTATTATTATTATTATTATTATTATTATTATTACTATTATTATTATTATGTTCATGCAATTTTTCCACTTCGGAGTCTTTCCACTAAAAAAAAAAATACATTAAAAGGTACACAAACCAAGGGGAATCATTAAAAGGTAGATTTGATGGGACAACGAAATGCGATCTGTGTCAGATGGCATTGAATAGATTAAGCCCAGGGCCGGACCCAGGGGGGGGGGGTTACCTGGGTTCCGGACCCCCCCCCCCTCTCAACTAAAAAAAAAAAAAAGGCTTTTTCAAGGTTCAGATTGCACCAGACTGCACCATTTTGCATCCTTGAAAAAAAATTAGAAGGCTCTGTGCCTAGAAGGCTCGGCGCTTCGCGCCATCGCTTTATACTGAATCTGTAATCCCCCCCCTCGACTTTTCCCAGGTCTGGCCCTGAAGCCCGAGTATGCTTTCACACAGGGACGCGCGAGAGGAGGTATGGCGCATGTACATTTAAGGAGGTAAATGTATAGCCCAACGATACTCCGGAAATAAAATATTCAGAAGTGATATGGCCACGCTAGGCCCACCCCAACCCTCTTTTACCCCCATCCAAATACCCCGGGTGCCTAGGCCACTGATTAACCCGTTCAGTGTCATCTGACCCAAATTGTGTTTCTACAATTTTCGTTAATGCAAGACCAAAACCCCTAGCTGTCCCAGGAACATGGATTCAAAGTGGTGTCAGCAAGAGGCATAGATCCTCATGAGCCCCCGCGACTGCGGAGCACATGAGTATCGATGCCTCTTGCAGTTGGTTGGTGTTCAGATTTTCTCGGCACTGAACGGGTTAAGCCATGTTTAACTCATTCAGCCCGGCGCGCGTATTTCCCGAATTTTGGAGGCGTCATCTAACGACTATGCTCTTGTTGTAGGAGATGGATCGACCATGATAATTCAAGGGCAGTGCCAGATTAGCTTGGCGCCGATAAGCGCCAAGCTAATCTGGCACTGCCCTTGAATTATCATATTCGATCCATCTCCTGCTGTAGTGCGTCAGGGATGAATGGGTTAAGTTAACCTCTCTCTCTCTGCTCACCTTGCCACCCCCCCCCCCCCCTCCCGTCCGCCCTCCGCCGCCCCCCCCCCCCCCATTAACACGTTACCCAGACCTTATCGTGTCACCCAGTCCTGTTATAGGACACATTTAGGCTCCAGACCAAAAAGGTGACTGCCAAGCGTGTAAATGCAAAGAAGTAGGCCTACCCAACGGAGAAAGAAACACGCTTAGAAAAGACGGGTACAACACAATTTATTAATATTTCGGGTAAATACCCTTTGTCAAAATAGACAAACAAACAGTGAGATCAGCCGCTACTTGTCTTCATTCGCAGAAGGAATGTGGCTCCGCCCGTCATTTGTCAGGAACGTCCGCAGGTTGTACGTTATGCGTGGTAGCAAAGTGGATGTGTGCTATACTAAGAAGCTTCGTACAGCGGGCCACAAGCTCTTCGTCCACTGCAGCAGGTAAATCAAATAAAATGAGCCTGTCAAGGCTGCTTTGTTGTAATACATTATTACAGTGGTTTTTTTTTTTTTTTTTTTTTTTTTTTTTTAATGAACTCTCGACTGACCTATCGGGAAGCGCTAGAAGTCACTGGAAGAAGCCATAACAATATATTGCATCAACACAAACTTGATGTGGGCCTCTGGGTTCAAATTGCTTCTTGATTTCAACCTGTTTTATTTGAAGTCATTGCTATGCACTTAAGTTCTTTTTTCAGCTTTCTAATATCACTTATTTCATCAAATTTTAGCGCTTAGCTGCCAGTGGACGCACTGGGGCACTCATCCGGCTAACTTAACACCCTTGTACATGCACAAGAGGATTCTTGCACAAGAAGGTTCATGATTGTATATGGATTATGTATCAGGAGCGGAGATGTCGCGTGATCGCCTCCTGTTGGCAGTTCTGCTGCTAGCTGGGACAGAGGCGTACTTCTTTGAGTCTGGCTACAGTCATCACTACACGTACTGGGCTGAAAACTCGCTGTTTGGAAGAAAAAAAACCCCGTCACTACGGCCCTTAAGGTACTCACTGATGGATGGATGGATGGATGGATGGATAAATGGGTGAGTGGTTGGGTGCCGGGGTGGGTGGATGAATGGATGAATAGATGGATGGACGGACCAACGGACAGATGACTTGATGATTGATTGATTGATTGACTGGATGTATTGATTGATTGATGGACTGATTGATTCATTCATTCATTTGTTCATTCATTCACTTACCTACTGACTTACTGACTGACTGACTGATTCACGCATTCATTGAGAGGAAAATTAATGTAAAAAATATATCGGTCTTCTACTCGAATAGCGTAACTTACATGTCGATCCATCTTGCAAATTGCACCAGGGGCGGATCAGTTACCTCGAGAGGGGTGGGGGCGCGGGGGTCCAACTTTTTGATTGGGACCTTCAGCCTCACACAAGAGGGCTCCCGACGCTAGACCTTCTTCCAGTGGCCGAAAAATCAAACAAAGAGGGGAGGGGTGAGGAGGGGGGGGGGGAGAGGAAGAAGGCGTGTGTTTGTTAACACTCGCCAATTCCCCAAATATCAAACAACGGGTGGTGGTGGTGGGGAAGGGAGAGGGGGGGGGGGTTGTGTGTGTTTGTGTGTGTGTGGAAACTCGCCAAAAATTTAAATAGGGAGGTGAGGGGTGATCCGAACACACCAAAAAGCGACTTTCTTATAGCATTTTGAACAATCTTGAGACTGGAGGAGGATAGGGGGGGGGGGAGGTCCGGAACCTCTAGGACCCCCCCCCCCCCCCCCCCCCCCACAATATCAGTGTCTGTGCACGTACAGTATTTGTAGTGCTCAACAGTTGTAATATGTATATATGTACCTTGAATGAATCATTGGCGTAGGAACGCAGTGCGCCAGGTATCGCAATGCCACAAAGCGTCCAAACATACAGAGTGCCCATGCACGCAGAATATCTTTTGGCCATACCTCACGTGTTCCTGAGCGTTATACGTTCCCTTGGCCCACTCTTCGTAATTATGTACAAGTGTACGTAGGTAATATAATCCTCCTTGACCATATAATGTTGCAGCGAGGATGCTGGAAGGGCTAATAGGGCCATAGCTCTTTTGACAATTAAACCTTCCTCTATTCCCGCTCCTCTATTTGTTGATGCGGACATTTGGCAAAATCTACTCAAAACATCTTACTGTGCCATTGTTAATAGTATTCCGTCGAGCAGTTTTTAAGTCCCTTCTATTATTGAAGGGACTTTTAGGACGGGTCGCGGTGATGCGAATTTAATAGCATGTCCACGATGTCAAAGGCGGGCAGGCTAAACCTCTAACAGATGAAGTATCAAGATAAAAATTACGTCATGCCTAGTATCGCTAACCTCGCTGCTGAACGTACATTTGGCGCGAAGCGCCGTATGTGCGTATGTATGTATGTATGTATGTATGTATGTATGTATGTATGTATGTATGTATGTATGTATGTATGTATGTGCGTATGTATGTATGTATGTGTGTGTGTGCGCATGTATGTAAACAAGAGAATTTCCGATATTTTTGTACACACAAGCTTGAAACTTGGCGAAATACTTTCTTAAGTGGGTGGCTAAGAAAGATTCCGAGTATATTATAATTGAATGTCTCATTGAAGACATAAACAACCGTTTAAATTAAGTCGGTTAACCCAGATTAGAGTCCGTAATTTTTGTCATATTTACTTAAACATTTGCATATAGCTAGTTTGGAGAAAAAACATTGAATGAGTTCGTTAGCCAGCTTTGTATCCTTTCAACTTCTTTAGTAAAAAAAATTCAGAAAAGAATTAAAACACTAAAAAAACTTTACTTCTAGAGAAAGTCAGACAGTCCCGGTGACGTAAAAGAGGCAACTCCGTCACCACGCAGACACTGACATAATACTCTAGATATGACGTCATTCTCTCTCTCTCTCTCTCTCTCTCTCTCTCTCTCTCTCTCTCTCTCTCTCTCTCTCTCTCTCTCTCTCTCTCTCTCTCTCTCTCTCTCTCTCTCTCTCTCTCTCTCTCTCTCGTATCCAGTGATACGAATGTAACCTCTGATTCTTACACTCTTGAAGAGAGAGATTACGTCGCATCAATCATGAACAGAACTTTACAAAGACGTTTACGCGATAACCAGAGAAACACAGGATTTGAGAAATGCGTTTTGTACAAAACAAATCAGCAAGAGCACTTGTTGTGCAGAAGTGATGACATAACAGTGGTCTTGGACTGTGAGAATGGTTCTGTGTGTCACTGGTTCATCCATCAAAGAAAAAAGCTGATGAGTGACTATGAACAAAAGGTGCAAGAGAACATTTGCCGCTGGACTGCCTTAGATCCAAATGGTAACTACCAAGAGTGTTTTGAGAGGGCGCTGATCGAGTTGGAGAATATACGTTCCATGGTTCGTCACCTCCTGGGTTAACATTCTGACTGACTCGGTGCTTGATTTGAAGCCTAGCCTGACTGATGACGACTGTCGCATTGTTGCTGACTTTTAGCTAATAGAATAACCGATTCCTAACATGGACTTTTACCTTGTTGGATGAGACCTCATTTCGGTGTTTTCATTTCTTGTCGAATATTTTCGATTTTTTCCTCCCCATCCCACTGTTCCCCCATTGCAATGGGCCGTCGGCCTGAGCAATAAACATCGTTCGTTCGTTCTCTCTCTCTCTCTCTCTCTCTCTCTCTCTCTCTCTCTCTCTCTCTCTCTCTCTCTCTCTCTCTCTCTCTCTCTGACACACACACGCAAACATATGCGCATCTCCAGGAAGAATAGATCCTCATGCACCCTCCAGGCTCATGAGGATCTATGCCTGCTGGAGATGTTTGGAGCGCGTGCGCACGCACGCACTAACACGCACACACACATCAACGCGCTTTCAGAAGAGCATGCAGGTGACCCGTGTACTTAGTATATTATGTAGCTAGGTAAAGTCAATCTGCTTTCACACAAATTATAGCAAGACTGAAATTGTACCGTGAAGTTCTAGATTTGTCACCATTTTCTCAAGCCTATTAAGCGGAAGTGAAACTCATATCACGTAAAAACGAAAACTTACGTCATGACAAATGACGTTTGACAAATCAATGGCGCGTATGTCCTGCGCCCCTTATAGAACTCACTGATGCATTGGCAGATCTGCGAGACTTTTGCAATAGGAAATAATTCAACATCAGAATCAGGTCAAAGACAAAAGATAGAGACCATTGACAGCGAGGACAGGTCTCATATAGAAGGGACTTTGTGTGTTATGGTTCATCCCATCTTGTTTTCTATGCTTGTTGTTGTTGTTGTTGTTGTAATGTATCTATGTTTTGTACAGTTTCAGATACACCACTTGAACGATACAGAGAATGGACATCGTCTTCACTCGCTCACTGTTGACAGTCTGGTGCAGTTTGTTAAGGATGGACAAGGTATGAAAATACCTCCATGTGAAATCATGTTCTGTGAGATGCAAAGTTATCCAACCTTTTACTGTCGGATCATATTAAGAAACTGAGAAACGCCCAAAATGCAAGAGGCATAGATTATCATGAACACCCGCATATGCGGGGGCTCATGGGAATCTATGTCTCTTGCAGACCTTGGTGACTGGTCTCATATCCGGGTACCGCAGATAGGTAGGATAAACAGCAGTGACTATGAGTCGAGACGGTCTCAGGGCGCATCAGTTCAATCCGTTGGCAGTCAAATAGTATAGGCTAGTCACTTAATATGTATTTCAACTCTTTCCCTGCCAGTTGCTTGGTAGGGAATGATGTCGCTGAAACCACGGCAAGTTACTTCCTGTTCGCGCTGCGTGCATAAGGCGTACAAATATTAACGAGGCCAGCAGAAGACATATCACAGTTATTTGTGTTAGTGTTACAGATCATCGATATCTTCTGCGTAAACGAGGGGGTGAGGGGAGATGCCGGTTGGATGGGGGTGGGGGGGGTGGGGGGTGGGGGGGGGGGTGATTGAGGATATATGCTTGCTTCCTACATTGTTGGGATATTGTTAGGCTTACACCACCGCAGAATGGGTTATTGGATACATATAGAGTTTATAATTATTTTCGGCATTGACAGATCCCAACTGGTAAAATAAATCTCTGCACAGCACATTGTAAACATTTTTGTATATGTAAGCATACTGTATGTAAAACTATGCTATTGCTGATATCGGTGTATTATCTTTTCAGTAACTAACTACCCTCTTAAGTGGGATCTTAAAAAGCGTGAGTATGACAGAAGTCTCAAGTTGAACAGACGATTTCCGGAAATCAGAAGTAGGTTAAAATTATTACTGTCTAGACATTAACAGTCGATTAAAAGCCCCGACAAACAGGAGATATGGCATGTTTGTCCGGGCGTTGGTTTTTTTCACTTACATAGCTTGTTTTAAATCTTCACAACATGCGCCATTTTGGCCTACTTCTGATTTGCGAACGTCTGTTAACCTGTGTGTTACTGTAAATGTGGATGGACCGTTATTGTTCTAAGCCTACAGACGCCACGCCATTCTGGTTGATTTATTTCCTGACACAACGAGCATGCATGTGCGATGTTCATTATTTTATACTAAAGTTCCAAATAACAGACCAGCACACATACATGCAAATGTATTACAACATACACTCGATTCATTGGTTTTGACAATTAACTCCTTCAGCCCGACGGCCGTATTTCCCAATTTTTGGAGGCGTCATCTAATGACTATGCACCAGTTGCAAGGAAATGGATCGATCATGATAATTCAAGGGCAGTGCCAGATTAGCTTGGCGCCGACAGGCGCCAAGCTAATCTGGTACTACCCTTGAATTATCATGGTCGACCCATCTGCTGCTGTAGTGCGTCAGGGCTGAATGGATTAACCCTTTGGGTGTCGGCAGCGCTTTTTGTCCTGAAGGAATCACCGAGGGGCAAAAGCTGCTACCGACAGCCAGTCGTGAAAATTTAAATCATGTATCTTAAGATTTCTACGCGCTTGCAGTAAAGAAACCAATGAAAACATGACAACTTGCTCATTGGTAACACATTAAGAACAAACACATACATTGTGTACCCATTTATTAGCACTGAATAAATCTGCCCTGTTACAATTCATGCATTTATTTATCATCCCTGAAGCTTCTTGTTTGTGGTGGACGAGAAAGGCACCGTGACCTTAGTCCACTGTCACCCTGAGGACCACAAGGAATTTGTTTTCATCAAGAAAGCCATGGTCAGCGTCTTCTCCGTACACGTCAAGGTCAGGGACACAGACAGAGATGCTTGTAGATACAGACAGATCTCCAAATAAGCAAAGACAGAGACATTCAAACATATTATAGACATATAAACATCGAGAGACAAACATCCAAAGAAACTGATATACAGGCAGGCAGACAGACAGACAGACATATACAGAAAGACGAACGGTAAGACAAATAGCTATACACATAGACAAGCAGGCAGACTGACACACACAGAGACAAGCAGGCAGACTGACACACAGACAAAACAGTCCGTAAGATAAAGAAACATGTACACACACACACACACACACACACACACACACACACACACACACACACACACACACACACACACACACACACACAACACACACACACACACACACACACACACACACACACAGAGGCTTGCAGACACACAGACACGACACATATAATATGAATAATTAGTATAATTTGTTATTGAATAACTGCACGAGATATGCATGTTCAGATGATCAGAGAAAATAAAACATACACAAACAGTAGGGTCAATAACTTACCCCCCCCCCCCCCCACTCCCCACCCCCACCCCCCTCCTCTTCCCCTTCATCTCCACTCCATTACCTTATAGATCTTCCTATGGCTAAATCAATCTCAACTCTATAAACCGTCGTGAATACATCTTTTATGCGCACTGAGAGTTGTATTTCGTGTGTGCTGATGTGTGATTTTGGACCCTACGGCTTGAAGCAGTAAAGTACAAAATCACAGACCGGCAAATCTTTTTTTGTACAGGTGGAGGAGAGTGGGGACCAATGGAGCTACACAGTTCAAGAAAAGATCACCTTGGTGAGGCCCATATAGTTTACAACCCTTCACGGTTGAAAACAGCCATACTTCGTATCATAAAACGTTGCAGCCCTCTGTCAAGATCTAATAAGGGGGATCAATTTCACTAGTGTCCGGGCTCTTGAAATGATCGTTTTCAGCAGAATCGCCACGGTTTGTTAACGGTGGCGATTCGGGTGAAAACGGTCATTGAGCTCTAAGGTCAATGACAGTAAATTTGGAAGTTCCCATCAACAATACGATGGAATTCAAGGGACAGATTAATGCTATTAAATTCGGCCCAACTCGACCCATCCTAAAAGTCCCATCTATAAATAGAAGGGACTTAAAATACGGAATCGATGGAGGCGGAGGACAAAAGGGAGTGTGTGTGTGTGTGTGTGTGTGTGTGTGTGTGTGTGTGTGTGTGTGTGTGTGTATGCGTGTGTGTGTGTGTGTGTTGTCAGCCATGTCTTTCGTGTGAAATATAGGCAAATAAAGTAGGCAACTTGATGAGTGGCAAATTTTTATATTAAGAAGACAACACTTTCGTTTCAAATTCTGCTTGTCATCGAGCCCCAAAATCACAGACCGGCACACACTTGATTCTGTGTCAACCGCCAAGATGTCAAATCACTAAATGCATCAAATTTCTCTTTGACACTTTTGCTGTCTAAAAAGTTATGAAAATGGAATTAAGCATGGCGCACGCAGGTGCGGGGGTTTAGGAAGATCAATGATGTCAGCTTGCTTCGTTTTGCATATCTGTCCCTTGGACGCCTGCGAATGTTAAGCGTTAAATTTGCAATGACTTAATGTGACCACTGGCGGAGAAGGAATTTAAATTTTGCATTTGTGTGTATGGCAGGTCGCAATCCGCTTAGCGTTTGATATCCCTGTGCGACATGACATGAGACAAGTCCTCCGGAGAAATGCTCAAAACAAACTTCTCGCTCATGGGATTGTCAACGCTACGTTTGACGATGTAAGTTATTTCAGCCACACCTTGCACATGATAATGCGATGGGAAGCATTTGCAAGTGGCACATCTGAAATCCAACCAGGGTGCGTTGTCGTTGGATCAGTGTTATAAGAACCATGCAGCCCTCTTTGGACGTGATAAACATTTTGTTTATGAAAAATGGCCTGAAAATCAACATGACTAAAACTCTGTAAATGAAAAGCTAGTACTTTGAAGTATAGCGACTATATTGAATCAATATACACACTGTAATATCAGTTGATACTAATATACAGGCTTTTACCTCTTTGTCCATAATTTAATGGACAAAAGAATGGCTTGAAAGTCGTGCATAATGCAGAAAATCTGCTGAATGAAAAAGTTCTCATTTCGCATTTATTTGTATAATTCAAAATTTCTTTGATCGATTTAAAACATATTAAACCGTTCAGTGCAGATTGTATTTGTTACGTGGTGAAGTCGTAGTCGTAGTATGATAAACACACCAGACGCACGCACGTAAGGTTCTTTTAAATGAACTTCATTCAGCTGCAAGCTGTCACACGTGGCTTAAGGATGTAGACAATACTGGAGTAACAGTTCCAAAAATATTTTAATTCAGACAGCGATGCGATCTCCACACAATGCATTCCCAAATGCACCAACACTGATACAACGTGTCTTCTTCAAATGTCAACACTGGCGACACAAAGTTCCTCACACAACGTACACCACCGTTACGCTGCGTCTCTCACAATGTACACCCTATACGGGCCACGTACCTACGATAAACTGTGTCCCTACAACTGACAATGCGTGACGATGTACACACGTGCTTCCTAGCACCAACTTTATATAGTGAAACAACTTTCTAGAATAATCCAAGAAAATAATACAACGCAACCAATCAGAACGAAACACGTAATTGAAACTCATAAATATTAATAAAGAAAGAATTTTCTAGAATAACTACAATAGGCTACAAAAATTCGGCTACTAATTTCAGCCCCAAATCCTAGTGTGTAATCATATCACACAAAAGTATGGAAGGCAGTTCACGATCTAGCCGGAATCTTTCCAGAAGTTTCACAATCTTTAAAAAAACATACCGACTGGCTGCCAACTTCACGCGCACAGAAAACAACTATGACTATTTGAGCGTCTATAAAACAGTGTACCGAAATGTTGTCTACACCTCTGACGACACACGTACGCGGTCACTAGACAGCGCGACCTGCTCGAAGGTTCTAATCTATACTCCGCGAATCTACGCAAAACAAAGATCGACCGCTATTCTCCGCGCGACCTTGCTATAAGCTTCCGGTTAAACTTAGCATAATAACAATGCAAATTCCGCTCTACGCGCGAACGAAAGAAAATCTTACTAAAAAGGTACGTGAATAGTAACCATGATAGCTCAAATAAATATCGGATCGTTTCCTACGATTAACACATGTATGCTCTCACAGGACAACACAACCACAATCGTAACAGTATTTCTGCATTCTTTGTCAGTCGATCAACACCAATATGTCCTAGCCTTCCCAGGAACGTGGATTGAACGTGTCAGCTAGAGGCATAGATCATCATGAGCCCCCGCAGTCGTGGGGGCTCATGAGAATCTGTACCTCTTGCAGTTGCGTGATATTCAGATTTTGGGGGCACTGAACGGGTTAAGCAGCCAGTAAAGGCGCGTCTCATCTTGAAGAAACGAAAGAGAGACCACGTTACGCCTCTACTGAAGCAGCTGCACTGGCTGCCCGTCAAATTCCGTTGCCAGTACAAAATTGCAGTTTTCGCCTATCGGCATTTTGACGGATCTCTCCCGCCGTACCTCTCTGCCAAGCTGTCTGCCTATCAGCCATCACGCACCCTCCGTTCCTCCAGTGAAAAGCTGTTAAAAATCCCGAAGCTCAACATAATAACTGTCGGGGAGCGTTCTTTCACCTTTTTCGCCCCAAGTGTGTGGAACTCGCTGCCAACGGAAATGCGGAATCTGCCCACATTGTCACAGTTCAAGGCTCACTTAAAGACTTTTCTTTTTTGTCGGGCATTTAACACTTAGCTCATATTTAGCTAACTGTTGACTGACTGCCACCTATTCTGATCCCAGAGGAAGTGAATGTAAGGTGTGGGGAAGGGATGGGGTGGTTTAAAGTAGTGTATAATTGTGCGTGTGTGTCTGAGAGAGAAAGGGTGTGCTGTTGTGCATGCGCAGTAAGTCCAGTGTTTTCCTGGAGAACGGCGCTATACAAGAACTATGTATTATTATTATTATTATTAAAGGAAATGTGTCACTACTTGTTTCTTTTTTCTGTTTCTCTGCAGGTTCCTCTAGACTAGAAGTCAACGCTGTGGGTCACATTTCTGCCCAGCACTTAAGGCCTTTTTCTGTTGTTCTTTGTTTACTTGTTTTTAAACAAAAAACTGATTTCAGAACTTTAACGATTTTACGATTTGTTTATCGTGTATCAATCTGATCAGTTTTTGGGGCGCGGATGACTTCTCATTCACAGATGTACATGGTTCCGGCTGGCCTGCACTAACGAGGAAGACGCGTTGGTTCTCACGAGCTCCAGCAGCGTGTAGTGGCCAATGAGAATCAATGTCTCTCGCCGACTAGACAGAAATGAACCCGACTGTGACTGATCAGTGACTGTACTTGCATGCTGGGAAATTGCACATTGTATGATATAATTATCTTCTAGCTTACCTCTTATTTCTCACTCTGTTTCTTTTTAGTTGATACCATGCTAAACACAAAGAATTTTGCCCAGAGCAATGATCTGAAATCTTGAATTTTATGAATAAATATTTTTCCCAAAATTTCAGTATAACTGGACCAGACTAGGGATATCTGCGAACATGCAATCAATGCAAAGACAGCGCGTGCGAATTGGTTGCACTTCAGTCTTGCTCGTTTGTCAAACGATCAGATTATAAACAATAGTCGATTTCCGGAAATCAGAAGTAGGTCGAAATTACACGAGTTTTGACGAAAACAGTGCATTAAAGTAGGACAAACATGTAATATCGCATGTTTGTCATGGCTTTTAATCCACTGTTTTCGTAGAAACACGTGCAATTTTGACCTACTTGTGATTTCCAAACATCGTCTATTGGGTCCATCTCGGCCTGCAGGAGGCAAACATGCTCATAGGTTTTCTTGCAGATGTATAGTGAATTTTATTATTTTTCAACCCAATTGTGCATGCAAGCACAGGTAGTGTTAACAGTATACGGGTGTCCGCATGCACAAAGGCGTTGACCCCTTCACTGCCGAGAAAAAGTGAACAAGATTCAGCTGCAAAAGAAATAGATTTTCATGAGCCCTCGTGAATGCGGGGGCTCATAAGGATCAAGTTCTCTTACTGAGACCAGTTTGTATCCGTGTTCCTTGGACGGTGTTAGCTTCTGGTCGTTCAAAGAACCACAATTTCAGAAACAAACATGTACGTACAGCGAACCTACAGTGGCAGGGAAGGGGTTAATCCGATTGTGGTTTGCCCCTTCACTGTCAGTGGACGCGGATTGTGTTGTTAAAATCATCGTAAACGTGAGAAATCCCCAGCCGTCAAAGAAACAGGGATACACAATGGTTTTAACAAGAGGCATAGATCCCCAAGAACCCCCGCAACTGCGGGGGTGCTTGTTGATCTATGCCTCTTGCAGTACCGGTTGGGTGGTGTTCAAGTTTTCTAGGCAGTGAAGAGATTAGAACAATCACATTTTTCAGTATTTGTTGAAGAGACCGAAATGGAAAGTGTCCTCCATTTCGCAACTGTTACAAAAGATGGATTCATACTGATGATGTGGGACGTGCACATTATTCGGGCACTTAATCTGAACTAAATGTGGCAGTGATATTCTATATATAGTATTTCGAAAACTACGGATTCGTAGAACATTAAACTTAAACTGAGCATACACCAGACTCGTTTGTTGGTTTTTATTGACCGTACACGTGTGACGGTGTGTGCTTACATGGTTTTGCGCATACGCGCACACGCACACACACACACACACACACACACACACACACACACACACACACACACACACACACACACACACACGTATTACACGCGCGCACGCTTTGGTATCAAAATTATTGATATTAATTGCGAGTAACACAGCAAAAATACAAACGCATGTATGCAACATCGACAGAAAGAGAGATTCTGAAAAAGGTCGGTTCAGTAATAGGTATTACTGTAGTTGTAAGCTATTCAAAGTTTGGAAGCAAAGTTTAAAAGCAGATCAAAATAATCATATCAAATTTGCAAAGGACACATACAATTAAGAGAATGTCTCATGAATACCTCAACAGCTGTATACATCTCTACTCATCCACGTCCTGATACATTAGCGATTTATTTACAGTTGTGCATTCCGCGCCCCATAACACTAACAATGGCGTTAAAGTGCAAATCTTTGATACCAAAAGCATAAAGATAAAACAGGCTGAGTCATATCACTAGTATACAGGAACAGTCATTAGAGCTTTTACAAATAGCAGAAAACACAGAAACACGTAAGCCTTTTAACTTGAATTTTCTGGTTTGGGGGTTGGTGCGTATAACTGCATGTCAATAAATTTCAGACTAAACTCAATTTAAATATTTATACATTTTTCATTTTTATTTTTTTATTTATTTAATTTTATTTATTTATTTTATTATATTCTTTTTGCTACTGCAGACAAATGTATCCCATTTGCAACGTGGAAACTAAGTTTTGCAATCTTTGTGCTAACACAAAATGCCTTCTTATGGAGTGTTTTAGTGGTAGGTGTCTTCTAGTGGCCGTAAAAGTACCATCTTCCACGGAAACTCTCCACGAATTTGACAGTAAATATTGTCAAATAACTGATATGATGTCTGTCAGTGAAATAAGAGTTTGGAAAGTCCGTATGAAACGCACGTAAAGGTTTAAAATCCTCAAGGATTTTAAACCTTTACCGTGCGTTATAATTGGAATTTCCAAACGCTTTAATAGCTGGCAGACACATATGTCGTCTTCTTTTCTCTGCGCTTAGTGTATAACACGTACACGTTAAAAAGATTTCTAGTGGTCAATACGACCAGGTCACACGCCAAACAAAACCAATGATGTGAAAACGTAGGTCACTGGCGTGGCTGGCCGTGGCTCAAGACATCATGTAATCTAGTGTGAACGTATTCAGTAAGTCCATATCTCCGCTTTGTGAACAGTTATAAATTATACACGTTTAATTATACACGTTTAAACAACATCCTGACGAAAGCACACAATGGGATACACATGTTTTCGTATTGTCGTTAACGTACTTGCATAAAGTGTATTAAAATGGTATGTCTTTTTCACAAAGCACTCACGGAAGCTTTAAACGAAATACAGAATAAGTAGAATGTTAGCAAGGAGCCAAGCTAATCTGGCACAACCATTGAATTATATGGTTTATCTCCTGCTGTCGGGCTTTGGGGCTAAATGGGTTAAGCAATGGATTGTTTTTGGCATCCTGTCTCGGAAGACAATGGAGTATATGCGCTTGCTGGGTCAGTCACTGGAGTGACCTCTCCAGGGCGCAAGCCTGGGCAAAGTGTATGGAGATCATGGGGTGCCCAGTCGTCAAGATCCCCCTCTCGGCCTCGCTGATGTATCCAAAGGAATGCAAAGCAGTACGTTTGGCACCAGTTTGGCTGCAGGAGCTGCCAGAACAGTGCGTGAATACAGGCAACTGTCTGCCTTCGGGGCTCCACTCCTGATTTGAAGGGTTTACTCCCCCACATTTGGCCGTTGGATCCAACCTGATCTCCTCCGTCCTCTAGCCGTTGGCTGTCAGAAACAGCTCATCCGCGGATTGAATCAACTGGCAATTCTCAAATCACCGAGCGAAAAGTGCTTGCCGCACAAATTAAATTGTCACCTGACCAGTTTTCCCACGTATCATGAACAATGACGTTGATGACTGTAGTTTCAAAAATAGATTACAAATACAGTATATACTTAAAGAGCAAATACAAATACCACAGCATTTCGTGATCATTGTTTGATGCCCGATCGATGGCCAATGTTGGATTGGAAGCTCAGGCATGCGGCGAGTTTCTGCTTCTAGCCCATTGATTCCAGCATAGCACATTTGACCAAAAGGCCAGAAGTTCGATTTTGAAATGAAGTTTGCAAGCTCTCTCTCTCTCTCTCTCTCTCTCTCTCTCTCTCTCTCTCTCTCTCTCTCTCTCTCTCTCTCTCTCTCTCTCTCTCTCTCTCTCTCTCTCTCTCTCTGCGGATGTTAGAGCCGCGCCATCGCTTAAAACTTACAAGACCAAGCTGCTCAAACATATAGACAAAACTTAATTTTTCCTTTTATTTTTTATTTCTATTTTTATTTTTACATGTAGCACTCCATGCCTTATGCGGCATTTCACGGATAGTCTGCATTCTCTTCTGACATTTATATTTATGAACGCATGTAATATACCGCTGGCATTCCAGCAAGCCGCATTATGTAATATCCGTGACCCCATGGACTCGGCTGGCCAGACGGGATGCCGCCGATAGACCCAGCATTGGGCGCTCGCGCCGCGTGGACCGCGTCGACCCGCGCGCGCGATGATTGCGGGATCGCTATACATTACTTTTACTGAAGACTATAGCATCTAGCTGTGCGCGGTTTAGTGGTGCGGGGAGGCCGCTATCGCGTGTGTGTGCGGGTGTGTGTTTATCTGTGTGTGAGTGTGCAAGTGTATGTGTGTGCACGCGCGCATCCCTACGTGCTTGCACACACACGCGCGCGCGTGTGTGTGTGTGCCAGTGCGGTGTGTGTGTGTGTGTGTGTATGCCTGTTGTATGTTTGTTTGAGTGAGTCGTGTTGATTTTTATGATGAGAACAATAGCGGTTTTATGTACAAAATCCTTTATACTTTTTATATTTGCTGTAGTATAGTTTTAAGTGATAGGATGTATGTGTACATGATATACTGATGTGTGTGTGTGTGTGTCAGTGTGTGTGTGTGTGTGGAGGGTTGTGCAGGCTTGGCTTGGCGCCTGTACGGGCTACAAGCTAATCCGGCACAAACCTGTGCACGCGGCAATTGCACACCGGCGCGCGTGTGTGTGTGTTAAGAGAGTGATTTCATGTACGTTATTTTGTTTTGTAGTGTGTAGCAAGGACAAGAATGAAAACAGGTCTGCGCACCTATTCTTTTGTCCTTGGAAAATAAAGTTTCATTCATTCATTCATTCATTCATTCATTCATTCATTCATTCATTCATTCTCTCTCTGTCTGTCTGTCTGTCTGTCTGTCTGTCTGTCTCTCTCTCTCTCGCTCTCTCTCTCTCTCTCTCTCTCTCTCTCTCTCTCTCTCTCTCTCTCTCTCTCTCTCTCTCTCTCTCTCTCGCGTGCTTGGAATCATCATTGATGACAAACTGTGTTGGCAAAGCCATATTACCAAAGTGTGTAAAACAATATCAAAAATCTTATTCTTACTGTCAAAATTAAGATTGTTTACTAACGAACCAACAAGGAAACGTTTTTACTGTGCCCATATTCAGCCACATTTGGATTATGCCTCCTCAGTTTGGGATGGGAGCAGTGATGCTAATCTCAAAAGGATGAATTCGCTCCACAGGCGGACAATCAAATTAATCGTTGACAGACCCATGCAAGTCATTAGTACTGACTACAAGTTCAAGCTGCTGGATATCCTACCACTTGACAAGCAGTTCATTTATAATAAGTTGATACACATGCGCAAAATCACCCTCTCAGACTCACCAGCCTATCTCTCTAATTTTTTCGCACTTGCCCACAGAGCTAGTCGAACATCAGGGAACAATCTGTTAGTACCAAGGCCCCGCTTAGATATTTACAAGACGTCCCTCTCCTACTCTGGTGCAAAATTATGGAACACAATTCCTGCAGACATTAAAGCAGCACCTTCTTTACAAACGTTCAAGAACCAACTGCATAATTTATTAAGAACAAGTGAAAACATATTGTTCATATATTTTTTTTTCATATACCGTCATAGACTCCAGAAACATTACCTTATTTATATTCATGTATCATAATACTTTAGACTTGCTGAGGTGTTCTTTGTCATTTCTTTTGCAGCATAACATAATAATTTTTTAATGTTTAATGTTCGATGTTTTGCTTGGTGTTAGTGTTTGTGTGTGTGTGTGTGTGTGGACGGATAGAAAATCAGTATGTGTGTGTGTGTGTGTGTGTGTGTGTGTGTGTGTGTGTGTGTGTGTGTGTGTGTGTGTGTGTGCGGATTGGTATATATCAGTGTGAATGTGTGCGTGTGTGTGTGCGTGTGTGTGTGTGTGTGTGTGTGTGTGTGTGTGTGTGTGTGTGTGTGTGTGTGTGTGTGTGGTGTAATGTGAGCATTGCTTATTTGAAATGGAACTATTGTTGCCTGTACTTTTCACTATTATGTATACTTTTATATATAAAATTATGTGTATGTGTGTTTACGTGCATGCAAAAGCTTAGCAAGGACATGATTGAAAAAAGGTCATTGAATGTACCTAATCATTTATCCTTGAAAAATAAAGTTTCATTTCATTTCATCTCTCTCTCTCCTATCAGCAGAGTATCAAAAACACACAGTTATGCTTCATACTTTATACTGTTCAAACAATCAAATTTGTATACATCCGCATGCATAACTGTTACGCGTGGTAGCCAAAACTGGCAGATATGTCTAATGGAAAATCGCACTGATTAATCTAAATGTTAAAATCTGGTTCACGTTTTCTAATGTAAGGCGTTTTGTAGATGGCCCTGGGTTGAATATGCCTCGATCTAGCCATCACCCTGTTCAGAAAGATAATATTTTAACTGCCTCCTTAATCAGTTCAAAGTGCATCTTTCCTTGACCAAAAGAATCTAAACTCTCTTTCAATACTGCGATATAGTGAACACGCATTTAAAAGGAACAGATCCTTATAAACACAGAAGTAGAGGGATCGCATGAGATCTAAAATCTACGCCTCATGTTGACCTGCTTCATGTCCGTTTTCCTCAGTAAAATAAGGAATTGTCCATCAGTGTGTCTGCGATTGCGTGTCATCATTTAAAGCGGCTGCCATTGGAAGGATTGTCAGAAGAGGACGTTATCTAGACTAAAATGGTGACTGCCAAGCGTGAAAAATGCATGGAAATCCAAATCAAGAGAAACACGCTTAGAAAGGGAAACTGTTGTAATTTTCCTTTCTAAGCGTATTTATTTTCTTTTTGTTTTGGGTTTTCATCAGAAGACGTTAACCCCGTCTCTGTCCACTTGACGCAGAATGTGCTTTTGCTATCTTCCATAAACAACTATAAAAAGCAGTAGCCGTCTTGGGAACATTGATTCAACGTGGTGACAGCAAGAGGCATTGATCCTCATGAGCCTCCGGGACTGCGGATGCTCATGAGGATCATGTCTCTTGCAGCTGGATCACACTCACTTTTTCTCTGCATCGAACGGGTTACATGAAGCCAAGTGAATGCAATTTACAGTACATCCATTTAATATTAACTCATTCTACCCCAACACCGAAATCCCCAAATTTTGCTGTTGTTCTCTGAAGACTGCATTGCAGTGCAGGACACAGATCGACCATGATAGTTCAAGGGTGATGCCAGAATAGCTTGGCGCCCATAGGCGCCAAGCTATTCTGGCATCACCCTTGAACTATCATGGTCGACCCTTATCTTGCTGTGGTGTGTCTGGGGTAGAATGAGTTATTAAGAGAGATTCAATTGGGCACACAACGAAAACTTCGCTTTTCCCATAAATGGATCCACCGTTGTTGTTTGTTTTTGTTTTGTTTTTCCTTCACGAGGCAAAAATGTTAGATAAAGCTTACGTCACCAAATCCAGGGTTGACAATTCCAAAGCTTGCCATTGGTTCGTCACTGGCATTTTGCCAGGAACTCGTCTTAGGTCAAGCCGCAGACGCATTCCACGAGAGATTATACCCTCAGAAGGGAAACAATAAAAAATACAAGTTCTGACTTGAGCCGTATGGTTGATCACATGTGTCACGTGTAAATAGTAGGGAAAAAAAATAGACAAAAGGACAGAGAGATAGACCAGGTGAAAACACAAAGAGAATCAGAACTGTTATAACTTGACTATTAATCCGTTTATTGGTCAAACTGAATATATAAAGTTTTACGCATTCACTGTAACCTGCACGCACGCACGCACGCGCACACGCGCGCGCGCACACACACACACACACACACACACACACACACACACACACACACACACACACACACACACAAGAGGCATATATCCTCATGGGGCCCCCGCAAACTGCTGAGGCCCACGAGGATCTATGCCTCTTGCGTTCACACACTAAGCTCAATACAAAATCTGCATCTTTCGTTTTGGCACAGGTAGCCTTGTTGTCAAAAGCCAGTGAACAGTACACCATAAGCCAGTGCTTGAGTCACCAAAATCAATGTTCAACAATTTGAACTGATTACTGCAAGAATCCATTTAAAAAAGAACAGCAACTACTGCATTTTGTATCTAACAATGTCATTTTCGTGTTTCAAGGAACCAATATTGTGTTACTTGTGACATAATTTTTTTGCGTGATGCTGATAAAGAACTTACAACTGTGTAAAACTGCCATGATCTTCCCGGAAAAGAAGCAACGTGGGTGTGTGGGTCTTTCCGGATTGCAAAATGCGAATTTTGTGCAATTAAAGCCTTCTTTCACTGCTTCGGCGTTTTCCATGTGACTGTGTTAAACCACAACTTTGGCACGCTCAAAACCAGGTCAAAATTAATCAACGTTTTCACCGAGACTGATTAATTATTTTCTTCTTTTTCTATCATCCGTTTCGTACCAATCCCATTTTTGAGCCGGGCAGCATTTCCGGTAATGTGCACTTGCCAGTTGTGACATGACACCACACGTAACGAGTTTACAGACGATCTCTGCGTACACCGCAGCGGCATAAAACACCCCGAAGGAGTCAGGCAAGTGGTGTAGTATTAAAGAGTGATTGCGTTTTGTCTACCGTATTGAAAATACGGTAGACTTTGAAATGGGGCTGGTCGGAGCGCAGTCCGGAGCATGCACGTGACGTTTTTGGCGTGCGGGGCAGAATTCCTGTAGAGAAGTAACAAAATAAAAATGACGTCACGTCTAGCTACGCAAACCTTGCCAGCGAACGTCATTTTGGCGCCAAAGAGCCTTGTGTGTGTGTGTGTGTGTGTGTGTGTGTGTGTGTGTGTGTGTGTGTGTGTGTGTGTGTGTGTGTGTGTATGTATGTGTGTATGTGACAGCGACTACAGCCCGCGTTTGAGGACGGACAAGCTTGAAATTTTACGATATTGTCCCTAAAAGAATTGTCTGGGGACATTGTTTTCGATTTTTTTAAATTAATATGCTCATTGGCGTGAAATGGCCGTTTCACAAAAAAACGGTTGATCCGCACTGGATTCCGTAATATTTCTTATTTTTACTAGATATTTTACGTATAGCTAGATAAAAGGGACATATTAAATGAGTTCGTTAACTAGCATTGACCTCTAGAACGTTTAGAGTGATAATTAAATACTTATATATATATATATATATATAAAACACTTGAGCCCAAAAATGCTGTTCATGCTTGTCAGTAGGATTACCAGAAACATACTCAATCCTTTGAGCCTTTAAAAGACAAAGCCTTGAATGTGACTACCAATGAAATATAGTCAAATTCAATGTAGATAAATATATATAACTTTTCACAACCAGAATCGAATCAACCAACATCTGGTGACCTGGTTGCATGCAGCATGCTTGCAAATGCAAGCCCCGCGTGTCAATTCAGTTTATTTTTACTGTCGGTATGCCTATATAGGAGTGCGTCTCCCCAAATTAAAAAAAAATTAAAGGCTGAAGAAGTGTTTACATTACCAGCAGGTGAAACTAGGCAGCATGAGAATATTTTGTGTTTTTAATTTTCAAAAGCTCTCCAGTCCACTCGCTGTTTGCTATCGCAAAGCGCACCATGAGGTAACTATGAGAACTCAAAGTGGGCCAAACTATGAAATTCATAGAAACATTGTAGTGGAATAATTGCCCATGTGAAAGTGGTCTTGAAAGGTTCTATTACTATTGTAGGTATCTGCATATTTTGAAAACAGGTGTGTGAGAAACTGCCTCTCTTTTGCTAGACCCAAAACTGTTGCAAGGCTCCGATGAGTTAGCTTTGTTTTGGCTGCCACTGCCTCACTCTTTGTACTTGCTTGTGCTGCATCAGGGAGCATCTCCAGCCTGAGGCGCTTTTGCAGTTTATCTGACTGAACTTCCAGTCTGAAACAAACAATATTTAACGAGAATGACAAAACCCTTACAGATCATGAACAAAACCTATCCAGGTAATCAATCTGACCTTTTCATTATGTCATGAAGTGTTCAAGTGTCTCAAAGTACAGCTTTTGTTCTTCTATCTGTGACTTCTGATATTTGCCAGGGATATATCAAATAGATGATGTACAGACGATCCTTTGATCCCTTTTGCAAGGTGTTGAAAACTGATGAAAACTAACATTTTAAAATTCTACCAACAATTTCATGCATTTGCTAACCTCTTGTGACCCCCAAACTCCAAGGGGTCATTCTGCTCTGTACCGAGTTCAGGTTTAAAATTGAAAATAGTATTTTAAAAACATATTGTTTAAACATATTTTTTACACATTTCTGTACCACCTGTGACCTTGATCCTTGAAAGCTTTGCCACAAAGTATCTTTGAAGACTGTGGCTTGAATAGTCTCCCAGAAAATGCCTGTGTTAAAGGTTACCACATATGAAGTCAGACAGATGACCACTGGCTCCGTACACAAACTCGCTTTTGCTATCATACTTGAGCCCAAAAATGCTGATCATGCTTGTCAGTAGATTACCAGAAACATACTCAATCCTTTGAGCCTTTAAAAAAACAAAGCCTTGAAATTATGTGACTACCGATGAAATATAGTCAAATTCAGTGTAGAGAAATACCAAACATATTACATTCACAGCTACACCATTGGTATGATGACAACTCGTCCCATTGTCATTATTTACACACTACATTACATAATGATGTTCTGCTCTTTCTGCACACTAACCTTCTGATTTCGCCCATCAACTTTTCTTTGCTGCTGAGAGTTGTAGATGTGTTGAACTCAGAACTGAAAAAAAAGACACCATTAAAACATAACAAGGGAATCGCATACTAGTTTCCCTGCAAAATAAACACAAACGCCCACCTCAGTACAACTTACAATTGTTACATCTAGTCCATGGGCGTTCATTGTTGTTTATAAAACTTCCAAACAACATCATGCAGTGTTCACACTTCAAGTTTTTATGATATATATACATGTACTCAAAATTCAAATCACGCTTCCTCAATAAAAACCTCAATACAAAGAACAGCTTAGGTCAGCCTCAGTCTATTGCAGTACCTCATGGCCAGATATAGCCAGACTAATAGCTGTGGTACTGAAAGTACACATGTGTGCATGAATGTTGGCAACTTTGAAATATATAGAGACAGATTGGAATCCAAGGTCTGTTTAGCAATTTTGCAGAGTATATTCCCAAGGTATTTAGAATGAATGTATTTTTGGCTACCAGCTTTCTGTGCTATGGCAGATTCTGAGGAATATATCTACCAATGCCAGTGTGTGTGATTCTAGGGCTGACAGCTATAAATCAATAGGCTGCAGTCATCTTAACCCTGACAGAGCCTAGGCAAGTGCCTTCCAGCTGGCTGTAACTCATCTGGTACCGTGTTTGAAGCACAAACAACCGGAAGTATATGTACATTAGGAAAAGAACATTTCTGAAAGGTGATCCAGACTCAATCAATATAAGGTTCAGACTGATGGATTTAATTCGCACCATCTCATTACAGACATACGTGTAGCCCATTGCTCCTCTATTACACACATACATATACCCCATCACAAAAGGGTTGAGGAAAAATATTTACTAACACTTACTCAGCCAACTGAACAACAGCATAGGCATATTCCTCCCTCAGTGTCAGTTTCACAGCACCTGGAACATAATTATATTTAGAAAGGAGATAATAATAAAATTAATTTTGTCAAAATATGGCTATTTTGGACCTATTTCCTCATCCCCTGTCAACATGACCTTTGAGGAGGTCACTCAAATTGGTATGTTTAGAAAGGTCTTGCAACAAAGTATCCTTGGGCCAAGTTTGAAGACATGTGGCTTGAATAGTCTCTGAGAAAATGCCAATGTTAAAGTTTATCACGGCCGACCGAACACTGGCCCAGAACAAAGACTCACTTTTGCTTCGCACGTGAGCCAGAAAGTAGTTTACCCTACCACCCCCGACGTTATTACAAAATGTACATTCAGTTTATTGACAACTGGTCATTATTAAAAAAATCACAATCTGGACCTCTAAAAACAGGTTATAATTATACAACCAATTTTCGACCCTGACACAAGTGAAGTTGATTGCATACAACAACAACAACAACAAATTTAAATATTGTACATTATGGCTAATGCAAATATTGATGGTACCAACCATACTTGACAATTTTACACATGTACTTCTACGACAAAGAGAGAGCAGGGCTCAGCAGGGACACAGTATGATTGTCTAGGAGGTCCTGCAGGAGGCACTATAAAATCTAGGTGAGAAATCCATATTCAACTGCAAAGATTGAAAGAGTGTTCATGTTTCATTGTTTGGTCACCTACAGAATCTTTGATCAAAGTAATTTCTGTTTCTTGCAATGTTTCATGCAAGTTCAAGTGGACTGCCTGTAGTTCCAATGGGACCCTTGAACATTCCACTGAGATCCCCTATCACTCCTAGCATACGGTCCCAGGGACCCATGCAAATTTATTCTAAAGGGAGCCCTGAGAGAAATAGAGCGAGGCAATGGGAGAGGGTGAGACAGAGAGAATTCACCACTTGTATTCTGGGTTTTTCTTGTGACCATTCTTGCACAAAGTCCCGTACTTCCTCATCTTTAATGAAGAAGGTATTGTGTCGTGGTTTCCCCAGTCCTATGTTTATGGACTAAACCAAAGTTTCCATCAAGAGACAACACTGAACGACACAGGTCCTGTCGAGAAATAAATTCAGCACACATATTATGTATGTATATTAAAACATAGCATATTAGCAGTGGTCTGATCATACACTAGATCAGACATTGTGGCCAACACATCTGCAACTGACTTTATGTTCACCAACATGAAGCCGGGTTGAGTATGAATCAAACAGATGCGGAAGTATATGATGCTCCACTTCCATTTTTGATAGAGCCTTTTACAACTGGAATGTGATCACACAAAATCAAGTGACCTGATTGCGTTCATCATGTTTGCAAAATGTGAACAGTACACATCAAGTCAGTTCTTTGGACTTTTGGACATGTCTTGCAAAATAAGAAAATTAAGGCTGAAAATGTGTTTTACCTAACTAGTACGATGGTACCTGTACTCATTTACAGCACCAAGAAGGTTTCTATCATGAACTGACCCTGCTGCAGTCCTCAGGCCCATGAGGTCGTCCATTTCCTTGATGGAAGACACGCACGCTTGGGGAGACACACACCCATGGAGCTGAAGACTGACAGCAAGTTCCAGTAGCTGCAGGCTGAATGCTATTCTTGGTTTTCCAGTGTGTGTGTGTGTGTGTGTGTGTGTGTGTGTGTGTGTGTGTGTGTGTGTGTGTGTGTGTGTGTGTGTGTGCATAAATGAATGAAGGACCGAACAAGCAAATGAAATAATATAATTAAAGTCAAAATGTTAAGTGAAAGAAAGATGTTCAGTACAAGAGTGTTTTGGGAACCTTAACCCTAATCCTAATAGGTAACACTAACTAAACTTTGGCCCTTAGGGTTTATGTGAAATATAGGGTTTACAATGTTTGAGTTAGGTATGCTCATCGGATGCACTTTGATGATCTGCTTAAACAGATGGTGAAAAATGCCAAATCGGATAGAAATTGTCAAAGTTACAGGCCTGGTCACCTTCAAGTCATAATATATAGTGATGAAATTTCTCCTAAGAAGAAAACAAAATTGTTTCTGTGTTTTTACCCTTTTTTCTTGATCAGAAATATCCCGCATCATTTAACAAACCATGATGTCCAAACAACGCACCTCACAAAAGCCTGGTTAATTTTTTTTTAATATTTTTGTGATTTTTGGACTTAGCACAGTTTCCAATATTTTGCATACTTAAAATTTGTATTTCTTATTTGATCGACTTGAAATTTGGTGAACACCTTTCAACTGACTGACCGATTAAGATGGTGGTGAAATATGCCAAATAGGATAGAAAATGTTAAAGTTATATTATGTTTTGTCTGCAAGTCATAATATATAGCGATTACATTTCTGATATAAGGAAAAAAATTGTTTCTGCGCTTTTTGCACTGTTTCCTTAATTGTAAATATAATGCATCTTCTCACAAACCATAATGTCCCAAACAGTACACCTGAGATAACCTTAGTTATTTTTTAAAAATTTATTTCTTGACTTTTGGTACTTGGTCCCACTCATATGGAAACTTTGATCATTACGGTTTCTATTAAATATCGTGTTTACAATGTTTTAGGTCTGTTCATCTGATGCAGTGTGATGACCTCAACATTTTGATGCACGCTAAATCTATGTGTGGTGAATTGGAGGAAAATTATTGAATTGTGTTACGATTGTGGTTGTGTTATCCTGTGAGAGCGTGCGTGTGTTGATCGTAGGTAACGATCCGTTGTTTATTTGAGCTATCACGGTTACGTTTCACGTGCCTTTTTAGTTAGATTTTCTTTTGTTCGTGAGTAGAGCCGATTTCGTTTTGTTATGTTTAGTCCGGTGCGTTCTGGAAAGGTCGCACTGTCTAGTGACATCGTAAGTGTCACGTCGGGTAGTTGGCTACACTTCGCTACATTTTTCGCTACTGTTTGTTTTCCTGTGCGCGTGGATTGAGCAGCCTTTATTTTGTTTTGGGAATGTTCTCGTACTTTCTAGAGCTACCAGGTGATAGGGATACCATACTTTTATGTGACTTAATTATACGCTAGAATTTAGAGCTGAAGTGAGCAGCCGAGTTTTTGTAGCCTGTTATAGTTTTTTTTTTTTGGAAAGTTTATTTTAATGGAGATTTGGCTGCGTGTTTCGTTCTGATTGGTTGCGTTGTATGATTTCCGTAGAAGATTCTGGAATTTGATAGTATTTATAAGGAGGGCGCTGGGAAAGCCCGTTCGTACATTGTCTTGCTTTGTCAGTTGTAGAGACACGTAGTTTATTGGCAGAGACGCTGTGTATGAGAAACTTTGTATTGTAGTGTGGACATTGCGAAAGAGACTTTGTATCAGTAGTTTGTGCATTTGAAAGTGCATTACTGTGTGGATATCGCATCGCTGAATTAAATATTGTTGGAACTGTTACTCCAGTATTGTCTACCTCCTTAAGCCACGTCAGTGTGACGGATTGCAGCTGAACGAGGTTTATTTTAAAGAACTCTACGTGTGTGTGTCTGGTGTGTTTATCATACTTCGACTACAACTCCACCACGTAACATTTTGGCGACCCCGATGAGATCTCTTCAGTTGGTTCAGTGGAAAGGGTAGCAGGAGAAAACAGCCAGCAGTGAAAAGCAGAGATGGCGACATCGGAGATGGAGACATTCCTGAAAATTGGAAAGGAATGTGGACTCGAAGGAGCTCAACTCCTCGAGTTTGTAAAAGAGAGAGAAAAGGAGAGACTGGAGAGAGAGGAGAAAGAAGAAAAGAGACGAGAGAGAGAAGAAAAGGAGAGACTGGAGAGAGAGAAGAAAGAAGAAAAGAGACGAGAGAAAGAAGAAAAGGAGAGATTAGAGAGAGAAGAAAGAGCTAGAGAACGTGAAATCAGGAAACTTGAAATCCAAGCAGAAGAAGCAGAAAAACAACGAGAAGAGGCGGGGAGGCAGCGACAACACGAAATTCATCTAAAGCAGATGGAGATAGAGGCACAGAGCCAGAGAACTAATGAAGCAACAGCATTAGCGAGCAGAGAACAAACAGCCCGTGCGCCAAAACTTCCACCTTTCATTGAAATTCAGATAAGATGGATGCTTATCTGGAGCGATTTGAGCGCTTCACAAATAACAACAATTGGAAACAAGAGACTTGGGCTATTAAACTGAGCACACTTCTAACTGGCAAAGCGCTTGAATTTTACACCTGCTTACCAAGAGAAGAAGCCAAAGATTATTGTTATGTGGTGGAGTTGTAGTCGAAGTATGATAAACACACCAGACACACACACGTAGAGTTCTTTAAAATAAACCTCGTTCAGCTGCAATCCGTCACACGTGGCTTAAGGATGTAGACAATACTGGAGTAACAGTTCCAACAATATTTAATTCAGCGATGCGATATCCACACAATAATGCACTTTCAAATGCACAAACTACTGATACAAAGTCTCTTCTGCAATGTCCACACTGCGACACAAAGTTTCTCATACACAGCGTCTCTCGCAATAAACTGCATGTCTCTACAACTGACAAAGCAAGACAATGTACGAACGCGCTTTCCCAGCGCCCTCCTTATATATACTATCAAATTCCAGAATCTTCTACGGAAATCATACAACTCAACCAATCAGAACGAAACACGCAGCTGAAGCTCATTAAAATAAACTTTCCCAAAAAACTATAACAGGCTACAAAAACTCGGCTGCTCACTTCAGCTCTAAATTCTAGCGTATAATTAAGTCACATAAAAGTATGATATCTCTATCACCACGTTCCATGATAGCTCAAAAAGGTACGAGAACATTCCCAAAACAAAATAAAAGCTGCTCAATTCACGTGCACAGGAAAACAAAAAGTAGCGAAAATGTTGCGATGCCAACTAACCGACATGACACTTACAAGGCCACTAGACAGTGCGACCTTTCCACAATGCACCGGACTAAACACAACAAAACGAAATCGGCTCTACTCACGAACAAAAGAAAATCTTTCTAAAAAGGCACGTGAAACGTAACCGTGATAGCTCAAATAAACAACGGATCGTTACCTACGAACAACACACGCACGCTCTCACAGGATAACACAACCACAATCGTAGCATTACCCCCCTCTTAAGAAAGAAATTTCACAAAATTTTCTTCTCAAATTTCAAAAATACGGTTGTGGCTGTGTAAACCTACACAAAACCCTAAACAAATATAACTTCACATCAAAAGTCGAATTAAAATAAACGTCTCACAGTTCCTGTAAACAGTCCTGAGCATCGAAATGTTTCAAACAAAAGTTCTGGACACAAAAATGTTCATTTAAACTGCTCTGCTCAGGTAATCTGCTCCAAAATTCTGCGAACCCTTGATAGACTGTAGTTTAATGTCAAAATTCTGCAAGAACATCGCCCATCTCATAATACGAGAATTTGTAAACTTAGCAGAGTTTAGATAGTTCAAGGGCTGATGGTCTGTTTGGAGAACAAATGGCACTCCCAGAAGGTACAGTTCGAATCGCCTTACTCCCCATATGATGGCCAGGCACTCCTTCTCGATAGTCGAGTAGTTTCTCTCAGCTCTGGTCAACTTTTTGCTGGCGTAGCTCACTGGGTGGAGTTTTCCGTTATCTTCTTGCATCAAGACTGCACCTACTCCTTCGTTGGAGGTGTCTGTTCTCAGGAAGAACGTTTTCAATGGGTCAGGAAGGTGTAGAACAGGCTTCTCGGTTAGGATGTCTCGAACCGCCTGGAATGCTCGCTCTTGGGCCTCCTCCCACTTCACTATATTAGCTTGTCCTTTCCTCAGCAAGTCAGTCAGGGGTGCTGTGACTGCTGCAAAGTTTGGTATGAACTCCCGGTAGTAGTTCGCCAAGCCCATAAATGAGCGGACTTGCGTCTTGGTCGTAGGTCGCGGGGCATCTCTGATCTTCTGCACGTTAGTGTCGTGTAGCCCCTTTAAACCTTCGCTCAATTTATGTCCAATGAAGTCCATGTTGTCAGCCCCAAGAATACACTTGCTTGGACGGATGGTGAAATTCGCATCTGACAGTCTTTGGAACAGTTCTCGGAGGGCTTTGAGGTGGTCCCCCCAAGTTTTGGTATGGATCAAAATGTCATCCCAGTAAAAGACCATATTTTGCATATCTTCTAGGATCCTTTTCAGTCCTCTCTTCAATGTGGCACCACTGTTCACCATACCAAAAGGCATCTTCAGGAACTCCCAATGACCGTCGGGTGTGACGAACGCTGTCTTGGGGATATCTTCTTCTGCAACCTTGATTTGCCAATACCCTTTGCTTAGGTCAATTTTGGAGAAAAATCGGTCTCCACTGACCTTTTGGAACAGTTCTTCCGCTGTAGGCATAGGCTCTGGATCAAAGATCGTTAGTTTATTGAGTCTGCGATAGTCCACACACACTCGGTTGGATCCATCTGGTTTCTTCACGATGACAACTGGGGACGCATATGGTGACTTGGACTCTCTGATGACATTCAGACTCAGCATTTCCTTGATATCCTTTTTCAATTCTTCCCTCGTGTTATAAGGAAGACGATAAGGTTTGCTGCGAACTGGCTCGTTTGACCTCAGGTTTACCTCGTGCAGGATGGTGTCTGTTGTCCCTGGGTCAGGTGTAAACCGATGCTCGAACTCTTGAGTCAGGACGCGCAGTTCTTCACGTTGAGTCTGGGTCAGATTTTGACCGAACTGGATATCTTCTACATCCTCTTTGTGTCGGAGTTCATTAAGGTCAAATAGGTTCTCGTCATCTAGTCTTTCGTCATCAGCAAGACGCACCGATTCCGCCAATTTTGGTTTGTCTTGACCTCTCTGTAGCTCCACCAGCCTGTCCCTATTCACGACAGCTGCTTCCGTGTCGTCCGCCACTTTAAGATGGATGGTCTGATGACTCTTCTTTGCTTGACTTCTCGTGGTAACAGAACATATTTCAGGTCTCCACTCTGGATCTGGATTATCTGCGTTTCTGGCACCATCAATGTTTCCGATGATGAGGTCGTAGACTGGTGTCTTCACGCACAACACCTTCACCTCTCCTGTCAAGTATAGGGTGTCGACACTGACTTTGGCAAGGGGGATAATCCTTACAGTTCCGTCAGCCAAAATGAGGGTGGTCCACTCCTGTAGCTTCTGGTCTTCAGCTACTAGGTCCTCTCTCACGATGATGCAGCTACAACCAGTGTCTCTCAACACTCTCACTGGTGTGTCGCCGACGAATTCTGACACCACCGGCATGTTCGGCACTTCATTCTCAGGCAGCGCGATGTTTGAGACTGGTAAAAATGTAGCCCCCATCTCCTACTGGGATGCGTCCATTCTTTTTGAAAGATTCAATCAGCTCTGTTGTCACTCGCTTTTCTCTGGATTCAGAGTCATTGGATGACGTCACATCATTGGCTAATACAGCGGCAGCTCTGTGTTGAGACGTGGTACTGCTTCTGCCTGCTATCCCACGATCTTGGTTGGATCTTCTGATGTTGTCGCCTCGGGGAACATCTTTAGAAGGACACCGTATCGCTTTGTGACATTTCTTTCCACAGAGCCCCACCCGGGTCTGCCCTGGGGGACTTGGGTGGGGTTAGGTATTTTTTAGTTCCCAGGGTCACCCTGGTCAGCCCCACAGGGTGGGTTTATCTCTCTATTCTGGGGCATGTGTTTCTGTCTACCCTTTGTCCATTCACCTGTATTTGCCATTTTAAAACTCTCCCTACTGTCTGCACTGCCTGTAGCTCTTGATATTGGATGTGTGTTGCTAAATGGTCTTAGCTTTATTTAGGCCCATGTGTTAGGTTTATTTAATGTATTTGACCGGCTGGCGACATACATTCAATGTTCTGTTTATTTTTTTATTTTTTTTTTTTTTCACAAGCAGTGCAGGCACGTCCTGAGAAAGCCTTGTTGCTGTCGGGACGTTAAGCAATGTACAATCTTCTTTCCACAGAGAAAACATGTCAGGTTCTCCACTGGCTTGTATCTCGGGGTGTCTCTGACATTGTGGATTTCCTCTGCTGGTGCAGACACATTCTGTGGCTTACTGGACCCGAACTTCATGTTGTGAGCGTCAAGGTATCTTTGAGCGAAGTCGGCCAGGGCCTTTAGTGACTGGTCTTTTTGCTCTCTGAGGTGGGCAGCCAGGTCCTTAGAAGATGTGCTGAAAACTTGTTCTTTGATGATGAGGTCGCACAGGTCTTGGTACTCTCTGTTTAGGCCAGCCAGCGTCTATCCATTTCTCCAGGTAGCTTCTGATTCTCTCAATGAATAGGCCAGGTGTTTCTCCTTCTTCAGGCTTGCAGTTCCGAAATCGTCGCCTGTAACCCTCTTCAGTGAAGTCGTACTGTCTCAACAGGGCGGCTTTCAACTGTGTATAATTTTCGGCGTCTTCTCTTGGTAAGCGGGTGTAAAATTCAAGCGCTTTGCCAGTTAGAAGTGCGCTCAGTTTAATAGCCCAAGTCTCTTGTTTCCAATTGTTGCTATTTGCGAAGCGCTCGAAGCGCTCCAGATAAGCGTCCATCTTATCTGAATTTTCAATGAAAGGTGGAAGTTTTGGCGCACGGGCTGTTTGTTCTCTGCTCGCTAATGCTGTTGCTTCATTAGTTCTCTGGCTCTGTGCCTCTATCTCCATCTGCTTCAGATGAATTTCGTGTTGTCGCTGCCTCCCCGCCTCTTCTCGTTGTTTTTCTGCTTCTTCTGCTTGGATTTCAAGTTTCCTGATTTCACGTTCTCTAGCTCTTTCTTCTCTCTCCCATCTCTCTTTTTCTTTTTTCTCTCGTCTTTTTTCTTCTTTCTCCTCTCTCTCCAGTCTCTCCTTTTCTTCTCTCTCTCGTCTCTTTTCTTCTTTCTCCTCTCTCTCTAGTCCCTCCTTTTCTTCTCTCTCTCGTCTCTTTTCTTCTTTCTCCTCTCTCTCTAGTCTCTCCTTTTCTTCTCTCTCTCGTCTCTTTTCTTCTTTCTCCTCTCTCTCTCTAGTCTCTCCTTCTCTCTCTCTTTTACAAACTCGAGGAGTTGAGCTCCTTCGAGTCCACATTCCTTTCCAATTTTCAGGAATGTCTCCATCTCCGATGTCGCCATCTCTGCTTTTCACTGCTGGCTGTTTTCTCCTGCTACCCTTTCCACTGAACCAACTGAAGAGGTCTCGTCGGGGTCGCCAAAATGTTACGTGGTGGAGTTGTAGTCGAAGTATGATAAACACACCAGACACACACACGTAGAGTTCTTTAAACCTCGTTCAGCTGCAATCCGTCACACGTGGCTTAAGGATGTAGACAATGCTGGAGTAACAGTTCCAACAATATTTAATTCAGCGATGCGATATCCGCACAATAATGCACTTTCAAATGCACAAACTACTGATACAAAGTCTCTTCTGCAATGTCCACACTTCGACACAAAGTTTCTCATACACAGCGTCTCTCCCAATAAACTGCGTGTCTCTACAACTGACAAAGCAAGACAATGTACGAACGCGCTTTCCCAGCGCCCTCCTTATATATACTATCAAATTCCAGAATCTTCTACGGAAATCATACAACTCAACCAATCAGAACGAAACACGCAGCCGAAGCTCATTAAAATAAACTTTCCCAAAAAAACTATAACAGGCTACAAAAACTCGGCTGCTCACTTCAGCTCTAAATTCTAGCGTATAATTAAGTCACATAAAAGTATGGTATCCCTATCACCACGTTCCATGATAGCTCAAAAAGGTACGAGAACATTCCCAAAACAAAATAAAAGCTGCTCAATTCACGTGCACAGGAAAACAAAAAGTAGCGAAAATGTTGCGATGCCAACTAACCGACGTGACACTTACGAGGCCACTAGACACCTTTCCACAACGCTCCGGACTAAACACAACAAAACGAAATCGGCTCTACTCACGAACAAAAGAAAATCTAACTAAAAAGGCACGTGAAACGTAACCGTGATAGCTCAAATAAACAACGGATCGTTACCTACGAACAACACACGCACGCTCTCACAGGATAACACAACCACAATCGTAGCAATTATACACAGTTGAAAGCCGCCCTGTTGAGACAGTACGACTTCACTGAAGAGGGTTACATGCGACGATTTCGGAACTGCAAGCCTGAAGAAGGAGAAACACCCGGCCTATTCATTGAAAGAATCAGAAGCTACCTGGAGAAATGGATAGAGCTGGCTGGCCTAAACAGAGAATACCAAGACCTGTGCGACCTCATCATCAAAGAACAAGTTTTCAGCGCATGTTCTAAGGACCTGGCCGCCCACCTCAGAGAGCAAAAAGACCAGTCACTAAAGGCCCTGGCCGACTTCGCTCAAAGATACCTTGACGCTCACAACATGAAGTTCGGGTCCAGTAAGCCACAGCGTGTGTCTGCACCAGCAGAGGAAATCCATATTGTCAGAGACACCCCGAGATACAAGCCGGTGGAGAACCGGATATGTTTTCTCTGTGGAAAGAAAGGTCACAAAGCGATACGGTGTCCTTCTAAAGATGTTCCCCGAGGCGACAACATCAGAAGATCCAACCAAGATCGTGGGATAGCAGGCAGAAGCAGCACAACGTCTCAACACAGAGCTGCCGCTGTATTAGCCAATGATGTGACGTCATCCAATGACTTTGAATCCAGAGAAAAGCGAGTTACACCAGAGCTGATCGAATCTTTCAGAAAGAATGGACGCATCCCAGTAGGAGATGGGGCTACATTTTTACCAGTCTCAAACATCGCGCTGCCTGAGAATGAAGTGGGGCGGTCCGTGGCGCAGTGGTTAACGCGCCTGCCACCAATTCCAAAGGTGAGCGGTTCGATACCGGGTTCCGGCGTTGGACTTTTCTCCTCTGGTAAGTGTCACCGTTAATTCGGGCGGACCGTCGGGGGTTCTTTCTCCGGGTACTCCGGTTCTTCCACCCCCCACACTTTGGTACTGGTCTCAGGCCACTTTACAAAATTTCAAATACAAGCGATAAAAAAATCTCTGTAACTTCAGTAGCTGACTGGCCCTTCGTTTGTCTTGTACTGTGTTTGTCTTAAATGGCGTAAATCCGCGTCTGTTTCGTGAATGTGTGTGTTGGGTTTCAGGCGCGGCGCTTTGAGTCGATTTCCCCAAAATTGAGAAAAAGCGCCTATATAATAACGGTATTATTATTATTATTATTAAGTGCCGAACATGCCGGTGGTGTCAGAATTCGTCGGCGACACACCAGTGAGAGTGATGAGAGACACTGGTTGTAGATGCATCATCGTGAGAGAGAACCTAGTAGCTGAAGACCAGAAGCTACAGGAGTGGACCACCCTCATTTTGGCTGACGGAACTGTAAGGATTATCCCCCTTGCCAAAGTCAGTGTCGACACCCCATACTTGACAGGAGAGGTGAAGGCGTTGTGCGTGAAGACGCCAGTCTACGACCTCATCATCGGAAACATTGATGGTGCCAGAAACGCAGACGATCCAGATCCAGAGTGGAGACCTGACATATGTTCTATTACCACGAGAAGTCAAGCAAAAAAGAGTCACCAGACCATCCCTCTAAAAGTGGTGGACAACACGGAAGCAGCAGTGGTGAATAAAGAAAGGCTGGTGGAGCTACAGAGAGCCGACACCACGCTTGACAAGTTCCGAGGTCAGACCGAGCCCGTAACGCGAAAGGGAAAAGAGATAACCTTCGAGACCAGAAAAGATATCATGTACCGGATATTCGACAGCAATGGAGATAAACCTGTGCGTCAAATAGTAGTTCCTGAACCTTTGAGAATGCAGGTGATGAAATTGGCACATGATTCCATATTGGGAGGACATTTGGGAATCAACAAGACGCTCGATAGAATCCGAGCCGTCTTCTACTGGCCTGATATGGAGGCGACGTCACCCGATTCTGCAGATCGTGCGACATATGCCAGAAGACAATTTCCAAGGGAAAGGTGCCCAAGGTTCCTCTAGAGAAAATTCCATTGATCGATATGCCTTTCAAGCGGGTAGCTGTTGACCTTGTGGGGCCAATATCTCCTCCGAGTGAAGATGGTCAACGATACATTTTGACCCTGGTGGACTACGCTACACGTTATCCTGAAGCTATACCATTGAAAAAGATCGACACTCCAACAGTAGCAGAGGCGCTCGTCGACATGTTCAGCCGTTTAGGAATTCCTGAAGAGATCCTGAGTGACCTAGGAACTCAGTTCCTCTCAGACTGCATGGAGGAAGTCAACCGGCTATTGAGCATCCGACACCTTACTACCACCCCTTATCACCCCATGTGTAATGGGCTGGTTGAAAAGTTTAATGGAACTTTAAAGGCTATGTTGAAGAAACTGTGCGCTGAGCAGCCAAGGTTGTGGCATAGATACATCAATGCCTTGCTCTTCGCATACCGTGAAGTTCCTCAGGATTCGACAGGATTTTCCCCTTTTGAATTACTGTACGGTAGGACTGTAAGGGGGCCCATGCACATCCTGAAGGAGCTGTGGACCAAGGATATCGACGCACCTGAGGTGAAAATCAGCTACCAGTACGTCTTCGACCTGAGAGAGAAGCTGGAAGATACCCTCAGGATGGCTCGAGAAGAACTACGGAAGGCGCAGAACAAGGGGAAGCATTACTATGATCGTAAGGCAAAACCTCGACGATTCCAGCCAGGTGACCAAGTATTGGTTCTTCTTCCTACCGACAACAACAAACTTCTGTTGCAGTGGAAGGGACCATACGTTGTCGACACGGTGGTTGGCATCAACGACTACAGAGTCAAGGTCAACAACAAGGTGAAAACTTACCATGCTAATTTGCTGAAGAAGAATATTGCGAGAGGTCGTCAAGACAAAACACAAATGGCCGCATCGGTGCGTCTTGCTGATGACGAAAGACTAAACTACGAGAACCTGTTTGGTGCCGAAACCCGGGAGGACGTAAACGATATCCAGTTCGGTCAGTATCTGACCCAAACTCAAAAAGAAGAACTGTGACACTTTTCCTAAGCCCACAGTGTTCAACCCAAGACCAGTGACTTTTGAACTGTGAACTGTAACTTATGATTTGGTGATGTTCCTGAAACAAACTTTGACTTTATTTTTAGTTTAATCGAGGATTTGAAGAACTTTGGAGCAGATTACCTGAGCAGAGCAGTTTAAATGAACATTTGTGTGTCCAGAACATTTGTATGAAACATTTCGATGCTCAGGACTGTTTACAGGAACTGTGAGACGTTTATTTTAATTTGTTCTTTGATGTGAAGTTATATTTGTTTAGGGTTTTGTGTAGGTTTACACAGCCACAACCGTATTTTTGAAATTTGAGAAGAAAGTTTTGTGAAATTTCATTCTTAAGAGGGGGGTAATGTTACGATTGTGGTTGTGTTATCCTGTGAGAGCGTGCGTGTGTTGATCGTAGGTAACGATCCGTTGTTTATTTGAGCTATCACGGTTACGTTTCACGTACCTTTTTAGTTAGATTTTCTTTTGTTCGTGAGTAGAGCCGATTTCGTTTTGTTATGTTTAGTCCGGTGCGTTCTGGAAAGGTCGCACTGTCTAGTGACATCGTAAGTGTCACGTCGGGTAGTTGGCTACGCTTCGCTACATTTTTCGCTACTGTTTGTTTTCCTGTGCGGTGGATTGAGCAGCCTTTATTTTGTTTTGGGAATGTTCTCGTACTTTCTAGAGCTACCAGGTGATAGGGATACCATACTTTTATGTGACTTAATTATACGCTAGAATTTAGAGCTGAAGTGAGCAGCCGAGTTTTTGTAGCCTGTTATAGTTTTTTTTTTAAAGTTTATTTTAATGAGCTTCGGCTGCGTGTTTCGTTCTGATTGGTTGCGTTGTATGATTTCCGTAGAAGATTCTGGAATTTGATAGTATTTATAAGGAGGGCGCTGGGAAAGCCCGTTCGTACATTGTCTTGCTTTGTCAGTTGTAGAGACAGTAGTTTATTGGGAGAGACGCTGTGTATGAGAAACTTTGTGTTGCAGTGTGGACATTGCAAAAGAGACTTTGTATCAGTAGTTTGTGCATTTGAAAGTGCATTACTGTGTGGATATCGCATCGCTGAATTAAATATTGTTGGAACTGTTACTCCAGTATTGTCTACATCCTTAAGCCACGTGTGACGGATTGCAGCTGAACGATGTTTATTTTAAAGAACTCTACGTGTGTGTGTCTGGTGTGTTTATCATACTTCGACTACAACTCCACCACGTAACAAATTGGAAAGGTGAACTGCCAAACTTTAGAAGAAAATAATAATAATAATAAAACTATGGCGTATTTAGAGATGCTTTTTACAGATATAAACAGAAATAGTACAGCCGCAGTATGGGTATGAAAATGGGAGTGATTGAACATGAAATACGGACAGGAGAAAGGATAATGTGTTTTTTCCCTCTTTTCTTTCAAGGGTATTAACACATGTTTAAATTGAAATACAAAGTTTTATTTGCATTTCCGGACTCGGTACTACATGTGCTATAAAATGGCACCATACAAACCTTTTGACCCAAAAGCACCTTACCACCTTAGGGTTAGCTAGCTCTGACCCTAATGCTAACCTAATAGGTAACACTAAATAAACTTTGGCCCTTAGGGTTTCTATGAAATATAGGGTTTACAATGTTAGAAGTATGTTCATCGGATGCACTTTGATGATCTGCTTAAACAGATGGTGAAAAATGTCAAATCAGATAGAAATTGTCAAAGTTACAGGCCTGGTCACCTTCAAGTCATAATATATAGTGATGAAATTTCTCCTAAGAAGAAAAAAATTTTGTTTCTGAGTTTTTACCCTTTTTTCCTGATCGGAAATATCCCGCATCATTTAACAAACCATGATGTCCAAACAACGCACCTCACAAATGCCTGGTTAATTTTTTAAAATATTTTTGTGATTTTTGGACTTAGCACAGTTTCCAAAATTTTGCATACTTAAAATTTGTATTTCTTATTTGATCGACTTGAAATTTGGTGAACACCTTTCAATTGACTGACCAATTAAGATGGTGGTGAAAAATGCCAAATCGGATAGAAAATGTTAATGTTATATTACGTTTTGTCTGCAAGTCATAATATATAGTGATTGCGTTTCTGATATGAGGAAAAATTTGTTTCTGCACTTTTTGCACTGTTTCCTTAATTGTAAATATAATGCATCTTCTCACAAACCATAATGTCCAAACAGTACACCTGAGAGAAACTTAGTTATTTAAAAAAAAATTATTTCTTGACTTTTGGTACTTGGTCCCACTCATATGGAAACTTTGACCATTAGGGTTTCTATTAAATATGGTGTTTACAATGTTTTAGATTGATTGATTGATTGTAAATTGCTTAACGTCCCGACAGCAACACGACTTTCTCAGGATGTGCCTGTACTGCTTGTGAAAAAAAAAAAAACTAAACAGAATATTGAATGTAGGTCATATTACATAGTCAAATTTGGCCAGTAAGAGGACCTGGGTTTTTTAAAATAATTTTTGCCTTGTTTAAAAATTTGTAGTAGGGCTGAATGTTGGAATTTGCTGAAAATGTCCGGTTAGCTGAGAGGAGACATGTTTGGTGCTTTGATTCTTACCATCCTGAGCTCATCCAATGGAGAATTGTGGGCCTATGTTGAGTTGCCGTTGAAGTAGTGATTTGAGGAGCACGCTGATTTCAGCTGTGCTTGGGTGTGGGGTTGGTAGGGAACCAGTTTCATAGCCAAGAAATGAGACGGGTGATGTGCTGTTTTTTTTTTTAAATTTTGTGCATGGCAAATGTGCAGCTGGTGGGCGGTAGTGTTTTTTAGGGAATTGAAAAATTAGGGGATGACTGGGACTGACTAAGGCTAAGAGACTGGACAGTACGGAAACGGCACTGTAGTCCGTGACCTTTATTTCGCCAGCCGGTCCAATACGTTAAATAAACCTACGACATGGGGTCTAAATAAAGCTAAGACCATTTAGCAACACACATCCAATATCAAGAGATACAGGCAGCGCAAACAGTAGGGAGAGTTTAAAAAAGGAAAATACAGGTGAATGGACCAAGGGTAGACAGAAACACATGCCCCAGAATAGAGGGGAAAAACCACCCTGTGGGGCTGACCAGGGCGACCCTGGGAACTAAAAAGTAGTTAACCCCATCCAAGTCCCCCAGGGCAGACCCGGGTAGGGGTACAATGTTTTAGGTATGTTCATCTGATGCAGTGTGATAACTTTAACATTTTGATGCACGCTAAATCTATGTGTGGTGAATTGGAGGAAAATTATGGCTTGGTTAATTTGTTTAATTTGTTTAGTGAGTTTTGGACTTAGCACAGTTTACACATTTTTGCACACTAAAAATTGGCCATTAGGGTTTCTATTAAATATAGCAACAGACACACACACACACACACACACACACACACACACACACACACACACACACACGCACACGCACACACACACACAAACACTGGCACACACACACACACACACACACACACACACACACACACACACATGGAGACAAAAAAAGCCTCAGAGTGGGTTACCTATCATTTCATGTGAAAATGGGTTCCCATATTTCTATTTATTCTAGGGCTCTGGAATTGATGCGAATGTTTAGAACTCACCTTATAACTAAGCTCTATAACTTAAAATAAAATAGACATTTTCTAGAAACAGAGCCACTAGATGCAGAAAAAATGGGTTTCTACCAATAAAGTGGGTGCCTCTCACACAAAAACTGGCATTACAGTGAAAATGGGTGTCTTCACAGCATTAGGCGTCTGTAATAAGGTCAAGTTCATGGAATACTTCTTTTTCACATTCATTTTTTTGTTTTGTTTTTTCAACCTAATGTGTATGTATGAATTAACATTTTTAACATTGTATGGTGCAAAATTGAATGAACACTGGCCCGTAACCTTTCGATTATGATTTTTTACAGAGGAAATCTTTTAAACATTGCTACGTTTTGTCCTTTTGAAGCAAAACAGTTTATCATGGCATTTATGTGAGAATTCTGGAAATTAAAGGACTTTTTTATGTACTCTGGAGTTTGAGACAAACAGCAACAGAGCATTTTGCTTATTAACCCTTATCATTCGGAATACACCAGTGTGTGCAACAAGTGTGACTAAAATAGTCCAAAGGGTAGTGCCAGGATAGCTTGGCGCCTCTAGGCGCCAAGCTATTGTTGCACCACCCTTGAAATAATGCCATTGGTCTATGTCCTCATCTGTAATTTCTGCAATGTAGCTTGCATATATGGCAGTGTACAAATTTGAAGCTTTTAGCCTCAGTATGATGCGGGTTAAAAAGTGTGGAAAAATATGAAAGATAGAAAAAGACCCAGACGAAGAAACTAACGCTTAACTTATTCTACCCCAGACACACCACAGCAAAAAAAAAAAGATCGATCATGATAGTTCAAGGGTGATGCCAGAAAGCTTGGCTCCTATGGGCGCCAAGCTATTCTGGCATCACCCTTGAACTATCGTGGTCGATCTGTGTCCTGTCCTGCAACGCAGTCTTCAGAAGACGACTTCAACATTTGGGGATTCTGGTCTTGGGGTAGAATGAGTTAAAATGACAAAACAGAAATCACTTGAAACTTCTGCCTTTATTAATCACATCAAAGGTGCATGCATATAAAAACACAGTAATTGTTTGTAAAACTTGAAATCAAACAATCAAGAGCAGTCAAACCTTTTTCTGGCAACTTTGTGATGAGGAAAACTAGTTCTTGCCCAAGTTCGGCACGTAAAGGGTTTCCGCGACTTAGGTGCCTCTATTCATAAAATAGAGAGAGAAATATAATACTGAGTTCTAGCAAGTGCGACAATAAAGTTTAGCCGAGTTGGTATACCTCGTCCAGTGCCTAGGTTAAATGCACCAGCGGTGCCAATGTTGCTATTTTGGCACCAGACCGGTCGCTCGGACTGGTCTGGTGCACCCGATCGGTTTAGAGCGTGTGCTTTCTGCACCTGTAATGGGCAACCTTGGAGAAAGAATCACGTGAGCTTCGTTTGATTGCTGCAAAATAACATGAATAAAGAATAAACCCTTTCCCATATATGCAATCCGGCAATAAAGCATCCATCCTTATGCTAGCACCACGAAACATTACGCGATTTGGCAGATTTGAAAAATAGCTTTTTTTAAAAATCCTCAATGGAGGTGATTTTTGCGACATCTGCGTCGTTTGCGGCAGAAAGCACCGTCAAAGTTGAAGTTCGAGGAATGAGCGCACTACATGTACAATAGACTTGATTCAGTGGTGTAGGGCATGACACAAGCCTCCGCCATCTCAACACAAAACTGGCGTGTTCGGGGAGGTAAAAGGCGCGGCTACAAGTTAAAACAGCAAACGAACCTTTTTTTTTCGACTGTGATCACAATCTTCCGCGTGAACGTACGAGACCACACTACAAGTGCAGAAGCCAACCTGCGCGCGCAGTTCTGGTGCACATGACCGGTCCGAGCGACCGGTCTGGTGCGAAAATAGCAACAATGGCACCGCTGGTGCGTTTAACCTAGGTAGAGGGCGAGGTATACCAACTCGGCTAAGGTTTATGCTTCTTGTGACTTTTGAAACAATGCACAGTATGCAAAGTGTACTTTATAGTAACAAAAAAGAGGTACAGACATTTACAAAATGACCCAGGCGTACATTCAATTAAAAACAAGCTATACACACTGAAATAATAACACTCTTGTAATAAATCTTTATCATGTTGACAATGGTTTTCTTATCTTATTATTGTCTTTCGTCCCAATTGGTTGTACATTGCTGAACGTCCCGACTTTTTCGGGACGTGCCAGCACTGATAATGAAGGGGAAAAAAATAAAATAAAATAATGAACAGAATATTGAATGTATGTCGCCAGCCGGGCTAATACCCTAAATAAACCTAAGACCATTTAGCAACACACATCCAAAATCAAGAGAGATACACCACCACCACCACCACCCACCTCACCCACAACCCCCCCCCCCCCCCGAAAAAAATAATTATTCAGACCCAAAAGGTGACTGCCAATCATGTAAAATGCAAAGAAGTGCCCAACGAAGAAATACACACGCTTAGAAAAGATGGTTACAACACAATTTATTAATATTTCGGGTAAATCTCCTTTGTCAAAACAGACAAACAAACAGAGAGATCAGTCGCTACTTATCTTCATTCGCAGAAGGAATGGGGCACATTCCTTCTGTGAACAAAGGTAAGTAGCGACTGATCTCTCTGTTTGTTTGTTTGTCTGTTTTGACAAGGCGGATTTACCCGAAATATTAATAAATTGTGTTGTAACCATCTTTTCTAAGAGTGTTTCTTTCTCCATTGGGTACTTCTTTTCAAGAGATACAGGCAGCGCAGACAGTAGGGAGAGCTTAAAAAAGAAAAATACAAGTTAATTGACCAAGGGTAGACAGAAAAAATGCCCCAGAATTGAGAGGAAACCCCACCCTTTGGGGCTGACCAGGGTGACCCTAGAAACTAAAAAGTAGTTGACCCCACCCAAGTCCCCAAGGGCAGACGCGGGTGGGGGCCACTGTTTAGTTGCAAAGTAAGGTTAATGTTACACAGGGACGGCCTCCCAAAACTTTTGCCCTTCATTACCGACATCATCAACACATCTCTAGAGAATGGCTCCGTCCCCGATATCTTCAAGTCCGCCATCGTCCGTCCTCTCCTCAAAAAACACAACCTCGACCCAAACGAACTCAAGAACTACCGCCCAGTCTCCAACCTCTCTTTCCTGTCCAAGCTTCTTGAGAAGGTTGTCCTCAACCAACTCAACCTCCACCTCGCCGACAACAACCTCCTCATTCACTTCCAGTCTGCCTATCGCAAACATCACAGCACTGAAACATCCCTTCTACATATCCTAAACGACCTGCTTCTCTCCACTGACTCGGGCAACATCTCCCTTCTTACGCTACTCGATCTCTCTGCCGCCTTCGACCCCATAGACCACTCTATCCTCCTCCACCGCCTTCACCATTCCTTTGGCATCACTGACTCTGCCCACTCCTGGTTTCTCTCCAACCTCTCCAACAGACAGCAGTCCGTCACCATCGACGGCGTCTCCTCCAACCCAGTCAGGCTCTCCTGCGGCGTTCCACAAGGGTCCGTCCTGGGCCCTGTCCTTTTCACACTCTACACCTCTCCCCTGTCCAACATCATCCAGTCTCACCACATAAACCACCACCTCCACGCTGACGACTCACTACTAGACAAAGACAAACTCGACAACACTCAGACACTACTGACTCGCATGGCTGACTGCTATGAAGACGTGAAAAACTGGATGACAGCAAACAAGCTCAAAATGAACGACGACAAAACGGAAACCATGCTAGTAGGCACTCGCCAGAACTTTCCCAGCTCCCTCCCTCTCTCCACCTTCAACTGGACAGCACCTCCATCTCCCTCTCTGACTCGGTCAAGAACCTTGGCGTTATCCTCGATTCCTCTCTTTCCATGACCAGCTTCGTCTCCGCCATGGCCCAGGCATGTTATTTCCACCTCTGCCGCGTCAGTCAGATCAGAAAATACCTCACTACCGAAGCTGCCACCAAACTCGCTGTCTCTCTCATCTTATCTCGCATCGACTACTGCAACTCTCTCCTTTCCGGCCTTCCTCACTCCACCACTCTCACTCTCCAGCACGTCCAGAACACTGCTGCCCGCCTCGTCCTCAGAAAGAAAAAATCCGACCACATCGCTCCCCTGCTCAAGCTCCTTTACTGGCTCCCCATCCCCCAACGCATCCAATACAAGATTCTGTCTCTTTGCTACAAATCCCTGAACAACTACGCTCCTACCTATCTCTCCAACTTACTTCACCCCTACACTCCTTCCCGCTCCCTCTGCTCCGCTTCCGACCCTCTCCGCCTCCTCATCCCCCGCACCAAACTCAGCACTTTCGGCCCTCACTCCTTCTCAGTATACGGTCCAACCACCTGGAACACTCTCCCACTCTCTCTCCGTCAGAAACACTCTCCCTCCTCCTTCCAGTCCGCCCTCAAAACTCACCTCTTTCAACAGTTCTAGCACTACATCACCACACCCCTATACACGCTGAAAACAACCGAATAATAACGTTCTTGTAATAAATCTTTATGTTGACAATGTTTGTTTCCTTTATCTTATTATTGTTTTTCGTCCCCAACCGCTGTTTCATTTGCAGAGTTTTAAATGTTATACAGTATACAAAATGATCCAGGTGGACCAACCCCATAGTAGCACTCTCGTAATAAATCTTTATGTTGACAATGGTTTTCTTATCCCTTATTATTGTCTCTCGTCCCCAACTGTTGTTCCATTTGCAGTTCCATTTTCAAAGTTTTAAATGTTATATACAGTATACAAAATGATCCAGGCGGACCAACCCCATAGTAGCACTCTTGTAATATATCTTTATGTTGACAATGGTTTTCTTACCCTTTATTATTGTCTCTCGTCCCCAACCGTTGTTCCATTTGCAGTTCCATTTTCAAAGTTTTAAATGTTATACAGTATACAAAATAACCCAGGCAGACCAACCCCATAATAACACTCTGGTAATAAATCTTTACGTTGTCAATGGTTTTCTTATCTTATTATTGTCTTTCGTCCCCAGCCGGCTGTTTCCTTTTGCAATTATATAGTATACAAAATGATCCAGGTGTCCATCAGATAAAAACAAGCTATACATGCTGAAACCAACCCAATAATAATTAACACTCTTGTAATAAATCTGTATGAAAACAAAAATGACGATAGTGTCGGAGAATCTCAATTCATTTCTTTTGTAACTATTTCAGTCTGTTGTGGATGTAATCCTTAATGTTTGTCCAGCGCCTATGTCTAAGTGCGGGCTCTTCTGTGATTGCCTGCTGTATCTCGGCCTTTCCAGGAAGTTTGTTCACGATGAGGTGTGTCTTGAAACGAGTTTAAACAGCTTTCTCTTCAGCTTTCCCCCATGGGTTCCTTGTAAATCTAGCTTTCTTTTGAACAGGAGCTGACGCAGTACTGTCATCATCAAAACTATCTAGATTGTCATCAGGCTCTGGACGTCTTTTCTCTGTCATGCTCATTGATTCCTGTGTTGTTGACTTGCTACTTGCTTCATTCACAGGTGCTGTTTCCCCCGAGACCTCTCTGTTAGTTTCTGATGTGTCTTCATTGTCAAAGTCAATCTCTTCATCTCCCAGTTCAGCTCTAATGCAACTCTCAAAATCTGTCATCCCATTGATAACTGACAGAAGAATCTTTGCCACTTTTGCCTTTTGAAGGACGTCTTGAGGTTGGCAGTAGATATGGCGATGTATCCGAATATCATGACCAAGGAAGTCTGCCAGCTGATCCTGGTCTAACTCCGAGATGGCCATGGACTGAGCCAAGTTGCAACCTGCTTCCGTAACTGAGTAAATGTGAACATGGCTGGGTTTGACACTTGTGCTTGTAGCGCATGTTCCTTCAGAACATCATGGCCTCTGTAAGGCCTCTGACCAGAAGGTGTGACAAAGATGTACTGGGAACCAGCGAGAGCTGGCACTGATTGCCTCATTTGAAGGATTCTGTCCACAGTTGTCATCATCTTCTTTGTCAGCAAAATGGGAACACTCCTATTAAACTTGCCTCTGATTTCCACTTGCTGAAAATGATTCACCATTTTCTTCTCAACCTCTGTGAGACCTTTCAAGATATCTTGATTGGTAATCGATCCAATCTTAGCATTCTGGAAGTCTGATACCTTCATTCTCTGAACTTCTCCCCCTCGTTTTCGGTTGAAAAGTGATACAGCGCAAAGAGTTGCTTTAACCACTGTTGGATAATCTTCCAAAACAATCCTTGTCTCAAGAAGCTGTTGGACCTTCCTCACATCTTCACATGATGGGATCAGCTTGGGTTTGTACATGGTCATTTTCCGGACCGACTGGGCTGCTGTAGCTGACACACAATTGTACCAGTCCCTGTTAAAGACAGAGTCAAACCGCTGCGCCTCAGAGAGCTCCTGTCACCACCTGTCATTTGAACCATGCCCAAGCTGTTTGGATGCCTGCGACTGTTTGATCTGTGAACATTTTTTCAAAGCATGGCCTATGCGCATTGCGAGATTGACTTTTTTGAACTGATGTGTGTCCTCATCAAATTATGCTAGCTCTTTTACAGCCTGTACAACATGATCAAAGCTAGCTGAATTGATCACAGCATTTAAATTTGCGAATTTCATTTCTGACCACACTCTAAGAATCTTTAATAGTCTCCCTAACTCCCACATCCTGGAGCTGATTTGCCCAGCCATGTGTTCTTCAATGTCCCTGCAGTCAAATAATCTCTTTCCATACTCATGTGACCGGGTACTCATAACCCATCTCCCATCTGATGTACCCGCCGTGAGATGGCCTTAGTCGCCTGCTCGGCGTTAAACCCAAATAACTAACTAACCCATCTGATATAATTTTGTTTGTTGCATCACGATTTTGTTTGCAATAGTGGTGTGTGTTATCATTCAGTGGTTTTCCTTCAATGTAAGGTCGCGCAAGGTATTGCTTCACTGATGCCTGTGTTAGTCCGACCCCTCTGGCTTACTTCTAGACCACTAGGTATTCAGTGCCTATTCAGGGGACGCAACCGCGTCGGCCGCCTCGTGGCTTTGTTCTAGCATCCGGTGCCTACAATGGCGATGATAGCTTGTGTTTGTGATGAGGCATTCTAAGTTGAATATCTCCTCAATGCCTGTACCGATTGTTTTAAACCAAGATCCATAAGATTCAGCATGATAGTCTCTTTCATTTTGTAATCTATTTCTAGTCCAATCGATTTTGGGTTAAACATTATTTTGGGAGTTTGCACCTTTTACACCGACCAGTTCGATGGAGAAAAGTTGTTTAAAAATTCATAATTAATTTTAGCCGTCTTTAATCAAATCAACGTCTGATACTAGTGAAACTACAATTGCGGATCTTTCATTAGTAACAAACCGCAAGTTTCTAGGTTCAGTAGTATCAGAGCTATGGTCAGAGAACCAATCTCAAACTAACACAAATTTCAGCATTTCCGCTCCAACAGCACCGAGTTCTGGAAGCACGCGAGTGGTGCTTTCTTTGCGGCCCGCGCCTGCCGTATATAAAGCCCCTTTCGTGGCGCGCTTGCAGTCAGTACCACTCAGCCGTTACTTTGCCACAGACCACTCGCGCCGCTACGACGATACAACTAGGAAGAACTACAATGTCGACTCCCCCTTAGCTCTGTAAATAGCTCATGTATTGAATTTTTGGTCTTGGACTTTGTTGATTGATGAACTTTGATGCCTGATGTATATAGGTGCCTTGATGCATGTTTTGCCCTAGAGTTAGGAGTAAGCTGCTGAAGATGTAATTGTTGAGAGTGCCTTCACGGCAACTTTGTAGCGGGCCATTTTTGGCAGCTGGAACTTTGTGTAACTTTGTTGCAATAGTGGATTTCAATCATTTCTAGTTTTGTCGCTTCTCGTACTGTAGCATTTGTCTTCCGATGGAGATCGGAATTTTGTGACAGGATTATTTTGGGGCAAAACAGCATAAACGTAATGTGTACTCTGATTTAATGCTTCTGCCTTTGGATAGCTTTGGGTTTTCTTGTACAATGAGAGTTATTGCCATTTGCTCCAGTGATGCTAAATCATTTTGGCATCGTTGTAGGAAATGTTGAAATATTGCCTTGTCTGACAGAAATTGTTTTGATTAGGCTTTTATGTTCCTTGCTATCCTCCTCACGTTGCTTTTATGATTATACTATAGCGTTAATTTGATTGTGTAGGATTGATCATGTAGGCTTTCATGTCCCTCCTATTTTTCCTCACTTTGACATGCATAGCTTTTAGCCGAATAGTGCGTACCACATGGGCTGGGATGCTGTTAGCGTGACGTCACACTTATATTTAGTATGCGCAGCCATTTTGTTTCTGCTTGGCGTCTGCTTCCGGTTGGCTTGTTTACATTTGGAAGTCACTCCCCCACACTCCCCTCTTCCTTTTAATTGTGTTTCTTATCGGCGGGACCTGCCCCTGCTCTAAATAAGTTACCCCTTTACATTCTTCAGCATTTAGTGAGAGGAATAGGTACTTTATAAATTTTACCTTTACACACTGTTGACATCTTTGATAAGGGGAGCAGTTTTGCCCTAGGCCTGTGGAAGCGGCTTTTTGACTTGAGGACATTCTATAAGTACTTAGAGTCTTTTAGAAGCCAACCGACAGCAATGCCAAATAGAGGCAATTATATTATCTTTTATGAACTTTTGTCATGCTTATGACATGTCTATGCTCTTCCTCTTTTCTGCCCCCTCCACTGTTCGTGCTGGTCTGTGACTCTGCATTTGGCGACCTAGAGTTGTCGGTCCAGAATCGCAGATTGACATGTTAGCTTGACTTGACAATTGCTGAGTTATATCACTGTTGTGCTGGTCTGCGATTTTGCATCGTTCGGCCTAGAGTCGTTCGGTCCGGAACCGCAGATGAACACATGAGCTTGCCCACCAGACTAATAACGTTCACATGGGACTGATCTGCAAATCGGCATCTTACGGCCTTGTGTCGTGGGGTCCGGAATTGCAGATAAGTGTACTCCGACCACTAGGTCCAGTGAGAACTTTGTGGTGCTGGTCTGTGATTTTGCATCCCGCGGCCTAGTGTCACGTGGTCTGGGATCGCAGATCAACACTGTAATTCTGTGGGCCAGTAAATTATTATGGTGCATAAGATCCCCTTTCCCTTTTGGTTTGTGAGGATGTTTTTATATTCTTTTGCTGACTACACATGCACCTAGTTTTACATATGCATTCTGCCTCCCTGTTTTACACTAGTTTAGACCCAGGCTGTTTGTGTTGTCATTACGGACAGATGTGAATGATGAGTTGTGTGTGAGCGTGTGGATGCCACTCCATGTCCCTCTGTACCCAAGGTTGCCTGAGAGTGTAACTGAGCTGGTATAGCGTATGTATGAGAGTGTTGTCATTGTGTATGACTGTGTACGAGGAATGAATGCTAATAAATCTTTAGATGATATGCGTGTGTGCAGTGCCCAGTATTATGTTTCTTATCATATCCTCTTTTTATTTTGCTCTCTGAATTAGTATTGATATTTGATTTATTGTTTACTCAAAGTTTGGTTGGTTGCGCATACAGTAGAATAGTTCATTAATTATTTTGGTGTTTTCTTTTGCGTTGATTTATATTTTAAGATTTTCTTTTGCATTGATTTGTTGATTTATTTGATTTTGATACTTCACATGATGACATGCTAGGATTATGTAAAAGTTATTTGACTTTGACATTTAAGATGATATTGCTTGGTATAGATAGTTAGACTGCTGATATAATGCCATGGTTGATTCTAAACATTCTTTGATGTTATATATGGGAGTTATTATGATTTCTAATGTTGTGCCATTGTTTCATTTGTAGGCGCTGTTTCTTCAGTTTCTTCAGTTTCCTACACCGCAATAAAGACATGTCACAGCGACCCCTGTCTTCGACGTTGTTGCCTCCCTCATTTCTTGACCTGATCTTCTAACCCGGTTACAAGTGGCGTCGCCGACAGGATTGAAGAAGTGAGAACGTCAAAAAAAAAAAAAAAAAAAAAAAACTGAAGAAACAGCGCAGAGGCCAAAATCACCATGGCAGATCAGCAGGAGGAGAGGCTCCAGCTGGTCATCGTGGCCAGCTTCAAGCCAGAAACACTACCAAGGTTCACCGGCGAGGAGGGCTGCTTCGCTGCCGAGAACTTTGTGGAGGAGGGGCGCCGTAGACTGTAACACTGCAAGCTGCCCCCAGGTGCAGCCATTGAGTGGGTGCTACACTCGTTGGATGGGTGTGCCAGGAGGGAGGTGCTGGACCGCCCTTATACGGACCGTGACAGCCCAGAGGCACTCCTTACTCTGGTTCAGAGTATCTTCGGCGACAAGCGAGACCGAGCTGCAGTCCTCCGGCAGTTTCACGGACGGATGCAGGGGGAGGGAGAAAGCATATATCAATATGCGCATGCTCTCTCCGCCCTGGCCCAGCACGCAAACAAACTACGTGAAAACAATATAGATGATCTTCTTCCGCGCGACAAGTTCACCAGTGGCCTATACCTGCCAGAATTAGGCAGGGACTTGAGGCGATACTTTGCTGCAAAACCTGCAGCCACCTTTCTGGAGGCCAAGGAAGAGGCGTTGCGGTGGATGCGGGAGGATGACAACACCCTCCGCGTAGACCACATAACTGCATCCCACGAGACAGCAGAAATGGAGGCCCTGCGACGACAACTGGTGGTGGTCACAGCCTGGACTGAGGAGCTGCAGGCACAGCTGCAACAAAAAACCCAGTTGGCCAGGGAAAGGTTTCGGGGCGCACAGCACCAACCGGGCCCCCGTCACCACCAGCCCAAGTGCTTCTGGTGCCACCGACCTGGGCACAGACAGTCCGAGTGCAGGACACGCCAGCGCTACAACAGGGAAAACCTCCAACGCCCTACATACCCTGCACCGCCGGGCCATTTTTATGCACATCAGCAACCACCACCATTTGGTGCTACATATTACCCCCTATACCCACGGCCACCAACTCCTGCCCCCTTCACTCAGTTCCCCTATCCTCCCCAACAAATACCCCAGACTGAGCCCCAGCACACCGGACAGCAACAGGGAAACTAGAGTCCCCCGTTGTCATTAGTCAGACAACGGGGGAAGCCAGTTCTCTGGAGGGTCTAGTAGGTCACTGCCCGGTGGTACATATGGAGGTCGATGGAGCATCAACAAAAGCCCTTCTGGACACTGGAAGCCAGGTATCGACCATTACCTCCACATATTACCACCAGCGCCTCAAAGACAAAGCTCTGGACACCCGACAGTTTATATCCCTAAAGGCAGCCAATGGACTGGAAGTCAAGTGTATCGGCATCATTGTAGTGGACATTAAACTTTTCGGTGAAACCATCCCAGCGGTTCCGGTTTTGGTAACCAAGAACTCCTCAGACTCCTTCACCAATGCTGCAAAATCCAGGGTTCCCTGCCTGCTCGGCATGAACGTGTTGGGAAAACTGTCAGGGACAAAACCGCATCTTCCACCTGTGCTCCAGGCTGTAATCCAGGAAACTAAGCTCGACAGTAGGAGCATTCGAGGCCTAGCTAGGGTGGCCACAAGGTCCAGCATCCCAGCTATGTCTGCGGTAACCTTACGCATCACCTCGCGACAGCGCCCAGCCATGGAGCTACTGGCTCTCCCACTTGCGCAGCCCCTCCCTCAAGGTATCCTGTTGGTGCCAACGCTCGTCAGCAGCAAGCCAACCGAACGCTATGTACGCCTCGTCAACATGACCGAGGAGGACTGCATTTTGAAGCCAGGAACTCCAGTCGCAGAGTTACATTCTGCGACCGTAGTAGACAGGCAGAACAAACTTGAGATGCACACTGAGTGTAACCAACTGACTTTAGAAATTCTGCCAGTGGCCGCCAAAGTGACAGCTCCTGATTCTGTTACTTGACCAGACTTTGAAGGCGACGATGAAGACCGTGCTCAGCTTCAACAATTGCTGGACCGTTTTACACATATATTCGCGAAAGATGACACTGATCTTGGCTACACGGACATTGTGCAGCACAGGATCCCAACGACGGATGAAGCCCCAGTCGCACAGACCTACAGGAGCATTCTCCCAACGCAACTACAGGAGGTCAAAGAGCACCTACAAGGCCTTCTTGCTGCAGGGGTAATAACAGAAAGCTACAGTCCTTACGCTGTCCCTGTGGTGCTGGTATGCAAGAAGGATGGACGACTGCGCCTCTGCGTAGACTACCGCCGCCTCAACAGCAAAACAATCCGAGATGCCTTCCCCCTACCGCGGATACAAGAGTCTTTCGACGCGCTGGTAGGATCCCAGTACTTCTCGACTGTTGACCTGGCTAGCGGCTATCATCAAATTGCTGTCCACCCGACCGACCAGCCAAAGACAGCATTCACGACACCTTTCGGGCTATTTGAATAAATATACCCGAATGCCCTTCGGTCTGGCGTCGGCCCCTGCTACATTCCAGCGGTTAATGCAAGCGACTGTCTCAGACTTCCTTTTCCAGTTTCTGCTGGTGTACCTCGATGACCTGCTCATCTACTCCAAGACTTTTGACGAGCACTTGTTACATCTAGAGAAGCTGTTCAAAAGGGTGGAGGACACAGGACTGAAGCTCAAGCTTGAAAAGTGCCAATTCCTTCGACGACAAGTGACGTACCTTGGTCATACGATCTCTGCCAAAGGCGTCCGCTGCGAGAAGGAAAAGGTAGAGGCAGTGCAGAAGTGGCCAGCCCCAACAACCACAACTGAAGTGCGACAGTTCCTCGGTTTTGCCAGTTATTACCGACGGTTCATCAGTGGCTTCGCAAAACTCGCCGGACCACTCCATGACTTGGTCACCCAAGCGAACCAGGACTCCAATAAGAAGAAGAAAACTCTCTCCATTTCCCACTTGTGGGACTCGCATCATCAAGCTTCATTTGATGCCCTGAAGACAGCACTGACTTCAGCCCCTACTCTTGGGTTTGCTGACTTCTCACAGCCATTCATCCTGGAGACTGATGCAAGTCATGATGGACTAGGTGCTATCCTGCCACAGAAACAAGCTGGAAAGACCCGAGTCATTGCCTACGCTAGTCGGCGACTACGACCTTCAGAGAAGAACCAGGTGTACTACAGCAGCACAAAATTGGAGTTTCTTGCCATGAAATGGGCAATTACGGAGAAGTTCAGGCACTACCTGATTGGGGCCAAATTTGTCGTCTATACGGACAATAATCCTTTGACCCATCTCAAAACAGCAAATTTAGGGCGCTTGAGCAGCGTTGGGCCGCACAGTTGGCCCAGTTTGACTTTGAGGTACTCTACAGACCTGGGAAGACTAACCCAGCAGATCCACTTTCAAGAATGCCACTGGGTCAGGAACCCCAAGAAACGGACTTGCAAGGACCAATCACCACCCTTGTTCCACCTGAAGTCAGGGATGCCCGTGACACCTCCATCGCACAACTGACCGCCTGCGACCGCCTTGGGGTGGAACCACCCCTTGACATCTCGCCCGTCGACTTGGTAGACCCACCAAATAAGCCTACCAACGAACTCTTGACGCCAGCCGGTGAGATCTTCCCTCGCTACACCCCAGAGAAGCTGCGAGAACTCCAACTGCAGGACAAAGACATTGGACCAGTGCTTGTAGCTATGCCTAGAAGACTGCCTCCAAGTAATGATCCGTCGCTGCGTACCCTTCTCAAACAGCATTCAAAGCTCACTGTACAAGATGACGTGCTGTACCGCAAGGTGTCAGAACCCAACAACCCTTTACAGCTTGTCCTACCCAGTGTTCTTCGCCCCACAGTCATCAAAAGTCTCCACGACAACATGGGTCACCAAGGTTTTGAACGCACCATGGACTTGCTGCGAGCTCGGGTATACTGGCCGGGCATGTACCGAGACGTTGAGGACTACATCAAGTCGTGTGGACGCTGCACCATGGGACGTCTGCAACATCTGAAGCTTCCATCAGGACACCTTCTTGCCAGCCGCCCACTTGAAGTACTTGCCATTGACTTTACCACATTCGACATGGCAAGTGATGGTCGACAGAGTGTTTTGGTGCTCACGGATGTGTTCACAAAGTTTGCACAGGCCTTTCCCACTCGGAATCAAGAAGCGTCAACAGCCGCCAAGGTTCTGGTGGAGCAGTGGTTCCAGCGTTTCGGAGTCCCGGAGCGGATTCATAGTGACCAGGGTCGCAACTTCGAGTCGCAACTCATCGCCGAGCTGTGTCGTTGCTACAACATCAAGAAGTCACACACCACTGCATACCACCCCCAAGGGAATGGCCAGTGTGAGCGATTCAACCATACCATTTTTGGGCTCCTTAAGTCTCTGTCGCAGGAAAGGAAGAGCAGATGGCCAACTCATCTGCCAGAACTTATACAAGCATACAACACAACGCCGCATGCATCGACTGGTTTCAGCCCCTACTTCCTGCTGTTTGGGCAAGAACCCAGGTTGCCAATAGACGACCTTCTCGGGAGACCAACGACAATGAAAGCCATTGGACCAGCAGATTGGGTTAAACAACATGAGCACCGTCTACATCAGGCCCATGAACAGGCTTATGAACAGTTGCAGCGGGCAGCTGCAGAGAGAGCACGCAGAAACAACAAAGGTGCCAGTGACCATGTTCTAAACATTGGGAACCTGGTCTATCTTAGGAACCAAGTCCTTGGCCGCAACAAGTTTCAAGACTTGTGGCTACCAGAACTGTATATTGTCACAAGACGACCAGACGCAGACAGCCCAGTCTATGGTGTGATGCCACGATCAGGGGGACCAGAGAAAGTGGTCCACCGCATAAACCTCCTGCCAGCCTCAAGCAGTTTCCTGCAAGACTTGGAGGAACAACCATCAACCCCTCCAGCACAAGAAACAGAGCTGGGGGGTTTTGATTTGCTACTGGCGTATGTACCACCAGGGCTCCTTACACCTCCTTCTGGGCCTAACGTTCCGAACCCCGCACCCGTGGCCCCTCCAGTTCCTGTGCAACCTGGGGTACCACCCATTGAAGCCGCAGCACCTGCTCCGACCTTGGAGGATCATGTGACAGCCCACCCAGCACGTGTTGTGCATCCAAGTGCACCTCTCAGGCGTTCAACTCGGATTAGAGCCAGGTCTGTTAGCGCCCGGAAACCTGCTTTTGGCCACCATTCCTAGGTACAAATCACACTGGGGAATGGTTTGCCCAAAGCAAGTTAGGGTGCCCTGAGACATATAGACTTGAAAAAGATGTGTTCCACTGCCCTCACCGATTTCCAATTTGTGCCGAAATTTTCATTAAAGCATCCGGACTACCTAAGACTGTCCATGCTATGTAGTGTGTGTAGTACAGTTACAAATGATCATTTGTGTAGTGCATTATAGTAGATAGCGGAGAAGCTTAGGGGCTGATATTTAGTTCAAGAATGTAATTTTGGTTTGGTTAGTGACCTGATCTTCATATGATGGACTGTGGAAGCAAGAGTTAAGCTATGAACTGTGGAAGCCGACTAATCATGAAATGGACTTGTGGACACGGACTGATTATGTTCAGATTTATATCAAGCTGAATTATTATGGATGATGTTAACCCACCAGTATGGACTCTGTTTGCCTGTGGTCATTTTTTTCTGTCTCTTCCATTGGGTTTTGTCTGGTCAGGTTTAATATGTCTTAACTGCAATAATCCTGTCAGATTCTTGCAATGCAAGACAATGGAAGAGATGTATTATTTTTGGAAGTAGCCATTTGTCTATCATAATATGTTGACATAGGAGGGTAAAGGATTTTGTGTTGTTCATTAACCTCAGGTTCGTACAGCCTGATGTTTCTGGGTTTTTTTTGTTCACCAGCGCGGACGCTGGCACTTTTCGGTGGGCTGAGATGTGACCGGGTACACCCGGCTCTCATAACCCATCTCCCATCTGATGTAATTTTGTTTGTTGCATCACGATTTTGTTTGCAATAGTGGTGTGTGTTATCATTCAGTGGTTTTCCTTCAATGTAAGGTCTCGCAAGGTATTGCTTCACTGATGCCTGTGTTAGTCCGACCCCTCTGGCTTACTTCTAGACCACTAGGTATTCAGTGCCTATTCAGGGGACGCAACCGCGTCGGCCGCCTCGTGGCTTTGTTCTAGCATCTGGTGCCTACAATGGTGATGATAGCTTGTGTTTGTGATGAGGCATTCTAAGTTGAATATCTCCTCAATGCCTGTACCGATTGTTTTAAACCAAGATCCATAAGATTCAGCATGATAGTCTCTTTCATTTTGTAATCTATTTCTAGTCCAATCGATTTTGGGTTAAACATTATTTTGGGAGTTTGCACCTTTTACACCGACCAGGTCGATGGAGAAAAGTTGTTTAAAAATTCATAATTAATTTTAGCTGTCTTTAATCAAATCAATGTCTGATACTAGTGAAACTACAATTGCGGATCTTTCATTAGTAACAAACCGCATGTTTCTAGGTTCAGTAGTATCAGAGCTATGGTTAGAGAACCAATCTCAAACTAACACAAATTTCAGCATTTCCGCTCCAACAGCACCGAGTTCTGGAAGCACGCGAGTGGTGCTTTCTTTGCGGCCCGCGCCTGCCGTATATAAAGCCCCTTCCGTGGCGCACACTTGTGGTCAGTACCACTCAGCCGTTACTTTGCCACAGACCACTCGCGCCGCTACGACGATACAACTAGGAAGAACTACAATGTCGACTCCCCCTTAGCTCTGTAAGTAGCTCATGTATTGAATTTTTGGTCTTGGACTTTGTTGATTGATGAACTTTGATGCCTGATGTATATAGGTGCCTTGATGCATGTTTTGCCCTAGAGTTAGGAGTAAGCTGCTGAAGATGTAATTGTTGAGAGTGCCTTCATGGCAACTTTGTAGCCATTTTTGGCAGCTGGAACTTTGTGTAACTTTGTTGCGATAGTGGATTTCACTCATTTCTAGTTTTGTCGCTTCTCGTACTGTAGCATTTGTCTTCCGATGGAGATCGGAATTTTGTGACAGGATTATTTTGGGGCAAAACAGCATAAACGTAATGTGTACTCTGATTTAATGCTTTTGCCTTTGGATAGCTTTGGGTTTTCTTGTACAATGAGAGTTATTGCCATTTGCTCCAGTGATGCTAAATCATTTTGGCATCGGTGTAGGAAATGTTGAAATATTGCCTTGTCTGACAGAGATTGTTTTGATTAGGCTTTCATGTTCCTTGCTATCCTCCTCACGTTGCTTTTATGATTATACTATAGCGTTAATTTGATTGTGTAGGATTGATCATGTAGGCTTTCATGTCCCTCCTATTTTTCCTCACTTTGACATGCATAGCTTTTAGCCGAATAGTGCGTACCACATGGGCTGGGATGCTGTTAGCGTGACGTCACACTTATATTTAGTATGCGCAGCCATTTTGTTTCTGCTTGGCGTCTGCTTCCGGTTGGCTTGTTTACATTTGGAAGTCACTCCCCCACACTCCCCTCTTCCTTTTAATTGTGTTTTTTATCGGCGGGACCTGCCCCTGCTCTAAATAAGTTACCCCTTTACGTTCTTCAGCGTTTAGTGAGAGGAATAGGTACTTTATAAATTTTACCTTTACACACTGTTGACATCGTTGATAAGGGGAGCAGTTTCCCACTCATTTTTGCCCTAGGCCTGTGGAAGCGGCTTATTGACTTGAGGACATTCTATAAGTACTTAGAGTCTTTTAGAAGCCAACCGACAGCAATGCCAAATAGAGGCAATTATATTATCTTTTATGAACTTTTGTCATGCTTATGACATGTCTATGCTCTTCCTCTTTTCTGCCCCCTCCACTGTTCGTGCTGGTCTGTGACTCTGCATACAGTAGAATAGTTCATTAATTATTTTGGTGTTTTCTTTTGCGTTGATTTATATTTTAAGATTTTCTTTTGCGTTGATTTGTTGATTTATTTGATTTTGATACTTCACATGATGACATGCTAGGATTATGTAAAAGTTATTTGACTTTGACATTTAAGATGATATTGCTTGGTATAGATAGTTAGACTGCTGATATAATGCCATGGTTGATTCTAAACATTCTTTGATGTTATATATGGGAGTTATTATGATTTCTAATGTTGTGCCATTGTTTCATTTGTAGGCGCTGTTTCTTCAGTTTCTTCAGTTTCTTCAGTTTTCTACACTGCAATAAAGACATGTCACAGCGACCCCTGTCTTTGACGTTGTTGCCTCCCTCATTTCTTGACCTGATCTTCTAACCCGGTTACACTCAAAAAGCAAGGGGTCAGTTCTGATGAGATGGCTTATCTCATCATCTCTCTGTCTGGCTAAAAGATAGAAGGCTATGATAGAAGGAAAAGTCAACGTCTAAGGGTATTGGAAGCATTAGCCTCCCACATTGTGCCGCCTCACCTCTCTTAGCGAACTGAAACCCTCCTGGTTTCTGACAGCAACGTTTTGAGTGTACAGAGATCAGCTTTTTTTGATAGAGCCCTTTGCAATGGCTACAGGTGAGAAGGTCGTCTACCTTACTAGTTTTGGTGCGATACTTAGGAATCAAACATCCTGATTTCTTTTCAAGAATGGCAATGTTATGCATGTAATCACCCTCATCTTGTAGTCTGATCCATGCTTGACATCTCTGCTTAGTCCCTTTTTTCATCACCAAAATTTTAGCAACGTCTGCCTCATCTGCATGGACATCTTGTAAGTGCTCATTTTCAAGACAAGCTTGCCACACAATTTGCATGCATGTTTCTTGTCCCATTTGTAAGTGGTCGGCCTGATTGAAATGTCGTCCGACCGGTCTGTTGTATTGGTACTTGACAGACTGAAGATGTTCTTTCAAACGGTCGTTGATGGTTCTTTCCGTCTCTCCAACATAGAGATGTTGGAGAGACGGAAAGAACCATCAACGACCGTTTCAAAGAACATCTTCAGTCTGTCAAGTACCAATACAACAGACCGGTCGGACGACATTTCAATCAGGCCGACCACTCCGTCTCGGACATTGGGTTAAAGGCCTCTGGCTTATGCAAGCCAGTAATGTCTGGGCCAAGAAAGACCGTGAAAAATTTCTGATTAATAAACTGGGCACTGTGGCGCCACTCGGGATGAATATGAAAGATTAACATTTTTTACCTTGCTTGTGTCTGCTACTTTACCTCACTGTTTTACTACTCACTAATCAGTTAGGTGAGGTTGGCGCTGGTTGATATGTACATTTCTCTTAGGGACTTTCTCAGCGCTGGCCGAACGTTTAGTTGGATCCCTTGCCCTTCCCTGTCGGGCGCCGGGTCTCCGGCTCACGGTTTGATACGCGGTTTTGGGGCGGGGTGATCGTGTGCATCCCTTGGGGATGTATGTGGTCGTCTTGTTGCATGCCTGTGTGTTTTTCTGTGGGCTGGTGGGTGCCTGTTGGGTGGGGTTGGTGTCTCTGGCTGGTTGTCTTCCGCCCCCAGCCCACCCCCCTTTTTTTTTTTTTCCCCTCTCTTTCCTTCTACCTCTCTCCCTCTTTCTCCCCCCCCCCTACCCCCTTTACCACTTCTCTCTAGCCTCTTTCTCTCTTTACGCTGTTTCCTTTTCCCTTCTTCCCCTTCCTCCTTCCCCTTTCCCCCCCCCCTCCCCCCCCCCCCCCACCGTCCCCGTCTCTCTCTCTCTCTCTCTCTCTCTCTCTCTCTCTCTCTCTCCCCCCCCCCCCCCTTATTTTTTGAGTTACCCTTGAAGACGGTTTCACAACTACCTACTCTCCACTTTTACCTATATTCTCTTACTGAATTTGATTATTTGCTTTGTTTTCATGACTTATTACTTGTTGTGTACCGTGCTAAATGCTGGTTTTTTTCCCCGGGGTCCTCCCGTTTTTCCCCGAGGTAGTCCTCAACTTGAAGGTGATATAAAGTTTGCCTTCGGGTTGGTGTTTAGCAGGCTTTGTGTATTAGACACTCAGCCTACTTCGTGCCCAAGGGTACTCCCCGTTCGTTCTCTCTCTCTTTCTCTCTCTCCGTCTCGCTCTCTTTCTCTCTCTCTCTCTCTCTCTCTCTCTCCTCTCTCTCTCTCTCTCTCTCTCTCTCTCTCTCTCTCTCTCTCTCTCTCTCTCTCTCTCTCTTTCTCTGGCCTCATCTACACGCCTTTTCTTTCGCTCGCTCCTGCACGTACTTGCACACACTCTTGTCTCTCGTGTTCAGGTTCTTTCCGAGTCTCTCTATTACGATTTTTCGTTGACGTCATTTTTACTTTTTGCGCACTTTTGTTCTTCCTTTTCTTTTATTTTACGTCACCTCCTTCAGTTGCCACATTCCTTCTCCCCCACCCGGGTCTGCCCTGGGGGACTTGGGTGGGGTTAGGTATTTTTTAGTTCCCAGGGTCACCCTGGTCAGCCCCACAGGGTGGGTTTTTCTCTCTATTCTGGGGCATGTGTTTCTGTCTACCCTTTGTCCATTCACCTGTATTTGCCTTTTTAAAACTCTCCCTACTGTCTGCACTGCCTGTAGCTCTTGATATTGGATGTGTGTTGCTAAATGGTCTTAGCTTTATTTAGGCCCCATGTGTTAGGTTTATTTAATGTATTTGACCGGCTGGCGACATACATTCAATGTTCTGTTTATTTATTTATTTTTTTCACAAGCAGTGCAGGCACGTCCTGAGAAAGCCTTGTTGCTGTCGGGACGTTAAGCAATGTACAATCAATCAATCAATCAATCACATTCCTTCTGCCAATGAAGATAAGTAGCGGCTAATCTCTGTTTGTTTGTTTGTCTATTTTGACAAAGGGTATTTACCCGAAATATTAATAAATTGTGTTGTACCCGTCTTTTCTAAGCGTGTTTCTTCTCCGTTGGGTACTTCTTTTCAGGCAAAGGGGGTGGGGGGGGGGGGGAGGATGGAAGGAAAACTGTACAGAACTGCAGCGTGTGTGTTGGTGGGTTATACGAGTCTTCGCGGACTCCAAAATCTTCAGTGATTAAACTCTCCCTGCACATTCCATTTAGTTCTGTTCCCTAGTTAGAGCGTAACAGGGAGGGCTTTGCTAATTTCCACGCCAGTACCCTCATGAAACCATCGGCAGAGTGTCGGTTGGCCGCATATACTTTAATGACTGTTTTGAAGGCTCCGAAACATTTAGTGATTAATCTCTCCCTGCAGGTTTCATTTACCACTATTCTCTAGTGATAGCGTAATACAAAGAGTTTGGCGACTATAGGAAAGGAGCTAGCAGTGTGGGTTTTTCGATTGCTCAAATGTGTAAGCCGAAAGTTCCAACTGCCTGGCTATGGCTTTAAAAAGTGTATGAGCCTCTACATTCATACTTCAGTTGTACAGTCTGGAATCTAACACACGCACCACGTGAGGCAGCCATACGACACTAAAAATACTTATACACTCAAAGCAAAAGTATTGTATCAACTGTAGATCATTCTAAGCATTTTAAATGAAATGTTTATATTGAAACATTTTTAAAAATATTTCACTTTAAACAAAATACAGTAGTAAAATATGAATTGCCATAATATCACATTTTTTAAAAAGTCATGAGAAGAGAGTAAAACCAAAATGTCGGACAGCGTCGTTAGCAATGGAGACAGCGATCGCTTTGCCGACTTGAAAAGGCTGAAGATGTGAGAAAGAAAGGCCTCTGAATAAAAACAGACTTTACAGTGACCTTTGGGGAATGGTTTACATTACATCTAATGATTCCAGCACTGCCAGGGAGGGGTACAGCCGCAGAGCAAGCTGTCATATGTGGTTTGGCCGCTTGAGCCGGGCTTGGTCAGCTGCGGCGCGTGCCCACAATCAGTTGCTAATGATGCGTTTGACAGTGTTTATAATAAGCCAGGGCCTTCCTATTGGGACGCCTGTTATCTTATGGGTACTACAATGCTGATTAACAAACTCATTCAATATCTCCCTTTTATCTAGCTATACGCAAAATATCTAGCAAAAATAAGAAAAATTGCGGACTAGTGGATCAACCGGTTTGTTGTGAACGCCAATTTTCTCGCTAATGAGCAGCTTAATCCAAAAAATGGAGAAAAAAAAAGGTCCCGAGATTTCTTTTTTAAGGGAAAATATCCTAAAATTTCAAGCTTGTCCGTCCTCAAACGCGGACTGTAGTCTCTCTCTCTCTCTCTCTCTCTCTCTCTCTCTCTCTCTCTCTCTCTCTCACACACACACACACACACACACACACACACACACACACACACACACACACACACACACACACACACACACACACACACACACACACACACACACACGGTAGACAAAAAGGAAGCAAATTAGTCTGAAGTATACAAACAGCCACAGGTCACCCCTCATAGCTGTACATATACCAAGGGGATTTACTCAGCGCTGGACAGACAAACAGTTAGATCCCCTGCCCCCTCCTATCAGGCACCCAATCGCCAGCCCACATAAAAATACGCAGGTATAGAACCAGACGATCTTCTACATCCCTCATAGTTGGCACACAGCCGACGAAGATGCAGAAGTATTAATTACTATGCTTGAATGAGTCACGCCAAATCACATACAATTCACAGAAACAGAGGTTTGGCGCACAGTTGAAAAGCTCAAAATTATTTAATAGCTGTACCATCGAAGATTTCCTAGCCTGATTTTTAGCGCTCAATATGATGATACACTTACAAAAATGCACTTAGGGAAATTCAAAACAAGTGAGTAAGTAAGCATTTACCGTTTACCTGAACAGCCCTTACGGAGATCAGTTACTGTCGGGCCATTGCAGAGTGTCAAGCATGATCAGGAACACTCGAAGGCTTTGCGTTAGTCAGCAAAAGGGGCGGATCCTCAATGAAGCGGGTGCTAGGATAAAGTCCTGATGTCAAAGGCATGAGTGAGCCTAAATCCTACGCAAGCCACTAAGTAATGTGCTCCTGCAGAGGAACGCAATGCTTATTGCTTGCGCAGGATTTAACTTATGTAACTCAGCTCACACCCGGAAAAATACATTAATTAATTTTTCACTTTCACAGCCAAACGGATTACAGTCTCTGGAGTCATGAAGGTGTTTGTAGCAAAATGTTTGGTCGTCAGAAATTAAGTTCAAGAAGGCTCAAAACTTTGTGATAAGCTGGTTACATGCAATTTGGCAGCGCATATTTATGAGCTCCGGATGTATCATCGAAAGCCACAGACCAGCAGATATATCATACATTATCCTTGAGCATTTAACCCATTCAAAACGACTGCACGATGACCGACATTCGCGTGACGAACACATATTATATAAATGGAATAAAGTAGGTATAAATAACGTACGATTGACAAGAGACATAAATCCCGACTGATGAGACACCGTGCGGGGACTCATGAGGGTTTAAAGTACCATTACGCATAAATCTGAAGAATCATGTCGGCACCATTTGTGTTTTTTTTTATGCCATGTCGACGCACCTAACAAACTTTAACAGCAGTTTGGACCCGCATCAAAACCACACGCGTAATCGCACTTATTTATTCTGCGCTGCCGTTAGTGTGTCAATCTATTTTTAACAGTTTCTCGTTCTGAAAGCGTTGTATTTCTAGAACGGAGTGGAGTCATTGTTAGGCTGCTTGATATAAAGACGACGTGTGCTAGACCTGTGTGTAGCGTTTCGTAACTATCTGTTACAGAAGTGTATCTTTGAACAGTTACGGCGGTAGTGGGCCTTCAAGTCTCTTGTAGCTGGGTGACGTTCGCCTTGCCCGGCAGTTAAGGGGTGAACTCTTCGACTGTGATAATCATTCCTACTAAAGAGTATTTTGACTCTGGAAATGAAAATAAGCCATGGAAATAATAATTCTCCACACTGATATCTACCGCTGCGCTTGCATTCCAAGCTGAACCTCGACGGCTTTTCCCAAAATGTACTTCCTGGTTATATGTTGCAGCAGCGTATATAAACCGCTGGGGCTCATGAGAACTGTATGTCTCTTGTTAGTCATGTGTTCTGTATTAATATTTTGGGCCCCATTTACATCTGTGTTTTTCACGCGAATGTAGGTCAGTGTGTAGACACGCAATTCGTGATCACTGGGAGCGAATGGTGTTCAAAAGGACTCTGAATTGAATTAACCCATTCAGCCCTGACGCACTAGAGCAGGAGATGGGTCGACCATGATAATTCAAGGGCAGTACCAGATTAGCTTGGCGGCGCCAAGCTAATCTGGCACTGCCCTTGAATTATCATGGTCGATCCATCTCCTGCAACTCAGTGGTGCATAGTCATTAGAAGACGCCTCCAAAATTTGGGAAATACGGCCGTCGGGCTGAATGAGTTAAGACAGGCCATGTAATATTACAGACATATTTGCCGTCTGGGTGTTGTCGGAGAAATTTGCGCGGTCAAACTGACATGACTAGACACACTTCTCTGCCCTTAGTACACACTTTTAGTTCATACCCGATTGAACATGTTTGAACTAGGCGCACTCCCTGTTCAAGTTGTGAACTGGACCGTGATTTCGAGTCATACAGCTTCGAGTGGCAAGGTTTAAAATCACAGACCTGTTCACAGTTACTACGCTTTCGATGCACAACGACAGTCGGATCCATGCATGATGCAAGTTTAATATGTACAAGTATGCGTTTCTGCTCATGATGCGACCAAGCCGAATGAGGTGCTGCCGAGAAAAAAGTGATTCATGATCCAACTGCAAGAGACATAGATCCTCATGCGCCCCCGCGACTGCTGACATCAGAGACTGGTTTTATACACTCAGCGGCTGATATCGACCAGGAAGAAAATGTCTGATAAGCCTTTGGTTGTTGCGATAAAACTCATATTCCAGTCGACCAAACTTCGAAAGGCATAGATTGCTGTGAGCTGCTGCAGAGATACTAGTCCAAGAGCTAGCCCGATTTACCGTGCACCCCCTCCCCCCCCCCCCCCGCCATCCCCCTCGCAGTACTCTATAAGAAGGGCTTTAAAGTGTACCTTAGTATGTCCTGCGATGTTTAAGCCATGTTCACCTAAAATCCTTAGGAACACACCAGAGATATAGCCGATGGCGCAAGTGTACCTCCATTCGCGCTCTTCGCGGATGCTAAAATGAGCTTCAGAAACATCTTCCTCTAAATCAGAGTTCATTCCAGAAGCCCAAATCAGGCAATATTGTGTTACGGCACATCTTCTGCGTCCTCTGCAACACACAGAATGCACAAATAGTGAATCTCTGGCTCTCGGTGAAGGTGCACCCAGTAAACGCCAAATCTGCGAAATCGCAAAAAAGAGACAAAAACAATGTTTCAGATGCCTTCAGACATTTTCTATTTCACTGGCAGTCTACCTTTAGGCTTACGTCATTACAACATGATGTCACAACTATTATAAACTTGACTAGGTGATGGTGTGATCCCTGTGAGTGCCACAATGGTTGATTTTGTATCCCTACCCCCAATTTGTAAAAATACAGGAAATTAATTAGAAAAGTTACTACAGCAACTCCCCTTCACCTCTCTTTGCCTATCAACTTTCAATAATATGAGCATAAAGTGCAAGAAAATGAGGAAAGTCGCCATCCTTTACGATAAGTTCATGGTGAATGATAGCTTTTTCCCCATTTAAATTTGCCGAATTTCGAAACGTACCTTGTTTCCGATGCCCTCAGAAATTTTGTATACAACTGGTAGGTCTTGATTAGGTTTTAATGGTTAGGATAGAGTACCACAGTTACTCCCAACCTAATTTTATGATGCTGTGATGCATTTAGGGGCCACAGTGGCTGAATCTGCTGCCCTACCCCCATTTAACAAATATGCAAAGGAACACAAAATGATAATAAAAATTTCATACGTCATAGTCTCTATTTAGACAACTTTGTTAACTTTTTATTCTTAACAAAGTATGCATTTTGTGCATAAAAAATGTGGAAAGTTGATCTTTTCATCGATTTTATGTGAACCATCGATTTAATTGCAATTGTTTTTAACTAAGGCATAAAAAGGGAGAAACTTCTGTAAACAGGGGCTGCTGTTGAAGCTTCTACCGTCTGGAGTGGGAAGCACGATGTACCGATGGCTGAAAGACTTCCTCTTTAACAAAACAGCGCGACAGAAGTAAACGGCACACTCAGCAAACTCGGAGAAGGTGTTCCTCAGGGAGGTGTTGTGTCTCTGACGCTGTTCTTGGTCTACATTAATGACATCAATACAGCAGTACCAAGGTTCGTCTCGAACACCCTCCATGCAGATGACTTTGCAGTTTGGAGTGCAGCAGAACATTCAAAAATAGCATCCTGCAGAATTCAGGATAATGCCAACAGGTGGACTGATAGATGGCCACTCAAACTGAGCTAGACCAACACTGTCAACAATCATTAATTTTTCAATCAGAATGGACGAGGTCACTTTGAAAACTGGCGATCTCCCAGTACCAAAGACAGGCCAACTTTACTGACCAAAAATAAATTACTGGATTCACGTGGAGACATCACATCAAAGCCATGGAAGCTAGAGCTGCGAAAGCAATGTCTCTGATGAGGAAGCTGGTGGGGACCACATTGGCGCAAATTCCAGCATCCTGGCGCGAGTAAACACCAGCTCGGTCAGACCAGTAGTGCGGTACCAAGATACATCGACAACACAAAACACTGTCTCCAAAAACAACAAGGCCAGGCTTGACAAGGTGCAGAACATGGGGCCATTCTCATGATCCAGTGACATTCTTAGAGCAGTTTGGCGCACCCCAATTTAGGAAATGGAGGACATTGGAGCCACTGGAACGCAGAACAGCATGCAGGATGGAGAAACTCACTAAACACGGAGACTACAGAAGCAGACCAAGAACCGTCAGAAATGCCCAAGTCTGAACCATCAACTGATGCAAAAGGCTAAAACTGACGTCCTGGAACCAAGCCTAAAGGTGTACGAAGAGCTCCCTGCAGATATCTGGACATCTCGAAATAGCCTTTTATACAACATAAACAATGTTCCAGGACTCTTTGCCACAGGTCGCGGCACTGCACAAAGCCATCTTGCTGGAGATTATGCACTACCCTCACAGCAGCTGTGCTCACATCTACACAGGCAGCTCCACACAAGACGCCGTGCGGAACGGAGGAAGCGGCGTGTACATCTGTTGTGCAGACCGCACTACTACCTCCCTCTCCTTACCAGCTTGAGGCAGCAGCTTCAACTAAGGTACAGATCTGCAGGCGCTCATCACAGCAGCAGAGCAGTAGCTAGGGTAAGGCAACAGCTGTCAGCTCTCCAAATCTTCATGATCCACTGATCTCCTCACCAGGAAGCTTCAAGATAGACTGGATGCCCTGACCAGCCGCCACAAACTAGTGCTGCAGTGGATTCCAGTTCATTCTGGAGTAGCTGAGAACGAGGAGGCTGACAGCCTGGCCAAAGCAGGCGCCAGACTACCTCAAGATAACAACCTCCTGTAAAGAAACCAAGACACTACTCAAGTGCAAGCAACAAAGTGATTGTCAACAGCATAACCACGGCTGTAGCCCATGGGCAGATGACATCAACAAGCTGAACAGGGAGAGCCAGACCACCATCTTCCATCTACGCACTGATCACTGTGGACTCACCTCGTGAGACTGGGTCTTTTGGAAACAGCCCTCTGCGAATATGGCGTAGAAAATAAGTCTCCTGAGCACATTTTCTAGACCTGTCCATACAGAGAAGCGGTCCGCTGGCAGTTCTGACCAGAAGACACGCCCCATTACACCAAACTCTGAGAACCCGCTGCCGAGCTCTTGACAGCTCACTTATTGGCAGCCAGAACACTATAAGATTTAAAGACGGCCATCAAGGAATTGAAGGTTGCAGAAGCAGAAGAAGGCAAAAAATGGGTGTGGAAGTTGTGATCTCGTGGTGGATATGTGGAAACTAAGTATTTTCATAACATTGTTTTGGCTGTTAGGAATCATGAAACTTTGTTATGCATATTCATACGTACGCCTTTAACTTTTTTACACCCTACTATACTAATGGTCAAAACTTAAGGGTCACTTTTTATCGCAGACGCACCGACAACACCACACAAATAATGTAACAATACTTGGAGTCAGTACTTTGCTAATTTATTCAGGAACAATTTCATTTACGTTTTGAGTAAATCAAGCAATTGTAACAACAGCAGTACGTTAGAATGTTCACCCACCCCTCATTTGAAAAGTCACACAAGACTGGTCCAGTCAGTAGCGAGTGTACCCTCCGTTTGCAGCCAATCATTCAATGCAGCGTTGACGCATGGAGTTCACCAGGGTTCGGAGAACATGTTGTGGGATTGCTTCCCACTCTTGATGCAGGAACTGAGTCAGCTGGGGGATGCCTAGAGGTAAGGGGTGGTTGCTGACTACACGTTGCCCCAGCAAGTCCCAGAGGTGCTCGATGTGAGCCAGATCAGGCGAACGAGCTGACCACTCCATCCTCATGATGCCCCGTTGCTCAAGGTACTCATCCACCACACGGGCGCGATGAGGTCAAGCGTTGTCGTCCTGCAGGACAGCATTGTCGCCTATGGCTTGGAGAGCTGGCTGGATGAGGGGCTGCACAGTCTCGTCCCGATAGCGCAGTCCAGTCATGATGCCTCGGATGACGTGGAGGGGTCCTGCCTTCCCTGCTGAAGCCTGCCCAGACCATGACTGAGCCTCCTCCGCAGCGATCCACCTCTTGGACACATCCATCAATCAATCGCTCCCCTGGTGTCTCCTGACCCTCACCATTCCTTCGTTGAAGGACACAGTGAACCGTGACTCATCAGTAAACGGAACCTGAGTCTACTGGAGTCTGTTCCACCTCACATGTTTACGACACCAGGCAACCCGGGCTCTATGATGAGCTGGAGTGAGGGGTATTCTCACTGCTGCTCTGCATGAAGCCAGGCCAATTTCGCGCAAACGTCGGCAGACTGTGCTTGCATCAGTTGACGTCGCAGAGAGGTTGACGTGACAGTTCGGTCGCGCAGAGCCGCCACACAGAAGTATCTGTCCTTTTTGCTGGTGCAGTGCGGGCGTCCTGAGCAGGGTCGTCGTTCTGCCCTTCCAGTTTCTTGGAATAATGCCAGCAGCCTCTGGATCACTGAATGGGACACCCCAAGTCGTCTCCCAACTTCTCGTCCGGAAATTCCATCCTGCAGCTATGCTAGCGCCCGGCTTTGATCTACTGGCGTTAGGCTTCGTCGTGGTGGCATGGTTAGGAAAGTGACAATTATGCCCCTACTGTACCGGTATTTGTAGCGAAACAGAAGTGCTCAGTGTTCACGACTGAGCCCTTTAGCACACTGGAGTAACAGTTCCAACAATATTTTATTGCAGCGATGCGATCTCAGCACAATGCATCCACAAATGCATCCACTCTGATACACTGTCTCCTACAATGCATCAACACTTTTTACACACTGCGTCTCTCATACAATGAACAAAATGTAGCCGACACTTTGACGTCATATCTGAGGTCACTAGAAAGATCGCGACCCTGCTCGAACCTTCCAGTCTAATGTAGGTCAAACTTTACAACATTGTAGCGAAACTACACGTCACAACAAAAATCGATCGCAATTCTCCTGCAAAAGAAAATGAATCCTACTAAAAAGGTATGTAATTCTTATTCAAAATAACTCAAATGAATATCTGATCTTTTCTATGATTAATACACACATGCTCTCAAAGAATAACACAACCACAAACGTAACAATTGGCCAAATTCTGATCAGAATACAGTCCAACTTTCAATTTTTTTTAATGGACATTAAATGAATCGGAGACACGACACCTCCCTGAGATACATCTTCCTTGAGTCTGACAAGACTTCTGAGTGTGCCGTCGACTTCAATCGTGCAATTCTGTTGAAGAGAAAGTCTTTCAGCCATCGGTATATCGTGCCTCCCACTCCAGACGGTAGAAGCTTAAGCAGCAGCCCCTGTTTACAGACTTTTCCCCCTTTTTATTTTATTAATTAAGAAGTGTTACAATTAAATTGATGGGCCACATTGAAATTGGTGAAAAGATAAACTAATTTTTAAAAAAATGCACAATATGCATAATTCGTTAAGAAAATGGTAACAAAAAATATCTAAATGGAGGAGTGTGACGTAAGCAATTAAAAAAAATCATTTTGCGTTCATTTGCATTTTTGTAAAATGTGGGTAGGGCAGCAGATTCAACCACTGTGGCCCTAAATGCATCATAGCATCATAAAATCAGGTTGGGAGTAACTGTGGTATTCTATCTTAACAATTAAAGCCTAAAAATGACCTACCAGTTGTGTACAACATTTCTGTGGGCATCGGAAACAATGTACGTTTCCCAATTTGGCAAATTTAATTGAAAAAAGCTACCTTTCACCATGAACTTATCGTAAAGATTTTCCTCATTTTCTCGCACCTTATGTTCATATTATTGAAAGTTGATAGTTAAAGAGAGGTAAAAGTGAAGGGGAGTTGCTGTAGTAATTTTTTCTAAATAATTTCCTGTATTTTTACAAATTGAGGGTAGTGATACAAAATCAACCATTGTGGCACTCACAGCATCACCTAGTCAAGTTTATAATAATTGTGACATCCTGTTGTAATAATGTAAGCCTAAAAGTGGACTCCAGTGCTATAGAAAATGTCTGAAGGCATCTGACACATTATTTTTGTCTTTTCTTTTTTAGCGATTTTGCAGAATTGGCCGTTTACTGGGTGCACAAATTCCTTCACTGTGAGCCATAGATTCAATTTGTGTTCATTCTGTTTATTGCATAGGACACAGAAGGTGTGCCGTAACACAATATTGCCTGATTTGGGCTTCTGGGATGAATTCTGATTTATTTAGAGGAAGATGTTTCTGAATCTTATTTTAGCATCCGCGAAGAGCGTGAATAAGGGTACCCTTGCGCCAACGGCTATATCTTTGGTGTGTTCCTAAGGATTTTAGGGAAACATGGCTTAAACATCGCAAGACATACTATGGTACACTTTGAAGCCCCTCTTGTAGAGTACTGGGAGGGGGGGGGGGGGGGCGGGGGGGGGGGGGGTGGGGGGAGGGGGGGTGCACGGTAGCCAGGACTGGCTTATTGAGTATACATGCTCATGCGATGTTTGGGCTTCTTGCTGGCAGAAATGGGTTCACTTAGTATCCTAAGATTAAGGAAAGCTATCGAATCCACACCTTATCTGCAGAGAAAACTGAACACAATCCAACGTCAAAGAGACATAGATCCTCATGAGCCCCCGAAATTTCAGGGGGCTCATGAGGATATATACCTCTTGTTGACACCACTTTGTATCCATATACCTTGGATGATTGGCAGCCATCGACCTTGAACTGAAAAAAATTTCAGAAACACAGTGGCAAGGGGGTGGGGGGGATGGGGAGGTGAGGGGGGGGGGGGTGAACTTCTTCGGTATTGCCGCCTTGGCTGTTACTAATGCAAAGCACTTACGCGGGATATCTTAGTGTGTACACCACACTCCGGACGCAACAACAATCTCGAATTTGTGAAACAATCAGGAAGCATATCGTGCTCACAAATGTGTAACCCCCTCCCCCCTCCCCCCGCCCCCCTTTTATAAATTCAGTAATTCAAGACATTAACTCTAGTTATCGAATATAAAAATAAAGAAACATTCGTCAATAACGAAGAAAAAATAGGAAAAACAGACGGAGAAATCGAGAGGAAAAAAAGAGAGAAAGAAATTACGAAGCGGCCTGATACGAGGGCAATAAAATACTCGAAGCCCTTCGTCCTGCATACAAAATTAAAAAAAAAATTGCTTCTTCTTAATATTCAGTTATGACGTCATCAAACGATCCATTTGAAGCTGCCTGTTTGCAAAGTTACCTCGGATGTAGAAAGGTATGTGTTTTCAACATAAATTGCGCATACGCAATCTGCCTCACAAAAAGTGCGCCAAGCGATGAAAAACACGCCGACACTCACCGTCTTTGACACAGTGGTGTTAATGACTTAGTACACTAAGAACAAAAATAAGGACATCTTTTGAACGAGAAGAAGACACAATTATCGCCATGAAAACAGTTTTCTTTCAAAGTCGAATTATTTACATTCGGAGCGAGTTGAAAAACAGGTAAAAATCGCACTCTCAGCGCGCAGAACGTCAGGTTGCCGATACCTGTTTGCAGTATGTGGTATTATCTGAAAGTAATGATAGTTGGGCCGCCATTTGTAAACTACTTAAGTCACATAAATAAAATTAGTATCAAAACAAATTTCAGCCTTTGCCCTTTATTTGTGCACAATATGGGGCTGGTATCTTCAGCCGTGCCGCCGTTGTGTGTGTGTGTGTGTGTGTGTGTGTGTGTGTGTGTGTGTGTGTGTGTGTGTGTGTGTGTGTGTCTGTGTGTGTGTGTGTGTGTGTGTGTGTGTGTGTGTGTGCGGGGGCTTTGCGTTTCTGGGGCTATATCTGTTTATATCTGTAGGGGCTACGAGCTAAATTACACAATATATTACAATATGGGGCTGGTATCTTCAGCCGTGCCGCCGTTGTGTGTGTGTGTGTGTGTGTGTGTGTGTGTGTGTGTGTGTGTGTGTGTGTGTGTGTGTGTGTGTGCGTACACCAAATGACTAAAATGGGTTTCTTTCTTTACCATCCTTATGCAATCTGGGTGTGTGTGAAATTCTGGGTGGCCAGATCAGACACCCATTTTTTCTGAGGGTTGTTTCTGTATTATCTTTCATTCAAAAGTCAGAAAAAAAAATATCAAAATACGATGTCCCCATTTTAACAGATTTACTTCATCGTTGTGTTTCAGGGATGCCCTGGGCCTGTGTGTGGACACGGAAGCGGCCGGAGTGTTTTCAGATCAATTTGATTGGTCCAACACCGATGAACGGAGTTGTTTCCCTTGCTTAAACGTCTTTCGTCTCCAACGGACACACCGGCCATTCTTTCGCGTTTGCAGAGGTACTTTATGCAATATTTCTTAGTTAAGAGCACGCCCAAATATACTTGTTCAGTGCAGTTATTTAACTGAGAGATGCCTCCAATCCCCGATACCCGTTTGGCCCAGAAAAATAAGGCGTCTGCTTCAAACGTGTCTTCGGCCTCTCGGCCGCTCTGACCGTTGAGTCTTGTAGTAAATGATAATAGAACCCCACGATTTTAACAAAAGCTTTCTTCTTCAATGAAAGGAATTCGTTCAATAACCCCATTACAAGGTCAATCTGCCACGCGATTTTGTTTCTTCTTTCTTTCTTTTTTTCTGACGTGTTAACTTGGCACATGCATGCACAGTATCAGTTGACTTTTTTTAAAAAAAACAAAAATGGCGCCAGATTTCAATCCTCGTTCGCAAAACTGCCTCGCGATTCGAAGAACGAACGTCCACAAACAGGTCTTTAGGAATGTGCAACTGAAGTGTCGCTTTTTACTGTATTGCCAGTTTTTAGTTCTCAGGGTTACCCTGGTCAGCCCCACAGGGTGGGTTTTTCTCTCTATTCTGGGGCATGCATGTGTTTCTGTCTACCCTTTGTCCATTCACCTGTATTTGCCTTTTTAAAACTCTCCCTACTGTCTGCACTGCCTGTAGCTCTTGATATTGGATGTGTGTTGCTAAATGGTCTTAGCTTTATGTCTTGGCCCCATGTGTTAGGTTTATTTAACTCATTCTACCCCAGACACACCACGGCAGGATAAGGATCCACCATGATAGTTTAAGGGTGATGCCAGAATAGCTTGGCGCCTACGGGCGCCAAGCTATTCTGGCATCTCCCTTGAACTATCATGGTCGATCTGTGCCCTGCACTGCAATGCAGTCTTGAGAGGACAGGGGCAAAATTTAAGGATTTTGGTGTTGGGGTAGAATGAGTTAACGTATTTGACCGGCAGGCGACATACATGGCAATGTTCTGTTTAGGTTTTTTTTTCACAAGCAGTGCAGGCACGTCCTGAGAAAGCCTAATGGCTGTCGGGACGTTAAGCAATGTACAATCAATCTGATTCAAAATGTCAGTTGGTTTATATGGTTGTATTGGACATGTTCTCAGCAACACCGTTTTGGTCACACCGGCTCAGGACTTTCTGGCACACACCCAGCGCCGGATGGCAGCAGGATGTCCAAACCCATCGGGATCTATGCTGCAGAATCATGGCCCCCCAGCCTCTGCCACAGAGGGTGCGTCTGGTAGGAGGGTGCATGGACGGCAGCGGAATGCTCCCAATTACAAACTGGTAAGTAAAGTGATTCTATGATCATCTTCATTTTATTGGCTGGCGTGCGTGCGAAGCAAAAGTGAGTTTATGTTCTGGGCCACTGGTCGTCCGTCCGTCGTCCATGGTAAACTTTAACTCATTCTACCCCAACACCAAAATCCTTAAATTTTGCCCCTGTCCTCTCAAGACCGCATTGCAGCGCAGGACACAGATCGACCATGATAGTTCAAGGGTGATGCCAGAATAGCTTGGCGCCCGTAGGCGCCAAGCTGTTCTGGCATCACCTTTGAACTATCATGGTCGATCCTTATCCCAGGGGTGGGATTCTTCCGCGTTTCCGCGGATTTACGCGGAAATTCTTTCACAATTCTGCTGAAACATATTTATTTTCCGCGTCTAATAACAACGAAAAAGACGAAAAAAAAAAATCTTCTTAAATGGCAAAAAAATCTCAAATGGGTTGGATTTGTATGTAGTTTGGTTCACTATCGCCCAACACTTCCGGTAGCTTTAGGTCGCAGTGGAAAATGGCGGTGAAAAAGGATATTGTCCAAGACAGAGTGCCGTTTAGTGTGCATCTGAACATAAACTGGTACACACATTCCATTTTTATACTGCAGATCAGGAGTGTCATAACAAAGTCCATTTTCGGGTGTGTTTGGTCTCGCTCCCCCTGTCGGTTTTTGGATACTTTGGCGAACGGTGGACACGCGCCTATCCCCCCTCCCCCCCCCCCCCCCCCCTGTCGTTTGATTTTTCGGCTGCTGAAAATGAAGGACATGAACACCCCCCCCCCCCACCCCCCCCCCCACCCACCCCCCCTGTCGTTTGATTTTCCGCGTTTTCTTTCTTACTAGAATCCCACCCCTGTTATCCTGCTGTGGTGTGTCTAGGGGTAGAATGAGTTAACGGTGGCATTTTCTCGGAGACTATTCAAGCCACATTCTTCAAGCTTGGCCCAAGGATACTTTGTGGCAAGACCTTTTTAAACATGCCAATTTGAGTGACCTCTCTCAAAGGGTCACGCAGGGTTGACAAATGTGTGAAAACTGCTTGCATTTTCAGAAAACGTGGATTTTGACTGCTGCAGAAGCCAGCCCTCGTCACCGAGGTCACACATATGTAAATCGGTCATACACGGGATTACTCTTTTTATTCTTGTGCAAGGCCCCTTTAAACCAAAATTGGGCTGTTTCTGTTTCCAATGCAGCTTTGGTTTTAATCTTTCTTTCTTTCTTTCTCCAGTTGGCAAATGGCGCCTGGGATGGACCCGAGACTGAGAGCAGTGCCAGCGCATCGCAATACGAGGGCAGTGATGACGAGGAGTTTGTTTCTGGCTCGAGCTCACCGGATTCAGAGGGTGTGTCGGCATCAATTGCTGGGATCTCTGACATAGACAGTATTGTATCGACTATGTTAGATTTCATCAAAGTGGCAGGTTCGGGGTGGCCAGGTGTTGGTGACGCTAGTACCAGCAAGGTGCAGTGTGCGTTAGGGGGTGGCAATGAGAATGTGGATAGGCAGGAGGAACATGATGCTGGAAACAGTGGGGAAAGAGCACTTACAGAAGAAACAGGTGTGCACGTGTCGCAGAGAGGGAAAGGAAAGTACAAATGGGACAAGAAACATGCATGCAAATTGTGTGGCAAGCTTGTCTTGAAAATGAGCACGCACTTACAAGATGTCCATGCAGATGAGGCAGACGTTGCTAAAATTTTGTCGATGAAAAAAGGGACCAAGCAGAGACGTCGAGCATGGATCAGACTACAAGATGAGGGTGATTACATGCATAACGTTTCTGTTCTTGAAAACAAATCCGGATGTTTGATTCCTAAGTATCGCACCAAAACTAGTAAGGTAGACGACCTTCTCGCCTGTAGCCATTGCAAAGGGCTCTATCAAAAAAAGCTGATCTCTGTACACTCAAAACGTTGCTGTCAGAAGCCAGGAGGGTTTCAAATCACTCGGCGAGGAGACGCCGCGCGCCGTGGTCGCCTAATGCTTCCAATACCCTTAGACGTTGAATTTTCATTCTACCACAAGGTCTTGGCTAGCCAGAGAGATGATGAGATAAGCCGTCTCATCAGAACTGACCCCTTGCTTCTTGAGTATGGAAAGAGATTATTTGACCGCAGGGACATTGAAGAACACACGGCTGGACAAATCAGCTCCAGGATGCGGGAGTTAGGGAGACTATTAAAGATTATCAGAGTGAGGTCAGAAATGAAAATCGCAAGTTTAAATGCTGTGATCAATTCAGCTAGCTTTGATCATGTTGTCCTGGCTGTAAAAGAGCTAGCAGATTTTGATGAGGACACACATCAGTTCAAAAAAGGCAATCTCGCAATGCGCATAGGCCATGCTTTGAAAAAGTGTTCACAGATCAAACAGTCACAGGCATCCAAACAGCTTGGGCAGGGTTCAGACGACAGGTGGCGACAGGAGCTCTCTGAGGCGCAACGGTTTGACTCTGTCTTCAACGGGGACTGGTATGATTGTGTGTCCGCTACAGCAGCCCAGTCGGTCGGGAAAATGACCATGAACAAACCCAAGCTGATCCCATCATGTGAAGATGTGAGGAAGGTCCAACAGCTTCTTGAGACAAGGATGGTTTCGGAAGATTATCCGACAGTGGTTAAAGCAACTCTTTGTGCTGTATCACTTTTCAACCGAAAACGAGGGGGAGAAGTTCAGAGAATGAAGGTGTCAGACTTCCAGAATGCTAAGATTGGATCGATCACCAATCAAGATATCATGAAAGGTCTCACAGAGGTTGAGAAGAAAATGGTGAATCATTTTCAGCGAGTGGAAATCAGAGGCAAGTTTAATAGGAGTGTTCCCGTTTTGCTGACGAAGAAGATGATGACAACTGTGGACAGAATCCTTTAAATGAGGCAATCAGTGCCAGCTCTCGCTGATTCCCAGTACATCTTTGCCACACCTTCTGGTCAGAGGCCTTACAGAGGCCATGATGTTCTGAAGGCCCATGCCCTAGAAGCAGGGGTGTCATACCCAGCCATGTTCACATTTACTCAGTTGCGGAAGCAGGTTGCAACTTTGGCTCAGTCAATGGCCATCTCGGAGTTAGACCAGGATCAGCTGGCAGATTTCCTTGGCCATGATATTCGGATACATCGCCATATCTACCGCCAACCTCAAGACGTCCTTCAAAAGGCAAAAGTGGCAAAGATTCTTCTGTCAGTTAACAATGGGATGACAGATTTTGAGAGTTGCATTAGAGCTGAGCTGGGCGATGATGAAGAGATTGACTTTGACAATGAAGACACATCAGAAACTGGCAGAGAGGTCTCGGGGGAAACAGCACCTGTGAATGAAGCAAGTAGCAAGTCAGCAACACAGGAATCGATGAGCATGACGGAGAAAAGACGTCCAGAGCCTGATGACAATCTAGATAGTTTTGATGATGACAGTACTGCGTCAGCTCCTGTTCGAAAGAAAGCTAGATTTACAAGGAAACCATGGGGGGAAGCTGAAGAGAAAGCTGTTCAAACTCGTTTCAAGACACACCTCGTCATGAACAAACTTCCTGGAAAGGCCGAGATACAGTATGCAATGGCAGAGGAACCTGCACTTAGACATAGGCGCTGGACAAACATTAAGGATTACGTCCGCAACAGACTGAAAAAGTTACAAAAGAAATGAATCGAGGTTCCCCGCCACTCGCGGCATTTTCGATTTCATACAGATTTATTACATGAGTGCTATTATTGGGGTGGTTTCAGCATGTATAGCCTGCTTTTTTTTTTTTTTTTTATCTGATGGATGCCTGGATCATTTGTGACCCTCTCTCACAAAATCAGTCTTAAGAACTCGCATTTTGGATGTTTTGACATATATACATTTATGAAAACTACAGTGTTTGCTGATTACTGTGATATATGACTGTATGCTGTAGTGCAAAAATTGTAAAAGCTGTTAAGTGTTTAAAGTTGTTAATGCCTCCGGTGGCCATTTTTAGAAAACAGCCTGTGAAGTTTCTGTGTGCAGCATAATTGGGGCCAAGGGCAGACTTTTAAAATCATTTTTTACCTATTTAATGGCATTTTTCATGATAAAGATTTTAACCATACGATACTTTGGTGTATGTAGAATACATTTCTCCCAAAAAGTGAAAATGCCCCAGATTGACCCCCACCACATATTATTGCGTGTAGTGCTGATTGGCTCGCTGCGAGTTAAGACTGGTTTCGTGAGAAAGGGTCACATTTTGTATACTGTATAACCTTTGGATTTGCAAAACGAAACAGCCGGCTGGGGACAAAAGACAATATAATAAGATAAGAAAACCATTGACAATGGCGGGGGCGGGCGGATCATTTTGTAAATTACTGCATGCCATTTTAAAAACTCTGCAAATGAAAGAATGGTTGGTTGTACTGCATACCATTTTAAAAACTCTGCAAATGAAAGAATGGTTGGTTGTTTGTTGGAGACGAAAGACGTTAAATAAAGGCTGAAGTTTCAAGTGATTTCTTATGTTGTCAGTTAATTAATTAATGTCAGTGTTCTGTTCTGTCATTTTAACTCATTCTACCCCAAGATCGGAATCCCCAAATGTTGAAGTCGTCTTCAGAAGACTGCGTTGCAGTGCAGGACACAGATCCACCATGATGGTTCAAGGGTGATGCCAGAATAGCTTGGCGCCCATAGGCACCAAGCTATTCTGGCATCACCCTTGAACTATCATGGTGGATCTTTATTTTGCTGGGGTAGAATAAGTTAAGCCCAAATGTTGAAGTCGTCTTCAGAAGACTGCGTTGCAGTGCAGGACACAGATCCACCATGATGGTTCAAGGGTGATGCCAGAATAGCTTGGCGCCCATAGGCGCCAAGCTATTCTGGCATCACCCTTGAACTATCATGGTGGATCTTTATTTTGCTGGGGTAGAATAAGTTAAGCCCAAATGTTGAAGTCGTCTTCAGAAGACTGCGTTGCAGTGCAGGACACAGATCCACCACGATGGTTCAAGGGTGATGCCAGAATAGCTTGGCGCCCATAGGCACCAAGCTATTCTGGCATCACCCTTGAACTATCATGGTGGATCTTTATTTTGCTGGGGTAGAATAAGTTAAGCCCAAATGTTGAAGTCGTCTTCAGAAGACTGCGTTGCAGTGCAGGACACAGATCCACCATGATGGTTCAAGGGTGATGCCAGAATAGCTTGGCGCCCATAGGCGCCAAGCTATTCTGGCATCACCCTTGAACTATCGTGGTGGATCTTAAATTTTGCTGGGGTAGAATAAGTTAAGTGTTCGTTTCTTCGTTTGGGTCTTTTTCTATCTTTGATATTTTTCCACACTTTTTGACCCGCATCATAGTCATACTGAGGCTAATAGCTTCAAATTTGTTCACTGCCATAATTCTATGCAAGCTACATTACAGTACTTACAGATGAGGACATAGACCAATGGCTTTAGTTCAAGGGTGGTGCCACAATAGCTTGGCGCCTAGAGGCACCAAGCTATTCTGGCACTAACCCTTGGACTATTTCAGTTACACTAGTTGCACACACTGGTGTATTCCGAATGATAAGGGTTAATATTCAAAATGCTCTGTTGCTGTTTGTCTGAAACTCCAAAAAAGTCCTTTAATTTCCAGAATACATTATGTTGATTCTCACATCAATGCCATGATAAACTGTTTTGCTTCAGAAGGACAAAACGCAGCAATGTTTAAAAGATTTCCTCTGTAAAAATCATAATCGAAAGGTTTCGGGCCAGTGTTTATTGAATTTTGCACCATACAATGTAAAGAATGTTAAAGCACACATACACATTTAAGTTGGGAAAAAAATTAATGTGAAAAAGAAGTATTCCACGAACTTGAGCTTATTACAGACGCCTACTGTTGTGAAGACACCCATTTTGACTGTAATGCCAGTCAGTTTTGTGTGAGAGAGACACCCACCCACTTTATTGGCAGAAACCCATTTTTTCAGCATCTAGTGCCTCTGTTTCTAGAAAATGTCTATTTTATTTTAAGTTATAGAGCTTAGTTATAAGGTGAATTCTAAACATTCGCATCAATTCCAGAGCCCTAGAATAAATAGAAATATGGGAACCCATTTTCACATGAAATGGTAGGTAACCCACTGTGAGGCTTATGTGCGCCTGTGTGTGTGTGTGTGTGTGTGTGTGTGCGCGGGGGCTTTGCGTTTCTGGGGCTATATCTGTTTATATCTGTAGGGGCTACGAGCTGAATTACACAAAGATCATTTAACCCATTTAATCAAAATTTAGAATCGTCACCTCACGGACCATGTACCAGTTGTAGAAGATGGATCGACCATGATAATTCATATGTTGCTCCAGACTAGCTTGGTGTCATCAGGCGCCAAGCTAATCTGGCACTACTGAATAATCATAGTCGATCCATCTCCTGCTGTTACATGTAGTGGCTGGATGGGTTCAGACATTGTACGTCAGCTGACTACACCTTGCCCCAGCACGTCCCAGAGGTGCTCGATGGGAGCCAGATCAGGTGAACGAGCTGGCCAATCCATCCTCATGATGCCCCGTTGCTCAAGGCACTCATCCACCACACCGGCGCGATGAGGTCGAGCGTTGTCGTCCTGCAGAACAGCATTGTCGCCTATGGCTTGGCGAGCTGGTTGGATGAGGGGCTGCACAATCTCGCCCGATAGCGCAGTTCAGTCAGGGTGCCTCGGATGACATGGAGGGGATACTGCCTTCCCTGCTGAAGCCTGCCCAGACCATGACTGAGCCTCGTCCGTAGCGATTCACCTCGTGGACGCATCCATCCGTGAAACGCTCGCCCTGGCATCTCCAGACCCTCACCCTGCCGTCGTTGAAGGACACAGTGAACCGTGACTCATCAGTAAACAGAACCTGAGTCCACTGGAGTCTGTTCCACCTCACATGTTGACGACACCAGGCAACCCGGGCTCCGCGATGAGCTGGAGTGAGGGGTATTCTCACTGCTGCTCCGCATGAACCGAGGCTAATTTCGGGCAGTCGTCGGCAGACTGTGCTTCTGCTGACGTTAACGTTTGCAGCTTGCATCAGTTGACGTCGCAGAGTGATTGACGTGACAGTTCGGTCGCGCAGAGCCGCCGCACAGAGGTATCTGTCCTCCCTTCTGCTGGTGCAGCGCGGCGTCCTGAGTAGGGTCGTCGTTCTGCCCTTCTCGTTTCGTGGAATCGTGCCAACAGCCTCTGGATCACTGAATGGGACACCTCAAGACGTCTCCCAATTTCTCGTCCGGAAATTCCGTCCAGAAGCCATGCTAGCGTCCGGCCTTGATCTACTGGCGTTAGGCTTCGTCGTGGTGGCATGGTTAGGAAAGTGAAAATTACGCCCCTACTATACAGGGTATTTGTAGCGAAACAGGTGCAAAGTGTTCACGACTGACCCCATTAGAACGTGCATCACGACTTTACCGAGTTTTTCCACATGCCTGCCTTTGGTACGCTTGCCAGTATCACACAGCGTTTTATAAAAACTGACGATGTTTCACGTGCATTTGACACGTTCGTGGAAATTGATGAATTGTTGTCTATTGTTCCCAGTACAGTGGACTGTCTAAGGTCAACTTTTAACTCATTTGGATAAAAAAAAACCATGAAAGTGAGAAAACTAGTGCAAAGACTTCCCTGAAGGACTCTGGAACCCTTACGCTAGCGCCTATCAATAATAATAAGAGAATCAATAAAGCGTCTGTTTAATCATAATAAAAGAACGAACTTGAACCCTACAAACACATTCTCTCAGCTTTTACTCTACACAAACCTATCTATCGCAAAAAATGCGACTCCACATGTATGTTCACCATACATGGGTAACTACACCACAACGAAGATCAGGTCCTCGAATTACTGGAATCGTGCAGGCTTGATCACCACCCTGCCAGATCTAGTAGTGTATGGCTGTACAGTCTGTGAATCAGGTGGTCTGCGTGGAGGCTGTAGACTGCCTGTCTGGGCTGACTCCTGCGCTGAAGGTGAATCCTGGGACTGCTGCGGCTGTCGAAACTCGTCTGGCGTCGTCGATCCGCTGGTCGACTCTCCGTTCTCGACCATCTGCCTCGGCTCACTGGCAGCAGCTGGACTCTCTGTATGCATACTGCATCTAAGGTGTTTGCGGTTACTTCTCAGTACTCTGCTTGGAGTTTTGACCAGGTATGATCTTGGTGCGACTTGGCGGATCACCACACCTGGACGCTTCCACCCGGTCTCCCGTTCATCCATCATAATGACATGGTCTCCTGGGGAATGCTCCGGTAAGGGAGGTGCTGTCTGATCAAAGTGCTGTTTCTGGTACAATTTTGATTTGGTGTCTCGCTGTTGTACAACTTTTGGATTAACCGTTTTTGGAGCTAGCGTGGAAGGTAGCACGGGCAAAGTCGTACGCAGCCTGCGGCCAAACGCTAGTTCTGCAGGACTGACACCTAAACTAGGGATAGGCGTCGCATGGTAGATCAACAGGGCCATGTGTTGATCATCCTGTTTCAGAATGTTCTTTGCACTTTGGGCTTCACGTTCTGCTTCACCATTACTTTGTGGATAACCCGGGCTGCTAGTCACGTGCTTGAACTTCCAGTCTCTCTCGAATCTTGCGAACTGAAAAGAACCAAACTGTGGTTCGTTATCCGAGACCAAAGTTTCTGGAATGCCATGGGTGGCAAAGATCTCTTTTAACTTCTGGATCACTGAGTTTGATGTCTGGTTGTTTGGGAGAGTTTTTATGTTTGTGTACCCTGAATAATAGTCAACTGATACAAGGTAATGGTGTCTTTTTATTTCAAGAAGATCCACCCCAATCTTCTGAAACGGGCGATCTGGCATTTTCGATGGTAGTTGAGGCTCACTAGCCTGTGACGGCCTCTTCTCAAGACAGTATTGGCATGCTGAAACACGGTCTTGGATTTCCTTTGTGATACATAAGTGCCCATCATGGATCCTGTCTAGGATTTCTGGACGCATGCTGTAGGGTATGACAATGCCGTCACCTCTTGTCACAATGCCACCGACAACACTCAGTTATCCTCGAACAGCAAAATAGTCTCTCGCTGCCAGTTTCACGTCAGCCTTATAAGTCGGTCAACCAGTCTGTGTGTATTCACGAACTGTTCTCAGGCAGATGTCTTTATCTGTCTCTTGCCTTATCTCCTGTAGTTTGCTCTCAGATACTGGCCAATAAGATGTCACTTCACTCACCTATGCCTGCACATCTTCTGAAGTAGCAGCACTGCTAGCCAGCCAGCCGGTGGACTTCTGGACAGCGTATCAGCAATGACCAAGTCCTTGCCAGGTTTGAACTCAGCATGAGGCTCGAACCTCATAAGCCGCATTAAAAGTCTCTGGCATCTCAGAGGCGTTTCTGAGAGATCCTTTGTGTTGATGAGGGGAACCAATGGCTTTTGGTCCGTTTGTAAAATGAAACTCTCAAGTCCCACTAAGTAGTGCTCGAAACGCTCACAAGTCCACACGACCGCCAGACACTCCTTCTCGATCTGTGCGTAGTGACGCTCTGAAGACGTGAGGGTGTGCGAACAGAATGCAACAGGGTGTAGTCCATCACTACCTTCATGTAGCAGAACACCACCTATCCCATAGCTGCTCGAGTCTGCAGATACTATGGTCGGCTTGGTAGGATCGAAGTAGGTCAATGTCCGTGCTGCGGTCATCTCCTTAACTTTGCGGAATGCTTCAGCCTACTCAGGCCCCCAGGCCCATCCACACTCTTTAGTCAGCAGGTCGTGCAGTGGTTTCAGTGTAGCTGAAAGTTGTGGAAGGTATCTCCCGAGGTAATTAATCATCCCCAGAAATCTTTTCAGCTCGGCGACGTCTGCTGGATCTGGTAGGTCGATAATGGCATCAACCTTGGCTGGGTCGAGTCTGATACCCTTGGAGCTCACAATGTGGCCAAGAAAAGCAATTTCACGCTTCCTGTACTCACACTTGCTCTCGTGCAGAGTTAATCCCACACTGTTCAGTCTCTGTAAGACAATTTGTATCAGTTTCTCGTGCTCTTCATCACTCTTACTATGGAATAAGATGTTATCAAAGTAGCATATGACACCTTCTATGTTGCTCAGGATCTCAGTCATCGTTCGTTGAAAGATCTCTGGTGCACTGGAAATTCCGAAAGGCAGCCGTTTCATGTAATAACGTCCAAACGGGGTGATGAAACAAGTAAGTTTGGCTGTCTCGGGATCCAAGGGAATTTGCCAAAATCCACTCTGCGCATCTAGTTTTGTGAAGATAGTGGAACCCTGAAGCTTATGGAGAATGTCATCTACTGTCGGTATAACATACCTTTCTCTCTGCACTGCTTCGTTAAGTCTCTTGATGTCAACACAAATTCTGATGTATCCGTTCGGTTTTATCACAGGAACCATAGGAGTGACACCCACTCCGTTGGTTCTGTCATTTCCTCGATGTGTCCTCATCTTTCATGCGTTGAAGCTCTTTCTTCACTTTTTCCTGAACGGGAATCGGCACTCGTCTCGCGACAGTCACACTGTATGGTGTCACACCATCCTTCAAGCGAATCTTCACCGGCGGGTACTTCACTGTTCCCAGACCGACTGTTCCGATACGCTCCACAAGGCCAAGCTCTGTGGCTGTGCCTCTGCTCAGGAGGTTGTCTGCCTCCCCATCTATGACGTAGATGGTAGCTTGAGTAGTCTCGAGTGTAGCCTTGAACACTCCTAGGCTCCTCAACGTCCCACCTGGGCTGACAAGTGTGACGTTGTCTGGTTTTAGGAAAGGCTTTCCAGGCTTCGTCCACGTTGCTCTGCTGATGACATGGACATCGGCGCCCGTGTCAATCTTGAAGCTGATCTGCTTACCTCTCACCACCAGGTTAACTCGCCAAGGAGGATCGTCAGTCACCACTGATCCAACAAAGCATTCTTACACATCTGTAGTCTCAACTTCTTGCACACTCTGTCTTTGATCTATACACTCTAGCAAAATGTGACATTTTACCACAGTTTATGCACTTCTTTTCCATTGCTGGACAGCGTTCTTTCATGTGAGACAGTCCACACCTACTACAAGTTGGAGCTTGGTCCATCTTGCTACCACTCTGTTGATTCTGCCCACCTCCCCTTTGAGGAAAGTTTCTCTTTCTGTGATATCTATCTCCATGGCTCACTCTGTCAACATTGTGCCCTGCGACTCCCTATAGCTGTAACTCTCTTTTAACCTGCTCTTGTTGTCGAGCCATAGTAGTTGCTGACTTCAGCGGTTAGGTGGCTGTGAGTTGAAGCTTCTCAAAAAGTGTTTTTGTCTAGCAGGCCTATTACAAGTTTATCCCGAATGCAATCGTCTTTATTCGGAATTCACAGTGTGTTGCTAGGTCATGCAGACTTCTAATGTACTCTTCTACTGTTTCTCCAGGATGCTGGTCTCTTCTCGCGAACGTAGCTCTCTCTCATAAATGAGATTCCTCTTCGGAAGGAAATATTCGTCAAACTTGCCCACAACAATGTCAAAGTCTTTCTTCTGTTCGTCGTTCAAGTTGAATGTTGCGAATATCTTGCCTGCCTCTGCCCTTAAAGCGTACAAAAGGCTACTAACCTGCACCTCGCCACTGTCTCTGTTCAGCTTTGTTGCCAGACGAAAATGCTGGAAACGCTCTTTCCAACCGGCACATGCGGCTGGCTCCTAGAAGTTAAACTCCTTTGGTGGCTTAAACATTCAGAAATATATACTTCAAATGAACAGTTACTGCTGCTGCACGTTAACTTCTGACTCCATGTCGTGTTTCCACTTCTATGTGGGCTGGATGTTTTTGGATTCAAACCAAAGATGCACTCACAAAATACAGGGAAGCGATTTCGTAACTTGGCGGCAAACATGCTACTTTTTTTTTTTTTTTTTTTTTTTTTTTAACCGAGAACGCGCAGTCCCCAAGGGAAATAATCACCGCAGAGAGACAACCACTCTACAGGAGTTGTCTCCCATAGACCAATATGCTTCATTATATGACGGTATACAATATTTATAATCCACTTAGTATGTATAACATCTCTCTATGCAGCCTTACGCCATTGTTTTCCCCAGATTTTATACATAGTGTGTGTTTTACTGGCTTCGGACTAAACGCCAGAGTTTTATTGTGTGTATAACTGTGTTCCAGCCTTGTGCTAACATCAGTTTACTGACAATCGCGTTCGCAAAAACAGTTCCTCATCGACAGTCTAAATTTTGTGTTTGAAGACATGTGGAGACTTATAATATAGTTTTGTGCTCAATAAGACTAATTATTAGTGTGTGTGACAGTGTAGTTATTATTGTTGACAGTTTGTCATATGACAGCTTGCTGTCTGTGTCAGGAAGAGACTTCATCTGAGCCTTCCTCGGTCTAATTTGGTACTGTACCTCCCAGTGATAGATAGGTCGTGAACCTTTAATCCTGATTGATAATCCAGATTACTACTTTTATGTTGTGCTAAACAGCTGTTTATACTAGCTGTTGTGTGACAATTTTGAGTGACAGTCGAGGGGACAGAGCTGTCCGCTCCTTTCAGCCTAGTCTGACGGTTTGAAACGACTGAGTTACTATCAGTCCATTGTGTTGACACTTATTCCGCACTCGAGTTATTTTTAAGTGTTGACATGCCAAGTACTAAACAGGGTCACAGTCATGATGGGCTCTTAATAGGCCATCTGAATGTGTACCACCTGTACAACAAACTTCCAGACATTCAGACGTATCTCAGCGGGGCCTTTCCACGTCTTTGGACTCACGGTGAAACACGCCTTGACACCAGGGCTGATGACAAAGATATCGCTATTCCAAATTACTGCATCTTTAGGCGTGACGCTGCCGCCCCAAAACACACTGGGCTTGCTGTCTATTTTCACCATTTGGTCAAAAACTTTACTCTCAGGCTTGCCGATCTCGAGTCCATGAAGTGGAAAGCCTTTGGCTTGAGCTCAAAATTCCTAAGTCAAAACCTCTGCTTATTGGCTATATTTATCGCAATCCCTCATGTACCCATGTGATGAATGGCTTGACACTTTTATTGATATGATGGACATAGTTAGTGATGCTGGTCACAACATTCTACTGCTGGGTGATTTTAACATCGACCTTCAACAGACTAACACTGTCATGCAGTCTGTAACATCTCAGTTTGGTCTTCATCAATTTATCAAATCTCCCACCCGCATCACCCAGTCCTCGACAACGCTTCTTGATCATATTTACACCAATGATCCGAAATCAATGCTTAATGCTCAGGTTTGTCAGCTAAGTATCAGCGATAATTTTCCCGTCACGTGCACGTGGTCGTCATCTTTGCCACAGACAAAACGTGACCAGCATCACTACATCCAGTACCGATCATATAAAAAGTTTGATAAGGACGCATTCCTTTGTGACCTTAGCCAGGCTCCTTTTTACGTAATCTATAACTATAATGACCCTAACCAGGCCGTAAGAGTCTGGTTCGAGTTGTTCCTCTTGGTCCTAAACAAACACGCCCCCCTAAAGAAAAGGCGTGTTCGAGCGTCTGACCTCCCATCGTGGCTGACTAATGAAATCATTCAGGCGATGGAGCTTAGAAATAAGCTAAGCAGAGAGAAAAACTATGCAGAATTTAAGACGCAGCGTAGCAAGGTAAAATATCTTATTAGAGAGGCGAGGAAACTGTCATTTCAAAAATGTATTGAGGAGGATCGCAGCGTCTCAGCAATATGGAAGGGCCTGCACTCTCTAACCAACAAACGTCATTGTTCTAATGACATCCCAGAAAGTCTGTCCGCAGACAAATTTAATGAGCATTTTCTGTCTGTAGCCGAATCACTGGTTTCGACTAATTCTTCAAACACCTTTACTACTGACTTGCTGGAAACCTTTTGTAATGAGAAACTTATGACAGATGACGCCTTCGTCATACTGCGAATAGCGGTCCATGAAGTCGGACAGCATCTATCTCGTCTGGGGAATAAAAATCTCCTATGGTCTTGATGGTATAAGTGGGCAGGTCTTAAACGTAGCTGCTCCATATATTGTTGAGACACTAACCTATATTTACAATCTCTGCATAGAGAATAATGTCTTCCCCACTGCTTTTAAAAAAGCTAAAACTATTCCGCTCCGGAAAGCTAAAGACTTATCTGATATTAATAATTATCGTCCAATAACGATTTCCTAATATATTATTATATATGGCAATACAGTTCTGTCATCATCATCATCATCATCATATCTCTTCTCTCTGCATTATCTAAACCATTAGAAAGGCATATTCAGCAAAATCTTCAAAAATACCTAGATAAACGTTCACTCTTACACAAATTGCAGTCTGGCTTTCGGCCTCAGCATTCATGTCAGACTGCACTAATACATGTAACGGATAAATGGCTAAACGATATTAACTAATCCCACATGTCAGGTGCTGTCTTCCTTGACTGTAAGAAAGCGTTTGACCTCATTTGACCGTCAGCTGCTTCTTCGTAAGCTTCAATTGTATCTGAGATGCCATAGATCAATTGCTTTTTTTAATCGTACCTGATGGATCGCACTCAACTTGTATATCTTAACAGTAAATTCACATCGGAAGGATTTGTCATATATGGGGTTCCCCAAGGCTCCATTCTCGGACCTCTCCTATTTAATATATTTATAAATGACTTACCCCTGCAGCTGTCTGACACAAACACCACTTGTGAGATGTTCGCGGATGACACCACTTTGCATACATCAGCGAAAGACGTCCAACACACAGTCCTTCCAAAACTGAAACAATGCTCCTCGCAACACGCAAAAAACACCAGCTTCACCCTTCCCCTCTAAACCTTGCCATTGGCAATGATCCAATTAAGCAAGAGTCGGAACATACTGTACTTGGTGTTGTTATCGACGATCACTTTCAGTGGCAATCACATATTGACAAAATTTGCAAAACCGTGTAGGCTATTTCTTCTGTCACGCTTTAAAACGCATTATAGATCTTCCAACTAGAAAGCTGTCTTACAATGCCTATATCAAGCCTCATTTTGACTATTCCTCCTCCTATATGGGATGGCTGCTGTGAAAATCACTTCTAAAGACTGAGCTCGCTCCACCACCGCGACCCCACCCGGGTCTGCCCTGGGGGACTTGGGTGGGGTTAGGTACTTTTTAGTTCCCAGGGTCACCCTGGTCAGCCCCACAGGGTGGGTTTCCTTTCTATTCTGGGGCATGTGTTTCTGTCTACCCTTGGTCCATTCACCTGTATTTGTCTTTTTAAAACTCTCCCAACTGTCTGCACTGCCTGTAGCTCTTGATATTGGATGTGTGTTGCTAAATGGTCTTAGCTTTATTTGGGCCCCATGTTGTAGGTTTATTTAACGTATTTGACCGGCTGGCGACATACATTCAATTTTCTGTTTAGTTTTTTTTTTTTTTCACAAGCAGTGCAGGCACGTCCTGAGAAAGCCTTGTTGCTGTCGGGACGTTAAGCAATGTACAATCAATCAATCAATCAATCCACCCCCGCGCAGCAAAGCTAATACTACTATGTTCAGATTTGACCACGGACGAAAAGCTTGTCCAACTAAACATGTTGCCATTGCAAAAGCAGCTCTTCGTCAATAAAGCGATGCTGATGCACAAAATCGTCGATGGCTAAGCTCCACAGTATTTACTTACAATCTTCCGACATTCGCAATCGCGCTACATAAACCAGAGGAACAATCTTGTCGTGACTCGCCCTAGAATTGCTCTGTTTAAGACTAGCTTTTCTTTTTTGAGTGCATCCCTATGGAACTCCTTACGAACAAATGTAAAATCTCTTAAATCTCGCCAGGCATTTAGAAAAGCTCTCTACAAATTATTCTTCTGACCTTGACGTACTTCATTTTACTCATTTAACGGCCAGTTATATATACCTCAAGTTGTTGTGGCTTACAGCAGCTGATGTTGCAATGTAACCAGCCTCGCGCGTGCACACACACGCACACGTGTGTGTCTGTGTTTGTGTATATAACCCATAGATATGCATGTGGTTGTGTGTGTGTGTGTGTATGTGTGTGTGTGTGTGTGTGTGTGTGTGTGTGTGTGTGTGTGTGTGTGTGTGTGTGTGTGTGTGTGTGTGTGTGTGCGCGCGCGCGCTTCTTCTTCACGTTCAATACGTTGTTTCGTATGTTGTTGTCTTGATTATGTACATTAGTTATAGCAAGGACAGGTTTGTAATGATGGGCCTGCGCGCGAAAAATCACTTTCCTTGGAAAATAAAGTCAACCAATCAATCAATCAACCAATCAATCAATCAATCAATCAATCAATCAATCAATCAATCAATCAATCAATCAATCAATCAATCAATCAATCAATCAACCAATCAATCAATCAATCAATCAATCAATATCTCTCTCTCTCTCTCTCTCTCTCTCTCTCTCTCTCTCTCTCTCTCTCTCTCTCTCTCTCTCCCTCTCTCTCTCTCTGAACTACTTAGCTCTGTGTGTGTGTGGAGAGGGGGGGGGGGGGGAGGGCGGGAGGGACGGGGTCTGAGAGTATATGAGTATGTCTATGTGAACAGTGTTTTCAATTGTCTGCAAGTGTAACGTACTACTTATATGTATGTACATTTGTAGATAGTCTTGTAGTTTTTTTGTTGTTTTTTAAAATTTACTTTTGAACATTTTTCAAGATTAGTGACATGAACACATATGAACCGCAAACAAGTACAACACAAATACAAAAGGAATAAAAATCATACATACACAAACTGATAATAAATTATGTTAAAAATTAATTTAATTAAATTAATGCGTGTTTGTGGAGAGAGAGAGAGAGAGAGAGAGAGAGAGAGAGAGAGAGAGAGAGAGAGAGAGAGAGAGAGAGAGAGAGAGAGAGAGAGAGAGAGAGAGAGAGAGAGAGAGAGAGAGAGAGAGAGAGAGAGAGAGACTGTTCCTGGAATTTGTTTTGTGTGTGGGTCTGCATGCATATATTGGTAAACGGATAGTTGTCAAAATTCAGCAGGAAGTAACTGTGAATCATAGCAGGCCAAACCGAACCCAATTGCATTCTACACAGATTAACAAAATAGGTAACATAAATTAATTATTTACACAAAGTCCAAATAAGGCAGCCACAGACGTGTAAAAAGGCTAAGTTTGTTTCTGACAGTAAATACATATTTCTCTGTACAGTATCTGTTTTTGAACTCTGCCCCCCCCAAAAAAAAAAACAACAAAAAAAAAAAAACAACAACAAACAAACAAAAAAACAAAAAAACAACAACAAACAAAACAGAAAGGTTTAGCTGCTTATTCAAACAACGCCACCGGTAAATAAAATATTTTGCCATTAATAAGAGCAAGTCAAGAACTGGGTCTGTCCGCAGCCTATTTTTTTTTAACCCAAACACAACTAATTCTTACAAAGTTCAAAATTGTCACAATGAGCACATTTTTCTTTCAGATTGTTCAGTAATTTGTCCCAGAAAACACGCACCACTGTGCACTCAAAAATAAGTGTTCAATAGACTCCTTAGAGAGTGAACAAAAGGTACAAAGGTTTGAATCCTGAAGATGCACAAATATAACTTTCCACTTTAGGTCATTATATTTGTTTTCCCATTTTTCAATACACGTAGGTGGTGTCATTTTATTTAATAAAATGTTGTATATATCTTTTGTACCCTTTTTATGTTTAAAGACAACACCTAAAGGTGAACCCAAATCAGTTACATCAACTGCATCGGTCCATATTCGTAACATTTTTCTTTTGTATTTTCGTATAGCACTTGTTCTACTATAGTATTCGAGAAAAGAAACATCTGCACCAAAAAATTCACAGAAAACTTCGAAACTAATAATTTCCCCATTATCATCAAAAACATCACCAATTGTAAAAATATATTTCAAAACCCACTTGTCGACAGATTTCGAAGTATCCTTTTTCAAAAGTCGTGGGTTAAAAAACAATGGTTTGCTTTTGAATGCATCAATACTTGCGGGACAGAAAAGATTATGATATTCTTTAAAAATTGCCGCCACTTCTTTCCAGAAGGGGTTCTTCATCTCTAAACTTTCTAGGAAGTAACCACCAAAAACCTCACACTGTTTGATATTACCATAAAAAGATGCGAGTAAAAGGTTCCAGTTAGTGCCCGAAGACAACACTCTCCGAATCCAGGTGACCTTAAGTGCTTTGTAAAAAACTTCAATATCAATTACCTTGAAGAGTCATTTTTTGGGATACATGAATTTTGATATATAATTTTATTTAGAAATCATTCTAATTTCAATTGATAATAATATTTTTGCTTAGACTGCAGTAGTTTTTTAGTTATTAGCATCCAAAGAGGGGAGGGTCACTGTCAAAATGTTTAAAAAGTTTGCTGAAACCGCTATATATGCACACTGTTTTCCAGATAATTTCCACATTTGTGGATGGATTTTCTTCAAATTTTGCACAAATATTGCTGGGGGCTGCTGCTTTGGCATGAAGCAGGATTATTGGACTAAACTGATTCTGAACAAATTTATGTGGGAGTGTGTGCTGTATTTTTACGAAACTTTTTACGTAAATTTGCAAATGCCATAACTGACAAACTATTGACACAAGAATAAACATAGAGGTTCATACTATAGTCCTACATACATATAGTCTGCTGTAAAAGAGTTGTGGCTCAATCTCTTTTTGTTGTGCACTGGTGAGTTTGACACTGCCAAGCATTTTCCGCTATATGATAAAAGCATATTTTCAAATATTTAATTTTTTGGACATCTTATTCAATAAGCAGGTTTAAATAATTGTTATCACACTAAAGTACCACATTTCTGCTATCACTCTGCCAAATTTCATAGCTGTACGTGGATTAGACAGCCGACACTGTTTGGAATGATTTTGGTACTAAAGTCTGGGTGACTGTGCCGCCTTCATGAATTGAGCCCTCCTTCTTCATACTGTCTGAAAACAGTGGTTCTTTTCACTTTATCTCTCTTCCCTCCCCAGATGAAGTTAAACATTGCACTATTAATTTCTTGGAGAACACACTCCCTGGAGAGGGCAGAGAGATGAAGAAGTGAGTAAAAATTGAAAGAATTAAGGACTTGAAAACAACATTTCTTCCAACAGGGGTTAGATCGCAATTTCACTGCTTTACAATTTTCTTCATTTTTACAAGTTTCTGTTAATAATTCAGGAGTATGATATCAGACAGTTCTGTAGAGAAGGTCACTCCCAGCACTGTGAAGGTATCTGGATTCCAGGAGATGATTAGATGTGGGGCATAGCGTGTAAGACAAAACCTATTAGTGCCAATCCAAACAGCAATAGTCTTCTCAAAATTTATTTTTAGCCAAAAGTTTCAATTCTAGGATGACAGAATCAAATGATTTTGTGACCCATCCAAAAACAATGACATATCAGCAAACAGTGAAACTAAGAATTCCTGTTCTTTGCATTTTATACCTGAAATGTTCTTATTATTCCTCAACTTTATAGCCAACAGTTCAACGCATATTAAAAAGATACAAGGTGAGAGGGGGTCCCCTTTTCTACAACCACGATCCACAGAGAAGCGACCAGACACCTGGCTGTTCACAATCAGGCAAGATTCACTGTTCTTATAAAAAAAATTAAACCCATTTTGTGATGCCACAGCCAAAGTGAAACATTTTTAAAGCTTTCTGAATAAATGAGTGAGAAACAGAGTCAAGCGCTTTTTCGAAATCGATGAGCAACAACAATCCAGGTTTCTTAAATGTCTCTGTATAATGAAGTACCTCATACAGAAGTCTAATATTGTCGGAGATTGATCTACCGGAGATGAAACCACTCTGGTCCTCATGAATTATACAAGGGAGAACCTGTTTTATTCTATTGGCGATACATGCTGATGCAATTTTATAACTGACATTAAGCAGGGATATTGGGCGCCAATTTTTAAAAATATTGTTTAGGTTTTCCCCTTTAGGAATAATGGTTATCATTCCATGTCTTTGTGTGACTGACAAAGACCCATGGTCGTAACCCTCGTTGATAGACCTCACTAAGAAAGACCCTAGGTCCTTCCAAACAAATTTGAAAAATTCCGCTGGGAAGCCGTCACTTCCTGGGCTTTAACCATTTTCCATATTCTTTAAAGCTCGTAAAGCCTCTTCCTCCGTTATGTAGCCTTCTAAGTTGTCTCTCTGTTCTTCTGACAACGTTCGAAAAAGACAGTTGTCAAAATCTGAGGAGTCAACCTCATGTAAATCTGAATCTCTGTTTTTATATAATGCCCTATTGTACTCCTCCACTTCCCTCACAATTTCTACCTGATCTGTTATCTTTTCGCCATTGTTGTTTTCTATAACCTTCATAAATTTACTCGTGTAATGTTTTTTTTCTAGCCCACAAACGTATTTTGAATTTTCTTCTCCGTCTCCTATCCATTTTGCTTTCGCTCTAATTCGAACCCCGTCCATCCTCCGTTCCTTAATGTTATACAACTCCTGCTGTAAAGTCTCTAAAACTCCCTGATTATGCTGGCTCAGACTATTTTCCATAGCTTCAATTTTGTTGAGCAACCATTTTTCTTGTTCGTTTTCTACCTTCTTCTTGTGACAAGCATAAGCTATTGTAGTTCCCCTAATCTGAACAAGAAGAGTTTCAAAAAATAACTGATCATTAATTACAAGCTGCAGATCGGGAGAAGGGATGTGATCGATAACTTCATGCCGGTACAACAGATGTGCGTACTGACATTTTGTTTCATAAATACTCTTTTTCACTGATGTTACATACTCTGCATTCTTTAACAAGGAGGTATTAAACTTCCAAAAAGTACGGCCATGCCTACTATAAGAATCTGAACTGCCATTTCCCGACTGGATAGCAAAAGAGGTAACAGAGTGATCGGATCTGTATGATGCATTAATCCCTGATGCCACTACCGTATGTGCAGCTACGTCAGATATAAGAAAAAAATCTAGGCGTGCCTGCTGAAGAGGGTTTCTTCTCCTCCACGTAAATATTGTATCATTAGGATGCATTTCTCTCCAAATATCTATCAAGTTAAATTCTTCAATTACCTCGTGTAGCTTTTCTCTGGCAAGTGGATTATTTGTGCGCTTGAAATTATGATAATCAAGCTTAGGGTCCAAGACCATATTCCAATCACCTCCCAGAATCATAGGAACATCCCCATATTCGCATAATTTGCTTTTCAACTGTTCATAAAAAATTGGACAATCATTGTTTGGCCCGTGCACATTAACCAGCAAGTACACAGTTTCATCAACAAGCGCTTTAAGAATCATGCAGTTTCCTTCAGGGTCATTATACAAGCCAAGGTGTTTAAAACCAAAATTATTGTTAATTAGAACAGCCAGACACTTTGCATTTGATGCATAAGAATTAAAAAATGCTTGATAGCCCCATTTCGCCCTGATGATATGCTCTTGTTTCTCCGTAAAGTGTGTTTCTTGTAGAAAGCATATGCTATATTCTTTTTCTCTCAAAAGATGCAAAACGTTCTTCGGATCTCTGAGGCCTCTACAATTCATGCTACAAAACGATATTCTCCTATCCATAAAATATATGAAAAGTACAGGCATGCATTCCACATACTTGGCTGTAGTAAGCCCTCAGCCACTTTCTATCAACATAGACAAGAACAATACATCCTGAAAGTATATAGACAACCTGTCTCTCCCAACAGAAAAATACAATACAAAAGCAAGGACAATATTTACAAAAACGCACAAGGAACACCAAAGAAAAAAAAGAACACCACAAATCATTAAGAGGAAGTATACACAGAAACAACAAAAATTGGCAAAGTAGCCCAGTTCGGCCACTTCTGTCTGCCATGGACAATGTTCAAAATGGCGAGGGTATTGGAACCTCAGACTCATGTGAATTAATTTGAAATATTATTGGGACTGACATCCTAATTAGCTATTGAAACACCATTAAATCTAACAATTTACATATATATGTGACAAAAAGTACACACAAAATCCCAGAAAATTGCTTTTAAGAAAGTGTGCACAGTGTGACACATATATGCATGAGCACCTGCAGGCACATGTGCACACAGAGCAAGACTCTCTCTGGTACTGACAGTGTATACTATATAATAGATCTACATTCTCTAATCCAAGATAAAGCTCCACAGTTGGTACCTACTCTAAGAAAAACAAAAACAACAACAACAACAAAAGTGCGCATGCACGCACATATATCAATACACTCATATGCATTTCTCATGCAAGTTGTCCACGTACATGTCAGCACACATGCGCACACGCACACACACCCTACAAAAGCAAAAATGTATACATGTACACCCTCTCGTTGAAAGAAACAAAAAAGACATAGCTGATCAGCAATGCACAATAAAAAGGTTTATAAGTAAAGTACCCAACTGGTAAGCCCGCATGCATGTTGAGTTTGTGGTATCCATGCATAAAAACAAATACAAAAGACTAGAACCTACTGGTGTTTGGTGCTCAGCATACAGGTATGTGTGTGGGTTCCAAATATTGCTGTTTATACATCTTATTCTATACTGTTCATGCAGTAAGGATAAAGTTTCTCAGAGCGTTATTATACAAATAGCCTGACCAACACACACACACCCTAGTTTATAGTTGACATACTGGCTTAAAAGTGTGCCTGCATATATAGTTGTTAGCAACGGCAGGTTTGTAAAATGGCTGTGTCGATGACGATGTGAATGCCTTAACCGTTGTGAAGAAAGTTTAATTGATTCATTGATTCTCTCTCTCTCTCTCTCTCTCTCTCTCTCTCTCTCTCTCTCTCTCTCTCTCTCTCTCTCTCTCTCTCTCTCTCTCTCTCATTGACCTTAAGACGCGCAAACTATTTTTTAATGCCTACATTAAACCACACATTGATTATGCCTCAACAATATGGGATGGCTGCAGTGAAAATCACTTCAAGAAGATAAACTCATTATACAAGCGCGCTGCTAAGCTTATCCTCCCTGATCCGTCTTTACCCACTGATGCCAAGCTGCAGGCCATCGGACTTCTCCCTCTGGTTAAGCACCTCGCACTAAACAAATGTGTACTCATGCACAAAATTCTTAAAGGGAAATCTCCACCTTACTTATCTAGGCTTTTTTCGCCACTGAAAAAAAAAATACAGAAACAGTCTCTCTATAAAAAGGCCCCGTATAGACCTGTTCAAATCTAGCCTGTCTTATTCAGGTGCTCTTTTATGGAATTCTCTTCCTCCCACTATTCAACAAACCACGTCCCTCTCTCTGTTTAGAAGTAGAGTACATGATTACCTTTCTAAGACAACGTTATGCTGATCCTTTCTTCTTCTTTGTTTCTAGACATAATACACTTCATGTTTTTAAATTTTTGCTATTTTTTTTTCTTTCCATCTAGCCTCCAAATTGTTTGTTCTGTTTTCTAACTTGTTTTTGATAGTACACAAAATATCATACCTAATTATATGTTAGATAATTATGTGCGCACGTACGTATGTATGTGTATGTACAAAAGTGCGCATGTGCACGAGTACATGTATATGTGTGTCTGTGTGCCTGTGTGTATGCGTGTGTGTGACGTTTATTATTAGTTAGTTTTTGTTGTTTGGTTGGTGTTCCTTTTTTTTTTTAAGTAGCTTAGCAAGGACAGATTGTAAGAAAGGCCTGCGCGCCTAATATCTCAATCCTTGGAAAATAAAGTTTCGTTCGTTCGTTCGTTCTCTCTCTCTCTCTCTCTCTCTCTCTCTCTCTCTCTCTCTCTCTCTCTCTCTCTCTCTCTCTCACACACACACACACACACACACACACACACACACACACACACACACACACACACACACACACACACACACACACACACACACACACACAGTGCAGTACACCACACCTACAAAGAGACACAGCGGTACGCGCATCTCTCTCTCTCTCTCTCTCTCTCTCTCTCTCTCTCTCTCTCTCTCTCTCTCAGTGCAGTACACCACACCTACAGAGAGACATAGCGGTACGCGAGTCTCTCTCCCTCTCTCTCTCTCTCTCTCTCTCTCTCTCTCTCTCTCTCTCTCTCTCTCTCTCTCTCTCTTAGTGCAGTACACCACACCTACAAAGAGACACGGCGGTACGCGCATCTCTCTCTCTCTCTCTCTCTCTGTCTCTCTCTCTGTCTCTCTCTCTCTCTCTCTCTCTCTCTCTCTCTCTCTCTCTCTCTCTCTCTCTCTCTCTCTCTCTCTCTCTCTCTCTCTCTCTCATGTATGTGTGATAAAGCTTGTAAACCCAACTCCAATGTCATCCTCATGGGAGACTTTAACATAGACATGCTAAAGCCTCACCATGCGTGGAACTCTACGTTAACGTTGTTGGGTCTTCAACAGTTAATCACTTCACCCACACGGGTCACACAAACAACATCCACACTTATAGATCATATATACAGAACCAAGCCACTGAGAGTCTGTTCATAATGTGTCTGTCGGTAACCTTAGTATCAGCGACCACTTTCCCCTCCGCTGTACGTGGTCTACTAACTCCCTAAAGCAAAGAAAGGATGCCATACGTATATCACCTATCGCTCCTAAGTTTTAATGACAGCGAGTTTCTGTTTGATCTTAACATCGCACCTCTTGATGAAGTATTTACTAAATCTGACCCTGACAGCGCTCTGTCTGTTTGGTATAACATCTTTCTTAAGATCTTAAATAAACATGCGCGCCTGCGGAGGAGACGAGTCAAACACGCATCACTTCCGCCGTGGCTTACTCAAGACATCATTCAGGCCATGAGGGTGAGAGATGATCTGAGACAATAGAAGCGCTTCACTGAATTTAAGCGTGAGCGTAATCGCTTGAAATCTCTAGTGCGACAGGCTAAAAAGATCTTTCATTGATCGCTTGATTAAACAAGACAAAGACATGTCCACGCTCTGGCGCGCTATGGCCGTAGTGACTGGAGGCAAGTGTAACAAATCTTCTTTAATCCCTTCTGATCTGACTGCCGACATCTTTAACGACCATTTCCTCGCATTTGCCGAGTCTCTTGTCCCTTCAGAAGCAAGCTCTCAGCCCTACTCCTGCTCAGACAGACTAGTTGACTTTTGAAGAACGAAAACTGCAGGATCTGATCCTTTCGTGATTCCACCACTGGCAGTGCACGAAGTCGGTAGGACAATTAGTTCAATGAAGACTAATAAATTGTCCGGGCCCCAAATGAAATCAGCCCCAAAATATTTAAATTAGCTATTCCGTATGTTATTGAAACAATAACCTATATTTATAACTTGTGCATTCCAGCGAATATTTTCCCAAAGGAACTTAAAAAGCCAAGGTTATACCCCTCCCGAAAACAAGAGATATGACTGATGTTAATAACTATCGCCCCATCTCACTATTGTCCGTCCTTAGTAAACCACTTGAACGGCATATCCATAAACATCTCTTGGAATATCTAGAAAATCATTCATCCCCTTCAGTCGTGATTCAGACCGAAGCACAGCTGTCACATTAGCACGTCTAACTGATTTGTGGCTACGCTCAATGAATCAGGGCGAATTTACCGGCGCTGTATTCATTGACTTACGAAAAGCCTTTGATCTTGTGGACCATAAACTTCTACTTTCTAAGCTACATGTGTACTTCGGTAGTTCTTTTGGCAATAAATGCATTTCTTCCTCAAATAACAACAGCCAGAAATCTCTTTACCACCATGGCACAACTCCACTTTTCGCCTCCTATCTTAGCGACAGACAGCAGCGCGTCATGGTCATTGGATCATACCCTTCAAGCGGATTAGTGACACGGGGAGTTCCCCAAGGCTCAGTCCTAGGGCCTCTTCTGTTTTGCCTCTTTATAAATGACCTGCCGCTACATTTGACTAGCCAGAGAGAAGAAGGACATTGTCAGCGCTTGGTCACAGCCAGACGTCTCAGACTCACGCTCTCACCGTGCGTCTCACCATACACAGCCAGCCACCATATTGGAAACTCTGAAAACTTCCACTACGCCTGTTACATCTCACCGGCTTATCAGGGGTTCAACGACCTGAACTACCCTGTACCTACGGACACACTACCGCAACCGACAGCCTTATAGCACTCACTGCTATTCTGTCATTTTTAGGACTTTTTGAGACTGCCGGTCTGCCGTGTTCCTTCTTCGCCGACGAGTTCAACTTTGGGATGGCTACATTCGCTTTGGTACTGTAACTCATAGTCACTCGCTCAAAATTTTAGGATAGCTCTAGAGTAGTGTCTCTCTGGCAAACCTTCATTTTAACATTATCTAATACTTAATTGTACCAAATTTGTACTTTGAGTTTTAAGACTTTGTAACACTTTGTTGGCCCGTACGGTAGATTTTACAATGACTTCTCTCATTGGGTCATTGTCCACGGACTCGTCGGAACTCGAGACCGTCGAGGAAATTTCTTCCTCCTCGGCCTCTACACACGACGAGCCCGGGGAGATCCTCACGAAAGAGGAAAAAGAAACGTAGGGATAGGAACAAGCGCGCGAGGGCCTCCCCCAACACGGTACTTCGCTACTCACAGCTGCTCCCGTCGGTGAGCAGTCTGGAATGGTGAAATCTCCAGGCATCATTGCACATAACGATGCTCTGGAGGAGCTTAGGACACCCCCCCCCCCCCAAAGTAGACAGAATACAATCGGAACTTAGTTCCGACAAACTTAGTCCGATAGTGGCAGCACCGGAGGAAGCGATTGCTGGTGTGGAACTGTTGTTACCCCTCCAGCGGTCGTCCCCTTCTTCATGATCGCCCTGATCTGGAAGATCTATCGCAATACCACTCAGTTAAGAGGAAAAAAACTAAATCACAAACTAAGCGTGCTATGCACTCTGAGGGACCCAATCCCGAACCGGTCGCAGAGATGTGGTGTGCTTACCCGGTTCGGGTTCGGGTTCGTGATTTGGGAACCGGCACCACCCGTCTCCGGAATCACGGTGTTTTGCAGCCACATCTCTGTGACAGCGCCGGGGTGGCTCCTCAGAACTGACTCTTAGAAACATAGGCCGGGACGTGTGGATAGTCGCTTGTCCAAACCATAGAGCTCAAAAACTACTAGCAAATAAAACTAGTATCGGAGGTGCGGTGGTCGAGTGCACCATCCCCACCCCCAAGGTGGTGGGGGTTATCCATGGGATCCCCACCTCCGACAAACTAGACCATATTAAAGTCTCACTCTCCTCCCAGGGATTCACGACATCAGTTGACAGATTAACGAATAGGGACGGCTCTAGAGCAGTTAAAATCGATTTTTTTCATCTCACCCAACTTCCCAATAAAATCAAAATCGGTGTGCTGATGCTGCAGGTTGAGCCGTATGCCCCCTCGGCTATGCACTGTGCCAAGTGCTGCCGATTGGGACATACGGCTCACCTGTGCAGGTCAAAACACCGGGTCTGTGTTAAATATGGTAGTCACAAACACGCCAGAACTGCTTGTCCAGATAGTACACCAGCTAAATGTGTCAATTGTGGGGGCGCGCACAGCACCGCCTATCAAAAATTTCCTAAGATTGTGCTCTACAGGGAGGCCAACCGTATTCGAAACAAAAACTATATCCCTTATCAAGAGGCTGTCAGGAGAGCCCAAATACAAATTCAGTCTAAAAACAAAGTTACCTCTGACCCCCTGGTCACACAAACGCTAGATAAAACAGCTTGGATTCAGCCGAAAACAGCCTCTAACCCTCCTTTTGTACCTTCTTCTGTCTCTCAGAAGGCTAAACCAGCACATCAGAATAGCAAGCAGGTAGTTCATCAGGTTGATACTGCCCTACCTCAAATAAATCTACCTATTAGGCGCACCTATCGTGACGCACTTATTCCTACTAACGGAGCTGGGGCATCTGACCCCTTGAACCCTGCTCCAGTTGGCCTGACCACTACAACTTCCTCTGTGCCCTCTCTCTCGGCTCTTCCATTAGGTTCTTCATCAGATAAAGGCTCCAGCCGCAGGCAACTGCAGTTCGATGCCCAGGACCAACATCATAGCTATCAGGATCCAAATGTACTGATGTCACCTAAAAGTGTTAGTGCTGATCTTAGAGCGCATATGATAACTGACATACAGTGTAATATGCAAGCTTTCACCTCCGCCGTCGTTCGTGGTGACCTCCACGAAATGTTGAAGGTAATGCTCCAGTTTAATCAATGGGTTATGTCCATAATGATATCTCTCCAAGCACCAAGATAGATGCTGATCTCATAGTAAATCAATACTCTTTCTCTAGTGACTGGTTTTAAACTGGATTCTCTTACAGCATAAAAGAGTATAAAAATGCAGAAAAACCTACACCCAGTAATAAAATACTTCAGTGGAACTGTAGGTCCTTAAATACAAAGTTATCGCAACTAATAATTTTTTTAAATACTGCAAATCCTGACATTATCTATCTTCAATCTCCTCTTACTACTAAAGTTAAACTTCCACACTTAAATGGATACCATTATCCTCCTATAACAGAAGCTAATAAACACTTAAATGATAAAGTCTATACCGCTACTTATATAAAAGTTGGAATAACACATGAATCTTTTATTTCTCCTGTCCCCCTGCATCCTACCCAACAATATATAGTAACTTTATTAAAGTTAAATTTCCACACTCCAACAAAGAAATTAAAATTATAAATACGTACGCTCCTAAATCACTTGACCCAAATGGAATGAAATGGTTGGACGACCTGGAGGGTGATGGATGGATAGTCCTTGGTGACTTAAACATCCATCACCCCCTATGGTACGTCAATCCTCAAAGTAAATTAAAGAAAGCTAAAACTCAGGCTGAGGATATTTTAAAATCTAAACTCCTCATTGCCAATACAGGACATTTTACTAGAATTCCTGACCTACCTAATCATCAACCTACAGCTGTAGATTTAACCTTAATTTCCCCTGGTCTCTTTGCTGAGTCCACCTGGATGGTGGAAGACGACTCCTTAGGCAGCGATCATCTTCCAATCATTATTCACCTTGACTTAGATGTTGTGAACTCTGTAACAGATACTCAAAATAAAGGGAAATTCATATATGAAAAGGCCGATTGGCCCCTTTATCAACAATTAATTAAAAACAATATAAATAAACTGGATACACTGGACGTAAATACGTTATGTACCAGTCTCACTAAACTAATTATTACGACCGCTGAAAAGGCTACCCCTCACAGTAAGGGCACTCCAGCTGGTAAGCCGGCAAATTCCTGGTGGAATGAAGAATGTGCACTGGCTGTTAAAAACAAGAAGCATACCTATAATGTCTGGAAAAAACATCGAACCATTTTGAACTATCCAGCAATGAAGCTAACCAATACAGAGTGCAACGAAATTATAGCACAGGCCAAATTGGCCTTTATAACTTCACAAATTAAAGCAGAAATACACTCTCCATCAGATACTGCTAAGGCCTGGAAGTTGGTTAAAAACTAAAAAATAATTATAACCCTTCCCCTGTTTCGCTGATTTCTGAGGGTCGTAGGTATACCACAGACCAGGAAAAAGCTGACCTCTTGGCGGAGCTATTTGCGGCTACCAGCTCCACCAGTAGTTTGTCAGAACAGGTCAAACTGTATAGGATAACAGAAGAGACTAAATTAGAATACTCTGATCCTGTTCCAGATAATCATACCCCTATTAACCTCCCTTTCACTCTTAGTGAGTTAGAAACTGTCCTTTCTCAAATTCTGGTAACGAAAACTACTCCAGGCGCCGATGAAATAACATATATTATGATTAAAAAGCTCCCCCTGGTGGGAAAGGAACTCAACTTACAACTGATGAATAAATGTTATAATGAAGGGGTACTCCCTCAAGCTTGACAACATGGAATCGTTATACCTATACCCAAGCCAAAGAAAGCTCGTAACTCACCAAACTCATATCGACCAATAACTTTAACCTCACATCTTAGTAAAGTTATGGAAAAATTACTAAAACCGTCTAGATTATTTTTTGGATAAGGAGCAGACTATTCCAATTGAGCAGGCCGGCTTTCGAAAAAATCGATCATGTGCCGACCAGCTCTACTCTCTCTCTCTCTCTCTCTCTCTGCCTCTATAAGACAATCCTTCAGAAAAAAAAAAACGTAAAACGATAGCCTGCTTTTTTATGTTCGACGTGCATTTGATGTTGTTTGGCACCGTAAACTCCCTCAGAAAATTAAGAATATTGGCCTCTCAGGCAATATATATGTTTATATCCAAAATTTCTTAAAACGAACACAGCAGGTTAAAATGAAACAGTCTTATTCTAGAACCCACAGGACCGACTGTGGGGTCCCCCAAGGTACCTGCCTTGCTCCCCTTCTTTTTAACATCATGATGGCAGACCTTCCTCACCATCTGAAAATAAACGTGAAGAAAATTATTGCTTCTCCGCTACATATATCACAATATGCAGATGATATAGCCATATGGCAACCTGTTAAAACCAAAACAGTTACAAAGAACATAAAGGATATTCAAAATAATAGTGCAAAGTTATTTCAACAACCAATTGACTCTGTACAAAATTACTTGACCCTAAATGGATTCGAGGTAGCTCCAGAAAAAAACGCAACTTATATTTTTTAGCCCCACCAGGACGAAGTCTGACTTCCAGTTTACAGTAACAAATCATGGAGTTAAGTACCCTCTTACACCTACTACACAGGTAAAATTTCTGGGAGTCGTCTTCACCTCCACTCTTAACTGGACCCCCCATATTAACAGCTTGATAACTAAAGCTAATAAAGCAACTAATCTTATCAAGATTGTCAAACACGAGACCTGGGGAAAAATACCAAAAATCTACGACACCTACATCAAGCATTAGTACGATCTAATTTAACATATGGGGCTGAATGTTTTTTCACTGCCCCCCAAAAACATTGAAGGCCCTCGAGACGGCGGAGATGAGATCTTTAAAACATATACTCGGTGTGCCAGCTCACGCTTCCAATCAGGCCATCTATGCTCAAACTAATATATTACCTTTGCATCATCATAGATTAAAACTCTGCGCTGCATATATTACACGCATCTTTATTACATCTAATAATGCACAAGAAACATATCATAAAGAATTGAAAGCAGATATTATTAAAGCTACTAAAACTCAATCCGCTCCCCTTCGGGAGGCAGCGACCCTCACTTCTATTATACGAGACTTGTGCGACCAGGCCAAGGTGGTTCCTCATGAGACAAAATCTATTTCTCCTCCGACTCAACCACCATGGACTCTCTTGACACCCTCTATTAACACTTATATTCCAAATGTAAACAAGAAATTAGATCCTCATCTGCAAAAGCCCTGACCTTGGAATATCTAGATGCTACTTATCCGAACGCTTTAATAGCCCACACCGACGGCTCCATTGATTCCAATGGAGACGTCGGATGTTTTTTTTTTTTTTTTTTTTTTTTTTTTTTTTTTACCAGCTTTTGAAAAAACTAGTCAATTTAGATTGGGCAGGGACTGCTCCATCTAAAGCGGAGCTAGTAGCCATTACTATGGCGCTTTACCATCTGCTGGCCCTGCCGTTGCAGCTGTATCAGTTCCTGATCTGCACCGACTCTCAGGGGGCACTTCAAAGTTTGAAGTTAAAAAACAAAGCTAATCGTCCAGACATAGTCTTAAAAATAAATAATATTATACACCAGCTCATAAAAAGAGGAATAGAAATTAACGGCCTTGCAGTGGATTCCGTCATGTGGGAATCCTTGGGAATGAAATAGCAGACAAAGCAGATCGCATGGGTGCCGCAAATGTCCTCGGCACCCAGCCTATTTCACTTTCGATCGATGCAAAAGAAAAACAAATTAAAATCAAGAAACAAATTATTGAAAACTATCAAAAGGAAAAAATAACTTTAATCTGCCAGTATCCACGCGTCCTGGCCTATCGATTAAAGAAAAATAATCTCATTAGAACTCTACCGATTGTAGACCCAGTTATACACAGGCTTTGTACTGATAGCTGGAAGGTTAAATGGGCTCGTCCCATCTGTATCTGTGGGGAGGACTTCACACCCAGTCATGCTCTACTGGAGTGTGATGTCCTCTCCAACGAGACTAAGGATATCAGGGCCTCCCGCCCGGAGGTAAAACATATGGATTTACTCCTAGAAACAGCCGATGTAAACATTATACATAGCATTACTACTGCATTTAATTCGACACAGTTGCAGCATCTGATTTAAATATTGGATGACCCCCGTGCGCGTCGGATTTGTTATTGTCCCTGCGCTTTATTTGTAATGGCCTCGATGGGCCGGAATGCTGGCCCACACTCGCTGTGCCGTAATCTCTTATAAGGATTGTACATATTGGCTCTTATTGAATTTGTGTTGTTGTTGTTGTTGTTCTTCTTCTTCTTCTTCTTCTTAACTAGTTTATGAAAAATATAACGAAAATCCAAACTACTTTTAAACATTCCTTTATATTAAATTTTAACTTGGATTTTAGTAATAGTAAATAAAGTTCACCTCGACTTAATGAATACTGGTTTACTTTGTTGTGATTTTAACCAAAGTTTAAATGCTAGTACCCGATTACTGTATCCCGGTGGGACACCAAGTTAAACCTAACTAATTAATCTCATACTGTCGCTGGTCCAATATGGTCCAAACGACCTGGCTGTAGGCTGTAGAGACCAGCAGACACAGTGTGTGATTCACACAGCTGATCCACGAACAGTGAAGCAGCAGATCTGACCAGGATACCGACCAAACGAAAAAAGTACCTGAAAACGATAAAGGAGGGTACACATAAAACAGGGAAAGCGAAAGCCTTAGACGAATCTTTAAATCTTTACTGAGAATACTTAAACTTGTCTTAATATGTTTTTAAAGCTTTTATGGTGAACGCCGAAATTGGTTTTAACCTTCTTCAATCTTTAACCCTTGTATTTAAGTGGTTCTAAATAGTAAATTATAGCTTTTTATACATAAGGACCGCTGTTGGTGAGGAGGTGCACTATAAATCATTTTATAAAAACTAATAAATAAATTACAGAACTAAATATTTTATGTCATGTTCGTCAGCTAAAGTCAAAAGCGCTAGTCCCTGATCACCTCGGTGCAGAGGGACAAGAAAATGGAGAAAACAACAACAACAATTTGACTAGCGACAAAATTTCGTGTGATTTATTCGCTGATGACGCCACAATTCACACCCCAGACAAGAGTATTGATTCTTTAAATGGCCGTTTGCAGCAGGGTTTGAGCAAAATTTCCACTTGGTGCACAAACATTGAAATGATTTTAAATCCTTCCAAAACGGAATGCATGACGATAGCAACTCCTCAGAAGCACCAGCTCAAGCCACTTGCACTCAGCCTGACTATCCATAATGACACAGTTACTCAGGTCACGGAACACCGATTACTTGGTGTAATTGTTGATGAGCAGATGAAGTGGCGATCGCACATAAATGCTGTATGTAAAACTGTTGCCAGAAATGTTTTTATGCTTTCAAAGTTGAAGTACATTATCGATGTTGATGCCCGCAAGATATTTTACAATGCACATGTCAAATCCAACATCGATTATGCGTCCACGATATGGGATGGCAGCGGTGACATACACTTGAAGAGGCTTAACTCCCTGCATCGGAGAGCAGCGAAACATATCCTGCCTGATTCAGCCCTGACAACTGACGAAAAACTTGAAAAACTGAAAATGCTACCTCTTAGCAAGCATCACCTTTTAAACAAGGGTATGGTTATGTATAACATCTGGAATGAGATTCACCCAGAATATGATGATGATGATAGAACTTTATTGCCATATATAACAATACATTAGGAAATCGTTGCGGTGCCGCGCAACATAAAAGGAAGAACATTAAACACATCAAAATATAATTAAGCTACTAACGTGCACACACACGCACACACACACACACACACACACACACACACACACACACACACACACACACACACACACACACACACACCACACACACACACACATACACACACACACAGACACACACACACACACACACACACACACACACACACACACACACCGTATGCCTTAGTAACTATTGTGGTCTAAGCATAAAGACAATAAACACGATTTCACAGTAACACAAATTACATAGAACATATCGTAATATAAAACTGAACACGTCACCAGCATCATAGACACAGCAGTGTAGTTAGCCCTATTTCCAGGCCTACACATTAGTTTGGCCAGCCACCTGCTGCTGTGGTATGCAGGCACTCCCCGCTGGGAGCAAGCTATTTAGGTCACTGTCGGCATCAACTATTCCTTCTATAATCTATGTTGCGGCGGGACTAATGATGTGTGTGTTGTGCCCGTGTGTAATGTTCTCTAACTCTGCTTCCTCAGTTTTCTACATGCCCTGCGGGATGTTTGACAGCAGATACACTTAGTAGTAGGATATTGGAAGAGCATTCTCTTCTAGTATCATAAACAGTCCTTCCAGTCAGTATGACTAGCGCGCACTAGGCTAATGATTAATTGCCACCGATGGCTTATCGAGTCAGTTTCACCTGAACGCTCCGTAACTAAAAGTGTGTTCTGCACAGCCCTGTAGATGAAGTACTGTGCTGATAGCTGGGCAATACCGTATATATATATATATATATATATATATATATATATATATATATATATATATATATATATATATATATATATATATATATAATATATATATATATATATATATATATATATATATATATATATATATATATATATATATATATATTACATTAAACAGTGGGACGGATGGGTCAGGTTTGGCGTTTGTTTGCATCATTAAAAGCCTGGACAGCAGTTGTGTAAAAACTGTTTTTAAAACGACTCGTGCGTGTTCCGATCGCTCTATAACGGCACCCTGATGGCAACATCTCAAACAACTCATGGGCTGCGTGGGAAACATCTCTGAGGATGGATCTAGACTGTTTTAGCATTCTTTCATGGAAGATGGACTCTAACGAGGGCAAATCGATACCTATGATTTTCGATGCAGTGTTTACTACTCTGTTTAATTTGGATCGCTCTTTCTGTGTGGTACTGCCAAACCAAACGGTCAGGGAGAAGGTCAAAATACTTTCAATAACTGCCCAGTAAAAGTTGGTCAAAATTTGTCCGCTAACGCCAAACGTTTTAAGACGTCTGAGAAAATACAGTCGTTGCTGTGATTTTTTCACTAAACAATCAACGTTTTTCTGCCATTTAAGATCGTTTGAGATTTGGGTGCCGAGAAACCTGAAACAATCAACAATTTCAACATGGCTACCATGAATAGTGAGGGGAACAATGTCACATTTGATTTTCTTGAAATCCATGACCATTTCTTTCGTTTTAGGCACACTCAGGTCAAGGTTATTGTCAGAACACCAGCCAACAAGTTCATCTACTCTCTCTCTCTGTATGCTGTTTCATTGTTGTTTAAAATAAAACCTTCAACAGTAGTGTCGTCAGCAAATTTAACTGTAAGGGAGTTATCATCCGTTGATGTACAATCATGGGTAAAAAGAGATTATAGCATAGGGGACAAAACACAACCTTGGGTGTACCCGTGCTCAGTGTGACGGGCTTAGAAACGCGACTACATGAACCAGACGAGTGGTTACATCCACCTGACTGTCGACGCCCTGGGTCTGAATGCTGACTGCACGGACCAACTCTGACTACCTGAGGTCTACCTGACAAAAAAATCGTTGATCCACTGGCATAGTGAACTGTCAAAACCTAGCTGGATCAGTTTCTCATAGAGCTTGGGTGGCACAATAGTATTGAATGCGGAGCTGTAGTCCACAAATAACACCCTATCTTTGTAAGCTCTTTACCAAGGCAAGTTCAGGTTATTGTACTTCAAGACGAAACTTTATTACACCTCGCCCCAGGATAGATCTATTTAAAACCAGGGTATCTTTGTCAGGCGCATCTTTCTGGAACAAACTGCCTACATGTATAACACACGCTAGCTCCCTCTCCTCTTTCAAGGAATGCCTCCTCAAGTACTTGTCTGCTGATACATAATCTACCACAAGTATCCGTATCAAACATGTGCTTATCGTAATCAGTGCATACTGCAGTATGGTTTGTCCATGCTAATAATGATCGCCTAATTACATGATGGATCAAGGGGTCGCTGCCTGACTCAAAAGGTGGGGGCCCCAGGGGACGAGTTGCGTTGGTGGTGCGGGTAGTGGGGAACACTTACAGCGCCTCCCCCGGGATCACCCTAGTCTAGGGCCTCTTGGCCTTCGTGAGACACCCTCGTGTGTAATCCCTCCGGACTAGCATAGTCTATCCCAAGACCGCCCGTGCGTGGTCCCTGGCCACAACCTCTCCGAGGTGACCCCAAAAACTGGGCAGCACAAGCCCCCAGGCTAAACACGGCGGATCTAGAGGAGAGAACCTCGAAAATTAATCAACATTGTCCTGCTGCCTTGCAGGCCTGGCCGCTTGGCTGCGGAAAGGCTAAGGGAGGAAAACCCTAACTTCAAAGCCCCCGTGTCTCCGGGGAAGGTTTTCGAGCCAGAGACTAGGACAAGGACAGTCTGATATAAAACCTACGACCTGAGAACCTCGATGCCATCGTCCCAGCTTGCTAGGCCATGGCAGACGAACCAAGGGTTTAAAGGGTGGGGCCAGTACTGCGCACACTGCACTCCACCAAAAAGCTCCACCGCGCAGGCTTTAGGAAACGTCCACGGACCACGACACAGACCATTCCAAGTCTGTAGCAACGGGCGAGGGGCGAAACGGCAGGTGAAAGATGTCACTGGAAGCCGCAGTCTCAAACCTGCATGCAGGCGGTTCAGGATATTGGTCGCCTGATGTTGATCTGGGGATGACAACGTCACTCGGCACACCCTGAACGACCAAGCAGCCTTTTCTAGGGACTGCACTGCTTGCTCCACACAGAGAGGGGCCTAGAAAAGGTGGCCTAACCAAAGCTCGTCCCCTCACACCCCAGTTGGCTAGCCGCGGTCAAAGGGCATCTTCTCCTGCGGTCAGAAAACAAGTAAAAACAACGGATCCACGACCGGACTCAACGTATCATGCTGGAACATCCGAACCATGCTCGACACAGCAGACAGCGGACGCCCTGAACGTCGCTCCGCCCTCATTGCCCATGAATTGCGGAGGTTAAACATCGACATCGCTGCGCTCAGCGAAGTACGCCTCCCGGACGAAGGCAGTCTCCAAGAACTTGGCGCTGGCTACACCCTCTACTGGTCAGGCAAGTCTGCGTCAGAAAGACGGCTCTCAGGCGTGGGCTTCATGGTCAAGGCCTCCTTTGCGACTAAGCTGGAAAACCTACCAACCGGTCACTCAGACCGCATCATGTCCATGCGCCTCCCACTGAGACACCAGCAACACGTCACCCTTCTCAGTGTGTACTCCCCAACCCTCCTGGCAGAGCCTGCAGAAAAGGACAAGTTCTATACTGACCTGCGCAGCCTCCTACAGAGCACCCCTGCAGACGACAAAGTTATCATCCTTGGCGACTTCAACGCCAGAGTGGGCAAGGACTCTGAAGCCTGGAAAGGAGTCCTCGGCAAGCATGGCGTCGGGAACTGCAATGACAATGGCCGCCTACTGTTGGAGTTCTGTGCAGAGCAGCAGCTTGTCATCACCAACACTACTTTCCAGCAAAAGGACAGTCGAAAGACCACCTGGATGCATCCTCGCTCCAAACACTGGCACCTTATCGACTATGTCCTAGTGCGTCAGAGGGACCGCAGTGGTGTCCTCCTCACCAGAGTGATGCCCAGCGCAGAGTGCCACACTGACCACCGCCTTGTCCGCTGCAAACTCAGGCTCCACTTCAAGCCAAAACCCAAGTAAGGGGGGCCCCTTAAGAAAAAGCTTGATGTTGCCAGCCTTCAGCGTGACGACGTAAAAGCTGCCTTTCAGACAGATTTACAGCGCAGGCTCACAGACACAGCTGACCCAGCAGACTCCTCCCCTGAAACACTCTGGGAACAGCTGAAAACTGCTATCGCAAAATCCTCTGCAGGTCTTGGATTTCGCTAGAAAGAGGAACAAAGACTGGTTTGACGAAAACGACGTAGAGATCCAGGAACTCCTAGCAAAAAAAAAAAAAAAAAAAAAAAAAAAGAGCCGCCCATCAGGCCCACCTAGCCCAGCCTTCCTGCCCTGTGAAGAAGTCTGCCTTCCGCCTCGTCTGTAGCAGTCTCCAGCGCAAGCTCAGAGATCTCCAGAACGAGTGGTGGACCAGACTCGCACAGAGGACCCAGCTTTGTGCTGACAACGGTGACTACAGGGGCTTCTACGAAGCACTGAAAGCAGTGTATGGCCCCAGGCACCTGATACAAAGTCCCCTGCGAAGCGCTGATGGACAGGCACTGCTCACAGATAATAACTCCATCTTGAACCGCTGGTCGGAATACTTTCAGGACCTCTTCAGCGCTGAGCGCACTGTTTAAGAAGCAGTCATCCTCCAAATCCCACACCTCCCAGTAAAGGTTGAATTGGATGAACCGCCCACTGCTGAAGAGACCCTCACAGCCATCCACCAGCTCAAGAGTGGCAAAGCAGCAGGCATTGATGGAATCCCACCAGAGATCTGGAAACATGGAGGCCCAGCACTGCACAACAAGCTCCATGACCTCTTTCTCTGCTGCTGGGAGGAAGGAACACTACCAAAGGATCTCCGCGATGCAGTCGTCATCACCCTGTACAAGAACAAAGGAGAGAAGTCTGCCTGCTCCAACTACCGTGGAATTACCCTGCTGTCCATTGCCGGGAAAATACTCGCAAGGCTGCTCCTGAATCGGCTGGTACCTGCCATTGCAGAAGACCACCTCCCAGAGGGCCAGTGTGGCTTCAGAGCCAACAGGAGTAACACCGACATGGTCTTTGTGCTGAGACAGCTTCAGGAGATGTGCCACGAGCAGAACGAAGGGCTGTACGTAACGTTTGTCGACCTAACAAAAGCGTTCGACACTGTGAGCAGGCAAGGCGTGTGGCGGATCCTGGAGCGACTTGGCTGTCCCCCAAAGTTCCTCAGCATGATCGTCCAGCTACACGAGGACCAGCAAGGCCAGGTCAGACTCAACAATGACCTCTCAGAACCATTCCCCATTCTCAACGGTGTGAAGCAGGGCTGTGTGCTGGCACCGACCCTCTTCACCATCTTTTTAGCATGATGTTGAAGCAGGCCACAGTGGACCTCGACGATGACGATGCAGTGTACATCAGGTATCGTCTCGATGGCAGCCTGTTCAACCTCAGACGACTGCAGGCCCACACCAAAACCCTAGACCAACTGATTTGTGAGCTGCTCTTTGCTGACGACGCTGCTCTCATTGCACACACAGAGAAAGCCCTGCAGCGCATCACATCCTGCTTCGCAGACGCTGCCCAGCTCTTTGGACTCGAGGTCAGTCTGAAAAAGACTGAGGTTCTCCATCAGCCTGCACCCAAGGTAGAGCATCGCCCTCCCCACATCACCATCGGCGAGTCTGAACTGAAGTCAGTGCACCAGTTTACCTACCTTGGCTGCATCATCACGTCAGACGCCAAGCTGGACAAGGAGCTGGACAGCAGGCTGGCAAAAGCAAACAGCTCTTTCGGGCGTCTGTACAAGCGGGTGTGGCATAATCAACAGCTGAAAACAGGCACCAAGATCAGCGTGTACAGAGCTGTCGTCCTCACCACCCTGTTGTATGGTTCCGAGTCCTGGGCCCTCTACCGCAGCCAACTACGACTCCTCGAACGCTTCCACCAGCGCTGCCTGCGTACAATCCTTGGCATTCACTGGAGTGACTATGTCACAAACGTCGAGGTCCTTGAACAGGCAGAAACTGTGAGCATCTAGGCTTTGCTGCTGCGGACACAGCTCCGCTGGGCTGGGCACGTCTCCAGGATGGAGGATCATCGCCTGCCCAAAATCACCCTGTTCGGCGAGCTCGCTACTGGACACAGAGACAGAGGGGCACCAAAGAAGAGATACAAAGACTGTCTCAAGAAGTCACTTAGTGCCTGCCAAATCGATCACCGCCAGTGGTCTTCACTTGCTGCGGACCGTGACACCTGGCGCTCCACCATTTACAAGGCAGCTGTCTCCTTTGAGGACTCTCGCAGAGCTGGCCTTAAAGACAAGCGGCTCAGGAGAAAAAACAGAGATGCCGCAACTCAGAACCCTGGCCAGACCTCCCTCTGCAGCCACTGCGGTCGAACCTGCCTGTCCCGGATTGGCCTCCGCAGTCACGAGCGTGCCTGCAGACGTCGTGGACAACCCCTATAGAATATTCGTTCGCGAAGTCAAGCCAAGAATTACATAATTCATGTTTCTGTTATAATCTAAATAATTGTTGCTGTCTTAAGTGAATTTTCACTATGATTCAAATGATTTGCTTAGTATATGGGTTATCATTAGCGCGTGTCTGTGTGTGCGTGCGCGCGCGCGTGTGTATGTGTGTGCGCGCGCGTTGCGTGTACCTTTCTTGTTTTTTGCTTGTTTTTGAATGACCGAATGAATGAATGAATTTTATTTAATGTCTCTTCATGTTTAATGTCTCCTAATTTTTTCTTTGTGTAATTTGGTACTATTAGTATTACAATTATTACCCTGTGTTTGTAGAGTAGCAACGGCAAGTATGAAAAATGGCACATGTGCTAATTACTTCATCCGTTGAGAAATAAAGTTTCATTTCATTTCTCTCTCTCTCTCTCTCTCTCTCTCTCTCTCTCTCTCTCTCTCTCTCTCTCTCTCTCTCTCTCTCTCTCTCTCTCTCTCTCTCTCTCTCTCTCTCTCTCTCTCTCTCTCTCTCTCTAGGCGATTTTAATATTGACCTGCTAAAGACTGGTAATGCGGCGTGGAATTGCACCACCTCATTATTTGGCCTGCAGCAGATGGTTCGGTCTCCCACTAGAGTTTCTTTGTCATCCGCCACATTGATTGACCACATCTATACTACTAATGCACCCGCTGTCACAAACGTCCACGTGCCGAATGTAGCCATTAGCGATCACTTTCCTACTTGTTTTAATCTTTCAGTTAAACGTGATAGACCCCAGCACAAACACCACACTACCATCACATACAGGTCTTACACAAAGTTCAACAAAGATGACTTTCTTCATGACCTCTCAATCACGCCCTTTCACCTTATTTATAACACTAATGATCCCAATGAAGCCCTCTCGCTTTGGTACAAGCTATTTCTTTGGGTCCTCGATAAACATGCCCCACTAAGGACTAAACGTGTTAAACACCCTACCCTTCCGCCTTGGTTGTCAAAGGACATCATTCACGCAATGAAACTAAGAGATGACTTAAAACGACAGAAAAAGTTTGCGGATTTTAAGAAACAACGTAATCTTGTAAAATCCTTAGTTAGAAAAGCACAGAAAACGCTTGCGGAAAAAGTTATCGCAGAGGGTAAAGATACCCGAAGTGTCTGGAATGCAATCAATTTGTTTACAAAGAAGAGGAGTTCCATCAATGCTGCTACCTCTCCAGGCATAACTCCAGACGACTTCAATTCCCACTTTTTAAATATTGCTGAGTCCCTTGTACAGTCTTTTTCCAGTGGCACTGATAGTTACAGTTGTTCTGATAAACTGCGCACACACTGTGAGTCTGCAACAGGTGCGTCCTTCTCCATACCTCTTATGACAGTGTTTGAAGTAGGTAAATATATTTCTACTCTAACAAGTAAATCGTGTGGCCTGGATGGAATAAACAACATGGTACTGAAATTGTCCCTTCCATACACAGCTGACACCTTGACATTTATATTCAACCTTTCTATCAAGCAAGGTATTTTTCCAGATGCCATGAAAGATGCTAAAGTTGTCCCCATTCCCAAATGTACAGATCCCAAAAGTCCAAACGATTTCCGTCCTATTTCAGTGTTATCACTATTATCGAAGCCACTAGAAAGACACGTTCATAAGCACCTACTCCAATTCTTGGAGAATCACCGCCTCCTCGTATCTCTTCAGTCTGGTTTTAGACCTAAACACTCATGTCATACTGCCCTCGTTCACATTGTTGACTCTTGGCTCTCATCAATAAACAATTCCAAATTAAATGGTGCAGTTTTTCTGGACCTAACCAAAGCATTTGATTTAGTCGATCACAACATTCTTTTAAAGAAACTTTCAGTATATAAGCTTGATTCGAACTCTATAGCTTTTTTCTCCTCCTACCTCAGTAACCGCCGACAGAAGGTGTACTCAAATGGGCGGTATTCGAAAGAAGGTATAGTGATGCACGGAGTTCCCCAAGGATCTATCCTAGGGCCTCTTTTATTTTCTTTATTCATCAATGATCTACCTCTATCCATCTCAAATCCTGAGGTTAAATGCGAACTCTTTGCTGACGATTCAACTCTGCATACATCAGACAAACGTGAAACGACGCTAAATTGTATCCTCCAGCAGAGTCTCGATGAAGTGTCAGATTGGTGTGCGCAAAATCGCATGCTAATCAGTACTTCTAAAACCAAAAGCATGTTGATAACAACCCGCCAAAAGCGTCAGCTACATCCTGCCCCTCTGAAACTGTCACTTGGCAATAAACCTATCCAACAAGTATCCAGGCACCGCCTACTGGGAGTTGTAATTGACGACCAGCTGAACTGGTCGCCACATATCGACAGTTTGTGCAAAACATTGTCCAGGAATGTATTTCTGCTATCTAAACTTAGACATAATATTAATAATATTATTCTTAGTACAAAGTGCTGTACATTGTTCTTTCACGCACACATTAAAAGCCACTGTGACTATGCGTCCTCTTTGTGGGACGAATGCAGTGAACTTCATTTTAAAAAACTAAACTCGCTGTATCGTCGTTCAGTTAAGTTAATTATTCCTAACCCTATTTCCACGGCTGAGAAAATAAAATCCCTTGGCCTGCTTACACTGAAGGAACAACTCAAATTTAACAAATGCGTCCTCATGCACAAAATATTTCATTATCAAGCCCCGGAATATCTGCGCATGATATTTAACTTCAGCCCTCGGCATCACCTACATACGAGGAATGACTTGCTTCACTTACCCCGCCCACAGATAGATCTCTACAAGTCAAGCCTTCTATTTTCTGGTAGTTCTGTCTGGAACTCATTGCCATTAAACATTAAATCATTTTGCGATAAAATCCATTTTAAACGTGCCTTGCACACTCACTTCCAATCAGCGTGACTTCACAGTTTGCCATATAAAAATAATTCTGCTGATAACACGTAAACGTCAAATTTTTTCTCTTTCTCCTTAAATTTGCTACCTGCTCATCTATTGTGTTGTCGGTGTCACTATACGCTATTGATGCTGCTGATTCTATGACACTGTCTTAGATGAGTATAATATTAATGCTGTGCACGCGTTTCGTTCTCTTGCTTTTTGCATCGGAGGCAGTTACAAATTCTCCATTGCGTTTTTTTCCCGTAGTTTTTCTTCCTCTTCTTCTTCTTCTTCTTCTTATTATTATTATTATTGTTAGTATTTGCATGCTCTGTTTATTTTCCTGTTATGTTGTTTGTTTACAGGACAGCTTGTAAGACAGGCATTGAGTTGCCTAATAGTTTTATCCTGAATAAATAAAGATTCATCATCTCCCTCTCTTCTCTCTCTCTCTCTCAGTGCAGTACACCACACCTACAGAGAGACACAGCGATACGCGACTCTCTCTCTCTCTCTCTCTCTCTCTCTCTCTCTCTCTCTCTCTCTCTCTCTCTCTCTCTCTCTCTCTCTCTCCCTCGGTGTGTGTGTGTGTGTATGTGTGTGTGTGTATGTGTGTGTGTGTGTGTGTGTGTGTGTGTGTATGTGTGTGTGTGTCTGTGTGTGTGTGTGTGTGAATCTCTCTTAGACATTCTGAATACACGAAACAAAAAACAAAAACAATGATATTCAGACAAAAAACGCCTATCGGCGTAAAACAATGGCACAAACTTCATTTCCTCTTACACACGATGAAATCCCACTGAGGAATCCAAAACGAACATGAACGTAACAAGATTTATTCATTCTGACACATATCTGTCACTCGTTGAACTGTTTAATTTCTTTATGTGTTTGGCGATTGTTTCATACGTGCTGATAGTTAATATAATACGTAAACGTAAAACTCTCAAATATGTAAGTTTACCTCCCTACAAAACGGTACAAAAACAAGCAAAAAACAACATCACAAGAGATGAGAATTGTTTTCAGAACTGTAATCTAAAAACTGTTTATCATTAAATTCAGTCGGACATGCAGAATTTACATTCTTATGATTTTTCGATAAATCTGTGTTTGTTTTGTCTCGGTGTGTGTGTGTGTGTGTGTGTGTGTGTGTGTGTGTGTGTGTGTGTGTGTGTGTGTGTGCGTGCGTGCGTGCGTGCGCGCGCGCGCGTGCGTGCGAGCATGTGTGTGTGTGTGTGTAAATCAGTCACATAAAATAGCAATATATTGTTTTGAGTTGTTGATTTGAGTAAAGGTGTGGTGGTTTATCAGTATGTCATAAAACGATTTAATGCATGGTCGCTTTTATGTGTGCAGAGGAGTCCAGTGGAGAAACCAACACTGATGTGGGGGGGAACAGCAGCATTAGGGGCGGATCGGGAGTGGGGGAGGGGGGGTCGCCCCCCCCCCTTCCCCCAGCGATAAACTCTTTACCGGCAATGCTCTAACAAAGTTCCTTTTTGTTTCCCAGGGTCACCTTGGTCCTTGTTGTTTGGTGTTTCGGCAAGAGGTGAGAGTCGTAGGGGAGGAGTCCCGATTATGAAACAGTGCCTATTGTGAAACACCTTCCTCCCGTCGAAACGGAATAACATTTCCAAATTCTGTCTGTGCAGTAATGTAGAGTAACTTTACTGAGCCTTATTTCCGGCACAAGAATGTTAGGCATGAGGAAACGACTGAAAACACGCCGAGAAAATGCTATTTTTGACTCTTCTGTTTCTTATTTGTTTCGCCATTTTGAAACACCTAAATCAGCATTCATTTTTGTCATTATTTATTTATTTATTTAAAAAGTTGACCACTCTTGTCATGAAAAGCAGTCTTCGGAGAAAAGATAACCAGCCTCATTCGTTTGGTTCTCTTTTAGTTTTTTTGTTTTGTTTTGGAGGCACGCATTTTCTTGGAGAGGTATCTTGCGCCTATTATGAAACATAAAGAGCATCTAATATGACAGTGATCATATTTAGAACAGTGTTTCATATAAGGAACAGTGTTGGTCTAGCGTATATATCGGAAACCATCCAGCCAGTTTGTTCCAAATTTCAGATGTTGATACTTTTCCTCAATACAGAGGATCCACACTTTCGTGAAGTTCATGGTCACAACGACTACATTTACTATATTTGCCATTGTCCAGGCAATGTTGCTGAAAACACGGAAACGATTTGATCCAAATGGCAAATTGTGATATTTTGTGACGATATAGTGTTGCACACCAGAATCCATTCACTGCCTTAAAGGCCAAGGTCACGGCTGCCATATTAGTTTGTGCAGATTTGTATGCTAGGCAATTTTAGATAATAGTATTTTACCACATAACACAGCGCCATCAATCTTAACTGCGTCTATACCTCAAGGTCAAGGTCATAGTTGCATTATTTTGTTGTTGTTGCAAATTATTGTGTAGAGAATACCTCTGAAACCGCTGTACTGATTTGCTCTCATTTTTTTTTTAGGAAATGATTGATTGATTGATTGATTGATTGTACATTGCTTAACGTCCCCGACAGCAACAAGACTTTCTCAGGACGTGCCTGCACTGCTTGTGAAAAAAAACAACTAAACAGAACATTGAATGTATGTCGCCAGCCGGTCCAATACGTTAAATACACCTACGACATGGGGCCTAAATAAAGCCAAGACCATATAGCAACACACATCCAACATCAAGAGCTACAGGCAGCGCAGACAGTAGGGAGAGTTTAAAAACGGAAAACACAGGTGAATGGACCAAGGGTAGACAGAAACACATGCCCCAGAATAGAGGGAAAAACCCACCCTGTGGGGCTGACCAGGGTGACCCTGGGAACTAAAAAGTAGTTAACCCCACCCAAGTCCCGCAGGGCAGACCCGGGTGGGGGTAGGAAATGATGCCCGTCCCTCATATGTGATGTCTTTAACAGAATCAATTCACGACCTGTAAGGTGAAGGTGGCAGAGGCCATATTTGTGTAAGACTTTCGTAGGCAATATCTCTGAAACCACTGGCCCGATTTTTTCCAAATTTGTGCTTGATGATATTTTGACTTAACCCCTTCAAAGCCGAGAAACTTTCAATAGGGTCTATCTGCAAGAATCATAGATCCTCATGAGCCCCCGGGTGCGTTCCCTTGTGGCGATTTTGGCTCTTGCTAACACAACTGACATATTTATTTGACGGTTAGGGTTCTTTGGGACTGAATTAAGAAAGATTTCAGGGCAATGTTTGCATCCAGTGGTAGCGAAGAGAATAAGACAGATACGTCAAAACCCACGTTTATGTCGCTACATCACTTCAGGATGACGCGCACAGTTGTTGGAAATGCTTTCAGACAAACAAAATGGCGCGTTACTGTCCGCGGGGAGGAGGTGGGGCTAAAATGTTGTTCCAATAGCAAACCGTGTTGGCTTAGGTATGACAGAAAATATGAAACAGGCTAAATGTAGTCACTAATCGTCCATGCATCCGCTCTTTAGCCGTCGTGTGTGTATGCGTGCGTTTGTCTAAGGCAGTTTCTTAGGGACTATAATATCCACAGACTTTAAACTCGACACAGATGTAGTTTACAAAAACACCTTTACCTATATATTTCACCTGTAGAAAAGGTCATGGTCATCATAGGTCGATGTATTTGTAAAGATTAGTCATTTTGCACACACATTTTTTTTTTAAAGTTAACTTAAAGCGCAAAAGTCTGAGAGTACCTAAGTATGCTTTTTATACCATGAATGCTATTACAAATGACCTGTCTTTAAGGTAGAGGGCAGTTTATAAAAAAGAACATGTGGGGGATTCCGTAAACCTTTTCATGGGATCTCTTCTTCATGTCAGATATGTCAAAGTTGCTGAGAATGTGAAGAGGGTGAGGACCTACAAATGCACCACTTCTTGACTATCAAACGAGGGGTGCGTGGTGCTGGTGTTAGTGCGGGGGGGGGGGGGGGGGGAGCAAGGGAAAGGGGAGAGAGGTCTGGAGACCTTTTCACCACTGGCTTAAACGTCAAACGACGGGAAGGGGTCTACATTCTCAAGGACCGTTTCCAATTTTTAAGAAGAGGTGCGGGAGGATGTGTGTGTGTGTGTGTGTGTGACTGTGTGTGTGTGTGTGTGTGTGTGTGTGTGTGTGTGTGTGTGTGTGTGTGTGTGTGTGTGTGTGTGTGTGTGTGTTGTTCCAAACTCCCAAAATAGAAAATTACACATGAAAAAATATTCTGGAAGCCGTGGACCCTGGAACACCCCTCTCCCTCTGAATCTACTTCTGAACATGTACATGAACCTGTGTCGATAATGCTAGCGTTTATCAAGTTTTACTTCTGAGGTGGAAAAACTAAATCTTCTCTTGGCTTGACTTCGCGAACGAAGGTTCTATAGGGGTTGTCCACGACGTCTGCAGGCATGCTCGTGACTGCGGAGGCCAATCCGGGACAGGCAGGTTCGACCGCAGTGGCTGCAGAGGGAGGTCTGGCCAGGGTTCTGAGTTGCGGCATCTCTGTTTTTTTCTCCTGAGCCGCTTGTCTTTAAGGCCAGCTCTGCGAGAGTCCTCAAAGGAGACAGCTGCCTTGTAAATGGTGGAGCGCCAGGTGTCACGGTCCGCAGCAAGTGAAGACCACTGGCGGTGGTCGATTTGGCAGGCACTAAGTGACTTCTTGAGACAGTATTTGTATCTCTTCTTTGGTGCCCCTCTGTCTCTGTGTCCAGTGGCGAGCTCGCCGAACAGGGTGATCTTGGGTAGGCGATGATCCTCCATCCTGGAGACGTGCCCAGCCCAGCGGAGCTGTGTCCGCAGCAGCAAAGCCTCGATGCTCACAGTTTCTGCCTGTTCAAGGACCTCGACGTTTGTGACATAGTCACTCCAGTGAATGCCAAGGATTGTACGCAGGCAGCGCTGGTGGAAGCGTTCGAGGAGTCGTAGTTGGCTGCGGTAGAGGGCCCAGGACTCGGAACCATACAACAGGGTGGTGAGGACGACAGCTCTGTACACGCTGATCTTGGTGCCTGTTTTCAGCTGTTGATTATGCCACACCCGCTTGTATAGACGCCCGAAAGCGCTGTTTGCTTTTGCCAGCCTGCTGTCCAGCTCCTTGTCCAGCTTGGCGTCTGACGTGATGATGCAGCCAAGGTAGGTAAACTGGTGCACTGACTTCAGTTCAGACTCGCCGATGGTGATGTGGGGAGGGCGATGCTCTACCTTGGGTGCAGGCTGATGGAGAACCTCTGTCTTTTTCAGACTGACCTCGAGTCCAAAGAGCTGGGCAGCGTCTGCGAAGCAGGATGTGATGCGCTGCAGGGCTCTCTCTGTGTGTGCAACGAGGGCAGCGTCGTCAGCAAAGAGCAGCTCACGAATCAGTTGGTCTAGGGTTTTGGTGTGGGCCTGCAGTCGTCTGAGGTTGAACAGGCTGCCATCGAGACGATACCTGATGTACACTGCATCGTCATCGTCGAGGTCCACTGTGGCCTGCTTCAACATCATGCTAAAAAAGATGGTGAAGAGGGTCGGTGCCAGCACACAGCCCTGCTTCACACCGTTGAGAATGGGGAATGGTTCTGAGAGGTCATTGTTGAGTCTGACCTGGCCTTGCTGGTCCTCGTGTAGCTGGACGATCATGCTGAGGAACTTTGGGGGACAGCCAAGTCGCTCCAGGATCTGCCACATGCCTTGCCTGCTCACAGTGTCGAACGCTTTTGTTAGGTCGACAAACGTTACGTACAGCCCTTTGTTCTGCTCGCGGCACTTCTCCTGAAGCTGTCTCAGCACAAAGACCATGTCGGTGGTACTCCTGTTGGCTCTGAAGCCACACTGGCCCTCTGGGAGGTGGTCTTCTGCAATGGCAGGTACCAGCCGATTCAGGAGCAGCCTTGCGAGTATTTTCCCGGCAATGGACAGCAGGGTAATTCCACGGTAGTTGGAGCAGGCAGACTTCTCTCCTTTGTTCTTGTACAGGGTGATGACGACTGCATCGCGGAGATCCTTTGGTAGTGTTCCTTCCTCCCAGCAGCAGAGAAAGAGGTCATGGAGCTTGTTGTGCAGTGCTGGGCCTCCATGTTTCCAGATCTCTGGTGGGATTCCATCAATGCCTGCTGCTTTGCCACTCTTGAGCTGGTGGATGGCTGTGAGGGTCTCTTCAGCAGTGGGCGGTTCGTTCAATTCAACCTTTACTGAGAGGTGTGGGATTTGGAGGATGACTGCTTCTTGAACAGTGCGCTCAGCGCTGAAGAGGTCCTGAAAGTATTCCGACCAGCGGTTCAAGATGGAGTTATTATCTGTGAGCAGTGCCTGTCCATCAGCGCTTCGCAGGGGACTTTGTATCAGGTGCCTGGGGCCATACACTGCTTTCAGTGCTTCGTAGAAGCCCCTGTAGTCACCGTTGTCAGCACAAAGCTGGGTCCTCTGTGCGAGTCTGGTCCACCACTCGTTCTGGAGATCTCTGAGCTTGCGCTGGAGACTGCTGCAGACGAGGCGGAAGGCAGACTTCTTCACAGGGCAGGAAGGCTGGGCTAGGTGGGCCTGATGGACAGCTCTTTTTTTTTTTTTTTTTTTTTTGCTAGTAGTTCCTGGATCTCTACGTCGTTTTCGTCAAACCAGTCTTTGTTCCTCTTTCTAGCGAAACCCAAAACTTCTGCAGAGGATTTTGCGATAGCAGTTTTCAGCCGTTCCCAGAGTGTTTCAGGGGAGGAGTCTGCTGGGTCAGCTGTATCTGTGAGCCTGCGCTGTAAATCTGTCTGAAAGGCAGCTTTTACGTCGTCACGCTGAAGGCTGGCAACATCAAGCTTTTTCTTAGGGGGGCCCCCTTTCAGTCTTGGGTTTTGGCTTGAAGTGGAGCCTGAGTTTGCAGCGGACAAGGCGGTGGTCAGTGTGGCACTCTGCGCTGGGCATCACTATTCTCCCATATATAGAACATTTTCCACATTTGCTGACCATGCCTGACCTTTGACGGCAATAATATTAATATGCACAGACAGTGTAACTCCTAGCAACATTTCTACTGGGGTCTTACTGCAAAGTTCATATACGAACTACCTGTAATAGCAACAACCTAACATAAAAAGCCTTCTTACTTAGCGTGACCTTTGACCATAACGAGAGGTTAACTTAGTAGAGCTGCAAACAAAAGGTGTATCATCAGTTTTCTCTTTGGCAAGATTTTAAATAAAATTATAGCTAGTTTCTTTATAAAATCGCACGATTATTGACCTTTGTAACCTTGATCTTTCATTGAGGTCAGCACAAATGACAGTCAAAGCTGTTATCAAATAGAATCACTGTGCCAAATTAAAAGTCTGTGGCTTTGATGGTCTCTCAAAAATGCAAAATGATAAAATCTGTCACAATTGGATATAGAAAGGATGATGGATGGATGGACCAATGGTGGATCAGTGGCGGATGACTCATCATATTTAACTCATTTTCAATTTTTAATGAGCCTATAATGTGTGCTAACCATCTCTCATACCTTAATTTTCCAACAAAATGTAAGAATAGGAGACTTCAGTGGTGTTTGATATTAGGCAAATGGTGCCTAATATGAAACAATGTGTCACTTTTTTCAAACTGGAACTGCCTCTGCATCGATTCGAGTTTTAAAATTTGGCTTTGCCCTAAGATGCATCAAGATAATCCCTATCAAACTCTGGTTTTGGATTGATTCTACCTTTCTTCGTGCGAGACGTTTTTGCTAATGTGTTTCATACGTGGTGTCCTCCCCTACTCCAGTCGTCCATTGTTTGATTTTTCGACCACTGACAGTAAGGTCTATTCGGGAGGTCTTTTTTGCATCAGGTCGAATGACAAAAAGTGGGAACATCTTCCACCCCTCCAAGTAACTGATCCGCCCCTCGAAAGAGGTGGTCAGGTCAGCGATTTATAAGAAAGCAGGCTTTCAAGAGGTATATAAAACCTGTGGACAACAGACTGTACCGCCAGAAGGAATATAAGTTGCGGGAGAAATACGATTAGACAAGAAAAAGACAAGAAAAAGACTGACATTAACACCGAAAGAAGGATAAACAGTAAAGAATTTGTTTCATTTAAAAAGCCCAAATCAGTTCCTAGTCGTAGACTATTATTGCGAAGTAAATTGCTCTTCAAACATATAGTTCCTCTGTGTGTGTGTGTGTGTGTGTGTGTGTGTGTGTGTGTGTGTGTGTGTGTGTGTGTGTGTGTGTGTGTGTGCGTGCGTGCGTGCGTGCGTGCGTGTGTGTGTGTGTGTGTGTGTGTGTGTGTGTGTGTGTGTGCGCGCGCGCGCGTGCGTTCATCTGTAACTGATGGTATCGTCTGCTGTAAGTCATTATCAATAATCAAGTTGACCTACTATTTCATAGGGGATGCATAATTCTGACTTAGATTTGCATGCGTTTATATGCATTGGCTGGAGGGAGGAATGAGGAGGAGAAGAGAAAACAATTAATTGGTGATAACAAAATTATCATTAATCTTTTTGTGCTTGCAGCGCCAGGTACTGTTTATAATTCCTGGGATAGTTTGCATAAGGAGGTTACCGTGGCCTGTGCGTATAATCACTGTTTGGCTTTGTTTATAGATTGTTGGTAATACCTATTGCAAGCTGAAAATGTATGTCTACTGACCATAGTAAATTAATAAACTGATCACGTGAAATTGTATATTAAAAAACACACACAAAAAAACCCAAACAAACAAAAAAGCCCCCCAAAAGCCCCAACTATTTCTGTAATTTTTTTTAATCAAATGTTGGTGGTTTGTGTGTGTGTGTGTGAGTGTGTGCGCGCATGCTATACATCAACCTATTCTTAATAATAATAATAAAAATAATAATAAAAATACATTTGTATAGCGCATAAGTCTAAGTGAATGGTGCTCTAATCGCTTTACAAGATCAAAAATCATAGAACAAAAAGTACAAGAAAGAAAACGCTACAATAAATGTTACAAAAACTAAAGTGACACATATCAAAAGCTCACACTCACACATACACACACACCGTTACAAGAACAGTTACTGCCAAAGATTGCTAACGCACTGAAAATGCATCTAACTATACGCATAAGAAAACAGACAGGTCATGAGCAGTGATTTGAAAGCAGACAGACATGTTCCAACATGTCTGACATGGGCTGGAAGGTCGTTCCAGGTGACTGGACCGAAATAAGAAAAGGCACGCTGGCCCTGGCTAGACTTCTTTCGCTTAGGAACCCTGAAAATACGCGCGTCTGAAGCTGAACGGAGGGGTGCTCTTGAAGGCGTATAAATATGAAACAGGTCGGACAAATATGGGGGAGCAGAACCGGTATTAGCACTGTAACAAATAAGCATTGTAACAAATAACATAAATCTTGTACACAATTCTTTGAGATACAGGCAACCAGTGCAGGTCAACAAGTAAGGGTGTTATGGGCTCACGTTTCGGTAATCTGTAAATTAGTCGCGCAGAGCAGTTCATAAATCTTTGAAGTTTATCAAGAAGATTCTGAGGAACACCAGCCAAAAGAGAATTACAAAAATCAATGCGGGAAAGAACAAGGGAGGTAACACGCGTTTTCGTTGCTTCGGTAGTGAGAAGGTGTCGAATTGAACTGATCTTTCTCAATTCAAAGGAACACTGGCAAACCTTGTTGACATGCTCTCATGGTCAGCCTATTGTCAAAGATAACACCAATATTACGGGCCGACTCGGAAAAGGAGATACTGTTCTGACCAACACTGATCGAGTCTGGGAGATCAGGGGAGGTTGAACAAGAAAATCTTAAGGCCTCAGTTTTGTCACTATTCATTTGCAATTTGTTCTGTGTGGTCCAATTCTGAACGTCTGTGACACAGGACTCTAAAGACGGGAACATCGGACTAACATGTTGGCGTTGGGCACTGGCATACAGCTCTGTGTCATCAGCATAAAAATGGTGAGAAACAGAGTGACGCGGTTTGATAACACTAGATAAAGGCTGGGTATACAATGTGAAAAGGATCGGCCCCACTGAAAACAGTGCCTTGGGGAAACAAGGAAACAAGGAAGTTTCTGCGTTATTTCTATATCGTTTCATTTCTCTTGCATTTGGCATGTTAATTTACTTCTTTTCACAAAGACCATCTTCAATTTAGAGAATATATATATATATATATATATGAGGCGAAATATATATATATATATATATATATATATATATATATATATATATATATATATAATTGAAAAAGAACCAGTTTTCTGCAATGCACACAAATAACACACGTATATATGCTGAGTTTCCCTTTTTCTCTTCAGAAAGCTTAGCAACGTAACAAGCATGCGCCAAGAGACTGAACTCCGACATTGACCTCGCTTTTTTAAGTAAGCCTCATGAAGGAGTGATCTGTCTTATGAGTTACTGTCTTTGACTTGACTGCATACTTTGGCGAGTTGACCCGTACCTTGGGCGAGATGGCGTATGGGTGAGTTGGTGCATGGGCGAGTTGACCGGCAACCAGCAGCTCAATCCCTGTCCTTTACTGCAATGCATGGAGAGCAAAGGAACCATCTTAAACCACTTTTGCTCATAATGCGGCAAACAGCAATAGTGGACACATTGTTTCAGCTCTTCATAATGAATCATTATCATGCATGCCTTTGACGTTTGAAGAATCATGGTTGACTTCTGTCTTATTATCGAGACCCACGTGAGACTGAATCGTGTGAAAGCTGGAATTTGACAGCCTGCAACTTTAGCGACCGATTTGCCGTTATGAAACATTGTATATGGTGAGATTTAACACAGTGACTGGAACATAACTGCTGCCACGCTACACCCAGAAATACTTAATTGTGTAGTGTGGCAGCAGTCAAACTATTATTTTGTCAATGTTGTTTAGTTACACATTGTTGTGGAGGGATGGGCAAGGGGACCTTACAGTCCCAACAGGCCATTACAATCACGGAGCACCCGCACCCTCCTCATTCCCACACCCAAAACGCACTCTCACACACTTACAAATTAATGGGTTTGGGCCGTTACAAATTAATGGGTTTGGGCCGTTACAAATTGATGGGTTTGGGCCGTAAAGGTATGCCTTTCGCTACAACCACAGAGTAGGTGGCACTATGCATTATTTCTGGTGGCTAGGATTCAAATGACTTGGGACTGGCTGATGGTTAAAAGATCTTGAACAAAACTTCAGGGTGACTAGAGGCCAGCATTTGGCCACTTATGATTGTGTGCATTTCTCGAACTTTAAAAAAAATAAGGTCATATAAAACGCCATGTAAAAGGTAATATGATCCAATAACTATGACCACTTGAACATACACTTAACCCATTTAACCCCACAGCTGCATTTACCAAATTTTGGAGGTGTTGCCTAACGACTATTCACCACTTGCAGGAGACAGACTGACCACGATAATCCGTCTGCTGTAGGGCATTGGGGCTAAATGGGTTAAATAGAAACTTCACAAGATTGAAGAACTGGTAGGATGAATGCACCCTCGACCCTACAAATAATTCAGTTATTTAAATTTGAGCAGACGAAACCAATAAAAGACTGTTAATGTTAGCAACATTATTTTTCCTGTATCTTGAATGTAACAATAGAAATATTGAATTGATGTATGCAGCCAACGTTATGTTTACAAATTTAGAAGAGTGTAATATAAATTTATGTTTTACAATTTATACATGCACACCTTTAACAGCATTAGAACTTTTGGGGGTAAATACTAAAATAGCATGTTGATGAAGGCAAATCTAGTGCAGAGAGACAGTTAGTGCTTACAAATTTGATGTATCACTTTTAGCATGGTGTGTGACTTCTTCTACCCCAATATGGGTGGGGTTGAGAGCCACATCTATCAACTGTCCAACTGTCTGCTGGATCGCGGTCATAAGGTCATCATTGTCACTCACAAGTACGGGGACAGATGTGGTGTACGCTACCTGGCTAATGGTCTGAAGGTGAGGCAATCAGTACTACCAGTAATGATGTAGTGTTAGTAGAACAATACCAGATATATACAATACCAAAGCCAGTCGCACTATATCATGACATAAAGGTAGACCACATTATTTTGCATTTCTGTCAAAGCCTATTGACCCACTTAAAGCCTTTACTCAATTTTGGAGGTGCCACCCAACAACTATGCACCACAGTTGCAGGAGATGGCTCGACCATGATTATTCAAGGGTAGTGCCAGATGAGCTTAGCGCCTGATGGTGCCAAGCTGATCTGACACTACCCTTAAATTAACACAGTAGCACCTGATGTTGAAAGTAAATTTGTATGGGTTTGTCAAAGTGTTTTTCATTTAATTCATGTATATTAATAACCTTGTTATCATACTGTTGCAACAGGCGTATTACCTTCCAGTGCCCCCGTTCTATAACCAATGTATCCTGCCCAGTTTGTTCACTACTTTACCCCTTCTGCGATCGGTCTTCATCCGAGAAAAAGTCACCATTGTCCATGGGCATTCGGTCAGTATGATATCACTGCAAGATCTTTTTTATTTTTTTCATTTTCGTCTTTCCATCAGAGAACACTAGAATTAGAAAAAGCAGAAACTTATTCTAGGCTAAGACTTCTTGCTTAGACCAGGCTGACCGTTTCGGTCCACATACATTTGTGCATACCGCACCAGCTCCACGTTTGACAAGAATGTGCTCACACACCACTCTATGACAAAATGATTTTTAGCAAGGCTTTGTGACAATATGCTTTTTGTTTTTTTTGTAGTAAGAAAGAAGAGTAAGTTCCCAATTTGGTTCCCCCACCTGCTTTCTGTTTTGTTTGATGAATCGCTTTACTGATGCTAGTCACAGATAGTGTTTGTGAAATCTTTGTTAATTCAAATTCAATGCCAGACTGAAACATCCCTGGCAGTCCAAAGAACTGGGATACAATACATAGTGGTGTCAGCAAGAGGCACAGATCTTCATGAGCGGGAGTCATGAAGATCTTTGCCTCTTGCAGTTTACTTAGCAGTGAAAGGTTTAATCCCTGTGTACATCCAGCCAAATGGTACAATGCTGGTGCCTGCATGCACAAGTGGGTTAATACAGATCACAGCTTTTGATCATGTATGCTCCATTACATCGATTTTTTTGGTCTTTTTCAGGCTTTTTCCACCCTTGGTCATGAAGCTATGTTTCATGCTCGCACCATGGGACTGAAGACTGTGTTCACAGATCACTCCTTGTTTGGCTTCGCTGATGCCAGCTCCATTCTGACCAATAAAGTGCTCAAGTTCTCCCTGGCCGATGTCTCCCATGTCATTTGTGTGTCTCATACAAGGTAAATTACTTAGCTACAAATCTTACAGATCCCCTTCCCCTCCTCCTGTCTCTCTGTTTGTATAAGAAATATATATATATATATATATATATATATATATATATATATATATATATGTATAAAAATGTGCAGTAAAACGAAATTCAGAGGAGCATGACCCAGGCCCCCCTCCCCAACTACCCCCCCCCCCTGCCCCCACCTCTCCCCCCCAACCCTTTCCCTCCAACCCCCTCCCCCCCCCCCCCCCCTCACCCCAGTTCCTATTTGTTTTCTCAAAACTCTTACCAATTTCAGCCCAAAAAACTGTTGTGTATACCACACAACCAGGGAGGCAACTCTAGGGAGTCGTTACAAAGAAACCCTGAGTTGCCTCCCCTGCATCCCTATCCGGTCACGTGCTTGGCAGCTTCCCGCAAGTCTTTTCGCTTAGCTCACCGAGACTGGTCGCTGTCTTTGCTTCGACTGTGTATGGTGGGATTACCGTTGGATTTTTTTGTGGTGAACTGTGTGTGGTGCTCAGTGGATTACCTTGGGATATACCTTGGGAATTACTGTGGGATTTACCTGCGCAGAACCCGACCCGGGGGCCTGGTGGCCTACATACAGAACCAGGGTGGGACGTGCGTGCCCTCCCTCGGCATCCTCGTGTACCAGGTCGGCCTGTGCTTCAGAGATCGGGGCATCTCGCTTCGGGCGCGGCACACCCCGGACCATCCCAGCGTCCTCGCGGACTCCCTCACGCGTCACGGTCAGCTTCTCCACACGTAGTGGGCCCTGCGCCCAGATATCTTCCAGCTACTCTGCGCGTGCTGGGAGACGCCCATGATCGACCTCGTCGCCACGAGGTGGAACAGGCAGCTTCTGCTCTTCGTCTCCCCCATTCCGGATCCACTAGCCTGGGCCGTAGATGCGCTCTCCATCCCTGGGGATGGGCGGCTAGTGTACACGTTCCCTTCCGCCTTCCTGGTACCAAAGGTGCTCCAGAGGCTCAGGGGCCACAATGCGGTTCTGTTCCTCATGGCGTCGTTCAGCTGGACAAAGAGCTGGAACACAGACCTGAGGAGCCTCGCCATGGACCCTCCGCTGAGGCTTCCCATGCCTCGTAAGATGCTCAAGCAGCCCTGACAGCAGCTCTTTCACCCGTACCCAGAACAGCTGCTACTGCATGCTTGGAGATTGTCCGGCAGGCCCTCGCCGCAAGAGGCTTCTTGGGTGCAGCGGTGGAAGCGATTGCAGTGGCTCGCAGGGCCTCTACCCGTAGTAACATCTATGAGAGAAAGCGGCGGGTCCTCCAGTCCTGGTGCGCAGCTGAGCAGCTCTCCTCCACGGACCTGACTACCCCCCAGCTGGCTGAGCTCTTTCTGTGGCTCTTCTCCCAGCAGAACCTGGCCCCTCACCATTGGAGGTTACCTGGCGATGATTGCAGACACGTGTCGACACCTGGGCCTACCCGACCCGGGGGCCTGCAAGGACCGCTCGGATCTGATCGCATAGCTGGATCTTTTAATGACCGGTTCCAGCTCGCTGCCTCGCGCTGGGACCATATGGCGTTGAGGCGCGTCCCCTGGGTGGTGGATAGGGGGTCCCTCGCGAGAGGGGTGCACCGAATGAAATAAGGTGCCGTGAACCAACATGGTCTAAGGGAAGGTGACCCCGACAGAAAACCCCTGGTCCTCCTAGTAAGGGGGTTGGGCGTGGGGGTATCTTCCCCACCCTGCAAATAAGGAAATAGCTACAAAAACGCCGACGAAAAGACAAACAGCAATTCCTTTCCTGGAGGAGGAAGGTTCTACTACCAGAAGATTTATGACGTCCTGTGTTGAAAGCCGGAAGTCTTCGGAAGCCACAGGACCGAGCCGCCTCTCTCTATCCAGGGACACAACCATGGGCACATGGAATGTCAAGACCATGTACCAGAGCGGCAAGGCCGCCCAGATAGCAGCGGAAATGCAAAAGTACAACCTTTCCCTGCTAGGTATCAGTGAAGCCAGATGGACGCAGTCTGGCCAGAAAAGGCTGTTAAGTGGGGAAATGATTCTGTATTCAGGTCATGAAGAGGAGAATGCCCCCCATACAAAAGGAGTAGCATTCATGCTGTCACCAGTGGCACAGAGAGTGCTGATGGGCTGGGAACGTCTTGGGCCAAGAATTATCACAGCAGCCTTTAAAACCAAGAAAAAGATCAAGCTGAATGTCATCCAGTGTTATGCGCCCACTAATAACAGTGACGAGGAAGAGAAACAAGAGTTCTACGACTGACTCCAGAGTGCTGTTGACAAATGTGCGGAACAAGACATCACCATCGTCATGGGCGATTTTAATGCCAAAATAGGGGAGGACAATACCGGATACGAAGAGGTGATGGGAAGACAGGGACTAGGGAGATGAATGAGAATGGGGAGAGGTTTGTAGACTTTTGTGCTCTAAACAGACTTGTCATTGGAGGCAGCATCTTCCCACACAGAAGAATACACAAAGCAACTTGGGTCTCACCTGACAGAGAACCAAATAGACCATGTCTGCATTAGCAAGAAATTTAGAAGATGTTCGAGTGAGGAGGGGAGCAGATGTCACCTCAGACCACCATCTGCTTACCTTAAGAATAAAGCTCAAGTTAAAGAAAAGCCACACAGAGACAACAAGAAGACACAGGGGGAATTACTCAGCGCTGGACAACAGTTAGATCCCCTGCCCCCGCCTATCAGGCACCCAATCGCCAGTGGGTGCCTGATAGGCGGGGGCAGGGGATCTAACTGTTGTCCAGCGCTGAGTAATTCCCCTTGGTTTGTTGTACAATTCTGCCAGCGCTAGCCTCACCTATCTGGTTTGTGAGTAACAAGAAGACAGCGCTATAATGTAGGCCTCCTGAGAGAGACTGGAGTGAGAGAAGAGTTCAAACTGGTGCTGTCCAACCGGTTTCAAGCGCTACAAGAGCTAGTAAATGAAGAGGAGGCGGTCACCACAGAGCAGTAGTGGAAGGCAGTTAGAGAGGCACTGAACTCAACCTGCAAAGACACTGTAGGGTTCAGGAAACACCATCACAAGGAATGGCACAGACCTTGAAGAAGATAGAAGTGAGGAAGCAGAAGAAAGCAGTTGTCAACAACAGTCGCACGAGAGCAGCCAAAGCAAGGGCACAGGAGGAATACTCAGAAGCCAACCGCGAGGTGAAGAGGAGTATCAGGGCAGACAAGAGGGCCTACACAGAGAGCCTGGCAGCAGAGGCAGAAAAGGCAGCAGGCAGCGGCAACATGAAACAGCTCTACGACATTACCAGAAGATTGTCGGGCAAGTATGGCCGTACAGAAAGACCAGTAAAAGACAAAGAATGCAAGCCTATTGCAGACAGAGCAGACCAACTCGACAGATGGGCCGAGTATTTTGAAGAGTTACTGAACAGACCCAGCCCACCTGACCCCCCCAGACATCCAGCCAGCAGAGACTGACCTACCCATCAGCTGTGAAGAGATCAGAAGAGCAGTGGCATTTTTGAAGAATGGCAAATCAGCAGGGCCAGATGGCATCCCAGCGGAGTCTCAGAAAGCAGACCTAGAGACAACAGTAGAGCTGCTGTACCCACTTTGGAAAGATCTGGGAGGAGGAGGTGATGCCGGCTGACTGGAAGGAGGGGTACCTAATCAAGCTTCCCAAGAAAGGTGACCTCAGCAAGTGTTCCAACTACGTAGGAATCACCTTGCTGTCAGTACCAGAAAAAGGTCTTCAACAGGATCATCCTGGAGAGAATGAAGAGCTCCGTTGACCCCCAGCTGAGAGACCAGCAAGCAGGATTCAGGAAAATCCGATCATGTACAGACCAGATTGCCACTCTCCGCATCATCGTGGAACAGTCTCTGGACTGGAGCTCCCCTCTGTACGTCAACTTTGTGGATTACGAGAAAGCATTTGACAGCGTGGACGGAGAGACTCTGTGGAAACTCCTACAACACTACGGTGTACCCACAAAGCTCGTCAGCCTGATGGCATGACATGTCGCGTGATCCATGAAGGGCAGTTCACCAGGGAGCTCCAGGTCAGAACCAGTGTCAGGCAGCGGTGTTTGCTGTCTCCGTTCCTCTTCCTACTGGCCATAGACTGGGTCATGAAGAGGACCACAGAGCACAGATGAAGTGGAATACAGTGGACACTGTGGACACAGCTTGACGACCTCGATTTTGCAGACGACTTGGCATTACTGTCCCACACTCATCAACAAATGCAGGACAAGACCACGAGGCTTGCTGACATCTCATCCCAAGTGGGCCTCACCATCCACAAACAGAAAACAAAGACAATGAGGCTGAACGCAACCAGGGAAGAACCAGTCTTGCTTGCTGGCACCCCGTTGGAGGAGGTGGAGTCCTTCACCTATCTCGGGAGCACCATCGACAAAAAAGGCGGCACTGACGCAGATGTCAGAGCACGAATCAGTAAAGCCAGAGCAGCCTTTCTCCAGTTGAAAAAAGTGTGGAGTTCCAGAGAGCTGTCACAACACACCAAAGTTCGGATTTTCAACTCCTACGTAAAAGCAGTTCTCCTATATGGAGCAGAGACTTGGAGATTGACAAAACCCACAGTCAACAGAGTACAGATCTTCATAAACAGTTGCCTTAGAAGAATTTTGAAAATCCACTGGCCAGAGAAGATCAGCAACGTCAGACTCTGGGAGAGAACAGAGCAGATAACAGGATAACAGCAGAGAATGAAATTGGGCGAAGAAGATGGGGATGGATTGGTCACAGTCTGAGAAATCCAACTTCCAGTATCTCTAGGCAGGCATTGTCATGGAACCCCCAGTGAAAGAGGAAAAGAGGCAGGCCGAGGAACACCTGGCGTCGAGACCCCCAAGCAGACATCAAGAGACTGGGAACCACCTGGAGTAAAATCGAAGGAGAAGCACAGGACAGGAGTCGCTGGAGCCGGAGTCGACGGCCTATACCCTGGGAGGGGTGACAGGTGTAAGTAAGTAAGTAATTCCAGCTCGCTGATCCCTCGCTGGGACTTGTCCTGGAGGCTAACCTGGCTCAACTCGGAGCGGTTTGAGCCTCCACCCCCAGCGCAGCTCGGAGACCTAACCAGGAAGACCTGCTTCCTTGTCACTCTCGCCACGGCATCCAGGGTGAGTGAGATCCACGCCTTCACGGGGCGACCCTCCTGTCTCCAGTTCAGGGCCGATGGTTCGGTACAGCTCCTCACTGAAACAACGTTTCTGGCCAAGAACCGGCCCCAGCGGCCGAACCTCAGGGCTTGACCTTTCGCCAGCTCTAGGTGAAGTACCAGTCCCGGGAGTCCCACCAACAGGACCCCATCCGGGCGTTAGGATTTACCTGTGCAGAACTAAGCCACTCGGACAAGGGCGCTCACGCCTTTCCTGCCCGGGGCCCCGGGCGGACGTGACATCCCGGCACAGACGAGTGCATCCGGGAGCCCTGCCCTACCTTCAGTGAAGGGAATTGCCAATCCGCCCACGACGGGATGTGCTCTCTAGGCGAGTCCAGGCATCAGAAGCTTGGTCCACACACCCAGAGAGAGAGGAGCGGGCGAGGACGATGCAGAGGAGTGGCTGCGAGTACCGCCTTGACCGCAACTGCGCAGGGAGAGGCATTGGGGCGGCCGTGGCTTGGCGGGGTGATCCACCTTCGCCCGCCTCTACTTACGAGACCCTTCCGGCCAGCGCGGCAGCCTGGCCCTAGTGGGGGACATCTCGGCAGCGCAACACTCCCTCCTGGTGCCACAGGCGCTATAGGTCACGTCTAGCTGAAATTGTCGGGAGTGGGTGCGTGGTGGTGGGGGGGGGGGGGGGGGGGGGGGGGGTCCTCGATAGCTTAACACAAGATGGGGTGCAGTTTTCCTGGCAAAGTGAACACGTGGGAGATGCATAGGGGCCGGCATCCTCCTATTCGCTATTCTTCCTATTAGTATTGCCATCGGTAAGAGTTTTGAGAAAACAAATGTATATTTTTCTAAAATGTATTTTTTCGAAAAATACTTGCCGATGGCATTACTCAGAGGTCCCTCCCTCCTGCCCCGCTTGCCACTGTTGAGCTAAGGCCAAGACTAGCGGGAAGCTGACAAGCACGTGACTGGATAGGGATGCAGGGGAGGCAACTCAGGGTTTCTTGGTAACGACTTCCTAGAATCGCCTCCCACTGGTTGTATGGTATACACAACAGATTTTTGGGCTGAAATTAGTAAGCTAAGCGTACCTTCCTATTAGTAATGCCATTGGTAAGTATTTTTCGAAAAAATAAATTTTAGAGAAAAATACATTTTTCTGTGTTTCATTTTTGTAATTACCAACTTGTCATTAATTAATAATTAGTTTCCTGTGAAGCGCCTAGAGCTCTAATTTGAGGTTAGGCACTGTACAAATACTTATTATTATTATTAGCTGGGTGCAGGGCATAGTCAGGAAACAACACAGTGTGTAGCCATTGGTACTGTGCATAGTACAAGCAGCTCCATGCACAAGAGGGTTAAATTTCATGTTTTGTTTCTACTGCTTTGGTTTTAGCAAAGAGAACACTGTCCTGCGATCGAGGTTGACCCCACACCAGGTGTCTGTCATACCCAACGCAGTTGATGCCACCATGTTTATACCGGATCCAACCAAACGCACACCAGGCAAAAGTGAGTGTTGACGTTACTGCCAAGCATGTAAAATATAAAGAAAAATAAGCAACAACAACCAAAAAAAACTCATTTTGAAAGAATCAGTTTAGCAAACTGTTTTGGGCTTGTCGTTCTGAAGCACTTTTCTTTCTCTGTTGTTTATTGCAAAAGTGAGTGTTTGATCGTCAATGTGCTACTGGAGAAGTAGGACATACTGTAACAAACTGCTATAGACCCAACATCTTTTTATTGTGACAGTGAACATCTCTAATAACAAGGTCAGATATGCTTACCCTTTACATCCTGATAACAGTCATACTGCTTGAACTTAATTTGACTCTGATAGTTGAAGGGTGGTGCCAGAATAGCTTGGCACCTGTGGCACCAAGCTATTCTGGCATCACCCTTCACCTAAAATGGTTGATCTATCTCCTAATCTGTAATGTAGCCTTCATAGGACGATAAGCAGATTAAAAACAAATCAGTCTCAGGGTTAACAATGGTCAGAGTGCACTTTTTTCTGTGCATTGTGCAAACTTGTGATATATTATCAATAACTCTGAATCTCCAGGGACTAAATGACTGCCATTCCACAGAATGGAAGTCATTTAGTTTCGTAAGTTTAAAAGTTAACAAATGGCATTTCAGCACTTTGCCATAATATCCAAAGTTTACCGCATACAAAGTTTATTATAATGGAGGGATGTAATTAATAGCAAAGATATGGTTGGGACCTTTGAAGAAGTGTTGTTATGTGTGACTTTTTTTGGTCTGATTTTGTGACAAGTGAACTTGGCTGTATTTTCTATATAACAAGTACATAGTAATACAATGACAAACATATAAAGTCTTCCTGCACCACGCAAATGTGTATACTTCTCTTTCAAGATGTCAATTGTTGTGCAGTTTGGTTGGTGCGTTGATTGGTTGTTTGTTTTTTCAAAATACATTACCGATGGCATTACTATATGGAATACACTCTATAGCCTAACGATTTCAGCCCCAAGTTGTGTCCCCCACACAACTGGGGAGGAGACACCGGGGATCCACGTACAGGAGCCCGGGTGGCCTCCCCTTACCATCCTATCCCGGCCTGCGTGGCGCGACAGTTTTCCCAGTTTTCACTCTTAGCTCGACCGTGTACGGTCGGGTGTTAGCCTTGCTCCGTGTTACGACCGGTTCTTGGATTTCTACGAACTTTCCTTGGCTTTGGCCTTGCTACTGTGTTTGACCAGTGTCTTCGTTCTTTTTTTTTGCCTGGCTTTACCGGGTGGACTAGTGCTGTGCTTGCATTCTGCAGTGTACTGGCTTGTGTTCAGTGAATTGACATTGGACTTATGGCCGACCGGTTTTTCCAGACGGTGACCTTGTGCCGCGGCTAGTAACTGTGCCTCTTCCTCGTGACTCTGTAAACCTAGGGGAGTGAGTTTCGGCGCTTCATGAACTTTCCGCTGTGGACCGTGGCAGTCTGACTTTAGAGTTGTGCTCTTAGCGCCGTACAATGTGGACTTTCTGTGCACTTTCGTGGACGCGGCCTCGGGACTCTACTAGTAACTTTGGCTCCCTCGTGACCTTGTGCCTCGTGTAGTGAGCTTTTCGGCGCTTGGGTGAACTTTTCAAACTGTGTTTTGTGTGCGGCGGACGCTATGGCGGTTTCGTTACGAAAGTTCTGCCTCCTGTGTGTGGATTTTAAGTGGCATTCCGACGCTAGCGACGCCTGTCTTCCTGGCTCGGGCTGCTCTTCTGACAGGACCTGTGTCGTCTGTGCTGATTGATGTGAGGACCGGTGGTCTCTACTGTGGGACTTCTACAGACGCGACCGTCCTCCTCGGCCCTACAGGCCCCTTGGTCTTCTTCACAGGTGGGCGTCTTTCCATCGGCTCTTCGGACCCCTCATCACTCCGTCGTCCAGGCCGTCCGGCCGCAGGTAAGTACTTTTTTCCTTATAACGTAACCACCCAGAAACTCACCCCCCCCCCCACCCCCCCCCCCCCCCCCCCCCCCCCCCCCCCCCCCCCCCCGCCCGGGGGCTCTGAGTTTTTTGAGCGGGGCAGGCGAGTGTTGGAGTCACGCTCCCCACGCGCTCCGTTTTCTTCTGGGCACTGGGCATGGCTTGAGCACCTTGAGTTTGCTCCCCACCCGCTCCGCCTTGTCTGAGCGAGCTGAGCGTTCTTCCACGCCCCCCCCCCCCCCCCCCCCCGCTCCCTTTCTTCCGAGCGGGCTAGGCGTGTCGAGCGCAAACATAATAAGAAGGGATAAGAGTATACAGAGAGACTCTCCCTTACGCTTCGGGTCTTCTGAGCGGGACCCGAGGGCTAGACATGGGCCGCCGCCCCGCTCCGTTTTTTCCGAGCAGACCCGGTGAGCTGCATTGACGTTCCCCCCCCCCCCCCCCCCCCCCCCCCCCCCCCCCCCCCCGCCCCGTGCATACTGGGTGGGCTGGGCAAGACTTAGGCCCACGCCCCCCTCGCTCCGGTTCTGAGCAGGGGTCGCGTGTCCAACTAATGCTCCCTCCCCGCTCCATGTTCCCCCCCCCCCCCCACAAGCGGGCCTGGGGTGACTTTCTTTTTCCTCGCAGGACCGGATTCGCTGTGTCGCCGATCCGCTTCCCCCTCCCCCCCGATCGCGGTTCCCGAACGGGTTCGGGAAAGCCAGGGATCCCCTTCCGCGCCCCCTTTTACATCCGGGCTGGGTTCCAGGCTCACGCGATCCCCTCCCCGGCTTTGTGGCGTAGAGGACTCGGTCACCCCCCCCCCTTCACCACGACACCCTTCCCTTAAGGCCTCGCGGGCGGCTGCTCCTGTTCCGCTCTCGCACCGTCGCCTTTCGCCTTCAGCAGAACATCATGGGAAGCTGGCTGGAAAACAATGGGGTGCCTATGAAGATCCTCTAATGTTTATCAAGGCACAGTGAGACCACACCTTGAGTGCGGATCCAATGCATGGTTGACGGCAGCTCAGTCACTCCAGCAGACCTTGACAGAGTTCAGTACCAGGCACTGCGTATCTTCTCCGTAGCTATGAGATCCACACCAGTTGGAAAGATGGAAGACACACGTCGGCTATCACGTGTTAGGCGGGCGTTCGACTTAGACCCGCACCTTCTCTGTCTACTTCCAGCGGATTCGTCGTCGGCCCTTGCGGGGGGTTCGCCTTTCCGTCTCCTCTGCCCTTTCTCTGCTGGTTCTTTGGTCTCCGCTTCCGGTGAAGACGGCCCTCCGATCGACACACTCTGACCACTGAGAGAGGTATCCCGTCTTATATACTCCAGCCTGCCGCCTGACTTCTGTCCGCCTTCGCTCCCAGCGAAGAGTCTAACTTCGGCCATGGTGCACGCACTTCGGACTGCTAAGCGTCGCAAGTCTTCCCTCAGCCTGCCGGCTTCCGGGACCTAGCAAAAGCTTTTGCCTCACAGCTCCACCTGGACTCCTTCGGCGACAACACTTTTTCTCACCGTTCTCGATGGCCAGCGGATATCTACGTGAGTTTCTTTCAGGGCTGGTACGCTAGGCACTCCCAGGCTTTCGCGATCCCTCTTCCGCCGGTGGACTCGGCGGCCTTCAACCAGGCGGGCGGTCGCAGGATTGTCCTGTATTCTTGGCCTTGCCCGCTAGACAGGATCGCTTCCTTAGTACGGAACTCCCGGGCTGGTGCCGGCTTCCTGGAGTTAGTTTCACAAGCCGTTCTGCGCTGTATGGAAGACAATTGGGACCTGGAGTCCTCTTACCCGCTTCGCGACGTCCAGTCCATCCTGACAGCTGCTAACCGGACCGCCTACCATTCTTCGACTAATGCCATGGCGGCGGCAGCTTACTGTGACCTCTGGCTGCAGGACTTTCTCCTGCGTCTGCTCGGATCTCCCCAAGTCGGTGAAGACTCGGCTCCGCCAGGCACCACTCGGAGGTTTGCAGCTGGTTGGAGAAACGTGGTAGAACGTTAGGAAGTTTCAAAGGACCGGTGGCCTCATTCGACCTCCACCTTTTCGCCGGCTACCCTTGTGGACCCAGTCTCCACGCGACCGGCTCCATGCAGACAATCGGCATGGAGAGGGGGAGGCCTGGCTCGACTAAGCAGCGACTGAAGTAGTCTCCCGACACGTCTCGTCGGCGTTTTACAACCTCCTCTTTTCGTCTCCAAGCCTGGGCGCTATTGGCACCCGGCCATCGACCTGTCGGCGCTATACAAGTTCCTTCGGCACCTCCCTCTAGGTTGGAGACAGCCAGACTCTCCGCGCAAACTTCCGGCCGATGGACTTCGCCTTCATTGACGCGGTGACGGCCAGCTTCTGCCAGCTATCGCCGTGTCCGTTCTTCACTACCTGGACGACTTGCTGCTGCGCAACCTAGTCGCCGCGACTCTCAGGAGGACAGAGATGCCCTGCGTTTCTCCTTCGCTGCCTCGGGTTCTTAGTCAACCCGGGCAAGTCCGATCTCATCCCTTCGCGCCGTTCCTGCTCTTAGGGTTGTATTCCTGACCGACTTCAACCTGAATGTCTTGTCCGACTCACTCTCCCGACGCGGCCAGTTGCTACACACAGAGTGGGCCTTACGCCAGGACATCTTTCGGATGATCTGCGCGCACTGGGAGACGCCAATGGTTGATCTGTTCGCCACGAGGTGGAATCACCAGCTTCCCTATTTGTCTCCCCGATCCCAGTCCCTCTGGCCTGGGCAGTCGACGCACTTTCCATTCCGTGGGACGGACTCATCGCTTACGCGTACACCCTGACAGTCCTCGTCCCCAAAGTCCTCCTCAAGCTTCGGGGATGCAATGCGGTCGTACTTCTAGTCGCCCCGTTCGCTTGGAACCGGTCCTGGTCCACCGACCTCCTCAGCCTCGCTAATGGATCCCCCATGGCTGCTCCCCGCACCCTGTACGATGCTCAAGCAACCGCGACAATCGCTGTTCCACCCGTGCACAGGGTGCCTACTCCTTCACGCTTGGAGTTAGTGCCACAAGCCCTCGCCGCTGGAGGCTTCTCAAGGGCAGCAGTGGAAGCTATCGCTACAGCCCGCAAACCATCGACACGACGTGTTTACGAGGGACAATGGCGAGTTCTGTGCGCCTGGTGCGAGGACCATCGCCTCACCCCCACCGACCTACCTAACCCCCAGCTCACTGACCTCCTCTGGCCCTTCGGAGACCTAGGATTGGCTCCGATAACCATCAAGGGGCACTTGTCCATGATTGCCGACTCCTACCGGCACCTCTGCCGCCCGGATCCTGGCTCCTGTAAAGACCTCACCGACCTTATGACTCACTGCGGCCGGCAGCATCCAGTGTCCCGCTCGCTCATTCCTCGCTGGGACTTACCCTGGGTACTGACTGGGCTGAACTCTGCCCGATGCTAACCGCTGCCTTTGGCCCGCTTGCGGATAGGACTCGTAAGACATGTTCCTGTTGCCACTTGCCACGGCGGCCCGAGTTCGCGAGATACACGCGCAGTCTGCGCGCCCTCCCTGCCTGCCTGCATGCAGTTTCGGGCGGAGGGTTCCGTCCAGCTTCTGATGGACCCTGCCTTCATTGCCAAGACCAGGTCTCCTTTGACTGCGCCGCAGGTGATCACCTTTCGGCCGCTAAGAGGGACGAACTTCCCCCAGGAGACCAGGCGACAAGATCCTGTGCCTGCCCTACGTGTTTACCGACGCCGAACCAAAGCCGCCCGGAGTTCTCTTCCTGGCTACGCTCAGTCTTACGGCCTACCAGGACCTCTCCCCGCATGTAGCGAAGAGGCTAAAGTTACCTAGGCTTTGCACCTTTTACCGTCGAGGGTTACTGCACCGTGATCACAGACACTTACCGCCTCCTGGGCCTCCCGGTTCCGGCCCTTGGTAAAGACCTTTGGACATTTTGGTTCTTTTCCTCCACACACCCCCCCCCCTCCCCCACACCCCCCGCTCCCTTCGGCAGAGCAGGCTGGGCGCGACGAGCGCAAACGTATAGAAGAGAGAGGAAGGAGTAAGAATAGAGTCTCTCCCTCACGCTCCGAGTCTTCTGCGCGTGACCTGAGGGCTATACTTGGGCCGCCATCCCGCTCCGAAGCTTCTGAGCCGAACCGGCGAGCTACACCGACTGACTTGGGCTTGCGCACCCCCACGCTCCAGCTCACGAGCTTGGCTTTAGCTGTAGGATTTTGCTCTTCCCTCGCTCCGCTCTCCCGTTCTCTCATACCTCGGTGGGAACACCCCTGAGTACTGTCGTGGCTAAACATGGACCACTTCAAACCCCTGCACTTGGCATGGTTCTCTGACCTGACCCGGTTAATGTGTTTCCTCCTGGCGCTCAACTCTGCATTCCACGTGCGCAAGCTTCTGACGCTCTCGGAACACCCCGCATGTTGGCAGTTCGAGCCTTTGGCTCTGCGCGGCTTATCACCGACCCGTCCTTCTGGCCAAGAGCCAGCCTCCCTCGGCTGCACCCCAGATGCTGACCGTACGTCCGCTCAGAGGGACGACCGACCCACGGGTCGTGTCTACAGGGCCCAGTCCGGACACTGCAGATTCCTGCATACCCGCCTAGGGCGTACACACCTCTTCCTACCACTTTCTTCAGGCAGGCCAGGTATCTCGGCCCAGGCGGTTCGCCCTGGCTGTGGTGGGTGACTCGTTGGCCTACCAAGACCTCTCCCTGGACGGGGATAGACGGGTTCAGATCCGGGCGCATTTTACGAGCAGTAGCCCCCAGCGCGGCTGTACCGCAACTGCTCAGTTAACGACATTGGGATGGCGGTAGGCATGCGTGCAGACACATCTTCGCCCGCTTCTACCTCCACGACCTATCCGGCCAGCGTGACTCCTTGGCCATGGTGGGCGACATCTCCGTGGCCCAGCACTCCCTCCGCGCGCCACAGTCGCCTGAGGCACATCTTAACTGAAATCGTCGGGAGTGCTCTCGTGGGCCAGCGGCGGATGTTAGGTACAGGGGGTTGGGTGTCGGCACCCTCCTCCTCTTTGATATTCTTCCATATAGTAATGCCATCGGTAATGTGTTTTGAAAAAACAAATGAATTTTTTTCTAAAATGTATTTTTTTGATAAATACTTACCGATGGCATTACTCGGAGGACCCTCCCACCTGCCCCGCTTGCCTCCTTGGCTAAGTGTGAAACTGAGAAAACTGTCACACCACGCAGGCCGGGATAGGATGGTAAGGGGAGGCCACCTGGGCTCCTGTACGTGGATCCACGGTGTCTCCTCCCCAGTTGTGTGGGGGACACAACTTGGGGCTGAAATCGTTAGGCTATAGAGTGTATTGCATATAGTAATGCCGTCGGTAAGTATTTATCAAAAAAATACATTTTAGAACAAAAAATTCATTTTTGTTATTTATTTTTAACCCTTTCGCTGTCAGTAGCGATCTTTGTCAAGATGATTCTTGCAGCCAAAGGGTTTAACCCATATCATACTGAGGCTAAAACTAAAAGCTTCAAATTTGTACACTGCCATATATGTGCAAGCTACATTATAGTACTTACAGATAAGGATATAGACCAATGGCTTTAGTTCAAGGGTGGTGCCAGAAGAGGCGCCAAGCTATTCTGGCTTTACCCTTGAACTATCTTAGTCAAACTTATTTCACACACTGGTGTATTCCGAATGATAATGGTTAGAGAACCACTTGTTGTTTCAGTTACTGTGGTGGTGATAAGCCGGCTTGTGTACAGAAAGGGAATGGACCTGCTGGCTGGGGTGATACCAGTCATTACTGCTCAGTACCCTGAAGTCTGCTTCCTCATAGGTCAGTATAGCAGTGATAATGATCACAGTAACAGTATGGTTGTAACCAAGAGGCATAGATTCTAATGAGCCCCTGCAACTAAGTTGCAGGGGCCCATGTGAATCTATGTCTCTTGCAGATGCGGTAGCGGAAACAATAATTAGTCATTGTGACACAAAAATGTTGTGATTGCAGGTGGCGATGGACCCAAGCGTGTACTGCTGGAGGAGGTCCGTGAACAGCATGAGCTTCACGACCGCGTCACATTTATCGGGTCCCTCAACCACAATCAAGTTCGGGAGGTAGGTTAGGTGCTGGTTGCGGGCAGATGTCAGTTTCAAATACAGTAAACTTCAGATATATAACAAACATCAGTGGACCCAAATTTCTTTGCTTTATACCCACAGTAAGTAAAGTGCATTCAGGACCTCAGTAAAAGCTTTATTATATGCATGTAATGTCTGTGTCGTTTTTTTGCCATTGTAAAAATTACTGTTTAATATATTTATGCGTTTTTTGTTTGTTTTTTTCAAAATACATTACCGATGGCATTACTATCTGGAATACACTCAATTGCCTATAGATTTCAGCCAAAAAGTTGTGTAACCCACACAACTGGGGAGGAGACACCAGGGATCCATGCACCGGGGCCCCGGGTGGCCTCCCCTTACTACCCTGTCCCGGCATTCGTAGGGCGACCCTGTCAGTTTCACTCATAGCTCGACCGTGGACGGTCGAGTTTTTGCCTTACTCCGTTCGGAAACTTTTTTCTACCAGAGTTTGATAGTTTTTGGCCTTCGCTTTGAGGGTTTTTCATAGCCTTGGACTCTCTACTTCGTTGACGTCTCTCCTACTCGTAGTTTGTGGACTACTGTGTTTGAACTGAGCGCCGTCCGGTTCGGACCGGCTTTGACTTTCAGTGAGCTTCGCCAGTGACCTTGTGGTTGGCTTCCGCACGTGACTTTGTGAACTTGGTAGGAGTGCGACTTGACTTTTAGCCTTCGTACGGGTTTATCAGTGACGCTATGGCTACTCCTGTGGTGAAGTCTTGCCGTATTTGCGGGGACTTTCAGTGGCCTTCCGACGCCCACGACGCCTGCTTGCCGTGATCGGGCTGTTCATTGGACAGGACGTGTGACGTGTGTGACGAGTGGATGGAAGACAGGTGGTCGCAGATGTGGGACTTCTACAGGCGCGACCGGCCCTCCCGGCCGCTTCAGTCTCCCCGGAATCCTCCACAGGTAGTCGTCGCTATGTCGGCTCCTCGGGCACCGCTCCGCTCCGTCGTTTGGGCTGTCCGGCCCTCAAGTAAGTCCCTTTCTTGCACTTTTACCTCACAGGTTCGCCCTCCCCACTCTGAGTCTTCGGAGCAGGGTAGGCGAGTTTCGGAGTCGCGCTCCCCACGCTCTGCTTCGGCAGCGTGTGGCTTGAGCCCATCAGGTTTGCTCACCCCCCGCTCTGCTTCGAGCGAGCGGTCTAGGCGAGCGGAGCGTTTGTCAGCCACCCCCCGCTCTGGGTCTCCTGAGCGGGTGCGGTTGAAAGAACGCAAGCGTAGTAAGAATGAGAGGAAACGTGCTAAGAGAGGTTCTCTCTCACGCTCTGAGGCGTCGGAGCGTGACTTGAGGCCCTTAGCAGTGCCTTCGGTTAATTCCGAGCGGGCTGGGCCAGCTTAGCTTTCGTCCCTCCCCCGCCCGGTCTCGTCTGGGCGGGCCAGGGGTGAAGTTGACACTCGTCCCCCACGCTCCGAGGCGTCTGAGCGGGGGTCGCGTGCTCAGAAATTGTCCCCTCCCTGCTTCGCTTCGCCTGAGCGCCCTTGGCGAGACCATAGGCAGTTCCCCCCCCCCCCCCCCCCCCCCCCCCCCCCCCCGCCCCGTTCCGACCAGGTGGGCACGGTGTGACTCTGACACACGTCCCCCTCGCTCAGAGGCGCCTGAGCTAGGGCCGCGTGTTCATGAATTGTCCCCTCCCCGCTTAGCTTTTCCTGAGCGGGCTTGGCGTGACTCTAGAATGTCCCCCGCCCATTTCCGACCAGGCGGGCACGGTGTGACATCACAGCGCGTCCCCCACGCTCCAAGACCTTGGAGCGGGGGCCGCATATACGTTTTTGTCCCCTCCCCTCTCCGCTTTTCCTGAGCGGGCTAGGCGTGACTCGTTACGGCCCCCCCCCCCCCCCCCCCTCGCCCGCCCCGCCCCGTTTTGACCAGGCAGGCCCGGTGTGAACAGATCACTACGTCGCTAGACCGGTTTCGTTCGGAGAGTGGTCTCTGTCACCAGCGGGCGGAATCTAGCTTCACTGCTGACCGTCCTTCCTTCGCGGTCCCTCTGTCCCCGCGACGCTCCGCCCGGCGGGCGTCGCGGGCGGCCCCGTCTATCTCTCGCGCTGCGGCGCGGCTCTCTCGGAGCCGGTCGCCCCTTTCTGCGCATTCACGAGAGGGACGGTCTAGTTCTTCGGAACCAGAGGTCCTCAGCCTTCTTCCTACGGATTCGGCTTCGGCCATCTTCCTGCAGGATTCGGCGGTGGGATCCCCTTCCCACCTGTCAGCGTTCTCATCGGCCTCCTCCTCCTGGGACTTCGTTGGCCCTTCGCTCAGATCGCAGTCTATCTGCGCCTTGGATGAGGCCTCCCGGCTTTATGCGAAGTTTCTCCCGCCCGACTTCTGTCCTCCTTCACCCCCGATGAAGAGACAGGCTTCCGCTATGGTCGACACACAAAGGCACGTCAAGCAACGCAAGTCCCTTCCTCAACCTGCCGGCTTCCGGGACCTCACAGATGTGTTCTCCGACCAGTTACGACAAGACAACTTCGGCGACGCGGGATTCTTCTCTGACTCACGGTGGCCTGCAGGGATTAACTTGAGCTTCCGCCAGGACTGGTACGCGGGACATTCTCAAGCCTTCGCCGTCCCTCTCCCAGTGGTGGATACGGCGGCCCTAGTCCAGGCGGGCGGCCGCAGATTTGTCTTGAAAGCTTGGCCTCGTCCGCTCGACAGGATCGCTTCCTTAGGGCGAAATTTGCTGGCGTGCTCAGGGTTCCTGGAGTTGGCTACCCAGGCGGCTTTGCAGTGCCTGGAGGGAACTTGGGATGTGGAGGTGCCGTCCCCTCTCCGCGATGTGCAGTCCTTCCTGATAGCGGCCATCCGGGCCGCCTACCACTCCTCCACCAACGCCATGGTGGCGGCTGCCAATTGTGATCTTTGGCGACGGGATACCCTTCTGCATCTCTGCGCGGATCTCCTGAAGTTGGTCGAGACCCAGCTTCGACAGGCCCCCCTAGTTGGATCTCAGCTTTTCGGGGACACGTGGCAGTCAGTTAAAGACTCGTCCAAGGACCTGTGGCCCAGACCTGTCTCCACTCCTGCAGCGAATCGCTTTCGCGGCCCCCGCCTGGCCGGGGGTCGTGCCCGGCGTCTTCTAGACCCTCCTTGCTTCCAGTCGGTTCGGCCAGAGGTAGGGCTCTCCCTCCTCAGCCCTTCCCCGCCTCCCGCCCCTCTTGGTCCCGCAGCGCCCGTAGGTCCGGGCGCGGCCGGGCCCGCTGACTTGCCCCCTCTCTCGCCCCCGTCGGCAGTTCCCGGGTCTCCAGTCGGCGGGTGGCTGTCTCTTTACAGCGACCATTGGAGGTCGCTGTTCCCAGACGACCCCTGGATCCTTTCCACGGTTTCTACAGGCCTCCAGCTATCGTTCCAGTCCCCTCTGCCTCTTCGCAGGTCCCCCATGTGGACCCAGTCTCCACTCGACACCTTTCAGGCGGACGCTCTGCGCAGAGAAGTTTCGGCTCTCCTTGACATAGCAGCGATGGAGGTGGTTTCGCGTCAGGACTCACCAGCATTTTACAGCCGCCTCTTTCTCGTTCCCAAACCAGGAGGCAAGTGGCGCCCAGTCATCGACTTGTCGGCGCTAAACAAGTTCATTTTGGCCCCTCGGTTCCGGATGGAGACAGCCAGGATCCTCCGAGCGGCCGTCCGACCGATGGACTTTGCGATCAGCCTCGATCTGTCCGACACCTATCTTCACGTCCCGATTCATCCGTCGTCTTGCAGGTACCTGAGGTTTGCCTTTGGGGGAGTCGGTTACCAGTTCTGCACCCTTCCCTTCGGCCTCAACATCAGTCCGTGGGGTTTTACGAGGATCCTCGACACGGGGATGGCCTTCTTCTGCCAACGATCCCTGAGCCCGGCCTCCAGTTACTTGGACGACCTACTACTGCGAAATCTGATAGCCTCGGCGCTCCAAGAGGACAGAGACACCTTGCTTTTCCTCCTGCGTCGTCTCGGGTTTCTTCTCAATCTGGGCAAATCGGATCTTTCCCCCTCTCAGCGTTTTCTACATCTGGGGATGGAATTCCTGACCGATCTCAATCTAGTCCGCCTGCCTCTGGCCCGGCGGCAGAAGATCGTTGATCTAGCACTTTCGATGGAGGTAGGGGCCTCCTTCTCAGCCAGGTTCTGGCTTAAACTTCTGGGCCTGCTCAGTGCGGCTGCGGACTTGCTTCCCTTGGGCAGGCTTTATGCCCGCCCATTGCAGCTACATCTCCTACTACACTGGCGTCCTTCATCGGGTTCTCTTGCGGATCTTGTACCGGTTACTCCTCTGGCTCGTCCACACCTCCAGAGGTGGGCGGACATCGCTTGGCTGGCTACGGGCGTGCTTCTTCACTCACCTCCGCCCCGGTGGTCTCTCTGCACCGACGCGAGTCAGGCCGGCTGGGGCGCGCATCTGTTACCGGACTTTGTCTCGGCCTCGGGCCTTTGGCCACGGGGTTTGGAGGACAAACACATCAACTGGCTGGAGCTGAAGGCAGTTAGGCTGGCCCTCAGTTTCTGGCAGGAGACCTTGACCAACCAGGACGTTCTCGTTCTCTCAGACAACTCGAAGGTGGTGGCTTACATACAGAACCAGGGGGGCACACACTCGCCCTCCCTGTGCATTCTCCTTTACCATCTCCTCCGCTGGTGCAGGGACCGGGGCATTATTCTACGGGCTCGCCACATTCCCGGTCACCTGAACGTGATCGCGGATGCCCTGTCCTGCCGCGGACAGCTGCTCCACACGGAGTGGTCCCTACGCCCGGACATCTTTCACCTGATTTGCTCCCGGTGGGAAACTCCTTTAGTGGATTTGTTTGCCACCAGGTGGAACAAACGGCTCCCGGTCTACGTCTCACCAGTCCCGGACCCGCTCACCTGGGCGGTAGACGCGCTCTCCATCCCCTGGGACGGTCTGATCGCTTATGCCTACCCCCCATCAGTCCTCGTTCCGAAGGTTCTGCGGAAGCTTCTGGGTTGCTCCGCAGTCCTCCTTCTGGTGGCCCCCTTCAACTGGACCAAGAGCTGGACCACGGACCTACTCGAGCTAGCGACGGACCCGCCGCTGGATCTTCCTACACCTCCTACGATGCTCAAGCAGCCCCGCCAGCAGCTTTTCCTTCCGTGCCCGGAGCGCCTCCTCCTTCACGCCTGGAGGTTGTCCGGCAAGCCCTCGCCGCTAGAGGTTTCTTGGATGCGGCGGTAGCGGCTATACAGCAGCCCGCAGACGGTCTACGCGGCGGGTATATGAGAGCAAGTGGAGGGTCCTTCAGGCCTGGTGCGCCTCCAGAAGTCTCCCTCCCACACATCTAGCCACCCCGGAGCTGGCGGAGTTCTTCCTGTGGCTTTTTGAAGAACAAGGTTTAGCATCCGTTACCATCAAAGGTTATCACTCCATGATCGCGGACACTTACCGCCACCTGGGCCGGCCAGACCCAGGTGCTTGCAAGGATCTGACGGACTTGCTGGCACATTTTGAGCTCCGACGACCAGTTTCTCGGTCCCTAGTGCCTCGGTGGGATCTCGCCTGGGTACTAACGTGGCTGAACACGGACCGCTTTGAACCTCTGCATTGGCTAGTTCTCAGTTTTGACCAGGAAGGCATGTTTTCTGCTGGCTCTCGCCACGGCGTCCCGAGTGAGCGAGCTTCACGCTCTCTCGGTACTTCCCTCCTGTTTGCAGTTTCGCTTGGACGGTTCTGCACAGCTTCTCACCGACCCGTCCTTTTTGGCAAAGAACCGCCGCCCTGCGGCGGCCCCTCAGATGCTGACCGTAAGGCCTCTCCGTGGTACGGACATGGCCCCTGAGTCGCGTCAACAGGACCCGGTGCGGGCGCTTAGGATTTACCTGCATCGCTCTAAGCCGCGACGCCGGGGGCGCTCTCGCCTCTTCCTCCCACTGTCCGCAGGCAGGCCAGATATTTCGGCCCAGACAGTGTCGTCCTGGCTGTGGTGGGTGATTAAGTCGGCCTACCAGGACCTCTCCCCGGACGGCGATAGACTTCTTCACATCTGGGCGCATGAAGTAAGAGCAGTGGCCACCAGTCTTGCCCTGGACCGCAACTGCTCGGTCAAAGATATTGTTACGGCGGTCGGCTGGCGAGCTGACTCCACATTCGCCCGCTTTTATCTCGGAGACCTATCCGGCCAATGTGACTCCCTGGCACGGGTGGGTGACATTTCCGTGGCCCAGCACTCCCTCCGCGCGCTCCTGGCGTCTTAGTTACGTCATAGCTGAAATCGTCGGGAGTGCTCTCTCTCTCTCTCTCTCTCTGGGCCGACGGGTGGTTGGGTTTGCGGTTATAGGAACGGCACCCTCCGCCTGTTCGGCATTCTTCCAGGTAGTAATGCCATCGGTAATGTATTTTGAAAAAACAAATGAATTTTTTTTCTAAAATGTATTTTTTTTGAAAAATACTTACCGATGGCATTACTCAGACTGCCCTCCCGCCTGCCCTGCTTGCCTCTTTTCGCTATGTGTGAAACTGACAGGGTCGCCCTACGAATGCCGGGATAGGGTAGTAAGGGGAGGCCACCCGGGGCCCTGGTGCGTGGATCCCCAGTGTCTCCTCCCCAGTTGTGTGGGTTACACAACTTTTTGGCTGAAATCTATAGGCAATTGAGTGTATTCCAGATAGTAATGCCATCGGTAAGTATTTTTCAAAAAAATACATTTTAGAAAAAAAATTCATTTTTTTTTTTACTGTTGTGGAATTACTGTGTGATGTATGTATCAGTTTCTGTAGTAGAGTGACTGTGTAAGTAATCTGTCAGCTTTTGGTGTTTTAGAATTACTATGTAATACAGTTATGTATGTATTAATCCTTTGGCTGTCCATAGAGGTTTTTGTCATGATGATTCCTGCTGGAACCATTGCGACAAAAATCACTGTGGACAGCCAAAGGGTTATGTTTTGCTGCTGTAGGTGCTATGTCAGGGTGACATCCTGCTCAACACATCACTGACAGAGGCTTTCTGCATTGCCATAGTTGAAGGAGCGTGCTGCGGGTAAGTTCATAGTGTGGACTTTGTGTTCTGGCATCTTTGTAAATTCAAAAAAGGTGTCAGCAAGTGGCATATATCCTCATGAGCCCCCGCAGTTTTTCAGGGGTGGGGGTGGGGGGAAGGGTGGGGGGGCTGGGAGGGGGGGGGGGGCTCATGAGGATCTATGTCTCTTGCAGCTGGATTGTGTTCAGTTTTCTCGGCAGTGAAGGGATTAAATGTGAACTGTTTCACTTGGAAGCATAAAAGTTTGAATGGAATTATTGGGTCTTACTTACTTACGCCTGTCACTCCCTCCCAGGGTATAGGCCGTCGACGAGAGACCTCCAGCGACTCCTGTCCTGTGCTCCTCCTTCGATTTTACTCCAGGTGGTTCCCAGTCTCTTGATGTCTTCTTGGAGGTTCAGCGCCTCTCTAACTGCCTTCCACTGCTGCTCTGTGGTGACCACCTCCTCTTCATTTACTAGCTCCTGTAACGCTTGAAACCGGTTGGACAGCACCAGTTTGAACTCTTCTCTCACTCCAGTCTCTCTCAGGAGGCCTACATTATAGCGCTGTCTTCTTGTTGTCTCTGTGCAGCTTTTCTTTAACTTGAGATTTATTCTTAAGGTAAGTAGATGGTGGTCCGAGGCGACATCTGCTCCCCTCCTCACTTGAACATCTAGGAGGGATCTTCTAAATTTCTTGCTAATGCAGATATGGTCTATTTGTGACCTGTTCCCACGAAAGGGACCGTAAGTCGCTTTTGGCCTAATGGAGCTACAGGTCAAAAAGAGTGCAGGGGGTCATCTTGGGTCAGTTCGAGTGATCAACTTTAAATGCATGATTCTCGCTTAATAACAGATCTACAACAATAGTTTTTGCATCAAATTAATTTGTATTGCTAATAGATTGTAATGGTGTAAATATCTCAAAACTCAAAAATTTCCGACTTATGGTCCTTTTCGTGGGAACAGGTCACATTTGGTTCTCTGTAGTATGGTCAGGTGAGACCCAAGTTGCTTTGTGTATTCTTCTGTGTGCGAAGATGCTGCCTCCAATGACAAGTCTGTTTAGAGCACAAAAGTCTACAAACCTCTCCCCGTTCTCACTCATCTCCCCTTAGTCCCTGTCTTCCCATCACCTCTTCATAGCCGGTATTGTCCTCCCCAATTTTGGCAGTAAAATCGCCCATGACGATGGTGATGTCTCGCTCCGTACATTTGTCCACAGCACTCTGGAGTCGGTCGTAGAACTCTTGTTTCTCTTCCTCGTCACTGTCATTAGTGGGCGCATAACACTGGATGACGTTGAGTTTAATCTTTTCCTGGTTCTAAAGGCTGCTGTGATAATTCTTGGCCCCAGAGGTTCCCAGCCCATCCGCGCTCTCTGTGCCACTGGTGACAGCATGAGTGCTACACCTTCTGTATGGGGGACATTCTCCTGTTCATGACCTGAATACAGAATCATCTCCCCACTTAACACTAAACAGCCTTTTCTGCCCAGACTGCGTTCATCTGTTTTCACTGATACATACTTACTTACGCCTGTCAACCCTCCCAGGGTATAGGCCGTCGACAAGAGACCTCCAGCGACTCCTGTCCTGTGCTTCTCCTTCGATTTTACTCCGGGTGGTTCCCAATCTCTTGTCTGCTTGGAGGTCTCGACGCTAGGTGTTTCTCGGCCTGCCTCTTTTCCTCTTTCCCTGGGGGTTCCATGACAATGCCTGCCTAGTGATGCTGGAAACTGGCTTTCTCAGACTGTGACCAATCCATCCCCATCTTCTTCGTCCAATTTCATTCTCTACTGTTATCTGCTCTGTTCTCTCACAGAGTCTGACGTTGCTGATCTTCTCTGGCCAGTGGATTTTCAATATTCTTCTAAGACAACTGTTTATGAAGATCTGTACTCTGTTGACTGTGGTTTTTGTCAACCTCCAAGTCTCTGCTCCATATAAAAGAACTGCTTTTACGTTTGAGTTGAAAATCCGGACTTTGGTGTGTTGTGACAGCTCTCTGGAACTCCACACGTTTTTCAGCTGGAGATAGGCTGCTCTGGCTTTACCGATTCGTGCTCTGACATCTGCATCAGTGCCACCTTTTTTGTCAATGATGCTCCCGAGATAGGTGAAGGACTCCACCTCCTCCAACTGGGTGCCAGCAAGCAAGACTGGTTCTTCCTTGGTTGCGTTCAGCCTCATTGTCTTTGTTTTCTATTTGTGGATGGTGAGGCCCACTTGGGACGAGATGTCAGCAAGCCTCGTGGTCTTGTTCTGCATTTGTTGATGAGTGTGGGACAGTAAAGCCAAGTCGTCTGCAAAATCGAGGTCGTCAAGCTGTGTCCACAGTGTCCACTGTATTCCACTTCTTCTCTGCTCTGTGGTCCTCTTCATGACCCTGTCTATGGCCAGTAGGAAGAGGAACGGAGACAGCAAACACCCCTGCCTGACGCCGGTTCTGACCCGGAGCTCCCTGGTGAACTGCCCTTCATGGATCACGCGACATGTCATGCCATCGTAGCTGCTCTTGATCAGGCAGACGAGTTTTGTGGGTACACTGTAGTGTCGTAGGAGTTTCCACAAAGTGTCTCAATCCACGCTGTCAAATGCTTTCTCGTAATCCACAAAGTTGACGTACAGCGGGGAGCTCCACTCCAGAGACTGCTCCACGATGATGCGGCAATCTGGTCTGTACATGATCGGTTTTTCCTGAATCCTGCTTGCTGGTCTCTCAGCTGGGGGTCGACGGAGCTCTTCATTCTCTCCAGGATGATCCTGTTGAAGACCTTTTCTAGTACTGACAGCAAGCTGATTCCTCTGTAGTTGGAACACTTGCTGAGGTCGCCTTTCTTGGGAAGCTTGATTAGGTACCCCTCCTTCCAGTCAGCCGGCATCACCTCCTATTCCCAGATCTTTCCAAACAGTGGGTACAGCATCTCTACTGTTGTTTCTAGGTCTGCTTTCAGAGCCTCCGCTGGGATGCCATCTGGCCCTGCTGCTTTGCCGTTCTTCAAAAATGCCACTGCTCTTCTGATCTCTTCCTGGCTGGGTCTGTCACAGCTGATGGGTAGGTCAGTCTCAGCTGGCTGAATGTCTGGAGGGTCAGGTGGGGTGGGTCTGTTCAGTAACTCTTAAAAATACTCAGCCCATCTGTCGAGTCGGTCTGCTCTGTTTGCAATAGGCTTGCCTTCTTTGTCTTTTACTGGTCTTTCTGTATGGCCATACTTGCCCGACAATCTTCTGGTAATGTCGTAGAGCTGTTTCATGTTGCCGCTGCCTGCTGCCTTTTCTGCCTCTGCTGCCAGGCTCTCTGTGTAGGCCCTCTTGTCTGCCCTGATACGCCTCTTCATCTCTCGGTTGGCTTCCGAGTATTCCTCCTGTGCCCTTGCTTTCGTCTGCTCTCATGTGACTGTTGTTGACAACTGCTTTCTTCTGCTTCCTCACTTCTATCTTCTTCAAGGTCTGTGCCGACAGCCAGTCCTTGTGATGGTGTTTCCTGAACCCTACAGTGTCTTTGCAGGTTGAGTTCAGTGCCTCTCTAACTGCCTTCCACTGCTGCTCTGTGGTGACCGCCTCCTCTTTGTTTACTAGCTCCTGTAACGCTTGAAACCGGTTGGACAGCACCAGTTTGAACTCTTCTCTCACTCCAGTCTCTCTCAGGAGGCCTACATTATAGCGCTGTCTTCTTGTTGTCTCTGTGCAGCTTTTCTTTAACTTGAGCTTTATTCTTAAGATAAGCAGATGATGGTCTGAGGCGACATGACATCTGTTCCCCTCCTCACTTGAACATCTTGAAGGGATCTTCTAAATTTCTTGCTAATGCAGATATGGTCTATTTGGTTCTCTGTAGTATGGTCAGGTGAGACCCACGTTGCTTTGTGTATTCTTCTGTGTGGGAAGATGCTGACTCCAATGACAAGTCTGTTTAGAGCACAAAAGTCTACGAACCTCTCCCCGTTCTCACTCATCTCCCCTAGTCCCTGTCTCCCCATCACCTCTTTGTATCCGGTGTTGTCCTCCCCTATTTTGGCATTAAAATCGCCCATGATGATGGTGATGTCTCGCTCCGCACATTTGTCCACAGCACTCTGGAGTCGGTCGTAGAACTCTTGTTTCTCTACCTCGTCACTGTCATTAGTGGGCGCATAACACTGGATGACGTTCAGCTTGATCTTTTTCTTGGTTCTAAAGGCTGCTGTGATAATTCTTGACCCAAGAGGTTCCCAGCCCATCTGCGCTCTCTGTGCCACTGGTGACAGCATGAATGCTACACCTTCTGTATGGGGGGCATTCTCCTCTTCATGACCTGAATACAGAATCATCTCCCCACTTAACAGCCTTTTCTGGCCAGACTGGTCCATCTGGCTTCACTGATACCTAGCAGGGAAAGGTTGTACTTTTGCATTTCCGCTGCTATCTGGGCGGCCTTGCCGCTGTAACGCACGCAGACTTGCCCACAGTCGTACGCACTGACTCTCACGCAACAGACGCATACACCGCCACTGACTCAGACGGGCGCATTCATGCAGTAAAACACAATACACGGGCTCCCTTTCTAAAGTAACCTTTATACACTGTTCTATTATCACACCACATACGTATCACAATATCTTTGCCAGGTTAGGTCTTAGTCTCACATTGCCTCCAACCTGTTTGATGTTGTTGCCTGGTTACGTTGGTCCTTCTCACGTCTAGGCGTGAAAGTCCTTCGTCGTACGCTTATTGCCGTCCTGTCTCTTTGGGCACGGACGTCCTTGTTCTCGTACGGTACTCAGTTCTCACTTGGACTTGGGTGTCTTGGTCCCCAGTCAGACTCACTCTCAGAAGAGCTTGAGGGATGACCTCACGTAGGTCCCACCTGCGACTCGACGTCTCGGCGTCCGTCTTTCCACTCTCGTTACAAGAACTCTGAATAGACAAAAGTCCCAACGTAACACTTGCTAAACACACAACATATTGGATCAATGAGAAACGTCACGTAACCTGGCTGATACAAATAACTCACACGTTCATTCACACACACACACACGTGCTTCATACTCTATTTTCGTATCACCCCCATATCTGTCACTATCTTGAAACAGACTATAGCCTAACACTCTTGCTATACATTACTCTATACCCTGGAAAAGACTATGCTTAGCCAACCACGTACTATCTTCATAGCGGCTTAGACATACACACTTCATATTCCTTTAGTCATCTAACTCGGTAAACAACTGTATACAAAAACACCGGTTACTTCACCGAATTCTAAACATACTATAACTAAACCAAACCGGAACACCGCTATACAACCACATTAATCTTACCACGCATACTGTCTTTAACTAAACAACTATCAATACTACGTTTATAGAAACATACCTTAAATCTAGGCTTCAGAGTCTTGGAATGCGGGCTAGGTAACTCAAACACAACCGTTCCATACGACAAAACAGCCCGCACTCCCGATCTAGACCTCTGACAGTCACAGCTTCCGCCTAGAACTCACTAAACAGAACTCACTAAAAAATCCCGTGCTAACCATGTCTTGCATATTCCACGTGGGCAGCAGGCCCCACGGACTTTCGGCACAAACAAACCGTTAACAAAAACCGTACCGTACTAATCCTATTGTGCGAGCACTATGCACAAGCATAGAGCTTCATCACAATTCCCCCTTCCTCGGGAAAAAAAGAAACGACCGAGTTTCTTTTTAACCTTTTGCCACCGTAGTCTGCCAACTTGATTTTTCCCTGCTACCGTAGTAATTTTGACAAATTTCATTGGCCATGTCTGTTGTAAAAATCTTATCATACCCCAACATATTTGGTATCAGTGGAAAAAGCAATTCAAGGTGAACTCGTAGACACTATGCAGAAGAAAATATTTTGTAATGTTAAGATTCTACAGGTGTATAAAGAAGATGGGGTAAGAAGCCAAAAATCAAAAACAGTTTCACACTGGGTTCCACTGAAACTGAACATGCTGTTAGTGTATTAGTTAGCCAGAGTGTGAAAATTACACTCACCTAGCATTCCAGAGACATATTCTAGTGTGTCACCAGTAAATAATCCAGAAAGAAAGGCACAACAGAAAAGTTTCTTCACACATAAAAGTTTTTACACCAAAATCCGCCATTTTTTTTTGCACATGGGGACGTTTTGTATTAGAGCTTCTGATTCGTTGGTTTCAGCCCATACAAACAAGAAAAGTCACCCTACAAGTAAAGAAATGAGTGCTTGACATGTTATAGTAGATTGCTTCCCTTAGACCATACTGCCGGTATTGGCAATGGGGAAACTATGCCAGCGCACATATGTGTGCGTCCCGTCGGCAACGGAGCTTTGCTTGGGGCACACATATGTGTGTTCCGTCGTCAAAAGGATAAGACTACTCGACGTAATATTATCCGAAAACAGGAAAGGACTAACTCTTACTACCTAGAATACCAAAAAAAAAAAAAAATTACAGCCTTAAGCCTCAACGCACACTCTCGGATCGCACAGCGACAGCAAAACAGAACTAACGCGTTAAACCTCCAGAAATGAAAAAGATCCAACGACTGCCCACGCACAAACACATAATCGCGAGACCCTAGTCTCCGATCTACCTACAATCGCGAGATCCTAGTCTCCGATCTACCTAAATATTGGGTGCTGAGCGGCATTTCTGTCCGCAACAGAAGTATGCCGTCTCAGACCAACCCGACTACTGGGCCACACCCGCCGACCGATTCCCAGTTTCTGGACGGAAATAACACTGTCACCCTGCTCACGAGCACGCTTGCTCTGAGCTCTTGTCGCGACTGCACCGCGAGGAAAATGAGCTCGCCTAGTCGTTCCAACTTTAGCGATGACTGGCTGCACACTCTTCATGTTACCCAGAACTAAGTCTATTACTGGCTCGTCGATGACACACGATACCAGATTACCTGTAAAAAACTCTGTATCAATCTCTATCTTAGCTAACGGAAAAACTTCTATCTTTCCTCCAAACGAAACTACTTTCTGTGTCTCGCCTGTGAACTGATCTGGTCTAACAAGGCTACGCCTGACCCCCGCGGTCGTTGTACCGGAGTCACGGAGAACAGAAACAAGGCATCCATTAACAACACCGTCTACCAGCGGTAGGCAACCACCTCCGTCATCTGAACACACTGCGCCCAGCTGTGGTTCCTCCCCGACTGGGACCGCAAAACTGGCTACGTGAGTGGGCTGCACCGCCCCATCCACCATACCAGGACTATTAGGACCTTGATGAGCCAGATGGCCGTGCTCCTGATAACTAGCATACTGCGCGCCTTCACTGTAGTACGGACAGCTCTGACTGAAGTGCCCGTACCCACTACAAGAAAAACACTGCGTGTCCGAACTCGCAACACGACCACGACCATACCCACGCAAAGAAGCCCCTCCACGTGCGTACGGATCGCTACCGCCATTGCTGTTACCTCGATCACTGCGTCGAAAACGCAAAGTACCTCTACCGTTAATCCGCTGGCCTCCACGTACAGTATTGACCCCCCGGTAACCCCCCAGACGTGTTAGCAGCGACCAACCCGACTGGCGGTGTCTCGGTCCTATGCGCGAGGTTTTTTGTAGGATGCGCCATCCGAAAAGCCTCCGCGTGCTGTACTAACTCGTCCGTAGTTTTGAGGTTACGCTCTCTCAAGAATACCGCTAGATCCTTGGAAACGCTCCCAAAGAACTGTTCAGCCAACATGAGATCGAACAATGCTTCGTACGTGTGGTCGATCTTTGACAGTTCGACCCAACGTACGAGCAAATGGGACAATCGTTTGCCAAACGACATAAACGATTCCCCTGTCTCTGGCCGACAAGCTCTCAAGCGTTCTCTAAAACCTTCCGCATTACACTGGAACTTCTGCAAGAGACACTCCTTCAAAGTCTCGTACTCTATGTTCCCCGAAAAGGTCAAACTATGGTAAAGACTCAAGGCCTGACCCTCTAGCACAGATGAAAGCAAAACGAGCCAGTTGGCAGGAGGCCAACTCAATGCCTGCGCATGAGACTCAAAACGACACAAAAAAGCGTCAATAGAGTCCACGGACTCTTTAAACATCGGCAGTTTAGGAAATTGCGTATGCCTCGGCCTACTGAATCACTATCTGGTCTAGATCCCGCATCCCGAGCTAATTGTAGTTGCACCTCTCTATCTCTCTCCTTTTCCTCCCTATCCTTTTCCTCTTTCTCTCTCTGATACTCTAGTTCCTTCTCTCTTAAAGCATGTTCCCTCTCGTCTTTCTCTCTACCCCACCCGGGTCTGCCCTGGGGGACTTGGGTGGGGTTAGGTATTTTTTAGTTCCCAGGTCACCCTGGTCAGCCCCACAGGTGGGTTTTCTCTCTATTCTGGGCATTTGTTTCTGTCTACCCTTTGTCCATTCACCTGTATTTGCCTTTTAAAACTCTCCCTACTGTCTGCACTGCCTGTAGCTCTTGATATTGGATGTGTGTTGCTAAATGGTCTTAGCTTTATTAGGCCCATGTGTTAGGTTTATTTAATGTATTTGACCGGCTGGCGACATACATTCAATGTTTTGTTTATTTTTTTTCACAAGCAGTGCAGGCACGTCCTGAGAAAGCCTTGTTGCTGTCGGGACGTTAAGCAATGTACAATCAATCAATCAATCGTCTTTCTCTCTCTGAAATGCTAGAGACTTCTCGTCTTTCTCTCTCTGAAATGCTCTCTCTTCTCTTTCTCTCTCTCTCTGTACTTCTAACTCTTTCTCCTTAAAGACTCTTTCTTTCTCTTCTCTCTCTCTCTGAATTTCTAGCTCTTTCTCCTCCCTCTGTATCTGCATTTCCAACTCTTTCTCCTCTCTAAGTCTACGAATTTCTAATTCTTTCTCGTCCCTCACCCTCTGAACCTCTAACTCTTTCTCCTTTAAGGCTTTCTGAACCTCTAGTTCCTCTTTCTTAAGTACTCTTTCTCTCTCTTCCCTTTCTCTCTGAGCTTCCCTTTCTCTCGCTCTATCTTCTCTATCCCTACATTTCTCTACGTAATCAAAAAGCTTCTCGTCCCTAAGTCCTAACCTTTCACCCTGTTTAATGTAAGCCACTACCGGGTCTACCTCCATATTTGCTACAACAACTTCCCAAACTTGAGCACGTAAAAAATACAAATACCACAACCAAATCAACGGCAAAACTTAAAATGAGAACTTACAACAAAATCAACAAACTATGGAGAAAACAGTGACCTACTTGACGTCCAGATGGAACGAAAAATAAGAACGATAGAAAGAAGAGCAAGGAAAAAGAACACTACCTATACAAAAGGAAGAAACAAGAACTAACTCCTCGTAAGATCCCGAAAACTACAGAAATAACGGATCTTACCCCCTAGAATCGGAGAGGGGAATCTAACACAACAACATGCACATAGCAACAAATCCTACTCTAAAATCACTACTCCCTATCGCTCGCAAATACTTCTAACCTACCGCTAAAACAGGGTCACCACTGTAACGCACGCAGACTTGCCCACAGTCGTACGCACAGACTCTCACGCAACAGACGCATACACCGCCACTGACTCAGACGGGCGCATTCATGCGGTAAAACACAATACACGGGCTCCCTTTCTAAAGTAACCTTTATACACTGTTCTATTATCACACCACACACGTATCACAATATCTTTGCCAGGTTAGGTCTTAGTTTCACATTGCCTCCAACCTGTTTGATGTTGTTGCCTGGTTACGTTGGTCCTTCTCACGTCTAGGCGTGAAAGTCCTTCGTCGTACGCTTATTGCCGTCCTGTCTCTTTGGGCACGGACGTCCTTGTTCTCGTACGGTACTCAGTTCTCACTTGGACTTGGGTGTCTTGGTCCCCAGTCAGACTCACTCTCAGAAGAGCTGGAGGGATGACCTCACGTAGGTCCCACCTGCGACTCGACGTCTCGGCGTCCGTCTTTCCACTCTCATTACAAGAACTCTGAATAGACAAAAGTCCCAACGTAACACTTGCTAAACACACAACATATTGGATCAATGAGAAACGTCACGTAACCTGGCTGATACAAATAACTCACACGTTCATTCACACACACACACGTGCTTCATACTCTATTTTCGTATCACCCCCATATCTGTCACTATCTTGAAACAGACTATAGCCTAACACTCTTGCTATACATTACTCTATACACTGGAAAAGACTATGCTTAGCCAACCACGTACTATCTTCATAGCGGCTTAGACATACACACTTCATATTCCTTTAGTCATCTAACTCGGTAAACAACTGTATACAAAAACACCGGTTACTTCACCGAATTCTAAACATACTATAACTAAACCAAACCGGAACACCGCTATACAACCACATTAATCTTACCACACATACTGTCTTTAACTACACAACTATCAATACTACGTTTATAGAAACATACCTTAAATCTAGGCTTCAGAGTCTTGGAATGCGGGCTAGGTAACTCAAACACAACCGTTCCATACGACAAAACAGCCCGCACTCCCGATCTAGACCTCTGACAGTCACAGCTTCCGCCTAGAACTCACTAAACAGAACTCACTAAAAAATCCCGTGCTAACCATGTCTTGCATATTCCACGTGGGCAGCAGGCCCCACGGACTTTCGGCACAAACAAACCGTTAACAAAAACCGTACCGTACTAATCCTATTGTGCGAGCACTATGCACAAGCATAGAGCTTCATCACACCGCTCTGGTACATGGTCTTGACATTCCATGTGCCCATGGTTGTGTCCCTGGATAGAGAGGCGGCTCGGTCCTGTGGCTTCCGAAGACTTCCGGCTTTCACCACACGACGTCATAATCTTCTGTTAGAAGAACCTTCCTCCTCCAGGAAAGGAATTGCTGTTTGTCTATTCGTCGGCGTTTTTGTAGCTATTTCCTTATTTGCGGGGTGGGGAAGCTACCCCCGTGCCCAACCCCCTTACTAGGAGGACCATGGGTTTGGAATTCCCTCCCACGCGAACTGAGATACGTGGATTCGAGAGAGGCATTCAAGCGAGCCCTAAGGACCCATATTTTTTCTGTCAGCTACAAATGACTTTGTCACACACCTGTCATGTTAATGTCATCTCTATCTATGTTAGAAGTAGTGTATGTGTGAGTGTGTGTGTGAATGCCAGTATGAGTCCATAAGCGTAGCACTTTTGAATGGTGACTTTATAGTTTGTTTACAGAGTGCGTTGTATTTTGTTTTTTGTACTTTTTGTAAATTGCATTTTTGTAATTAGTTATTTTTGTACATTAGTTTTTGTTAAGCGCCTAGAGCTCTAATCTGAGGTTAGGCGCTATACAAGTACTCATTATTATTATTATTATTATTTTTCTGTCGGGGTCTCCTTCCCTTAGACCATGTTGGTTCACGGCACCTTATTTCATTCGGTGCACCCCTCTCGCGAGGTACCCCCTATCCACCACCCTTGGGACGCGCCTCAACGCCATATGGTCCCATCACGAGGAATTATTGGCTCCCGTTCAGTATATTGTTTTGGTGTGTTTATTTAACCCATATCATGCTGAGGCTAAAGCTTCAAATTTGTACACTGCCATAATTATGCAAGCTACACTATAGTACTTACAGATACGGATATTGACCAGCGGCTTTAGTTCAAGGGTGGTGCCAGAATAGCTTGGCGCCTAGAGGTGCCAAGCTATTCTGGCACTACCCTTGAACTATTTTAGTCAAACTTATTTCACACACTGGTGTATTCCGAATGATAAGGGTTAACCCCCTTGTGTATGCATGCAGCCATGCACAAGGGTGTTAATTTTTTTGTGACTTTTTCCTGTTCATTATTTCAGGCTGCAGGTGGTCAGCACTCGTGTTGGTGGTGTGCCGGAAGTCTTGCCTCCTGACCTCATTTATCTTGCTGACCCCAATGTTAAAGGTCAGTAGCTTTCTGTGGTGTATTTGTTTATTTGTATTTTTGGCTTTGTCTCATGCACAGTGGAGTACTTGCAAGTATTGGAGCCTCTCCCATGCTAGATCAGTGATTGGCAAGATAGGTGTTCAGCCAGAAACACACCACAAGGCGAGATCAGTGCTGGAAGTGTCCGGTTTAGTTATTTGGGTTTAACGCCGAGCAGGCAACTAAGGCCATCTCACAGCGGTGGAAGTGTCCGGACCTATAAGAAAGGATGGTTATACATTTCAGCTGCTTCCATATCCAAGCTCATTGATATTAGCAAAGGTTACTGTATTTTTCAGCTCTTGCAGCAGCACTGCAGCAGGCTATTGAGGATCGCTATAAAGGTAGGGTTGTGCCACCATGGGATGCCCACGAGCGAGTGAAACAAATGTACACCTGGGCCAATGTAGCAGAGCGGACGGAGAGAGTGTATGACCTCGTGGCATCCAGTGCTAATCGAGATATGGCTACACGTTTGGAAAGGTAATGATAATAATAATAGTAGGAATAGTATCCGTAAAAATAATCATAACAATAATGATGATAATAATAAGACTGGGTGTGTCATGATGGCATTGGTAGTTGAGTGATCGATTGTTTGAGTCATGTAGTGTAAATTGTTTTAGCTCCTTCACAGCAGGAATATGGTGAACACTGCTGGAGGTATAGATCCTCATGAGCCCCTGCAGTTGTAGGGGCTCATGAGGATGTATCTCTCATGCTGGCCGATTGCTCATAACTGCAATTCTCACGCCGAACAGTCACACTTTCTTTTTCATCTTACACAGTTTTGCCAAACCTGTGTGTGCACCAGCAAAACTGAAAACACCAGCATGACCTCTGTAAGTTGCTGGGGAAGGCACACATATACTGGGAAAATGCCCCCCCCCCCCCCCCCCTTCCGCCTCAACCCCCTTTTCAAAACAAAAATAAAATTTTTGGTTGGGGGGGGGGGGGGGGGGGGCATTGCACCAGGACCCAAGCCGGTCTTTTGTATTGGCAACTTTGACCCATACACCTCTGTTGCTCATCCATACCTGGTGTTGCAGATACTACCGATGTGGGCCAGTGTCAGGCAAGCTGTTCGTTATCGCAGCTGTCCTCAACATTTTCCTTCTGACCATCGTCTCTTTTCTAATGCCGGCTAAGGTTGGTTGGCTTGTTTGTTTATTTGTTTCCTCAAAACACATTACTGATGGTATTACTAATAGGAATGGTTTCTTAGCTAGACTAATTTTAGCCAAAATTGTTGTGTACGAGTATGGCCATGATGGCAGGTGGTAACCCGAGTAGCCTCCCTTCCAACCCAACCGCGCATGCGCCCAGCCCTCTGCTCCCCAGTCAGTTTTCTTTGCTAGACGAGAAAGGTTGTGTACGTCGTTGACTCTAGCTTCGAACTGTGAACTGTTGTGGAAAGACCGGTCATGGTGTTTGGTGGGAGGTGTTACCCTACGCTTACCATACGCTTTGCCTTGTGCTAGGCTTGGACGCTTTCTTGTGGAATTCCTCGTCGGTGTTTGGGGCTTACACCTGACAAGACAGCGCCTTGTGAACTGTGCTCACGCGCTTCGAGGCCGGTCTGGCCATAGGGTGTTCACACTTCGTGTTTCCGGAACTTTCTCTTTCGCCCTTCTGCTAGCCTCGGATGCCGGTGTTAGTTGGACGCTTCCTGACTTCAGAAGAAAGCTCAACAGTATTCCTAGCTTCTGAAACCGGTTGTGCCAGCGGCGCCTCCGGGGACTCTGGTCGCGGACCGGGACTGCGTAGAGCCTGCCTTCAGCTGTGGGTCCTGGACTCTGTGGTGTTCTGGTTAATCTTTGACCTGTGTTGGTGCCCTGCTTCTTCGGATGGCAAGGTAAAACCTCAGTTTTGTTTTTTCAAAATACATTACCGATGGCATTACTATCTGAAATACACTCTATTGCCTATAGATTTCAGCAAAAGTTGTGTGTAGCACACAACTGGGGAGGAGCCTACCCGGCACCGGCCTCCACGTGGCGTGGGTGGGTAGTCCACTCGGTCCCTGACTGAGTGGGCTAGCAGACGGGTGCCATCTTTGTCCAGGATTAGGACTTGATGTCAGCAGATATGTTGTTCAGTCTTTTTCACTGGTCCGGTTTTTAAGGAGCTGTGCTTACCCAGGTCTTACCATGTTGGATTGGTCCTTAAAAATACGCGTGAGCTTTTGGTCCTTTGGATCCCAAGTGTTTGCCGTGCTTGGAGACCCGTGTCGGGGGAGAAGAGGATCCTGGTGGCTGAAACACTCCACTTTGGCCTTGACTTCTGCCTAAACGGGAGGCTAGTCGTACCGGCCTAGTCAATCGGCTCTTGTCACGTCGAGCCCTATCCCCCTGTTGACATGCGGGTTGTTATACGGAGCACCATGCTATAGCCTCTGATGCTGATTAGGTGCTTTACGCCAGTATTCCCCTGTATTCAACAGTGTGATAGAAGGCGGTGGCTCAAATGGTTCAATCAGGCTTACCCCCTTGAGTATATCTTTCGGGCAGTCTCCATTGTGCGTCGGCTGGAGACCCGCCGACAGTTGCACTTTCCCTTGTTGGGCTCGGTGGCGGGCAGGGACCCCCGGGGGATGAATATCTATCATACTATAATATGGAAAATATCAAAAAACCAAAACTAGCACCAAAGCGGCACATAGCCGCCGACATTGTCATTGAGAACGATAGTGACTCTGACTGTGAGGAAGCGACACCTCAGGCGTCGGCTGCCTGGCCTCGCTTTCTCATTATCCACAGCAAAGTTAAAGAGAAGCCTGTTTCAAAGCTGCACCCTTTCCTGGTAGGGGAGACCCTCAGGAGCCGTGTTGGCAGGCCTGAGGCCCAGCGCCTCAGGTCTGGTGACTTGTTGGTAGAGTGCCGTACCCGGGCACACTCCAATGGGCTACTGAGGCTCTCCTCCATCGGAGACACTCCAGTGGAGGTCACTCCCCACAAAACAATGAATTCCTCTAGAGGAGTGATTAAAGATCAAGCATTGGCCGAACTGTCTGAAGATGAACTTGTACGGAACCTTAAGTCACAGGGGGTGACCTACGTCAGGCGCTTCATTTCCAAACGAGGTGGTAGGGAGATCCGTCTCCCTACCATCATCCTGACGTTTGGCACCCCCACAGCTCCTACTACCATCTGGGGAGGTTACTACTCCCTAAAAGTGAAAAAGTACGTCCCTCTCCCCCTTCGGTGCTTTAAGTGCCAAAAGTATGGCCATGGGCAGAAGACATGCCGCCAGGCAGAGGCTCTATGCGCCCGTTGCACTAAGCCCGGACACTCTGCTGAGTCCTGCACAGCCATCCCCCTGTGTGTGAATTGCCAGGGGGCGCATATGGCTTCGGACAAGAAGTGCCCTCGGATCTCCGAGTGCAGGATTCAGCAGGTGCGTGTGGAGAAGGGGCTGTCCTTTGCGGACGCAAAAAAACTGGTTGACGGTCCTGGTGCAGCTGAGGCGGCGCCAAACTCAAATAACAACTTTGTGTATACTTTCAGTGCTGCGGTGGCAGGCAAGCGCCCCACCAAAGACTTCTCTTGTCAAACCCCAACTTCTTGGTTGGGGGCGGAGCCTCGGATCCTCTCACCCCTGGAGAGTAACCCTCCTCCGGTGGTGACGAGGAGCCAGGGAACGCAGAGGGCGGACGCTACCAGTCCGGTGGCACCGCCTTCTGCTGCCCCTAAGCCTCAGCCCCCACCCAAACCTGCTAGTTTGTCAACACCAAAGGTTTCTGGCTCTGGTCAGCCTTCTGAGGCCGCTAACTCTAGCGGCAGGAACGCTGCCCAGGACCAGAAGTCAAAGAAATCTATGGGACCGCCGTGCGCACGGGCCCAGAAGGGGAACACTGATGTCCCCCTTCAAAACAAATATGCTGCATTGGAGGAGCAGATGGAGGGAGTGGAAGTTGCCGATGCTGCGGCAGCTCCAACCCCTTCATCTCCTAAGAACCAGAGGAGGCCCGGGAGCCGGCCCCCCTCTGTTTCTCCGACTCCTTCCAAGGCAAAGGAAAAAGGGGGGAAAAACTCCGCACCCCCAGATAAGACATAATCATGGACTCTCTGCTTCAGTGGAATTGTCGTGGTTTTCAAGCTAACTTTGAGGAATTACGTCTTTTAGTCAAGTGCTATAACCCCTCAGTAATATCTCTTCAGGAGACTTACCTGAAGACTTCTGACCCTGTGTCCTTTAATGGTTTTAACGCTATACATAAAGGCTCTGATTCGGAGAGGCGCTTGGGTGGAGTGGCTCTTCTCATTAGTAGCCAAATTTTATGTAGCCCCGTTAGCATCGACACCTGTCTTCAGGCTGTCGCAGCTCGGGTTACCTTGAAGAAGACCATAACTATATGCAGTATTTACCTGCCACCATCCCTGCGGGTCTGTAGTAATGATTTTTTTTAATTTAGTTGATCAACTGCCCCCTCCCTTTATTCTCATGGGGGATTTTAACGGTCACGCTCACCTTTGGGGTAGTGACCACTATGATGGCAGAGGTCAGATGTTAGAAGATGTTTTTTCTCAACTTAACCTATGTGTCTTTAACGATGGTTCACCTACATACTCTAACCCAGGTTCAGGATCTAGTTCTGTTCTAGACCTCACTGTGTGTGATCCTTCTCTCATGCTGGACTTTGACTGGAAGGTTCACGATGACCTGTGTGGTAGTGACCACTTCCCAGTAGTCCTGTCATCGGTCAGCTGTGGGGAGGATCCGCCGTTGGGGCGCTGGAATCTTAAGAAAGCTAACTGGCCTCTGTTCGCCTCCCTCTGTCAGTCTCGTATTACAGAGGAGGTGGTCATGTCATCTGAAGAACCTATTTCTTCTTTTACTACTATTTTGTTGGACGTAGCGGGTGAAACCATCCCTAAAACTTCCGCATCAGTCCCTCGAAAGCCGAGAGTACCATGGTTCAACGAAGAGTGCCGCAAGGCCCAAATAGCGCGCAAATCTGCTCAGCGACGTGCTTTCCGTAATCCGTCGCAAGTAAATATTTTAACCTTTAAAAGACAGAGGGCGAAAGCCCGTTACATTTTTAAACGTGAACGCCGTGCTTCCTGGAGACGCTTCGTCTCATCTTTAACTTCTCGGACTCCGTCCCAGAAAGTATGGAAGGCTGTTCGGAGAATTAGGGGCAGAGGTGGCTCGGCTTCTGTTGGCCATCTTAGAGATGGTGCCAGTTTGGTTACAGATAAAAAAGCTGTGGCCAATTTGCTTGCCTCCACCATTGCCCATAATTCTTCAACGGAGCATTATTCACCTTTCTTCCAGAGAGAGAAGGAGAAGCGAGAGTCTCGTATTTGTGATTTTAAGTCCGATAACTCAGAAGACTATAATGTCCCGTTTACATTATCAGAATTGCAGCAAGCTTTGCAGAAATGTAATGACTCTGCTGCTGGCCTAGATACCGTCCACTATCAATTCCTAACGCATCTGCCTGAGAGGTCACTCCTTGTACTTCTCAAGGCCTTTAACCATATCTGGGGAACTGGTCATTTTCCGCCGTCTTGGCGCCAGGCTGTGGTTGTACCGATCCCCAAGCCGGGTAAGGATCCTTCCGACCCGGGCAACTACCGGCCTATCGCTTTGACATCATGTTTATGTAAAACTATGGAGCGCCTGGTCAACGCCCGCCTGGTGTGGCATCTTGAGTCACAGGGTCTCCTCACAGACCTCCAGTGCGGTTTCCGGCGCTTCCGTAGTACAACTGACCATTTAGTCCACTTTGAATCATTTATTCGAGATTCTTTTGTCTACAAGCAGCATGTCTATGCAATTTTCTTCGATCTTGAGAAAGCGTATGACACTACCTGGAAGTATGGCATAATGTCTGACTTGTTGGACATGGGTTTTAAAGGGCACTTGCCCGTTTTTATTCACAATTTTTTGACTAACCGGTCGTTCCATGTCCGTGTGGGCTCCACCCTCTCCGACTCCTTTGAACAGGAGATGGGTGTCCCACAGGGCAGCATTCTATCTCCTGTTTTATTTAGTATTAAAATTAATAACATTGTAAAGGCCGTCAAGGATGATTCTGAATGCTCTTTGTTTGTTGACGACTTTGCTTTGTGCGCACGTGGTCGAGGACTTGCGTCCCTTGAGAGGCGCTTGCAGCTGTGCGTTGATCGCATCCAGCGGTGGGTGTCTCTCAATGGATTCAAGTTCTCGCCCTCCAAGACTGTTTGTGTGCATTTTACTAACCAGACGAAATTTTTTCCAGAACCTAGCCTGAGCATTGCTGGAGTGCCAATTAAGGTAGCCGAGGAGGCAAAGTTTCTGGGGGTCATTTTTGACAAAAGACTTACCTTCCGCAACCATATTAATTACCTTAGAACCTCTTGTCAGAAGGCTCTCGACATTCTTCGTGTCGTCGGTCGTACTGACTGGGGTGCGGACCGTACTGTCTTACTTCGTCTGTACCGGGCCCTTGTTCGGTCCAAACTGGATTACGGCTCTGTGGTGTATGGCTCAGCTTCCAAGTCTGTGCTACAGCGTCTGAACACAATTCACCATCAGGGTCTGCAGATATGTCTTGGGGCCTTCAGGACGTCTCCAGTTCCTAGTCTGTATGCCGAGGCAGGGGAGCCTTCTCTCAAGCTCCGCCGCATCCGCCTCATGCTCAGCTACGTTCTGAAACTGAAGGCCCATCCAGACAATCCTGCCTATGATTGTGTTTTTAAACCATCGTTTGCAGAGATTTACGATACCCATCCGGGAGCTGTCCGTCCACTTTCTTTCCGTGTCCGACCTCATCTGCAGGCGGCCGGATTGGACCTGGACAGAGTTTCGGAATCCCTGCAACACATCACTCCACCTTGGCTCTTACCAGTTCCTGACATCTTGCTGGACTTGACTGCCCACAAGAAAGACTCTACTCCACCAGCCATATACCAACAGAGCCTCAATGAACTGCTTTCAATTTTTCCTGGCTATTGTCGCATCTATACCAATGGGTCAAAGTCTGAGGATGGGAGAGTGGCTGCGGCCGCAGTGTCCTCTCGCCATCCTAGACGCCCATTTAAGCACCGCCTCCCAGACCACTCATCTGTATTTAGTGCGGAACTGCAGGCGGTTCTGCTGGCACTCAGGCATGCTTATCGATCTAGAGAAAGGAACTTCCTGATTCTGTCTGACTCTCTTTCTGCCCTGCAGGCCCTTCAGGGCACGGGAAATGACCACCCACTGCTGGTGCAGATCAGAGAGCTCCACGCGGACTTGATGAAGGAATATTATGATATCATTTTTATTTGGGTGCCAGGGCATGTGGGCATCGAGGGCAACAGGATCGCAGATTCTGCTGCCAACGATGCCCGCAATGACCCTGTCCCTGACACACAGACTGTTTATAGTGATTTTAGACATGTGGCTAGTGCGTACATAGCCCGTGAGTGGCAGTCCGAGTGGGACAAAGAGGAAGCTAACAAGCTGCATGAAGCCCTTCCTAAGTTGTCCGACGGTCTACCTTATCGCTGCGGCAGCCGCCGTGAGGAGACTGTCCTGGCTCGGCTCCACATCGGCCACACGTATGTTACGCACTCTTATTTACTTAAACAGGAGGAGCGTCCATGGTGTTATGCCTGCGATGAGCAGTACTCTGTTCAACATTTTTTGTTGTCTTGTGCTGATCTAATCGACACAAGGTATAAACATTTCACAGCAGACTCCTTGAAGGTTTTGTTCCGGGATGTGCCCCCAGACAAGATCTTCAGTTTTCTGAGAGAGTGCCATATTTTTAATAAGATTTGAGCGTTATAGATTATGATGTTTTTATTATTTTGACCTTTTTGAGAGTCTTCCGACGTTTTCTTTAAAGACCTGTGCGACATTTTAGCCTGACATATTTTTAAGGTATATTTACATCATGTCTTAAGACCTTTCTTTTAGTCTGGCTGACCAGATTTTTACCCTTCCCGCCGTGAGATGGCCTTAGTTGCCTGCTCGGCGTTAAACCCAAATAACTAACTAACTAACAACTGGGGAGGAGACACCGGGGATCCAAGCACTAGGACCCCGATTGGCCTCCCCTTACTACCCTATCCCGGCGAGCACAGGGCGACCTCGTCAGTTTCACTCATAGCTCGACCGGGGACGGTCGAGTTTTTGCCTTTCTCCGTTCAACGGGTTTTTTTGTCTTCAGTGGTCTTTGACTTTGGGCTTGAATTGGAGTCTTTCGATTCAGCCCTGGACTCACTACATTCGTGGCTTTGCCTTTTGGCAATTGGACTAATTGTGAACTGTGCGCCGACCGGTTTTTACCGGCTCTGACTTTGTGAGCTTCACCCTTGGCTTGGCCTTGGGGTTCGACGACGCACGTGACTTGTGCCCTGCTGTTTTGTGCACGGTTGACTTTCTTCGCCTGCGTAGTTGGCCTAGGGCCTTATGGCTTCTTCTGTGTCGAAGACTTGCCTCCTTTGCGGGGACTTACAGTGGCCGGACGATGCACACGACTCTTGCTTGCCGTGTTCGGGCTGTTCTTCGGACGGAACGTGTGACGTTTGCGCCGCTTGGACGGAAGACCGGTGGTCGCGCATGTGGGACTTCTACAGGCGTGACTGGCCCCCTCGCCCGCTTCTGTCTCCCCGGGATCCTCCACGGGTGGACGTACTTCCCTCGGCGCTTCGGGCTCCTCTCCGCTCCGTCGTTCGGGCTTTCCGGCCCACAGGTAAGTCCCCTTCTTGTACCATTACCTCGCAGGTTCTCCCTCCCCTCTCCGAGTCTTCGGAGCAGGGTAGGCGAGTTTCGGAGTCACGCTCCCCACGCTCTGCTTCGTTAGCGCGTGGCTTGAGCCCCATATCGTTTCCCACCCCCCGCTCTGCTTCGGGCGAGCGGTCTGGGAGAGCTGAGCGTTCGTCGGCCACCCCCGGCTCTAGGTCTCCGGAGCGGGGGCGGGTGACTGAACGCAAGCATAAGAAAGAGAGTAAACGTGATAAGAAAAGCTCTCGCTCACGCACCGAGGCTTCGGAACGTGACTCGAGACCGTTAGTAATGCTGCCTCCCCGCTCTGTTTTCCGAACGGGCCCGGCATGCTTCGCTTTCTTCCCCCCCCCCCCGCCCGCCCCGTCTTGCCTGGGTGGGCCCGGGGTGCGGTTGACTCTCGCCCCCCACGCTCCGAGGCGTCGGAGCGGGGGTCGCGTGCTCATAAATTGTCCCCTCCCCGCTTCGCTTCGCCTGAGCGGGCTTGGCGTGACCTTAGACTGTCCCCCCCCCCCCCCCCCCCCCGTCTCGTATCGACCAGACGGGCCCGGTGTGACATGGACCCTCGCCCCCCTCGCTCCGAGGCTTCGGAGCTGGGGCAGCGGGCTCATGAATCGTCCCCTCCCCGCTCCGCCTTTCCTGAGTGGGCTTGGCGTGACCCTAGACTGTCCCCCCCCCCCCCCCCCCCCCCCCCCGCCTCGTATCAACCAGGCGGGCCCGGTGTGACATCATCGCGCGTCCCCCACGGTCCGAGGCATCGGACGTGGGGTCGCGTGCCCGATATTCGTCCCCTCCCCGCTCCGCCTTTCCTGAGCGGGCTAGGAGAGACACTTTGCGGCCCCCCCCCCCCCCCCCCCCCCGCACCGGTTCTCCCGGGCGGGCCAGGGGTGACCAGGCCACTTCCTCGGTATTCTGATCGCGGCTTTGTCACTCACGTCGGCTTCCGCATGCGGATCCCGACTTCGAGGTGGATCGTCGCTTTGCCACGGTCCCTCCGTCGCCGCGGTGCCCCTCTTTGCGTGCGTCGCGGGCGGCTGTGTCTACCTCGCGAGCGGCGGTGCGGCGCTCTCGTAGCTGCTCGCCCCTTTCGTCTTTTCCGCGAGAGGATCAGTTTTTGGAACCGGACGTCCTCAGCCTTCATCCGACGGACTCGGCCTCGGCGATCTTCTTGCAGGACTCGGCGGCTGGATCTCCGTCCCGCCTTTCCGCTGTCTCGTCGGCCTCTGCCTCGTCAGACGTTGCCGGCCCATCGCTCGGATCACAGACGGTCCAAGCCCTGGGTGAGGCTTCCAGGCTTATCGCCAAGTACCTACCTCCCGACTTCTGTCCGCCTTCGCCTCCTCCGAAGAGACAGGCTTCGGCCATGGTCGACGCGCAGAGGCAAGTCAAGCGCCGCAAGTCCCTCCCGCAGCCAGCCGGCTTCCGGGACCTCACCGATGCTTTCTTCGCCCAGCTGCGAAACGACGCTTTCGGCGACACGGGATACTTTACCGCCGCTCGATGGCCGGTGGGAATCAACTTGAGCTTCCGCCAGGCCTGGTACGCTGGACACTCCCAAGCCTTCGCCATACCTCTTCCAGCGGTGGATGCGGCGGCCTTAGTACAGGCGGGCGGCCGCAGACTCGTCCAGAACTCGTGGCCTCGGCCTCTCGACAGGATCGCCTCCTTAGCGCGGAACTCGCTGGCGTGCTCGGGATTTTTGGAACTGGCTACCCAGGCAGTCCTGCAGTGCCTACAGGATACGTGGGACCTGGAGGTTCAGTCCCCGCTCCGTGACGTGCAGTCCATCCTGATAGCGGCCAACCGGGCCGCCTACCATTCTTCCGCCAACGCCATGGCAGCAGCTGCCAATTGTGACCTCTGGAGGAGGGATACCCTTTTGCGCCTCTGCTCGGACCTTCCCTTGTCAGTGAAGACCCAGCTCCGTCAAGCCCCCTTAGGTGGTCCTCAGCTGTTCGGCGACACTTGGCAAACCGTTAAGGAATCTTCCAAGGACTTGTGGCCCAAGCCGGCATCTACCCCAGCCTCGACCCGCTTTCGCGCCCCCCGCCGGCCGGGGGTTGTGCCCGGCGGTCTTTCAGGCCCTCCGTTCCTCCAGTCGGATCTTCACGAGGTCGGGCCCGTCCATTCCAGGCTCCTCAGGCCAGCCCCGCCCCTCGCCCTTCTTGGCCCCGCGGTGCCCGTAAATCGGGCCGCGGTCGGGCTCATTGACTCGCCCCCGCCTCCGCCCCCGTCCTCAGTACTCAGGTCTCCTGTCGGCGGGCGGCTGTCGCTCTTCAGCGATCTTTGGAGATCGCTGTTCCCGGACGACCCCTGGATTCTTTCCACGGTTACCTCAGGCCTGCAACTTTCGTTCCTGTCTCCTCCGCCTCTTCGCAGGTCACCCATGTGGACCCAGGAACCGCTCGACGGCACACAGGCAGACGCTCTGCGCGGGGAAGTGGCGGCCCTCCTCACCAAAGCGGTGACAGAGGTGGTTTCGCGGCAGGACTCTCCGGCGTTCTACAGCCGACTCTTTCTAGTCCCCAAACCAGGCGGCAAGTGGCGTCCAGTTATCGACTTATCAGCGCTAAACAGGGCTAAACAAGTTCATTTTAAACAAGTTCATTTTGGCCCCTCGCTTCAGGATGGAGACGGCCAGGACACTCCGTGCGGCCGTCCGGCCGATAGACTTCGCGATCAGCCTCGATCTGTCAGACGCCTATCTGCACGTCCCGATTCATCCGTCGTCTCGCCGGTACCTTCGGTTTGCCTTTGGGGGGATCGTCTACCAGTTCTGCGCCCTTCCTTTCGGCCTCAACATCAGTCCGTGGGTATTTACAAGACTGCTCGACGCAGTGATGGCCTACTTCCGTCAACGCTCCTTGAGCCCGGCCTCCAATTACTTGGACGACCTTCTACTGCGCAACTTGGTTTCCGCAGCACTCCAGACGGACAGAGATGCCCTGCTTTCCCTTCTGCGTCGTCTCGGTTTCCTGCTCAATTTGGGGAAATCCGATCTTTCTCCCACTCGACGGTTTCTACATCTGGGGATGGAATTCCTGACCGACCTCAACCTTGTCCGCCTGCCTCTGGCCAGGCGACAGAAGATCGTCGACTTAGCGACTTCGATGGGGATGGGATCCTCCTTCACCGCCAGGGTCTGGCTTCAACTCCTGGGCCTCCTCAGTGCGGCTGCGGACCTGCTTCCCTTGGGCAGACTTTATGCTCGGCCTCTCCAGCTACATCTCCTTCTTCACTGGCGACCCTCCTCGGGCGCTCTGTCGGATCTAGTACCAGTCACTCCTCTGGCTCGTCCTCACCTCGAGAGGTGGGCGGACCTCGCTTGGCTGGCTTCGGGGGTGCCCCTACACTCCCCGCCGCCTCGGTGGTCTCTCTGTACAGATGCGAGCCAGGCCGGCTGGGGCGCGCACCTGTTACTGGATTTTCTCTCGGCCTCGGGCGTTTGGCCTCGGGAGCTGTTAGGGAATCACATCAACTGGCTGGAGCTGAAGGCAGTTGGGTTGGCACTCGACGTTTGGCAGGAGACCTTGGCCAATCAGGAAGTCCTCGTGCTCTCCGACAACTCGACGGTGGTGGCTTACATACAGAATCAGGGGGGCACTCACTTGCCCTCCCTTTGCATTCTACCGTACCACCTTCTCCTCTGGTGCAGGGATCGGGACATTACTCTACGTGCCCGCCACATCCCCGGCCACCTCAACGTGGTTGCGGACGCCCTGTCTCGACGCGGACAGTTGCTCCACACGGAGTGGTCCCTATGCCCGGATATTTTTCGCCTGATCTGCTCTCACTGGGAAACGCCGCTAGTGGATCTGTTTGCCACCAGATGGAACAACCAGCTCCCGGTCTACGTCTCTCCAGTCCTGGATTCGCTCGCTTGGGCAGTGGACGCACTCGCCATCCCTTGGGACGGCCTGTTTGCTTACGCCTACCCCCCGTCAGTCCTCATTCCGAAGGTGCTGCGGAAGCTTCTCGGATGCTCGGCGGTCCTCTTGCTGGTGGCCCCCTTCAACTGGACCAAGAGCTGGACCACGGACCTCCTCGCGCTTGCGACGGACCCTCCCCTGGAGCTTCCTACCCCTCCCACGATGCTCAAGCAGCCCCGTCAGCAGCTCTTCCATCCGTGCCCGGAACGCCTCCGCCTACACTCTTGGAGGTTGTCCGGCAAGCCCTCGCCGCTAGAGGTTTCTCGGATGCTGCAGTGGCGGCAATTGCAGCAGCCCGCAGACTCTCTACAAGGAAGATGTACGAAGGCAAGTGGAGGGTCTTTCAGACTTGGTACGCCTCCCATGGACTCCCTCCCACTAACCTAGCCTCCCACCAACTGGCGGAGTTCTTCCTGTGGCTCTTTGACGACCAAGGCTTAGCCCCGGTCTCCATCAAGGGCTACCGCGCTATGATCGCGGACACCTACCGCCACCTGAGTCTTTCGGACCCAAGCGCCTGCACGGATCTGTCGGATTTACTAGCTCATTTTGAACTCCGACGTCCGTTTTCACGTTCCCTAGTACCCCGGTGGGATCTTGCCTGGGTACTGACGTGGTTGAATACGGACCGGTTTGAACCCCTCCCCTTGGCTCGGTTCTCAGATTTGACCCGGAAAACCTGTTTCCTTCAGGCTCTCGCTACAGCGTCCCGAGTCAGCGAGCTTCACGCTCTCTCGATGCTCCCAGCCTGTTTGCAGCTTCAGTCCGACGGCTCTGCACAGCTGCTCCCCGATCCGTCCTTCCTGGCCAGGAACTGCCGCCCCGCGGCGGCCCCTCAGATGCTAACTATACGGCCCCTCTGGGGAGCGGACCTCTCCCCTGGATCGCGGCAACAGGACCCAGTGCGGGCGCTAAGGATTTACCTGCGCCGCTCTAAGCCGCAGCGCCGGGGGCGCTCGCGCCTCTTCCTACCTTTGTCCGCGGGCAGACACGACATCTCGGCCCAGACCTTGTCATCCTGGCTGCGGTGGGTGATTAGGTCAGCCTACCAGGACCTCTCCCCACGCGGCGCTGAGCTCTTACAAATCCGGGCGCTTGAAGTGAGAGCAGTAGCCACCAGTCTAGCCCTGGACCGCAACTGCTCGGACAAAGATATTGTGACAGCGGGTGGCTGGCGCTCAGACGCCACTTTCGCACGCTTCTACCTTAGAGACCTATCCGGCCAACGTGACTCCCTGGCACGAGTGGGCGACTTCTCCGCGGCCCAGCACTCCCTCCGAGCGCCGCTGGCGTCTTAGTTACGTCATAGCTGAAATCGTCGGGAGTTCTCTCTCGATGGGGCCGGCGGAGTGGTTGGGTTATGGTTTAGGTACGGCACCCTCCGCCTGTTCGCCATTCTTCCAGATAGTAATGCCATTGGTAATGTATTTTGAAAAAACAAATGAATTTTTTTTCTAAAATGTATTTTTTTGAAAAATACTTAACGATGGCATTACTCGGATGGCCCTCCCACCTGCCCCGCTTGCCTCTTGTGGCTAAGTGTGAAACTGACGAGGTCGCCCTGTGCTCGCCGGGATAGGGTAGTAAGGGGAGGCCACCCGGGGTCCTAGTGCTTGGATCCCCGGTGTCTCCTCCCCAGTTGTGTGCTACACACAACTTTTGCTGAAATCTATAGGCAATAGAGTGTATTCCAGATAGTAATGCCATCGGTAAGTATTTTTCAAAAAAATACATTTTAGAAAAAAAAATTCATTTTTGCCTACGTCTGGCGCTCAAGGGTGGGGGTAGAGCGCCGGGCGTCGGCATACGCCGTGCACTTGAACTTCGATTCATACGCGGATTCGTATTGCGGGCCCGCGGGGGCACGCTCGCTCGCATGTTATTGTGCAATATGTTTTGCAGTTGGCAAGTGTCCACTGTATTCGACTTCTTCTCTGCTCTGTGGTCCTCTTCATGACCCAGTCTATGGCCAGTAGGAAGAGGAACGGAGACAGCAAACACCCCTGCCTGACGCCGGTTCTGACCCGGAGCTCCCTGGTGAACTGCCCTTCATGGATCACGCGACATGTTATGCCATCGTAGCTGCTCTTGATCAGGCAGACGAGTTTTGTGGGTACACCGTAGTGTCGTAGGAGTTTCCACAAAGTCTCTCGATCCACGCTGTCAAATGCTTTCTCGTAATCCACAAAGTTGACGTACAGCGGGGAGCTCCACTCCAGAGACTGCTCCACGATGATGCGGAGAGTGGCAATCTGGTCTGTACATGATCGGTTTTTCCTAAATCCTGCTTGCTGGTCTCTCAGCTGGGGGTCAACGGAGCTCTTCATTCTCTCCAGGATGATGGGCAGTTCCAGTGGCCTAGTGATGAGCATGCCGTTTGCCTGCCCTGTTCCGGATGTGCATCCACCCACCCGTGCCTAGTCTGCGCCCCTTGGCTGGAAGAACAGTGGACCCAGCTATGGAGCTTCCACTGCCACGAACGGCCGACACCAGCACGGAAGAACGATCCTACACCAGTACGCACCACAGACCCGTCGAGTGGCCCTTACCGAGTGTTAGAGCCTTCAACGCCGCGACTTAGGCCGCGAGCTCGAGCTCTAGTACCAGCAGCCACCACAGTCCCGTCGAGTGGTCTCTGTTCGGTCAAGGATCCTCGAGCGCCACGAGCTAGGCCTCGAGACAAGACATCGGTAGCCACCACAGTCCCGTCGAGTGGTCTCTACCCGGTGGTGATGACCTTATTGACACAAGTTGAGGAACGGGTACGAGCCCCAGCTCCTGTAGACATCACAGACCCGACGAGTGCGGCCCACCAGGTCGTCGAACCGCACACACCACAGGTTGGTCAAGCCGCTCCTACCTCTTCGCCTGGCACTGGAGACCAGCGCAGAACTTTGGCGCCCCGCTCCAGTATTAGCGTTCGGGCACCTAGACTGGACAAGCCTTCTTGCCGGACACAAGAAGCAGTAGACACAGCACGGCTTCACACCGAGACGACACGCCCCGTCTACGGCCCGAGCGGACCCCGGCTTCTGGACGTCGTTCGCGTTCAAGGGACAGGTCGACTCGCCGACGGACTGCTTCCCACCGCTCGGATTTAAGCCGACCCTCGCGGGCGCGTTCCAGGTACGACCCGACTCACTGGTCAGCGTCGCGCCGCAATAGAGGTTCCCGGTCCCCACGACGCCGCTCCCGCTCCAGGCGTCCCAGTTCCACCCGCCACGACCGCTCTCAGCGAAACAGCAGGTCTGGACGACGCGCTTCGCTCTCGTCGCGGAACTCTTCACGGGACCCATCGTCAGTTCGACCCATTCGGCACCGCTCCCGTGGGAATAGGACCCCTCCCAGGGCGACGATCACCTCCTGGGACACCGCCGATGTGAGTATTGCTCCTCGTCGTGGAGTGGACTTGGCCTCCCGTGCGGCTCCTGTAGAGGACGAAACCATCAGCTTGACCCCCGAAGACTCGGTGTCAGCGCTCCTCCGGGATGCCAGCCCTGCCCCGTCTGGTCCATCTCGCGGTGATGAGGATTTACAGCCTTCATCCATCGGACATAGGTTGGAGACTCTACGGGCCCTTGACCAAGCGGCTCGTCTCATCGCAGCCTGCCTTCCCGCGGACGACTGCCCACCCTCCCCCCCTCTCAAGAGGAAAGCATCCGCCTATGTCGACACGGAGTGACAGACCAAGCGGTTCAAGTCTCTACCCCAGCCGCCGGTCTTCCAGGAGCTACGTGATGCGTTCTCCGCTCATCTAGCGCAGGGTACCTGTGGTTTGTGATTCTTCTCGGACTCCAGGTGGCCGACAGATTTGGACATCTCCTTTCGTCAGTCCTGGTACGCGGGCCACACACAGAACTTCTCCTGCCCTCTTCCGAAGGCAGACCCCCCGGCTGTGTCCTTGGCGGGTGCTACCTTACGTCAGTCTCTCCTCCCCGGTGTGGAACAAACAGCGACTCTCATCCGGAACGCCCTGGCCTCAGCGGGATTCCTGGACTTTGTGACGCAGACCATCATTCGCCGTGTCGAGGAGGCATGGCATCCGTCGATTTCTGCTCTTCTGGGAGACCTGTTAGCCCTGGCAGTCTCGGGGAACCTGGCTGCTTACCACACCGCCGTCAACGCCATGGCAGCGGCCGCCAACTGCGACTGGCTGCGGCGGGATGCGATCCTCCGTTCCTGCCCCATCCCTCAGGACGTGAAGACTCAGCTTCAACAGGCGCCCCTCGGCGGTGATCTCCTGTTCAGCCCCACCTGGATCACGGTCAAGGAAGCTAACAAGGACTCCTGGCCCAGCCGCGCCATTCCGGCTTCCTTTTGTACAGTCCGCAAGGCCCTGTGTCGCCCCCTGCGGACCACGGCTGTTCAAGGCCTCCCATTTAGTTTCAAGGCGCGCGCGCGTGCCGGCGCTGCAAGATAAGGAGCCGCGCAGCGTGTCGCCTCTGTTAATACCGCCGGCTGGCAGCACAGAGCTGAGCGCAATCTGTTACGGCTGTGCAACTATAGTCGTGCTATTCTTGTCACTGTTTTACGCGAGCACGCTCTCTGTGTACACGCTCAGCGCTGAATGTGTGCCACGCGGGATACATTTTAATGGTACCGGTCATTTACGGCGTGTTGTTTAAGCTGTACTGAATGTATCTTGTATTTAAGACATACACTTAAAAGCTAAGAAAATAAGCTTTCTGTAGACACTAGACATGCTTAGGAAAATGAAGATGAGCAATGCATGCAACGGACTAGAAGACAGGCAACCAGCGCGCAGTTTACCGTGAAGACAACGCAAATCTGTTGCAAATGACACGTCTTTCAACTGTTCTAACTCATGCAAAGTACTTTTGCGAAAATTATGGTTCAGGCCAGCGATCATCGTATACAGCCACTACGCTATGCACTACTCAAAATGTCAGATAGATTTACCTTGCGATCTCAGTGGGTCCTGAAATGGGATGATGCGTCATTGGTAATCCAGTGTTAGACAGACGGAAAGTTCTTGGGTTAACGTAATCTCCAAACGTAGTTGATTTCGGAGGCAGTGAAAATGTTCAAAATAATTCACAGTTCATATGCAGGGTTAGCGGCAGTGTCAGTTGCACACTTTGTATAGGTGAAGTTGTCTTTAGCATTCCACTAAATCTTATAAAATCGGAAGAGCAATCCGGCCACTTTACTAAATCTTACAAATCGGATGGGACACCCACAGTGAAAATAATAAACAATCTTAATGGTGATCAAATAGCTATTTTGATAGGCGTAAATTAGATAAACACAGAACAGCCGTTGCAGGCTAAAATGTATCAGCCTCAAGACAATTTATTTCACAGAGAGACTGAGTCCTGCGTGTACTTGTTACCGGCGGCTCTCTACACATTCCCTTCAGATGTTTGTCTTCTTCATCTGTACATACGTCAATACCATGAAAAGCAGAAAGATCGTCTACATAATCAACACACAGTTTAAAGTGTTATAGTCCGTTTTTCCTTTGCCTTTTAATCGCTCTGCACGGCAAATCCTGCACAAACTACTCAATCGTTCCATGTGGTTTGAATAGGAATATTGTGTCAGACTCCATTCTAAATGTCGGCGAAATACACTCACATGCTGGTCTATAAAACTTTCTATAAAAAATCACAGGTAAATCTATCCAGTAAAAGAAAAGCACTTACTTGTAGCACTATGTTACACTAACACATATCACTCATTGAAAATCCAAACAAAAGTATTTTGAAAGCACAGTCAAGGTTTAAAGCCTGCACAAATTTGGCACTCTGCCCACATAAAATAGTAAGCGTAAAGAAGGCCTACTATCAGGCGGTACCAGACGCCCATCGGAATGCGTGTAACTAGGTCAGCTCGCCACTTGATAAGCTAGCGCGGCACTCCCTAACTAAATGTGTCGGTTTGTAGAAGAACTGAACCGCCGTGGGACCACTAGACCAGTCCTTCGCCCTTTCTCCAGAGGAGGACGTCTACCCCCCAGAGCTCCAGCCTTTCCTCGCGCCCGCCCTCTCCCTGGCTCCGCCCCCACCCCCCCTGCCGGACTTTGCCCAAGCCTGCCCGTCGCCCCGGGTGGGGCAGGGCCCACTGACTGCCTCCCCCTTCGACCCCCGCTGACCTCTTCCGGGTCTCCTGTCGGCGGGAGGCTGGCGCTTCGCAGCGACGTCTGGCGAGCGCTGCTACCGGACGACCCGTGGATTCTCACGACTATCTCTGAGGGACTCCTGATCTCCTTTCGGTCCCTGCCCCCCCCCCTGCGCCGTTCCCCAGTGTGGACTTTGGTACCGACAGACCAGCTCAGAGCCAAGGCCCTGCGCAGCGAAGTAGCCATCTTGCTTTAGAAGGCCGCCATGGAGGTGGTGACGCGACATGACTCCCCAGCATTCTACAGCCGGCTCTTCGTGGTGCCCAAGCCAGGCGGCAAGTGGCGTCCCGTCATAGACCTCTCGGCGCTAAACAAGTTCATTGTCGCGCCGTCCTTCCGCATGGAGACCGCCCGGGCCCTTCGCTCTGCGGTGCAGCCCATGGACTTTGCCGTCAGCCTGGACCTGGCAGATGCGTATCTTCACGTACCCATGCACCCCGCCTCCAGACGCTATATCTGCTTTGCCTTCGAGGGTGTTGTATACCAGTTCCACGCGCTACCATTTGGCCTCAACCTCAGCCCGTGGGTCTTCACCCGCATCATGGACGCCGTAGTAGCGAGAGCCCGACAGACGTCTTCGAGCCCCACGTTGAACTATCTCGACAACCTTCTTCTGAGAAACCAGTCCGACTCCACCCTGAAGCAGGACCGAGATGCGATGCTCCTGCTACTCCACAGTCTGGGCTTCCTGGTCAACGAGGGCAAGTCGGATCTCTTACCGTCTCGCCGTTTCGTACACCTGGGGATGGAATTCCGCACCGACCTCAACAGCGTCCGGCTACCAGAACAGAGGATCCAGAAGTTGGCGAGCCTTATGCGACAGGTGGCTCAGGAGACGACGATTCCCGCAAGACAGTGGCTTCAGCTCCTGGGACTGATGAGCGCGGCAGCGGACCTACTTCCCCTAGGGGTCTCTACTCCCGCCCGCTGCAGCTGCACCTAGAGGCTCCGGTTCCAGTGCTACCGATTCTCCTCCCTCATCTCCTTCGCTGGGCGGACCCAAGCTGGCTCGCGACGGGCGTTCCCCTTTACTCGCCTCCTCTCCTACTGTCCCTCTGCGTTGATGCAAGTCTCTCCGGTTGGGGCGCTCACCTGCTCCCATCTTTCACGACTGCCTCCGGCGTCTGGCCCCCGCAGCTAGGGACCCATCACATCAACTGGTTAGAGCTGAAGGCGGTCTGGCAAGCCCTACTTGTGTGGGAACCCCGTCTACGACACCAGGAACTCCTTGTACTCTCGGACAACTCCACAGTAGTCGCCTACATACAGAAGCAGGGTGGGACCCGTTCTCCTTCCCTCTGCATCCTCCTCTACCAGGTGCTCCACTGGTGCGAAGATTGGGACATCACCCTCCGTGCACGACACATCCCGGGACACCTGAATGTGCTAGCCGACTCCCTCTCACATCGTGGCCAGCTCCTCCATACCGAATGGTCACTTCGCCCAGACATTTTTCGGATGATCGGCGCAACTTGGGAGCCCCCCATGATCGACCTGTTCGTGACGAGGTGGAATCACCAGATTCCCCTCTTCGTTTCACCGATTCCAGACCTGCTTGCCTGGGCAGTCGACGCTCTCTCCATTCCCTGGGACGGCCTGGTTGCCTATGCCTACCCGCCGACGGTGCTCGTCCCCAAGGTTCTACTCAAGCTCAGAGGGTGCAACGCGATACTCTTCCTGGTAGCCCCGTTCTGCTGGACCAAGTGGTGGACCACTGACCTCTTGAACCTCGCCAGGGCCCCTCCACTGCGGCTTCCCACCCCGCGCACGATGCTCAAGCAACCACGGCAGGCCTTGTACCACCCGTGCCCCGAGCGGCTCCTCCTTCACGCCTGGAGATTGTGCGGCAAGCCCTCACCGCTAGAGCCTTCTCAAGTGCGGCGGTGGAAGCTATCGCTTCAGCCCGCAGAATCTTGACCAGACGAGTTTACGAAGGGAAGTGGCAAGTCCTATGCGACTGGTGTGATGACCTGCACCTCACCCCCACGAATTTGACGTTTCCTTAGCTGGCGGACTTCTTCCTCTGGCTGTTCACCGACCAGCGTTTAGCGCCGATCACCATCCGCGGCTACCTTGCCATGGTCACTGACACGTACCGACATTTGGGCTGTCCCGACCCGGGTAACTGCAAAGTCCTCGCCGACCTCATGGCCCACTTCGGTCTACAACAACCCACACTTCGCTCCCTGGTGCCGCGATGGGACCTGCCTTGGGTCCTCACATGGCTCAACTAGATCCCGCTTCGAGCCGATCCAATTGGCGAGACTACCAGACGTGACCCGAAAGACCTGCTTCCTTAAGGCCCTCGCGTCAGCCTCCAGGGTCAGCGAGCTCCACGCCCTGTCAGCCCGCCCCGCTTGTTTGCAGTTCCGGACGGACGGTTCGGTTCAACTACTACCCGGCCCGGCCTTTCTAGCCATGACCCGACCACCTTTGGCTGCCCCGCAGTTGCTCACCATACAACCATTGAGAGACCCAGGCTCCACCCGTGAGTCCAGACAAAAGGACCTGGTGAGAGCCTTACGCGTGTACCTGCGCCGGACCAAGCTGCTACGCAGGGGACGCACCCGCCTTTTTCTCCCTCTGTCCCCAGGTAGACAGGACATCTCAGCCCAGACAATTTCCTCCTGGCTCCTGTGGGTGATACGATCAGCCAACCAGGACCTCGCCCCTGATGCAGCCAAACACATGAACATCAGGACGCAGATCAGAGCCATGGCCGCAAGCCTTGCGTTCGACCGCAATTGTGCTGTCAAAGACATTGTGGCGGCCGTGAGTTGGCGAGCAGAGACTACATTCGCCCGCTTCTACCTGAGGGACCTCTCCGGCCAGCGCCAGAACCTTTCGCTGGTAGGAGACATTGTGGCGGCGCAACACTCCCTCCCGGCGCCCTAGGCGCCATAAGTATCTTTGCTAAAATTATCGGGAGGTTGCTTTGGGAGGGCGGCTCTAGTAGCCTCTAGGGGATGGGTTAGGGGCGTTATAGCGGCACCCTCCTCTTCGGGATTCTTCCTATTAGTAATACCATTGGTAATGTGTTTTGAGGAAACAAATGATTTTGTTTTTTAAATAAATTTTTTCGAAAAATACTTACCGATGGTATTACTCGAAGGTCCCTCCCACCTGCCCCGCTTTCCGCTGGTCCGCAAAGAAACTGACTAGGGAGCAGAGCACTGGGGCATGCGCGGTTGGGTTGGAAGGGAGGCTACTCGGGTTACCGCCTAGGCTATGGCGCCCCTCACCTTCCATCATGGCCATACACGTACAATTTTGGCTAAAATTAGTCTAGCTAAGAAACCATTCCTATTAGTAATACCATCGGTAAGTATTTTTCGAAAAAAATTATTTTAAAGAAAAATTCATTTTTCTAGTGTTTGCTTTTCACGTGTTTCTTACACACATTCACCTGATGTTTGGCATCCTGTCTCGGAAGACAATGGAGTATATGCGCTTGCTGGGTCAGTCACTGGAGTAACCTCTCCAGGGCGCAAGCCTGGGCGAAGTGTATGGAGATCCTGGGGGGCCCAGTCGTCAAGATCCCCCTCTCGGCCTCGCTGATTATCCAAAGGAATGCAAAGCAGTACGTTTGGCACTAGTTTGGCTGCAGGAGCTGCCAGAACAGTGCGTGAATACAGGCAGCTGTCTGCCTTCGGGGCTCCACTCCTGATTTGAAGGGTTTACTCCCCCACATTTGGCCGTTGGATCCAACCTGATCTCCTCCATCCTCTAGCCGTTGGCTGTCAGAAACAGCTCATCCGCCTAGTGGTGCAATGTGAACACCACCCCCTCACGTGGTTTAGCCCACCAGCTGAGGTGGTTTGCCAGGGTGTGGCGCTTGGAGCCAGCACGTGAGAGAAAAAGGAGATGGATGAGGACCAGTGATGCCCGTCCGTCCTATGTAGGACGCAGCTGCCGAACAGCAAAGGTGCTACCTCTATCCAGAGCCCCCTACACCCTTTCACCTGATACACTGCAACAGATACAGTATTGACCATGATAGTTCAAGCTATCCTGGCACCACCCTTGAACTATTATGGTTGATCCCTTGTCTGACTTCTGAACAGGTGTGCAGTCTTCAGACAACAACTTCTAGCTTGGGTAATTTTTTTTGTACGGCTCAGTGTGTTAATTCATTCATTTTAATAATGACCTTTGGAACATTTTGTGTATGTAAAATTGTTGACCCTCTGACTTAAGAAAATGGATTGGCCATGACATTTCAAGGGTAGTGCCCAGTTCACTTTTCACCTTGCAGCTGCCACAGTAAATCTGGCAGTGCCCTTGAACGATCATGGCCGATCCATCTTCCATCATACGTTGTCCTATCAGGGCTCGAAATTAGCGGGGACCCGGGGCCAAAAACCCGCAAAGTTGATTTCGGGCTCGGAAAGTTGAAAAACGAAGGGCCCGCTTGGCCCGCAAAATAATTCGTCTGCTACAGCTAGCTCTACTCGGCAGTTTCGTATTTGGGCCAAGGCCACTTCTGGACCGTGCCGGCCGGCGCGCTCAGTGCGAGAAGACGCATCCCAGTTTGCAGCCAGCCACGAATGGAATTAGAGAAAGGAGGAGTCACGTGACAAACCCGCATCAAGCTTATACAGTTGACGGCACGAGCTTTCAAAACTGAACTGGCAGGCCATGTTCGAGAAGCATCCACCAGCACTGCGGGAAGAGAACTGAAGAACCAAAACGCAAGAACGCCGCACTCTCCACAAGCTCTCACAATAATAGCAGTGGGAGCGCCTCGACAGAGCAGCTCTTTTACTCCTCACTAGCCCTACCAATTGGCAGTGGTGGAAACAAAACTGAACTACAACCAAGAAGCCATCTACGCAACACTAGCTCATACAATAAGCAGTGGCTGCGCCCCGACTGACATTATCTTCTACTTGCCACTAGCCCTTTCAATTGGCAGTGACGTTAGCGAGAATACAACTACTTGAACAATACAGAATGAACTAAAAACAAACTACCATAAAAACCTAACAAAGGTTTACTCAACAAAAACAAAAGGGTCAGCACGCTGATGAAGGCAGCCCTTAGCCAATAAAGGCTTAAATATGTCCGAAATACACCTGACAACTAACACAAAACGTGACTGATTTGTGAAATGTCATAAGGTTATACGGCTGGTCACATCAAGCCATCACATAGTGGTGTGCGATGTAGAGACACCTTTTAACCAAAAATGATGTGTATTGTGCAATACTCAGTCACAAAACTGAAAAGTATTATACAAGAGACTCACTTGATTTTTTTCTATTTTGTTTAATGGCCATTTCAGGCTCACTAGTCACTGGAATATGTGTGTCACTGAATGTGTGTGTGTGTGTGTTTTCCCCTTTTTTGTTGGTAATGTTTGAAAGTGAAAGAAAAGGCAAATAAAAATGACATCACTCAGCAAAATTGGAAATTCAATTGTTTTTATTTTAGATTATCAGACAAATTGTACTTTCTACTTATTGTCAATAATTCTTTTGTTTTTTGTTTGCATTATTTTTCAAAGTTGGGCCCCGAAAGTTGCTTGTGGGCCCTCAAATTTTTCAATCAAGGGGCCCGGTGGCCCCCAAAGAAAAAAGTTAATTTCTAGCCCTGCCTATTTTTCAGAACATTGAAGAAGCACCAGCGTTTAAAGTCCGCCCTGGTCGCTCTGTATTACAAGCAGGGAGCAGCACAGTGAATCTGTTTGGCAACGCTATGCAAGATGGCATGCTTCAAAAAGACACTAGATGACAGCAGGTTTATTTCTTGTAACACTTATTTTGCACAGCCGTGAGCTTTTGACATGTTGGGGCCAATGAAGAATTTTGGAACACATTGGTGTTTGCTTTGGTGGCTTAACCCATTCTACCCCAGGACCAAAGTCCCCAGATATTGAAGTTGCCCTCTGAATGATTGTATTACAATTCTGGAGACATTGATCGAGCATGATAGTTCAAGGGTGGTGCCAGAATAGCTTGGCACCTATGGGCGCCAAGCTATTCTGGCACCACCCTTGAACTATCATGCTCGATCAATGTCTTGCTGTGGTGTATCGGGGCTGAATGATTTAACACTACCAGTATCACCCCAAAAACCATGAGGGATTTGCATGTGTGACTGTGTTTGTATGCTTCTCATTCTGTATATTGCAAAAAAGAAAGCCGAACGTTTAACTCCTTATGTTCAGAGGACGAAATTATCAAGTTTTTGTAGGTATCCTTCGAGGTCTATATCACAGTCCTGGAGATAGATCGACCATTATATTTCAAGTTTGGTGTCAGAATAGCTTGGCATCTAGAGGCGCCAAGCTATTCTGACACCCAACCTTGAAATATCATGGTTGATCTGCATCCTGTCGTAGTCTTTCAGGATTTATGGGTTAAAAAGCAAAGAAATCCCAAGAAAGAAGGAAACGTGCTAATAAAGAACTGGTTGTGTGTTATTGTGATGTGCTGTTTGGAACATTGTCTTCACCTACGCTCATGGCAGATGCGCCCTTTTGTTTCCTCAAAAACATTACCGATGCCATTACTACAATGGAACAACCTATAGCTAGCGTAATTTTAGCCCAAAAACTTACAATGTGTACCTTTAGGGCCAGGGGAGGCCACCAGGGGTGCCATGACCTGGTACCCGGGTAGCCTCCCTTCCCACCCCATACGGGTAACTGAGCAGCCAAGCCAAACCAGTTCTTTCCTTTAGCTTGCAGCGTATAGACGTGTTTGCTTAGCCCTCTGCTGTGCTTCCTACGGCTGTGTATGGTTCAAGCACTTGTGGACTTTTTCGGAAAGTTGACTTCGTTCCCGGCCTGTGCTTTCGCCTTGCCTTGGAACTTTCTTGCCCCTGTGTGCCTGTCTAGGAAGGGAGTGTCAATTGTGAAAAGAAAAGAGAAAGTGAAGAAGAAGTCTGTGGGACTTTGTTGCCGGAAAGACTTTCGGTTCCCGGTCTCTCGGGCCGTGGAGCCGGCCTTCGCCCCACGGGGGGGCTCTGTGCTGCACCGGTTTTCCGGCATTGAGACTTTGTGGCTTGTGTGGTGCCTCTCGGAGCTCCGCCTGACGTCTGGTGTGCTCCTGCTTCGGCCTCCCCGGTCAAGTTCGCCGGTTGGGCTGCCGGGACCCTCGTCGAGGACCCAGCCTTCTCCCCCGTTTCGTCTGGGCTTCAGCCGCTTGGGCGCCGCTTCCCTTCTTCTTCTTCTTGCCCTACAGGTGCTACCTTCCCCTGCCCCCTGCGAGATGTCCAGGTAAGGTCTCAGTGTTTGCCAGCGCCCGCGCCTCTGGCAGCATGCGCCGGCGTCCCTTGCTTTATCGTTGCTTGTTCGATTTTACTCGGCAGGATAGTGGGGAACGGTGAGGAGTGGTGCGCGGTTTTCATCTCGTGGCCTTCTGCTACGACCAGTCGCCTTGTAGTTTCGCTTTATGTTGCAGTGGTCAAGTCCGCACCTGCGAACGATGTGGCCACTTCCAGTGGCCGAGTGACAAGCATGCGGTCTGCCTCCCCTGCGCTGGTTGTGCTTCAGGTCACACCTGTGATGTCTGCGCTCTCTGGGTAGAGGACCATGGGCCCAGGTGTGGGTTTTTATCGGCGTGACAGAGGACCACCGCCTGCAGCCACGAGCATGCATCGGCCCCGGAACCAACAAGACGCACCTACGCTGCCGTTGGGGGACGGCATACAAAGGCTCCCCCCTTGCGCACCCACTCTCTCGAGTCAGGTCCGCAGCGAGTCCGCTCGCCCCGCTTTGCGGAAAACAAACAAGCCCCAACTCTCGACGTTGGGGGACGCCTTTCTCCCCCCTTGCGCACCAGCTCGCTCGAGCCAGGTCCGCAGCGAGCTAGCTCGCCCCGTCTTGCGGAACCCAAGCCTCACAAGACCACCGACAGTAGTGGATGCCGCTTCTCTCCGACGCCGGACCCTCGGCTTCTGCGTACGACCCCCGACGTGCGGCCCCGGGTTCGCGACCACCTGGACTCAGCCTCTCGCCCCTCGGAGGCCCGTTCGCGACGCAGCCCTCGCCCGCGTACGCCCCCTCGTACCTTGGGGACCCGCAGCCCTTCGTCTTCCGACTCCCGCTGCAAGCACTCTTCGGTCTCTGCTCGTTCCTCGCGCCCGGCTTCGCTCGCCGCTTCAGCTTCGCGGACGTCTCGCCCTCCTCATCGGTCTTCTCCTCGGCCTTCGGAGGTTCCTTCTTCCAGTCGGAATTCTTCCCGGTGAGTGTTCCCCTTCGGTCGTCCATGCTGCTCCTCGTTCCCGGCCTTCGTCTTCCCCCCCCCTCCCCGGCGTCCCCCCCCCCCCCCCCCGCCTTCCCCGCTCCTCCCCTTCCCCTTCGCGTCATCGACCACGCGCTCGCCGCTCTCCTTCGCGCGGATGCTCCACTCGTCGGTCTCGCCGCTCGCGCCATCGCACCCGCTCGCCGGTCTTGCTCCTCCCCGCGGTGGCACCCGCCTCCCCAGCCCCTGGTGCGTCGGCCTCCTGCACCACCCGTCGATGTGGATTCCCTCAGCATCACCCTGGAGGACTCTTGACTAGGCTCTCTTCAACCGCTCGACCTCCTCGCGCGCTCTCTCGCCGTCGGCTCCCTTGTCACCTACGTTGAGGGCGACTAGGGCGGAGTCCCTTGCCTCACTCGATGAAGTCACTCGCCTGATTGCCTCGTGTCTCCCCCCGGACGCCTGTCCCCCGTTGCCGCCCCCCGAGAGGGAGCACTCGGCTTTTGTGGATGCTGATTGCCCTTCCAAGAGGTTTAAGTCCCTGCCTCAACCCCCCCGGGTTTCAAGGACTTCGCGTCGCCTTCTCCGCTCTCCAGCAGCAGGGTTCAGGCTCCGACACGGCCTTCTTCTCCGACACCCGCTGACCGGCGGTCTTCAACATCGCCTTTCAGCACAGCTGGTATGCCGGACTCTCACAGACCTTGCTACTGCCCTCCCAGCGGTGGATCCTGCCGCTCAGCAGCAAGCTGGTGGACTTCGCGCTTCACGCCGTTGCATTCCTCCCGGCCTGGAGCGGACGGCGATCCTCATCCGCAATGCCCTCGCCTGTGCTGGATTCCTCGACCTGGCCACGCAAGCAGTCGTCAACCTCCTGGAGCGGGATCAGCACTTCTCGATCTCATGCTTCTGTCAACACGATGGCCGTTGCCGCGATCTGCGACCTGTTCCGATGGGTTGCCATGCTTGCCGTCTGCCCTGACCTCCCACAGGACCTACGGAGACAGCTGCGACAGACCCTGCTCGGCGATCCCCTCCCCTTCGGTCCTACATGGCAGTCGGCGAAGGACGCGAATAAGGACCTTTGGCCTGCCCGCGCCACCTTCTCCCGCTTTCAAGCTGACCGCAAGGCCCTGGGTCGCGCCCTGCGGACCGCCAGACCCACCCAGCAACTGCTCTCCCGGCGTCGCCGCCTTCCTCTGCGCGTCCACGCCGCCCGCCGTGCCCCCCGACCCCGCTTCTGCCCCCGCCTGACTCAGGCCCACCCCTTCGGATCGCCTCAAGGCTGCTGCGCTCCGAGAAGAGATCTCCGCCCTTTTGCGGAAGAACGCCACAGAGGTGGTGTCACGTCACGACTCGCCCGCCTTCTACAGTCGCCTCTTCCTCGTCCCCAAGCCCGGCAACAGGTGGAGTCGGTTCATCGACCTTTCAGCGCTGAACGAGTTCATCGCAGCACCGGCTTTCCGCATGGAGTCCGCCCGTGCCCTTCGCGCTGCGATTCTGACCATGGACTTCGCCGTCAGCCTGGATCTAGCGGACGCTTACCTACACGAGCCCATGCATCCGGCTTCCAGACGCTTTCGGCGCTTCGCACTCGATGGCGTCGTTTACAGTTCCGCGCCCTTTCCTTCGGCCTCAACCTCAGCCCCTGGGTGTTCACCCATCTAATGGACGGCGTCATTGCCAAGGCCAGGCGGACTTCGTCGAGTCCCTCCTCGAACTACCTAGGCGATCTGCTCCTGCGCAACCAGTCAGCACCCGCCCTGGAGTAGGACTAAGACGCCTTGCTGGCCCTCCTCGACAACCTCGGCTTCTAGTCACTTAGGCAAGTCGGATCTCGCCCAGTCCAGCCGCTTCGTCCACCTTACCATGGAGTTCCTTATGGACCTCGATCTGGTGCGACTCCTGGAACCGCGGATCCAGAAGTTGGCGAACCTGGCTCGTCTAGTTCACAAGAGGAGACGGTCTCTGCCAGAGTCTGGTTGCAGCTCTTAGGCCTGATGAGCGCGGCGGCGGATCTCCTTCCCCTGGGTCAGCTCTACTCACACCTGCTTCAACTTCATCAGCTTCTTCACTGGCGTCCCTCAACCGGCGACATCGAGGCTCCCGTTCCGGTACCTCCCTCGCTCGTTCCACACCTCCTTCGCTGGGCAGACCCTGTCTGGCTCGGGACCAGAGTCCCTCTCCTTACGCCTCCCCCCCCCCCCCCCCCCCCAGTTGTCCCTTTGCGTCGACGCCAGCCGCTCCGGCTGGGGCGCACACCTGCTGCCGACGTTTGCCACGGTGTCCGGCAGCTGGCCACCGGACTTTGCGGTCAGGCATATCAACTGGTTGGAGCTACAGGCGGTGTGGCAAGCTCTCCTCGTTTGGGAACCGACTCTCGGATGCCAGGAGCTGCTTGTCCCTTCCGACAACTCCACCATCGTGTCCTACATACAGAAGCAGGGTGGGACCCGCTCTCCTTCCCTCTGCTTCTCCTTTACCGGCTCTTCCGTTGGTGCGAGGATCGCCGCATCTCTCTCCGAGCGAGACACATCCCTGGCCACCTGAATGTCCTCGCGGATTCACTCTCCCAGCGCGGTCAGCTTCTCCACACCGAGTGGGCGCTTCACCCGGACTTCTTCCGGATGATCTGCGCCACGTGGGAGACCCCCCTTATCGATCTCTTCGCGACAAGGTGGAACCGCCAGCTCCCCCTCGACTCGCCCATCCCGGCCCCCCTAGCCTGGGCGGTCGATGCACTCTCCTTTCCCTGGGACGGCCTTTACGCTTACCCTCCCTCAGTCCTTGTCCCCAAGGTGCTTCTCTAGGTCAAGGGATGCAACGCGATCCTGTTGCTGGTGGTGCCGTTCTGCTGGACCAGATCCTGCACCACCGACCTCGCCACGGGCCCTCCACTGCGGCTTCCCACTCCTCGCACGATGTTCAAGCAACCGCGCCAGGCGCTCTACCATCCATGCCCCGAGCGACTCCTGCTACACGCTTGGAGATTGTGCGGCAAGCCCTTGCCGCTAGAGGTTTCTCGAGTGAGGCAGTGACAGCTATCGCTTCAGGCCGCAGACCCTCGACCCTGCGTGTCTACGAGGGAAAGTGGAAAGTACTTGGAGCCTGGTGCGACCTCCGTCGCCTCTCCCCTACCGATCTGACTTCCCCACAACTGGCCGAGTTCTTCCTCTGGCTCTTCGCCGAACAGCACTTGGCACCGATCACCATCAGGGGCTACCTCGCTATGACCACCGACCCTTACCGGCACCTGGGCCGAGCAGACCCCGGCAAGTGTAAGGACCTCGCTGACCTTATGGCCCACTTTGACATACAGCGACCTGCCCTCCGCTCCCTGATCCCACGCTGAGACTTACCCTGGCTGCACTCTAAGCGTTTCGAGCTGCTTCCCCTGGCAAGCCTGGCCGACGCTACGCGAAAGACCTGCTTTCTGCTCGCTGTAGCCACAGCCTGCAGAGTGAGTGAGCTGCACGCGCTCTCCACGCCCCCGCCTGCCTGCAGTTCAGGTCGGATCATTCCGTGCAGCTACTAACGGACCCGGCCTTCTTGGCCAAGAACCAGTCCCTGTTGGCAGCCCCCCAGGTGATCACTGTATGATTGCTGAAGCCGATCGACCCCAACAAGGAAGTCAGACAACAGGACCCGGTGAGAGCCTTACGCATGTACCTACGCCGAACCAAGCTGCTCCGCCGGGGACGCACCTGCCTCTTTCTCTCTCTATCCCCAGGTAGACAAGACATCTCAGCCCAGATGATCTCTTCCTAAGATGGGTGATACACTCCGCCTACCAGGACCTCTGCCCTGACGCTGCCAAGCGACTACACATCCGGGCCTACGAGGTCAGAGCCATGGCTGCTAGCGTCACATTCGACCGCAACTGCGCTGTCCGAGACAGTGTTGCTGCCGTAGGCTGGCGGACCGAGTCGACCTTCACCCGGTTCTACCTCCGAAACCTGGTTGGTCAGCGAGGCAACCTGGCCCTGGTGGGGGACATCGCGGCGCAACACTCCCTCCCGGCACCTTCGGTGTCGTTGGTAATCCTTTAGCTAAAATTACCGGGAGCTTGCGCGGGGGAGGACGGGTCTTGCTAGCTCAGTCAGTCACTGGGTTACGCGGCACCATCCTCCTCTTCGTTATTCTCCATTGTAGTAATGGCATCGGTAATGTTTTTGAGGAAACAAATGAATTTTTCTCTAAAATGTATTTTTTCGAAACATACTTACCGATGCCATTACTCGGACGGCCCTCCCACCTGCCCCGCTCACCGCTAGCCAGCTAAACGAAAGAACTGGTTTGGCTTGGATGCTCGGACAGTTACCCGTATGGGGTGGGAAGGGAGGCTACCCGGGTACCAGGTCACGGCACCCCTGGTGGCCTCCCTTGGCCCTAAAGGTACACATCGTAAGTTTTTGGGCTAAAATTACGCTAGCTATAGGTTGTTCCATTGTAGTAATGGCATCGGTAAGTATTTTTCGATAAAAATACATTTTAGACAAAAATTCATTTTTCCATCTGGCAACTTATGTTTTCTTGCTCTTACCCCTCCGTGACCTGACCGCCCCCACCCGGGTCTGCCCTGGGGGACTTGGGTGGGGTTAACTACTTTTTAGTTCCCAGGGTCACCCTGGTCAGCCCCACAGGGTGGGTTTTTCCCTCTATTCTGGGGCATGTGTTTCTGTCTACCCTTGGTCCATTCACCTGTATTTTCCTTTTTAAAACTCTCCCTACTGTCTGTGCTGCCTGTTGCTCTTGATATTGGATGTGTGTTGCTAAATGGTCTTAGCTTTATTTAGGCCCCATGTTGTAGGTTTATTTAACATATTGGACCGGCTGGCGACATACATTCAATATTCTGTTTATTTTATTTTTTTGCAGAAGCAGTGCAGGCACGTCCTGAGAAAGCCTCGTTGCTGTCAGGACGTTAAGCAATGTACAATCAATCAATCCATCCGTGACCTGACCACATTCCAATCCAGCCGCACTCTGCAGGCGCGCCAGGAATAGCATAGTAATTAGACCTTCTTTATTTCTACTAATACTTTCAGGAAGTGGCGCGGTTTTCCGATATCTTTCAGTTTATCTAGTGGTGTGCACAAACTTTTAGATTACTTCATGTTCCATGCATTGTGTTTGTGAATGTTTTTGTGAGGACTGGCAGGTGTTGCCTTGTTGATGCCATTTTATATCTAGTGGATTTTTAACTCATTTGAGATGTGCCGCCTCTGGATATGCGCCATAAACAACGTATCTGGAGGCGGCACGTCTTGAATGAGTTAACTTGCCGTGAGGTGTGTGTGTAATGCTGACATTCTTTGAGTACTGGTGATACAGCGATGACACTAGTTTCCATGTAAGTGGTACCATTTTTGTTTTTCTTGCGTGAATTTAGTCATCGTGTGTTGCAATATATTTGTCTTGGTGACCTTTCTGTATTTAGTGTTAGATTTATCACCCTACGGAGAGGTCACTTCACTATCGCTTCACAGGGTCGGCACAGCACATCACGGGAAACAGCAGTTACTGGTTATAAGTCTCGGTGCTTGTTCGGTGTAGATGGAGGTGCCAGGTTTTGCTTCCGATGGTGGGAGAGATCCTTAGGTGCTTCCCCGTTCTTCAGAACATTTGAGCTTTTCTTCTGAAGATAACCTGTTTTGTCCATGTTCTAAATGGTGGCAGATGTGAACTCATGAATTTCGATCAGTGTCTAAAGTAGTCCAGGGGCAAAAATATCTTTTTAACCCAGAGGTTCTTTCGATCGAAGTGGGTTTAGGTTGTCTAAAACTTTTTCAGGGTATCATTTCATAAGCATCTTTAGAGAGCGTTTCCATAATGCGGCGCAAAGCCAACATAACTTCCAAGACCAGAACATCAGTCAGATAGATTAACTGATGGTCCTTATTGACAGTGATCTCTTATGAGCATGGTCACTCAGAACAGGTTCTGCTTTACACGTTTAAACTTTTTGATGTTTTGTCTTTCATGTCACTTTCATAGTGGCCAGTTTATGATCTTTGATATCCCATTCTTTGTGGTAAGAAATGTGAAAATGAGAGAGTGACGGACTGACTGAATGACTGACTTGATGGATAGATGGATGGATGGATGGACGGACTTAAACATCCTGACAGCAATAACTTTCTCAGGACGTGCCTAAATGAATGTTCTGTTGGTGGCTGCCATTTTCTCAATATTCAGTATTCACTCGGTTGTTGTTCTCTGTTAATGAATGTTATGATCAATTGTACATGTTTCGTTTTCACACAATCATTTATGATATGAGTAAGGAATAAATGCATGGCAGTGTTTTTTTGTTTTGTTTGTTTGATATGAGTAAGGAATAAATGCATGGCAGTGTTTTTTTGTTTTGTTTGTTTTTGTTTTTGCTTGCTGTATGAAATTATGCTTATCACTGACTCTGTGTGTGTGTTGCGTGCGTGTGTGTGTGTGTGTGTATTTGTGACGATGTGTTTAATTATAATTTCTGAAAGTGGCATATGCAAAACAACACCACGCTGTAAATAGAATCTAACGCAGACACTTATTACATTCACCATTCTTTATTACATTTTACCATTTATATTTATTCACATAACATATTGACAGAAATGCGTAACACATAATCTACCTAGTCCATCTGCAAAGTAGGACAATGTACAATTAGCGGAACATTCTCCTTACGTAGCAACCAAATTTCAATATACAGAAATGTTTAAAAAAAAAAAAAAAATTTTAAATCGCACATTGTTTCATAGTCATTGCACAGTTATTTTTGCTTGGGTCTTGTGCATGCAGCGACTGTTCACAGTACTGATGGTTGCGTGCACAAGGGGATTAAAGTAACTGCAAAGGGTAGGCTTAACCCTGTGGGTGTCGGTAGCGGTTTTAGTCGCGATGATTCCTGCAGGAATCATCGCGACTGAAACCACTACCGACGCCCAAACTGTTATTATGAGACAATAAAATATGTGATGTGAGTGCTTTAAGTGCCAGTGACTAAATATGGGAGGTTAAATTGCTTAACTCATTCAAGGTGCCACTCATCAATAGCTGCGTAAGTGTATTGCGTTGCCGTCGGCAACGCTATACGACACTTTCGCAGCTACTATTATGATGCGGGGCGCCTTGAATGAGTCAACGGCCTTCTGTAACTAACTTGGACCTTGTGTCTTCTAATTAATAAATCTGCCAAGGATGAGAGTGGCATAGCGATATCTTCCATCAAAAACTGAATTTGTACAGTGGATTACAACTGATGAATTTCTACTCCAGCCTAGTCCTGAGGTAGGCCTAAGTCTAATCGAAACATTTACTAGCGCACAAGTGCTACGCAAACGCACAAATCTATTGCCTGGACACCAAAATCAAACATTTGTGACTCAAAACTTCAGTCTAAACAGAAAATCAGATTTGCCTAAATGAGAAACACTACAACCATGCCGGATTTTACTAGAGAATCGGCTGTAACCAGCTCAATAGAGCACAAACATCGATTACACGTACCGATTCTAGGACAACATTCAAAATATAAACCTCTGACATACTTTAGCCTACCTGCTGTGTGAGCTGGAAATGAGGCCAGTACTGTACAACAGAACCATTACAGACACAGTTTTGCAACTTGCACCATCCTCTGTAGGCCGCTTCCCTCAGTCTCAAATCGGTGCTGATCTGTGAATTCGTACCTTACAGCCGTTGGCCGTAAGGACCAAACTCACATACCTGTGCACACATCCCGCACGGGCTCAAACTGGCCCGCTAGCAGCCCACGGGATGACGCCGGTCATAGGCATGACCTCACGGTCACAGGAGGTCTTCCAACCCTTCCATGCTGAGTGCGCAGGAGCGGAGCGGCATGGCACGCCGGTTAATGGCGCGCAGTCCGGTGCACGCGTACCCGTCGCAGCAGTCGGCGTCGCTGAGGCAAGGGCGTGCGAAGCACTCCTGCTGGGCGAGGTAAGGGCTGAACAGGTCCCACGACGCGTCCCTCCTGGCCCTGTGAAAAGTCGAGGCGACCCGGTAAGCAAAAGCTTCTCGTGCCAATATCGGCCCGAGGGCATTTTGCGCATCTGAGTTCAGCTCATTTCAATGAGCGAGCTTATGCCTGCGCAAGCCATAAGCAAGGTGCTCCGCTATAGAGGCTATTGAAAATGACGTGCAACTCGACCCTGGGTCCCAGGGACGTAGGAACAGCTCTAAAATTCATATTGAAATTCCCAATTAACTGCCCCCAAAATATTCTTATATCGGTACACATGAACACATACGAGTATCACCAAGACTGGCAGTCAAAACCAGATTGACTCAACGCAGTTTTTCATGAAGTGACCTGCATGTGTAACTTGAGTTACCATAGGACTCCATATTCATGCCAAGTTTCCAATCCGACCACGCGACCCGCAAACAAAACGTACCCAATGCGCTAAAGGCCATTGGGCCGACGTCGGCCGCCCGCGTGGCCGATAGTCGGCCCGATGGCCTTTGCCATTGGGTACGCCATTGGTGTGGCTAATCGGTGGCATAAGATCATTTTGGCGACTTCGAAAATGTTTAACAGTTCAAGTTGAAATCTCAGTTTCCCAAATTTTTGTGAACAGCATATATGCATGATGGTTAGAGCGGGTAATGCGTCCCAATAACTGTGTCCACGAGGCACTTATTTGTGTCCGATTTGCAATTCTAACACCAAGAAATTAAATTGATATACATTCAGTCTTCTCATTTGTGAGGAGCTTGACGAGACATCGTTATTACAAAACACAAGATAAAGTCACCAAACTTAATTTGTAAAACTGCCACTTACCTGTTTGGAGATGTCTGTGACTGAACTGCAAAAAGAAAACAAACAGTTGAAATAGATACACATGTATACTGTGTCTACGCGATATGTTTGTATTAAATACAAAAACTGTTTTATTTATTTATTTAATTTTTTTTATTTATTATCATTTATTTACTTTATTATTATTATTTTAATTAATTAATTTATGTATTTATTATTTATTTATTTTATCTAATTATTATTATTATTATTATTATTTTATTTATTTATTTTTTGGAGTGGGGGGTTGGGGGGGGGGGGGCGGGAGGGGGGGGGGGGGGTGTGTTACTGAATTGTAAAACGCGGGGAAAGAAATTGTGTGTACGTATGTTAAATCCGAAAAAAAAAAGTTTTCTGTTGAAACATAAAAATAACAATAATAATATGAATTAAAATTTCGTCACCGATGAATCGTTTGACATTTCGACTGGCATTCCGTTGTAGAACTGCCTTTCATTTAGAATCCGCGTTTCAACAAAGTCAGCAAAAGGGTCGATTGCCTTGCTAGCACACCATTTAACTCACGGCAGTATTTCCCAAATTTTAGAGGTGTCAAGTATCGACTATACATGTACGAGTTGCAGGAGATGGGTCCGCCATGATAATTCAAGGGTAGTGCCAGATTACCTTGGCGCCGTCCGGCGCCAAGCTAATCTGGCACTACCCTTGTATGATCATGGTCGATTCAGTCATCTCCTGTTGTCACACAGTAGGGCGTCGGGTCTAAACGGGTTAACACTAATATGCCAAACCGTCAAATTACCCTTTAAAAAAAAGAAGAAAAAAAGCATGTACTCTTTGTGACAGTTTGACATTTCGCCAGATGAAATCAAGATTTGTTTCTTGCGAAACGGACAGTCAGTAGCGAGGGCACGGATTAGTTAAAGTACCATTACGCATAAATCTGAAGACACATTTCAGCACCATTTGTGTTTGTTCTGCCTTGTCGACACATCTAACTTGAACTTTAACAGCAGTTTGGACACGCAGCAAAAGCACACGCGTAATCGCACGTATTTATTCTGTGCAGCCGTTAGCGTGTCATTCTATTTTTAACTGTTTCTCGCACTGAAAGTGTTGTATTTATAGAACGGAGCGGAGTCATTGTCAGGTTACTTGATATATAGACGATGTGCGCCGAACTGGATTGACCAGTGTTTAAATGAACCATAGCTAGACCTGTGTGCAGCGTTTCGTAACCATCTGTTACAGAAGTGTAGCGGCTTTGAACAGTTACGGCGGTAGTGGGCCTTTAAGTGTGTAGAGCCAGGGATTTTGACCTGACCCCTACACTGCCGAGAAAATGACCCAGATCTGCAAAGTGACCATCCGAATGTCAAGAGGCAAAGAACCTCATGAACCCCCGCAGATTCTGGGGCTCAAGAGGTTCTTTGTCTTTTGCTGGTACATTTGTATCCTTCATGACTCTGGATCTTGGGGTTATTTGGCGTCGAATTTGATGTGGTTTCAGAGTTAAGTTGAAAGACATATTTTGTGTCCGCTAGCAATGAAGAAATTAGTCAAAAGACGCACTCGATGTCTGCCCCCAGTATGTCCATTAAAAAAAAAAGGGGGGTTTACAACTGATTTAGAAAAGCGAGATTTGCAGTGTTATATACTGGAAATCTCGCTGTTCCAAAAAACCAAAACCAAAAACAAAACAACAACAAAAACATAAAGGACACATACTGGCCTTTAATAACAATGAAAATCTCACTTTTCTCAGAAATGGACCTACTGGCTTTTTCCAAATATCGGCAGACAAATTATATTGTCACTGAGCCCTAGACTCGGCTGTCAGCAAAAGAAGCGTTAAAATGGTGGTTATTACAACAGTTAGCCGTCTACATGGGCTTGTAAAATAAGTGTTATTATAGTCGTCTAGATCCGCTACAAAATTATGGCTTTTGGTCACATCGAGAGGTCGCTTGAATGCACGAGCGGCTTCCCTGTAAGCAAAGGTCCTCGAGCCCACGACAGGCCGCAGTGGACCCGCGCACGACTGTGCGCGGGTCCACTGGGGCCGTCCGACGTGTGCCCAAAGACGTTTTGCTATTTCGGCCGGTTTAGCCGCGAGTGTATTTGCGATAGTCGAAAAAAAATCCACCATTTTTTTCTTGGGTCTGAACGCGACAACTTTGTCTCGAAACAACTTGGAGAACACCGCGTCAGCCTGTGCAGGACATTTGATCTGACGTCATACCAGAGAAGAACCCACTGGAGAAACAAACACGCTTAGAAGAGACAGTTACAACACAATTGTGTCATAACGTTTTTTTTTTCTACGCGTGTTTCTTTCTCCGCTGGGTTCTTCTCTGCATTTTACACGCTTGGCAGTCACCTTTTTGGTCTGGATGACGTGGTATTAGTCTGAATAAGTTTACAGTTCTGACACATTCACAAAGAGGCAGATATACGTCTATTTGTAGACGTTTTTATCACTCTGAGGGCGCGGCCGCGTCAAAGGTGTATTTCGTCAAACTCTTTCCACGAGGCCTGCTTCTTTATTTCGATTTGCCTTCCTTCTTTGCTCTCATGTGACGTCACGTCTAAGTCGAGACAACGTGTATTATCTTACTGACAAGGCAAAACGCGACCCTCCCTCGACCTCCGGGTTCTCAGGCTGGGCCAAATTGTTGCTTTACAATACTGATGACGTGAAACCGCGGAACATCCACCTACTAACGTGGTGCGCAAATGGTCCAGGCCTGAGGGCGAGGGCCGCCGTCGGCCCGAGGACTTTTGCACACTGGGATGAGCTGTTTAAAAAAAAAAGAAAAAAGAAGGAAATCGAGGGTAAATGAGCATACTAACTTGCTATGGCGTGGCAGTGTGAGATGACGAGCAGAAGGGTCAGGGCGGCGACAATCGCAGCTTTCGCGTAGCCAGGCATGGTAACTGCCAGCAGAGAGAGATAAAGTAAACCAAATTATAAATGATTGATTGATTTTGATTGATTGATTGAATGATTCAATTCAATTCAATTCATTCATTCATTTTGATTGATTGGCTCGTTCGTTCATTCATTCATTTATAATTCATATATTCATTGGCTGCTGGTTTTTTTTAATTATTTTTTTTAATTGATTGTGTGGTTGGTTGGTTCATTGGTTAATTCGTTTGACCTTTCGGCATTCGATCGTTCATTTGTTTGCTTGTTTGTTTGTTTGTCTGTTGCCTGCTGTGGTTTATTTGGTTCAACAAGTGTTCTTGTTGCATCTCATCCCTAAGTGAGAGAGAGTGGAAGTGTCAAGAAAGGGGGGGGGGGTGGCGGTGGAGGTGGAGGGAGGCCAGGGGGAGGGGCTGTCGTTGGCGGTTTCACGCCAACGGCTCTATTTAAAACACACACACGAGAAAACTAACGAGTGTTCTTTCATCACAGTTCACGACGACTTCTGTCTGGAGTGTAAAAGCAAAGAAACAAATAAAACCCCGACAATTCCGCCTCGCTACTGAATTGAGCTAGATGCGGTAGCACGTATCCGGTAGCGCAGCGGATATGTATTTCGTCACAGCACCATCGTCAGGCCCCTATGTGTAATACTTAGATCTATACACGAGGGTCGATGTGTGTGTGTGTGTGTGTGTGTGTGTGTGTGTGTGTGTGTGTGTGTGTGTGTGTGTGTGTGTGTGTTGTGTGTGTGCATGCGTGCGTGCCAGCGTGCGTGTTTCGTTCTTCTTCCTTCAGTTACTTCCTTCAGTTGCTTGCAGAATTTCACATTTTTCATTGCACCTCCAGTCTAAAAATTGTAGAGAGAAGCAGAGCGCAGCACAGTACAGACAAAATAATAATAATAATAACGGTAACAATTTAAAAAACAAACAATTAAACAAACAAACTCGCAAATGACAGATAGCATTGTTCTTGACGCATTCTTTTTCGTCAGTTTTGAGGGGTTCAGCTTTCAGTTCTCTAATCTCTCAGGGAAGGGAGCCACATGAAAAAGTGCCATTCATTTGACAAATGTCTGTCTTTTTTCCAGACAAAAGAGATTACTCACGTCAGAAAATATTACACCAGTTTGGCGTGTTAATCCCTCCCCTGCCACGGTTCGCATACTGACTGAAAACTTTTTGTAATGCAAGGTTGAAGAACTCCATCGACACAAATTACGGTCAGCAAGAGGCATAGATCCACATGAGCCCCCGCAGTCGCGGGGGCTCATGAGGATCTATGCCACTTGAAGTTGGGTGTTGCTTGTTGTGTGCCGGCAGCGAAGGGGTTAAGCCTGATACAAAACAACGGGATGCGGATCGACGATGATAGCTCAAGGGTGGTGTCACATAATCAGTATCGCTTCACGCTTACACAATTCTATAGAGACTACAAAATAAATCATAAAATACTAGGACCACGACAGGGGAAGGGAGGGGGCGGGGTTAGCGGTGGGGGGGGGGGGGGGGGTTAGATAAAGCACATACCAAGGAATGTAGTCCTAGAGCCCCCCCCCCCCCCCCCACCCACAAAAAAAAGAACTGAAAAAAAAAATCGAGGTCCCGGCCGGGGTCAGTGGGTAGGTGGCCTGGGATAAAAGTATGTTTCAAGCGCAGAGAAGTGCGAATGAATTATAGGTGGCTTTATATCATATCTGTCTCTATTCTTTTCTTACATTTCCCGATCCATTGTCACAATGCCGTATTATCGTTTCATTCCACATTAGATTTTGCGGCCATATTTTCCATGGAGGAAAGCTACATACCTGTCAAGACACATACCAGTTCTGGAGAGAGGTCGACCATGACAGTTCAAGGATAGTGCCAGATCAGCTTGGCGCCTCTAGGCGCCAAGCTGTTTTGGAACCACCCTTGAACTGTCAAGGCCAATTTATCTGTTTTATCTGTTTTAGTATATCCTGTTCCACCGACAAGAGTCCTCGAAATTATTTGTTACATATCTGTTCTGGCACCATTATTCAACTATCAAGGTCGATCCATCTCCTCTTATGGCGTGTCCTAATACCTACACACGATCCTCGCAAGCATCTGTTACATCGTTGTGCTGTCACGCGCAATGACAGTAATTCACGCGCTGTGTGCACGCGATTCCCACGTGCACGCCTTATCTGAGTGTCACGTGAAACGGTCGTACGTTTAGACACCCTCAATTCCAGGAACAGTTGAAACCGATCTTGGAAAGCAAGAGGCTTAGATTCACATGTCCCTGCGACTGCATGGACTCATGTGAATCTGTGCCTCTTGCAGATGGACGGCCTTGGATAGGGGACAAAATCGATTGGTCACTGAACGGGGGAAAAAAAAAGATATTACACTCATATTTTTGTGTGTCAACCCTCGCGGGCCACTTATTTACATCTCTCTGGGGAGAGCTAAACGAGTGGACCTACATTCCCAGCGCCAACTGGAAGACCTGGGTCACAGGAGGAGGTAATCGAAGTTCTGGAAGTGGTTTGGTGCCCATGGAATATTCCAGTCAGGTGCAAGAAACTCATGCCATAACTTCGATTCATAGTCCCCGTGCTTGGATTTAGTGCGTTGCGTTAAAGTGCAGGACAGCCTCAGAATATCGCGGTACCTGGGAGTAATAAAGTCAGACCGCGTTATTCACATTATCAGAACGGAACCGCTCTAGCCAAAACGTGTAGAAAACACAAAATGGTTGACGACAAGAAGCAAAATGGTCGGGATGCGATTTTTAAATTTTATTATTTATTTTTATGTATTTATAAAATGTATTTATTTATACTTTGGGTTTTGTCACGTGATTGAACGAGACTCAACTTTATGATGTGTGGGTCAGATTTTGGGTGCGAGAGTACTGTGCGCAAAGTACCGATGAATCCAACGAACTCTCCATCCTACCGTTGCACGTCAGTTGTGATTATTTCATCTACTCCTTCATCATGATGATTTCACTTCTCTTTCATCGTGATAGCTTATAGAAAAGGCGGCAAACTGATCAATCACTACTTTTGAATGACAATTACTTAACACTGAGGGTTGACCTGAATACAGCGGTTAACCAGCCCTGAACGACTATAGCAAGATATATATCGACTATGATAGTACAAGGGTGGTGCCAGAATAGCTACAAATTAATCCACTGACCATGATAGTTCAAAGATGATGCCATAATGGCTACAAATTAATCGACTGGCCATGATAGTTCAAGGGCGGTGCCAGAGTAGCCACAAATCGACTCACCACGATAGTTCAAGGTTGGTGCCAGAATAGCTATAAATTAATCGACTGACCATGATAGTTGAAGGATGGTGCCAGAATAGCTACAACCCGAGTGACCATACTGAATAGTTTAAGTGTGGTGACAGGATATAGCTATAAATTTACTGACGATGATAGTTCAAGGATGGCGACAGAATGGCTACAAATCAATCGACTGATCATGATACTTCAAGGGTGGTGACAGAACTGATATAGCTACAAATCGACTGACCATGATAGTTCAGGCGTGGTGCCAGAATAGATTGGCGCCTACAGGCGCCAAGCTATTCTGGAACCACCCTTGGGCTATCATGGGCTGTCTCTCTCCTGAACTGTTGTGTAGTCTTACGGGGGTAGCTCCCAAATAGAGTATTTCGAGCTCACTGCGGGCACAGTGTGTTAAGAGGCTATTAAAACATGGTACGTTTAACACACTCGAGAAGTGCTGCATGCGGACACACGGCTTTCTGCCACGTATTCGGATGCCGCACGCCTGGAATGAGTTAATTCGTGGCTCCTGACGTGAAAGAGAAACTCCAGCGATTGGAAATCCTGGATCTGCCCAAAACCGCTTCACGTGCAACCGATTTTTTTTTGTTTTGTTGGGGTGAGGGGGGGGGGTGGGGTGGGGGGGAGGGGGGGAGGGGGTGTTTGAAAATCCCAAGGAGTGGAACAATTCCGCCGTTGTCTAGCAAAACCCAGTAGGTCAATTTTTTTCAGAAAAGCGAGATTTTCATTGTTATGCAATGAAAATCTCACTTTTATGAAAAACAGGACATGCTGGCTTTTGCAATATAACGGCAGAGTAAAACGTCAAGGTGGGATTTCCATTTCAATCTTTTTTTCCATGTCTTCTGGGCATATTACTCCTTGGACGAAGCACATTGATCAGGCACTATACAGCTGTGAGCTTTCATGGTCGAGCCATCTCTCGCAATCAGCGCTGGAACTTACACGAAAGATGTGGGATTGTCCTTGCAAGCACTGAGGTGTGCGAAATTGGGTGAAAAAACAAGTGAGTAACGGCAATGTCAAATTTACTTTACACAGTCCCATAAGTAACTGCCCAAAAATAGTTGAACCGTCAATATTTTGTCAGCACGATCAGATAAAGAAACTTAACGGGCTGAACCTCGGATATGTAGCCTATAACAATCACATGCGTGGTATGATCGTTGCGTAATCGACTGTCATTTTTTGTTTGCTGGTTGTTTCCTTCTAGTTATTTCCTTCCCTGCCCGGCCCCGGGCGCATATTTCATTTTCTAAATTCTTGGCTCATTCCAGGAGAAACAGCTACAGCCATCAAATAAACATGGATACAATTCGTGTCTGCAAGAGGCATGGATCCTCATGAGCCCTAGCATTTGCAGGGGCGCGTGAGGATCTATGCTTCTTGCAGTTGGGCGATGTTCACCTTTCCTCGGCAGTGAATGGTTATACTGATACCTATAGATGTATTAGATGCCCGCGTACTGCATCCATGTATGCTACTTGAAAGTAGACAGAGAGAAGACTACCTCCCCCCCCCTACTCCCCTCCCCATCCATCAACCCACCACCACCACATGACTTTCAGAGCCAGTTAACCCTTATCATTCGGAATACACCAGTGTGTAAAATAAGTTTGACCAAAATAGATCAAGGGTAGTGCCAGAATAGCTTGGCGCCTCTAGGCGCCAAGCTATTCTGGCACCACCCTTGAACTAAAGCCATTGTTCTATATCCTTATCTGTAAGAACTATAATGCAGCTTGCATATGGCAGTGTACAGATTTGAAGCTTTTAGCCTCAGTATGATATGGGTTAGGGGTGTAGGGGGCTCTGGATAGAGGTAGTACCTTTGCTGTTCGGCAGCTGCGTCCTACATAGGACGGACGGGCATCACTGGTCCTCATCCATCTCCTTAATCTCTCACGTGCTGGCTCCAAGCGCCACACCCTGGCAAACCACCTCAGATGGTGGGCTAAACCACGTGAGGGGGTGGTGTTCACATTGCACCACTAGGCGGATGAGCTGTTTCTGACAGCCAACGGCTAGAGGACGGAGGAGATCAGGTTGGATCCAACGGCCAAATGTGGGGGAGTAAACCCTTCAAATCAGGAGTGAAGCCCCGAAGGCAGACAGCTGCCTGTATTCTCGCACTGTTCTGGCAGCTCCTGCAGCCAAACTGATGCCAAACGTACTGCTTTCAGCATTCCTTTGGATACATCAGCGAGGCCGAGAGGGGGATCTTGACGACTGGGCATCCCAGGATCTCCATACACTTCGCCCAGGCTTGCGCACTGGAGAGGTCACTCCAGTGACTGACCCAGCAAGCGCATACTCCATTGTCTTCCGAGACAGGATGCCGATATGATATGGGTTAACACATTCGAGACGTACAGCATGCAGCACGTCTCGAATAAGTTAAAACGACCTACTCCAGGCGGTACAAGGTTCATTATTTGCAATATCTCCTTCATAGTATGTCTTGACAATAACGTTGGACAAAAGGGCCAACTTCAATAATTATCATGAAGTTTGGATGTCGTAAAATGAAAGACTTTTCTGCTTTTCTTCTTCTTTTGTACACAGAAGAGTTCTTCCGTGGCGTACAAGGGACAGTAGAAAATCTCTGTAAAGTGTCCTTACGAAGATGGGTTGTGAAAAGGATAGGAACGCCTTAACTGAGAGAAGAAAATATCGATAATCGTCAAGTTATAAATGGTCTTAATTTCGAAATGTCTTAAGGTTTGAATGTCGTAAATGAAAGACTTTTCTGCTCTCCTTGTTCTTCGTACGCAAGAGAGTTTTTTTCCCGTTGCGTACAAGGGGCAGTGAAAAACCTCTGCAACGTGTTCTTACTGATGTGAAAGAAGGATAGAAAAGCCACAGTTGAGGCAAGACAACATGCATAATCGTCATGTTACGTCGGCAAATATTAGCAATCAAAAAATGACTCGCCTGGAAAAGGTCGCTTTCACTCATTCAGCCCACTTTTCCCTAATTTTGGAGGCGTCATCTAATGACTATGCACCAGTTGCAGGAGATGGATCGACCATGATAATTCAAGGGCAGCGCCAGATTAGCTTGGCGCCGACAGGCGCCAAGCTAATCTTGCACTACCCTTGAATTATCATATTCGACCCATCTCATCCTGCTGTAGTGCGTCAGACTTCGCCAGGCCTCACCGGACTGAAAGCGGATGAAATTAAAGCGCCTGCAAACCTTCTGCACCCACTGGAGTGGAGAATCTAAAAATAAAACAACCTTTTGTCAAACCAAAAGGTCCATTCAAAGAAAACGCTGCCAAGGATGGAGCAAAGCAACACAGCGTCGATAATAGGTTGCCACATTATCCCTTCAGCTGTCGGGGAAACCCTTTGTCGAGTCGATTATCGACAGGCGATTAAGGGGTTATTATTGTGCACGCAGACATCACTGGATCCATCCTCAAATCAATGTCAGTTTACAGTGCACTCTGTAACGAGTAAGGACGTCAGATAAGGTTTCGCCCCAGATTTCACCGCCGGAAAAAAAGAAGAGACGAAACTCTACTCAACTGCAAGAGGCATAGATCCTCATGAGCCCCCGCAACTGCGGGGGCTCATGAGGATCTATGCCTCTTGCTGAAAACACTTTGTATTTCATGTTCCTTGGACGGCTGGGGCTCTTTGGTGTTCGAACCGAATGAAAACGATTTCAGAAACACAACATGCGTCCTACCTACCTACCTACCTACCTACCTACCTACCTATCTATCTATCTATCTATCTATCTATCTATCTATCTATCTATCTATCTATCTATCTATCTATCTATCTATCTATCTATCTATCTATCTATCTATCTATCTATCTATCTATCTATATCCCGTAGTCTTGCCGACCGTTGGGGCACCGCTGATGACTTGGCAACCAATCTCCCTCCATTCCTCTCTGTTCTCTGCCATTCTTAGCGTATCGCCCAGCCTCATTCCTGTCCACTCTGAGATATTGTCCTCCCATCTTTTCCTCTGTCTTCCTCTCCTTCGTCCTCCTTGCACAGTGCCTTGCAGGATTGTTTTGGCAAGCCCTGCTGAACGCGTGACATGCCCATACCACTTCAGTTCGCATTTTTTCATAATGGCCAATAGGTCTTCATAAGGCCCGATGGCTTGCCTGATTCTGCTTCCCACTTCCTCGTTCGTGGTGTGATCTCTGTATAAAATGCCAAGCAGCCTTCGAAAACATCTCATTTCAGTTGCTTGAATCCTCCTTTCAAGGTCTGCTGTGAGGGTCTATGACTCACAGGCATACAAGAACACTGAGATGACTAAGGAGCGCATCAGTCTGATCTTGGAGCAGAACGTGATGTTTCTGTCCTTCCATATGTTCTTCAAACATGTCAGTGCTGTTGTTGTCTGCGCAATCCTGGACAGTATTTCTGGTTTTGATCCCTCATCTGTCACAATGGCTCCTAAGTATTTGAATTTATTAACTGTTTCCAATTTTTGGCTTCCAATCATGACGTCAGTGTCAATGCCACTGGTGTTATTTGTCATCAGTTTGGTCTTCTCTGCACTGATTTCCATCCCATACGCAATGGCTGTACTGCCCATTCTACCAGCTGAGCTAGCTCCTTCTCTGTTCCTGCAAGGCCATCAATGTCGTCTGCAAAGCGGAAGTTCGTGATTGTTCTGCCTCCAATACTGACAGTTCCTTCATGATCTTTCAAAGCGTCTGTCATGATTCTTTCCAGGAAAATGCTGAAAAGAGTAGGTGAGAGCAAGCAGCCTTGTCTGACTCCGACTGTAGTCCTAAACCAGTTTCCTATTTTGCCGTTGAAGCAGAATGCGCTAGTGACCTTGTTGTAAAGGTTTGCTATGACTTTGATCAGGTTGGCATTGATGTAAAGCTTCATGGTGGACCAAAGGGCTGCACGCCACACCCTGTCAAACGCTTTCTTAAAATACACAAAGACATGATAGAGGTCTTGCTGGTGCTGGAGGTACCTCTCACATAGAACTCTCAGTTTGAAGATCTGCTCAGTTGTGCTGCACCCTGTTCTGAAGCCTGCCTGTTCCTCAGCTATGATTTCCTCTGCCTGTGGCTTCAGCCTGTTCAGTAGGATCTTAAACATGATTTTGCTTGAGTGGCATATAAGACTGATCGTGCGATAATTCTGGCATTGATGTAAGTTGCCTTTTTTGGGGAGAGTTATTATAGGTGATTGGGGCCATGGTGTGGGCCAATCCCCTGACTGCCAAATCTTATTGCAGATTGTTAGTAAGGCGCTTATCATGTCTTCTCCCCCTTCTTGGACTAGCTCTGCAGGGATGTTGTCTGCTCCTGCTGCCTTCCCTTTTTTCAGCGACTTCACTGCAGCCTCTACTTCTTCTCGGAGGATAGGATAGTTGCCATTGTTGGTCACGGGTGGGTTGACAAGTATGCTTGGGTCCCCTGTAGCTCGGTGGTTGTACAAATCTGAACAGTACTCTGTCCATCTCTTCAGTATGTCTTGGTCTTCCGTAAGACAGTTCCCTTCCCTATCTTGAATGATACAGGAGCGTCCTTGTGTTACACTGGTCAGGTCTTTCACCAGCTGGTATGCTTTTTTGCGATTATTTTTGTTCAGATTTTTTTCTACGTGTTTACACTGATCTTCAATCCACTTATTCTTTGCCTTTTTCATGCTTTTCTTGATATTCTGATTAATTTCCCTGTATTCTACCTCTGATTTCTTTTTCTTTAATTCCCGACGCCTGTCACATAGAGCAAAGATGTCAGCTGTAACCCAATGTTTCTTTGCTTGTCGGTGTTTGCCAAGGATCTCACTGGCTGTTTGGGTTACAGCAGTATTACATGTGTCGATCAGTGTGTCCACATCCGTGTCTTCTACACCTAGAAGTAGCAGTGGCCCGAATTTTTCGCCTATCTTTGCCTGGAAGGCTTCCGCTATCTCCGGGTCTTTCACCTTCTCGAGGTCCTTGATTCTGGTGGGACCCTGCTTGTTGACCTTCTTTAGGCAGAGTCGGAAGGTCATCATCACTAAGTCATGGTCGCTTCCAATGTCTGCTCCTGGAAAACTTCTTGTCTTGGCAATGTTCACACTGGTTATGGTGCTCTCCGTTCGGGCTGTGCCATGTCCACCTTCTCGATGCTTTGTGTGAGCCAAACGTGTTCATCAGCTTTAGATCATTTGAGCTGCCAAATTCCAGGAGCCTTAAGCTTCTAGTGGACATGCGTCCACTAGAAGTCAAAGGGTGGATTTTCTACGCTTGCGCACAATCCAACTTGAAAGAATACGTCAACACGCTTTCTACGCACGTCTGTGTCTTCGATTTATTACATGATTTCCATATAATTATGGTTGAAAGTGAGCAGTCCGTATGCACGCCACATTCACAGTGCAGTCTGTAACTACTTTGCAGTGCTGAGTGCTGGAATATAGGATTGGTTTATGATAAATTTCGGCACAGGCAACGGATGAAAACTTTTTTTTTTCTCTCACGTGGATCGATTTACAACACACATCTCGTATTGGAAGTTACGACAGTGTAAATTCATCATCAATATCTGTTTGTAACAGGAGTTCACAATTCAGCTGTGTAACTTAACCGTTTGAACTGTAATAATAATAATAATAATAATAATAATAATAATAATAATAATAATAATAATTTGTATAGCGCCTAAACTCCTGACGAAGCTCAAGAAGCTGGACACACAGTAGACTGAGGTATGCCCCAAGCACACTTTTATATAGGTAAGACAAAGAGGAGGTGTATAAATAAAAAAGAAAGTATGGCCAAAAGTTACTCTGGTCATACCATGTCGAGAGGTGTTATGTACACCTCCTGCCCCCCCCCCACCCCCCCAACCACCACCCCCCCCCCCCCACCCTTGGATTGCTACGCCACTGTCCCCACGTGATAATGTGTAGCGGATGGAGGGAGGAAAGCACTGTGATTGTATGCGGACAGACGGATTGTCGCTACTGTCACTATTGGCGCAGTGCTTTGGGTGGACAGGAAATCCGATGATTTGTGTGAGGAAGCACGTTTTCAATAATCGCAGAGTAACTGGTTATTCCGGTGTAACGTGGCGGAATGACCCCTACGCCAGATCGACCCGAGGTCACTTTGACGGAGTGTGTGTGGGGGTGGGGGTTAGGGGGCTTTTTGACTTTTGGGTTATGCGTGATTACAGCGACTACCATTAAGAGAGTTCCCCTGTCATTAAAGACCACCATTTAGGTGGCTGAAGCCACGGAAGTGTTGGTCTTTAATGGCAGGTGACACGTTTTGCCCTCGAAGAGAGCACCTGTTTTTTTTTTTGTTTTTTTAGAAACAAAGGTGCTTGCTCAAAGCAGGTTCTACAGTAACACGCCAAAATGACTCTTAGTATGCCAGATCGAGAGTTGGGAGTACCCGCCGGGGGGGGGGGGGGGGGGGGGTACTCCAGAGTCGACCCAGGGTCTCTGCGGAGTACCCACGTGTTGATCTGGCGTTAGAGTTCTGTGTGGCAAGTTACATTAGCGAAACTCTACGTGACTGTCTGAACAGTCTGTTGTTAGTGTGTTACACAAGTTAAGCCACTGGAGACGCGCCATATACGGATACGCGGCGAATCGCCGCGTATCCGTATATGGCTCGTCTCCAATGACTTAACATGCACATACTGTAAGCATCTCCGGATGCCAGGACTCTAGCCCGATTAAACATGAAAAAAAAAAAAATCATCGGACAAAAAAATAAAGCAGTATGTTTCAATCTTTGATACTCATGTTGCACCTATGCTAAACAAGTATTGCTGACGATCATTTTTGGCACATTCGACCAATCAAAGAGCTCGAGACATAAAACGTCATGGCGCGGAGGTGGTATTTCCAGAAAAGTCGACCAGTCGAAGAGCTCGTGACGTATACGTCACGGCGGTGGCAATTCTTAGGCGAGAAAAACGTAAATGCTCGGAGGTGGCTACAGAGCAACAGCTCCCGCATCATGTTGCGACAAGACCGTCTTCGTCAAATGACGAAGGAGTGACGGTCTTGTGGTAGGATGCAGCTTCCGGCTTTGTTTTTGCCCTGCCGGTGTCAGATTTATTAATTGATAGGGAGCGCCTGAGATGGCGGAAGGTGATTGTGTGGCAGGAATGGCCCCGGGGTTAGTTGTCAAATCCGATATGAAAACCAAAACTGACGTGCATAGAGGGGAGGTAGGAGAGTCATCAATTGTTTTTCACACCCACATTTACCCTGAGGCGCAGGTCGGTAGCGTTTTTTTGTCGCTATGATTCCTACAGGAATCATCGCGACAAAAAACGCTACCGACACCCGCATGGTCAATGGCTCCACATGTGGGCTGGTGTGTGTGTGTGTGTGTGTGTGTGTGTGTGTGTGTGTGTGTGTGTGTGTGTGTGTGTGTGTGTGTGCGTGTGCGTGCGCGCGTGCCTTCCGGTATCATCATCATCATCAGTCCCTTGCCCGAACTGGGCGTTGGGGGGACTGAAAGGCAGCAGCAACAGACAGTGCTCTCCACTGAGTTCTATTTTGGGCGGTGGCAAGCAAGTCTGACATCTCGAGTTCGGTCCATTCTTTTATGTTTGCGACCCAACTCTTTCTCTGACGACCTCGCCGACGACTTCCTTCGAGAGTGCCTTGGAGGATAGTCTTGGACAAGGTGTTGTGTCGGGTCACGTGGCCAAACCAAGCAAGCTTGCGCCGTTTCACGGTTGCCAGAAGGGGTTCATGTGGGCCCACCAGGGAAGTGACGATGCTCCGTACATATTCGTTGGTCTTGTGCTCGCGGTATGAGATGCGGAGCAACTTCCTCAGGCACTTGTTCTCAAAGGCCTGGATTTTCTTTTCTGAGTCTGCAAGCAGTGTCCAAGTCTCACAGCCGTAGAGTAGAATAGACACTATGAGGGACTTGTAAAGCCTGTACTTGATGGTGAAGCTGATGGAGTTACTTCGCCATATCCTGTCCAGCCTGGCCATTGCGGATGTTGCTGTACCTATCCTGATACGGATCTCTGCTATGCAACTACCGTCTTTGGACAGGGTGGCTCCCAAGTACTTGAAGCTATTGACCTCTTCTAGCTTTTGGCCATTCATGTGAATGTTGCTGCTGCTGTCGCTTGTGGTGTTGATCATCACTTTGCTTTTATCCGTACTGATCTCCATGCCATAAGACCCTGCGCTACTTGAAAGTTTGTCTGTCAGGTTTTGGAGCTCACTATTGCTGCCTGCCATGAGGTCAATGTCGTCTGCGAATCGAAGATTGCACAGGGATCTGCCACCAATAGAGATTGAAGTATGGTGGTCGTGGAGGGTTTCCTGCATGATCTTCTCCAGGAATATGTTGAAAAGGACAGGAGAGAGCAGGCATCCTTGACGGACACCGATCGTCGTCCTGAAGAACTCGCCTGACTGATTGTTAAGTAGAACCGCGCTGCAGGCGTTCTTGTAAAGCGCTTCTATCATTTGGATCAGTCCCTCCTCTATGTTGAACGATCTCATGACTTGCCAGAGTCCGTCGTGCCAGACGCGATCAAATGCTTTCCTGAAATCAATGAAGTTGTGGTAGAGTTCGCGCTGATGCTGCAGATGTTTCTCGATCAGGACGCGGCAGTTGAAAATCTGCTCTACAGTGCTTCTTCCAACTCTGAAGCCAGCCTGTTCTTCTGCCAGCAGTTCCTCGGCGAAAGTTTTGAGGCGGTTGAGAATGATTCTAAGCATTACTTTGCTAGGGTGACTTATCAGACTGATAGTTCTGTAGTTCTGGCACTGTTTCAGGTTTCCTTTCTTGGGGAGCGGGATCACTAGAGACTGTGTCCATTCTACTGGCCATTTCTTTTGCTCCCAGATCTTTTGACAGAGTGTAGTGAGGACCTTCGTTGTTACTTCTCCTCCATGTTTCAACAGTTCAGCAGGTACGTTGTCTACACCTGGAGACTTTCCTCCCTTCAGGCCGCGTACGGCTGCTTCCACCTCTTCAGCTAACACTGGCAGGTCTTCAGCCTTCCTGGCCTCAGCCTGGTTGTTTTGGAGGATGCTGGTGTCTGGCTCAGTCTTGTAGTTATACAAGTCTCGGCAGTACTCAGTCCATCTGTTTAGTACAGCAGTGTTTTCCGTAAGGAGTTGGCCGCTGCTGTCTTCGATGACTGTGGCTGTTCGCTGTTGAGTCTTGGTGAGGGTCCTTAGCGTTTCATAAGCCTTCTTGCTGTTGCCATTTGCCATGCCCTCTTCCACGCTACAACACTGGTCTTCAATCCAATCTTCTTTGGCTTCTTTCATCCTCTTCCTGATCTTCTTGTTGACAAGTCTGTACTTGTTTGCTGATGTGAGGTCTTGGCCTCTCTTTTTCTTCCAGGCTCTCCTCTCATCACAGAGATCGAGGATGTCATCGGTGACCCAGGGCTGTTTGCGCTTCCTCTGCTTCCCCAGCACTTCTTCTGCTGTAGAAAGTAACACCTCTTTTATATTTCCAGCAAGGGTGTCTACGTCGCAGTCCAAAGTAGCCAAGGCTGCAAATCTGCCTCCCACCTGGGCTTGGAAGAGCTCTTCTACTTCCGGGTCTTTTTTTTATTTATGAAAGTTGACACGCACATCGAAGAGGCCGAGATTGTGGAAGACTGATGGAGGGATGCCTTAAAATCACAATCCAACTGATGGTGTGGGTGGGGAGTGCGTGGGAATATATAAAATCGTGATTGGTCTTTTTACGTGTCGTAGAGTCCGAAATAGCTCAGGCGGTTAAACGTCGGAGCAGGAGAGCGAAGGGAATCGCCGGGTCGTGGGTTCGAATCCCGTCCCGGCCCCGGTAGCTGGACTCACAATCCAGGGGAAAAAACGGATTTGTTCAATAGCATGTCCGTTGAAATGTCCTGGTAAATTATAGTGGCACAGTTGGAGTGCGCCTGAGTTGATCAGTGTTCAGGTCGCACTCCATAGGCAATAGATTCCCTTCTCCCCCATAACCCGCCCGCCAGGGCCGTCCATGATCACCTCAGTGCTGTGGACGTTAAACCCGATCTAACCAACCTTACGTGTCGTGATTTGTAATCAAACCTTTCATATGCTCGTGAATCGCGAAAAAAAAAAAAACTAGAATAATCGTGAAACGCGTTCCGTGAAAACGTTCTTGTTATTTCGGGAAACGTGAGAATGTTGCCACAATGTTAAGTCACCCCTAAATGACCCCACCCTCACCCCTCCCTCCATCAGCAAGAGGTTTTGGAAGCTGCACTTTCTGTTCTCTCGCCCCCTCCTCCTCCACCCCCTCCCTCCCCCTTTTGCTGGATTTTTTTCGGACAGTTTTTATCTCATTCTATCCCAGACACACCACAGCAAGATAAGGATCGACCATGATAGTTCAAGGGTGATGCCAGAATAGCTTGGCGCCTATGGGCGCCAAGCTATTCTGGCATCACCCTTGAACTATCATGGTCGATCTGTATCCTGCACTGCAATGCAGTCTTCAGAGAACAACGGCAAAATTTGGGGATTTCGGTGTTGGGGTCGTATGAGTTAAAGAGGGAATACCTACATGTTCCTTCTCTCTCCACAGTCCACCTCCCCGTTCCCCGTTGTCGCAGCCGAATGAAAACGTCATCGTGATAAGTGATTTAATTAAATCCGCGATTCGTGAATTGTAAAATAAGTCGTCGTGAATCCGTGATACACATTGGTTGTCTCCCCCGATTGCTGCGCTGATCAGCGCAGCAATAGGGAGAGACAACCAGTGTGTCCGTAATAATACTCTCCCCCTCCCCCATCCCCTCCCCCACCCCTACTCACACACACACTTGACAGGAAACCGACATAGAGGGGCGTAGGAGCTAGAAGGATTTAGTATGGAATCGGTAGGCCAGCATGCGATCATCTTTGTTACCTTGTTCGTCCTCTGGTACGCAGTTAAATACAAAGCGCCCTAACAGTGTAGAAACAGTAACACAGTAGAGTCTATTCAAACACATCATTCACACATCATCAACAAATTAAGTACGCGTAAGAAAAAAAAAATGGCACAGGTGGATGGTGTATCCAGAACCTGATTAAGCAGTGCAAAATGAGCGGAAGTAATCCAGTGAGAAGGAGTGTGAATTCCATTGTCCGACTGTAAAGAAAATACTGCAGAAAGGCAAGAAGCAGGGGAGTGTCTAGGTTGGGCAGCATCTCCGGTAGTAATAACTGCGATCGTTGATCAGTGGACTTCTAAAGCAAGGTGTGGAATTCAATCAGTTCATTAACTCATTCGAGACGTCCTGCATCCGGATACGCGGCTTTACGCCGCGTATCTTGATGCATCACATCTCGAATGCGTTAGTTAAAGTTAAGCTAATTCGCCTGTCGAACGATTTAATTATTCACCTTCCGATCAGCGCAGGAAAGCTGCCCTCGGACAGAGCGATCAGATTAGCCGGACTGCAGACCCAGTGAGCGAACGACCTTCGGCCAGCATGCGGCCGCCGTTAGCTCGAGCACAATTGTGCGCGGACCGAGGACAGCCGACTTCGGCCCAAGGACCGCTTGCTGGTTGGTTGGTTGGTTAGTTCGGGGTTTAACGTCCACGGCACCGAAGTGATAATGGACGGCCCGGACGGGCGGGTTATTTGGGGACAGGGAACTCAATTCCCTATGGAGTACGAACCTGAACACTGATCAATTCAGGCGCACTGCTACTGTGCCACTTTGCTTTATCAGGACCTTTCAACGGACATGCTATGGAACAAGCCGTCATTTTTCCCTGGATTGCGAGTCCAGCTACCGGGGCCGGGGACTCGAACCCACAACCCGGCGATTCCCTTCGCTCTCTTGCTCCGACGATTAACCGCCTGAGCTATTTCGGACTCAGCCGTTTGCTGGCTAGGAAAAAGTCCAATTAAACAGGACCAGACAAGTCAAATTAGTACACAAGGGAAATGGTTGTCAGTATTATTCATGGCCACGTTGAGCCCTGATGCCGGTTGCATGAGTGAGCTTAGCCCTGCGCCAGCCACTAAGCAAGGTGCTAAAGCGGAGCAGAACTAAGCCCACTATAGCGGAGCACCTTGCTTCGTGGCTGGCGCAGGGCTAAGCTCACTCATGCAGCTGACCCCTGAGAGCGAAGCGAAAGATGTTCTTGCCTGAGCTGGCCGCTGGAGATTTAAATTACACTGGAGTTCAGGGGACACTTCGACCATGACAGTTCAAGGGTGGTGCCGGAATAATTTAACGTCTCCACCAGAACACTGCCCGATGCACGCAAAAAGACCCCAGGTCCATTTTTGTGGAAAAGCGAGATTTTCATTGTATTTACAATGAAAATGTCGGTTTTCATAAAAAGGACTTACTGTCGTTTGCCTTCACTGACAGGGCAGGGTATTTTGACGCCTGCTGACGCCAAGCTGTTCCGACATTGACACTACCTTGAACTTTCGTGGCCATCATGTCTTCTGCTGCAATGTTTCAGACCTGAAAGGGTTACTGGTCTCAATCTTTTTGCACTGAATCCTTTTTTCGACGTCCAGTGAGAATTTATGACGGCCATGATTGATAGAAGCAGGCATTCATTTTCACTCATTTCAATTCGCGCCGCATCCGGATACGCGGCATGAAGCCGCATATCCGGATGCGGCACGTCTCGAATGACCGGTATAACAGATCGCGTAAGGTTTTTGTCAAGAAACAAGCGACATTTCTCCGGAGAGCGGTCTGTTCAATACAGCAGAACGTGGCTTGAGCTCTTTTTTAAGCCCACTCTATTTATAGAAGGGACTTTTTAAGACATGTCACGGTGAGGCGAATTTAATAGCATGTCCATGATGTCAAAGGCGGGCAGGCTAAACCTCTAACAATTGAAGTAACAAGATAAAAATTACATCATGTCTAGTTACGCCAACCTCCCTGCTGAACGTACATTTGCCGCCAAACGCCGTGTGTGCGTTTGTGTGTGTGTGTGTGTGTGTGTGTGTGTGTGTGTGTGTGTGTGTGTGTGTGTGCGTGCGTGCGTGCGTGCGTGCGTGCGCGCGCGCGCGCGCGTATGTATGTAAACACGATAATCTCCGATATTGCTGTAAGCACAAGCTTGAAACTTGGCGAAATACTTTCTGCAAGGGGTGGCTAAGAGAGCCTCCGAGCAAGGGCGGTCCGTGGCGCAATGGTAAAAACGCCTGCCACCATTGCTAGAGGTGCGACGTTCGATACCCGGTTCCGGCGTCGGATTTTCTCCTCTAGTAAATGTCATCGTTAATTCGGGCAGATAGTCGGGGGTTCTGTCTCCGGATACTCCGGCTCTTCCTCCCTCACGTCTTTGGTATCAATTCAGCCCACTTAATCAAATTTCAAATATAACAAGATGGGATGAACCATAACCCACAAAGTCTCTTCTATATGAGAGCTGTCCTCGCTGTCAATGGTCTCTACCTTTTGTCTTTGATCTGATTCTGGTGTTGAATTATCTCCTATTGAAAAAGTCTCGCAGATCTGTCAATGCGTCAGTGAGTTCTATAAGTGGCGCTGGACATACGCATATTGATTTGTCAAACGTCATTTGGCATGACGAAAGTTTTAGTTTTTACGTAATTTTATATTTTACATGATATGAGTTTCACTTTCGCTTCAGAGGCTTGAGAAAATGGTGACAAAACTAGAACTTCACAGTACAGTTTCAGTCTTGCTATAATTTGTGTGAAAGCAGGTTGACTATAGATAGCTAGATATACTAAGTACACGGGTCACCGGCATGCTCTTCTGAAAGCGCGTCGATGTGTGTGTGCGTGCGAGAGCACTCCAAACATCTCCAAGAGGCAAATATCCTTATATCATGCGCCTGGAGGGCGTATGAGGATCTATTCCTCCTGGAGATGCGCGCATGTTTGTGTGTGTGTGTGTGTGTGTGTGTGTGTGTGTGTGAGAGAGAGAGAGAGAGAGAGAGAGAGAGAGAGAGAGAGAGAGAGAGAGAGAGAGCCGCGCGTACGAGAGAGTATGACGTCATATTTAGAGTATTATGTCAGTGTCTGCGTGTCACCGCCACTGTCTGACTTTCTCTAGAAGTAAAGTTTTGTTAGTGTTTTAATTCTTTTACGAAAAGAATTAATTTTTACTAAGAAGTTGAAATGATACAAAGCTGGCTAACGAACTCATCCAATGTCTTTATCTAAACTAGCTATATGCAAAAATTCAAGTAAATATGACAAAAATTACGGACTCTAATCTGGGTCAAACGATTTTCTATAAACGGTTGTTTATGTCTTAAATGAGACATTCCATTACAATATGCTCTGAGGCTCTCTTAGCCACCCACTTAAGAAAGTAATTCGCGAAGTTTCAAGCTTGTATGTACAGAAATATCGGAGATTCTCTTGTTTACATAGATACGCACACACTTACATACGCACATACGGCGCTTCGCGCCAAATGTACGTTCAACAGCGAGGTTAGCGTAACTAGACATGACGTAATTTTTATCTTGTTACTTCATTTATTATAGGTTGAGCCTGCCCGCCTTTGACATCATGGACATGCTATTAAATTTGCCCCACCGCGACCCGTCCTAAAAAGTCCCTTCTATAAATAGAAGGGACTTAAAAACGATTTGAATTTCCAAAACTTCAGTAGCTCGCTTGAGCTTGCCCTTATATTAGCACCACGTAAATGTTCTGTGTTTGTGTACAGTGTGTGAGTGAATGCGCGTGATTCCCGTGAGCGTGCTTGTTGGGTTCAGTTCGCGGCGGCGCTTTGAGCCTATTTTCAATTAATAATAAAATAATAAGCGCATTAAATAGGCGCTTTATCCCAATTGAAAATCGGCTCAAAGCGCCGCCGCGAACTGAACCCAACAAGCACGCTCACGTGAATCACGCGCATTCACTCACACACTGTACGTAAACACAGAACATTCACGTGGTGCTAAGGGCAAGCTCAAGCGAGCTACTGTAGTTTTTGGAAATTCAAAATCGTTTGTATTTGAAATTTGATTAAGTGGGCTGAAACTGATACAAAGTGGAGGGGAGGAAGAGCCGGAGTACCCGGAGAAAGAACCCCGACGGTCCGCCCGAATTAACGGTGACACTTACTAGAGGAGAAAAATCCGACGCCGGAACCCGTAATCGAACCTCGCACCTTTAGCATTGGTGGCAGGCGCCTTAACCACTGCGCCACGGACCGCCCAATTGAGATAAAGCGCTTATTTAAGCGCTGATTTATTTTTTAATTTAAAAAAATATATTGTAACGGGATGTCTCCTTGAAGACTTAAAAGACAGTTAATCGAAAGTCGGTTGACCTAGATTAGAGTCCGTAATTTGTGTCATATTTACTTGAAATTTTGGATATAGCTAGTTTGGATAAAGACATTGGACGAGTTCGTTAGCCGGAGTTGTACCTCTTAAACTTTTTGAATAATAATTAATTATTTTTTGCAAGTTTTGGATCCACTATATACTCCTATCAAACAGTCAGCCCTGGAAGAGGCTGTGTGGAACAAAACAGTAAGCCCTGAAAGAGGCTGCGTGCCTTTCGGATGAGTGACGTGAAACATCAATTTTGTCATTGTGAACACTGCGTCGTGAGACTAGCGATGCCATGGCGTCAAGCTTATATATAATGACGTCATTTTGCTGCTCGTGCTATTCTTCTTCAGAATTCCTGTCGCTACTCCAGCCAACAGAGCGTACTAATGGCGGGAGGCGCCGTGTGTCCATCTTTATTTGTGTGTGCCGGCGTATGTGTTGATCAGAGTTTGGCTTAGAGAGGATGGAAATGGATCAGAAGGATAAGATTTAAAATATGAACAACTCTGAATGTTCCTTAAAACTCATTCTACCCCAACACCGAAATCCCCAAATTTTGCCGTTGTTCTCTGAATTCTGCAATGCAGTGCAGGACACAGATCGACCATGCCAGTTCAAGGGTGATGCCAGAATAGCTTGGCGCCCATTATGCGCCAAGCTATTCTGGCATCACCCTTGAACTCTCATGGTCGATCCTTATCTCGCTGTGGTGTGTCTGGGGTAGAATGAGTTAAAGAAAAACGCATGTGAGCTCAAGACAATACGGTATTAGTCTTGCGATGAAATCCTCATCTTGTTCAAAAGGAGATATTTCAACATCAGAAGAGACCCTTGACAGCGAGGACAGCTTTCATATAGAAGGGACTTTGTGGGTTATGGTTCATTCCATCTTGTTGTCTACCGTAATGAAAATACGGTAGACTTTAGGATGGTGCTGGTCGGAGCGCATTCCGTAGAATGCAAAGGACATAACAGGCGGGCGGGGCTCATGATCTGGCAAAGAAGTAAAAAGATAAAAATGACGTCGCATCTAGCCATTCTAACCTTGCTGTTGAACGTCGTTTTGGCGCGAAGCGCCGTATGTGCGTATGTATGTATGTATGTATGTATGTATGTATGTATGTATGTATGTATCTATGTATCTATGTATGTATATATGTATGTATGTATGTGTGTGTGTTTGTGTGTGTGTGTGTGTGTGTGTGTGTGTGCGTGTGTGTGTGTGTGTCAGTGTGTGTGTGTGTGTGTGTGTGTGTGTGTGTGTGTGTGTGTGTGTGTGTGTGTGTGTGCGCGCGCGTGCGTATGTATGTAAAACACGATAATCTCCGATGTTTCTGTGCGCACAAGCTTGAAACTCGGCGAAATACTTAAATATGTTATTCAAGGGATGGTTAAGAGAGCCTCCGAGCATATTGTAATTGGATGTCTTATTGAAGACATATAATACCGTTTATAGAAAGTCGGTTGACCCAGATTAGAGTCCGCAATTTTGATTATATGCACTTGAAATTTCGGATATGGCTAGTTTGAAAAAAGGCATTGGATGAGTTTGTTAGCCAGCTTTGTACCTCTTCAATTTTTTCAAAAACAAAAGTTCAATGCGGAATAAATGTCAAAAGTAAGACTCCTTGATTTCAGCAGAAGAATCAAACAGTGACGGTGACGTAAAAGCACCAAACGCGTCAGTGTTTTATACAATGTTCCTAACTGACGCAAATCACCAGCACGTCAGTGTTTTACATGTGTATGAGCTGGCGCAACGTTTTCATTTTTGTATGATATTTGCGAACGTATTGTAGAAAAGGTGGAATATGCATGCAAGCTCATACAGAAGAGGCTTTGTGGGCATGGGCCATTCCACCTTATTCTTCAAAATTGCTGTGGCTACGCCAGCCCACAGAACGTATAACCGGTAGGAAGCGCGTGTGTCTGCTGTCTGTGTTTGTGTGTGCCATTCTGCCGTTTGTGTTTGTGTGTGCCATTGTCGTGCGGATCAGGCGAGGAGGGACTGAGGGGGGGGGGGGGAGGTCAAAGGGAGATATTAAATGAGTTCGTAATCCAGCATTGTACCTCTTCAACTTTTAAAATAATAATTAATTCTTTTTTTGCAAGTTTTGGAGCCACTATTTACTCCAATCAGTCAGCCCTGGAAGAGGCTGTGTGTAACAAAACAGTTAGCCCTGAAAGAGGCTGCGTGCCTTTCGGATGAGTGACGTGAAACATCAAATTCGTCACAGTGTACACGGCGTCGTGAGACTACCGATCCCATGACGTCAAACTTATAGTGACGTCATTTTTCTGCTCGTGCTATTCTTCTTCTTCAGAATTCCTGTCGCTACTCCAGCCCACAGAGCGTACTAATGGCGGGAAGCGCCATATGTTCGTCTTTATTTGTGTGCACCGGCGTGTGTGTTGATCAGAGGTTGGGCTAAAAGAAGATGGAAATGGATCAGAAGGAGAAGCCTAAAAATATGACCAACTCTGAATGTTCCTAAAAGATAAACGCACGTGAGCTCCAAACAATTCGGTAGACTTTGGGATGAAATCCTCATCTTGTTTTTGTTTGATGTTTTTGCAAGTAAAAAGGATTGATTGATTGATTGTACATTGCTTAACGTCCCGACAGCAACAAGGCTTTCTCAGGACGTGCCTGCACTGCTTGTGAAAAAAAACAACTAAACAGAACATTGAATGTATGTCGCCAGCCGGTCAAATACATTAAATAAACCTAACACATGGGGCCTAAATAAAGCTAAGACCATTTAGCAACACACATCCAATATCAAGAGCTACAGACAGTGCAGACAGTAGGGAGAGTTTTAAAAAGGCAAACACAGGTGAATGGACCAAGGGTAAGCAGAAACACATGCCCCAGACTAGAGAGAAAAACTCACCCTGTGGGGCTGACCAGGGTGACCCTGGGAACTAAAAAGTACCTAACCCCACCCAAGTCCCCCAGGGCAGACCCGGGTGGGGGCAAAGTAAAAAGGAGGTGGTGGTGGTGGGTTGGGGGAGGGGTCTGAAAAGACAGGTGCCGTTTTAACCCCTTCCCTGCTCATTCAACGTACAAAACAAAAGAAGAAAAAAAAACACAACACCAAACCCAGAGCCTTTCAATTATAAAGGACAAAAACTTGTCTCAGCAAGAGGCATAGATCCTCATGAGCCCCCGCAGTCGCGGGGGCTCATGGGGATCTATGCCTCTTGCGTTTGGATCGCGTTGACATTTTCTCGGCATTGAAAGGGTTAAGAGGTGTCGTGAAGTGTCAAAAGTGTCACCTGTCATTTAATTGCTGTCGGGACGTAAAACAATGTACAATCAATCTGTCATTTAAAAACCATCATTTAGTTGGCTGCATGGTGGTCTCTGTTAAGGGCGATCGATCAAAACACGTTCTGTATCCAGCAAACATCGTTTGTGTCCATGCGATGTAAAAAAAAAAAAAAGGAAAGGAATTATTGTCCATGTGTCCTCTCAAAAGGACATTTGTAATTTTTGTAATGTTGGCAAACGTTAACCCATTCTACCCCAGACACACCACAGGAAGATATGGATCGACCATGATAGTTTAGTTGAAGGGTGATGCCAGAATAGCTTCGCGCCTATGGGCGCCAAGCTATAATGGCGTCACCCTTGAACTATCATGGTCGATATGTGTCCTGCACTGCAAAGCAGTCTTAGAAAACAACAACAAAATTTGGGGATTTCGGTGTTGGGGTAGAATGAGTTAAGAGTTTAAGGGTTAACGATTTTACCGCCACAAAGACGAGCACCAAACAAGGGTCTCTACAAATGCTGACGCCATCGGGGTTTGAACCCACGACTTACGATCAACCACCTGAGCCAACACGGTCCCCTTGAATGTTGGAGAGGCCTCAAGCTGGACAGGCAGTGATGTGCGGATGCTTCAAAATTCACAAAACCCAGACCAAAAAGATGTGTGTAAAATGCAGATAAGAACCCAACGGAGAATGAAACATGCTTAGAAAAGACAATTACAACACAATTTATTAATATTTCGGGTCCCCCCCTCCCTTCCCCTTTCAAAATAGACAAGCAAAACAAGCATACAATATTCAGTCGCTGCTTATCTCATCAGCGAAAAGAAGCAAAGTTGACACTTTGCTTCTTCGCTGATAAGATAAGTAGCAACGGAATTCTGAATTGTAACTGTCTTTTCTAAGAGTGTTTCTTTCTGCGTTTGTGTTCTTCTCTAGAAATTCACGTCATTTTCGCGCATTTGGGTCTCAAAAAAAAAAAAAAAGAGGCATGGGAGGGTTTAGGGAGGATGGATTATGTCCCCCTGTAGCACGTGAAGATCAGACCGTCTTAGCAAAAAAAAAAAGGGTGAAAGTCGATATGCCCATGAGCTCCCAGCCATTCCGGCCGTCAGGGCTCAAGAGGATCTTAACCCCTTCACTGTCGGGATACACTGAACATAATCTATCTGCAAGAGGTATAGATCCTCATGGGCCCCCGCGAATCGCGGGGGCTCATGTGGATCTATACCTCTTGCTGAAACCATTTTGTATTCATTTTTTTCTTCTTACGGCTGGAGATCTACGAGGCTGAATTGACGATGGTTTGAAAACGCAGTCACGCACTGCCAGTGGAGGGGTTGATGAAATTAATTGATCATGAGAAGGTAAAAGAAGGTGAAAGAGAGCAAAATATGAAACTAATAATGAAGTTATTATTCAGAATGTACACACGCACGCACGCACGCACACACACGCACGCACGTACGCACACACACTCTCACACACACACAACACACACACACGCACACGCACGTACACACACACACACACACACACACACACAAACACACACACACACAAACACACACGTACGCATACATACACACATACGCACCCATACGCACGCTCGCACACGCACACGCACACACACACACACACACAAACACACACGCACGCACACGCACGCACACGCACGCACGCAAGCACGCAACACACACACACACACATACACACACACACACACACACACACACAAAACAAAACAAAAAATCAAACATAATGATTGTGTGCTGGTCTATGATTGTACAATTTCATTTTTTTTGGGCCGTTAGATTCAAATGAGAGACCAGCTCTCATGAAGAAAAAAAAATTCGTCAAATAAGCCGTCATAAAAACTGATGCGATAATGAATCTCTCTAAGCCCTCTACGCGGACGGAAATTAGGCTCACCTCTATCAAACACCGAGTTTCAATTTTACGAAAACATAATCCAGACTCCCAGGAAATCCATCCGCTCGTCTAGAATTACACATCACATTCAAGGGTCTGACACACGCCTAGCTCCGAGTGGATGGGACCTGTTAACCCTTTGGGTGTCGGTAGCCACTTTGGTCGAGATGATTCCTGTAGGAATCATCTCGACCAAAGTCGCTTCCGACAGTCAAAGGGTTAACCTTTACACTGCCAGTGGTAATACTCACAGATCGTGTTTCTTGAAAACTTATAATTAAGCCTTGACTGCTGCTGACGATACCGCACGGCGGAAAAGACGCGTGCCTACGTCATGACCTAACTACGTAATTACGCGTCTTTTTCCGTCGAGCTGTCTTGTCAGTAGCAGTCATGCAAAGGCGGGGTTCACCCCTTAACTGCCGAGGCAAGGCGTACGCTACCCAGCTGCAAGGGGAGCTGAGTGGATCGGTGGTAGAGCGTTTGACTCTCGTCCGAAAGGTAGCGGGGTTTGAATCCACCTGGGGTCACAATTTGCTTACACCCTAAGCGGTGATGGACAGAACGTTAAGCCCTACACACTTCAGTGGATTCCTGCCCACTGTGGAGTCCACGGCATCGACACAGCTGACCTCCTTGCCAAAGAAGAAGGACAACTGGATCAGGAAGACAAACAGGTCTCATATCAAGATGAAAAGACCATCATCAAGACCCTTACGGAAATGAAATGGCTCCAGCAGCATCCCAATCACAACAGTTGGACAGCTACTATCATCTTCCCAGAGCAGACCAAGTCATCCTGTTCAGACTGCGGACAGGACACAACAGGCTGAGAGAACATCTCTACAACAAGATGAAAATTGGTGAGACAGAGATATGCCCCTGTGACACTGCTCTAATGACTGCTGCCCATTTGCTCCAGGACTGCACACTTCAGGATGCTCTGAGATGTACCACATGGCCGGACGAGACACCCTTGCAGCAAAAACTCTACGGCGATCTTGCGGACCTGAAGAGGACAGCACATTCGTGAGGGGCCACAGGCGTGGATGTCTAGAGGAAGCGATCGAGGAAGAAGAAGAAGAAGCCCTAAACGTCTAACGTTTCTACCCCGC
>BTPG01000001.1:230262338-230462338 GCA_036245525.1 Semisulcospira habei | reverse complement strand
ATATAAAAAAATCTAAGCTCTTGAAATTTCATTTGCTATTCACTTTTTATATTAAAAAAAAATGCAAACTCTTAAAATTTCATTTGCTATTCACTTTTTATATTTTCTAAAAATCCAAACTCTTACAATTTCATTTGCTATTCACTTTTCATATTTTAAAAAGTCCATACTCTTAACATTTCATTTGCTTTTCACTTTTTATATTGAAAAAATCCAAACTCTTAAAAATTTCACTTTTTATATTTAAAAAAATCCAAACTCATAAAATTGCATTTGCTATTTACTTTTTATATTTAAAAAAATCCCAACTCTTAACATTTCATTTGCTATTCACTTTTCATATTTTAAAAGAATCCGAACTCTTACAATTTCATTTGCTATTCACTTTTCATATTTTAAAAGAATCCGAACTCTTACAATTTCATTTGCTATTCACTTTTCATATTTTAAAAGAATCCGAACTCTTACAATTTCATTTGCTATTCACTTTTCATATTTTAAAAGAATCCGAACTCTTACAATTTCATTTGCTATTCACTTTTCATATTTAAAAAAATCCGAACTCTTACAATTTCATTTGCTATTCACTTTTCATATTTTAAAAGAATCCGAACTCTTACAATTTTATTTGCTATTCACTTTTCATATTTTAAAAAATCCAAACTCTTAACATTTCATTTGCTATTCACTTTTTATATTGAAAAAATCCAAACTCTTAAAATTTTCACTTTTTATATTTAAAAAAAATCCAAACTCTTAAAATTGCATTTGCTATTCACTTTTTATATTTAAAAAAATCCAAACTCTTAACATTTCATTTGCTATTCACTTTTATATTTTACAAAATCCAAACTCTTACAATTTCATTTGCTATTCACTTTTCATATTTAAAAAAATCCGAACTCTTACAATTTCATTTGCTATTCACTTTTCATATTTTAAAAGAATCCGAACTCTTACAATTTTATTTGCTATTCACTTTTCATATTTTAAAAAATCCAAACTCTTAACATTTCATTTGCTATTCACTTTTTATATTGAAAAAATCCAAACTCTTAAAATTTTCACTTTTTATATTAAAAAAAATCCAAACTCTTAAAATTGCATTTGCTATTCACTTTTTATATTTAAAAAAAATCCAAACTCTTAACATTTCATTGGCTATTCACTTTTTAAAAAATCCAAACTCGTAACATTTCATTTGCTATTCACTTTTATACTTTACAAAATCCAAACTCTTACATTTTCATTTGCTATTCACTTTTATATTTAAAAAAAAATCCAAACTCTTAAAATTTCATTTGCTATTCACTTTTATATTAAAAAAAAAAAATCCATACTCTTAACATTTCATTTGCTATTAACTTTTTTATATTTAAAAAAATCCAGACACTTCAAATTTCATTTACTATTCACTTTTTATATTTTAAAAAATCCGAACTCTTAAAATTTCATTTGCTATTCACTTTTTATATTAAAATTTCAACATCAAAGGTTAATGACCCGTTAAACGATTGACTGCTGGCTTTAAACCCAGTGATCACGAATTTCGCGTCTAAAACAAGTGCACACCCACCGCGCAACGACATTCGTGGGAAGAACACAGATGCAAATGGGACAAAAATAGGCAAAAAGAACACACGACTAACAAGAGACATAATTCCTCATGAGCCCCCGCTGTCGCGGGGGCTCATGAGGAATTATGTCTCTTGCAGCTTGGTGTCTTTGGCCTTGCTCCGGCCGTTAAAGGGTTAGAACAGAAATCTCTCTAACTCTACATTGAACACAGCGAATAAAAAAGAATTCCTGATTTTTATTACAATCGTTGAAAATCCAAACACTTTCGAAATCCACTGAGACCAAAACGGTGACTGCCAAGCGTGTAAAACGTAGAGAAGAACAATGAACAATGAACAAACAATGAACCTTTATTTTATAACGGGAAAAGTTTTTGGTAACAGGACCAATTTTCAAACTTGCCGTTACTACCATTAAGCTAAGAACTACCATTGAACACTATCACAAACAAAACAACAGTTTCACACGAAAGTAAATAAAAGCTCACAGGCACAAACACTCTCTACATCACACACACACACACACATTGTACACCACAAACATACAAACAAACACACACGCACATACTGCAACACACGTAGACACACATACACACACACACCAACGCACACACACACTACACAACACGCATACACACACACACACACACGACCTCCCCCCCTCTCCCCCAGAGCAATTTCCATAGAAAAAAAGAAAAAAAATACAGTTCACAGTCATACAACGCACATAACAAATATTAAAAAATATACGTGTATGTCAAAACAGGAAAATTGAAAGAAATACAGAATCAAGCCTAACGACAAATGAAACTATATACATGTATACCACACACATATGACTATGCACACATACGCATAAACACAAACATGTATACTCACGCGCACACTCACACAAAGACATGCACTCACACACACACACACACACACACATGCATACACACATGCACACATGCATACACACACATGCACACACACACACACACACATACACACACACACACACACACACACACACACACACACACACACACACACACACACTTATGTAAATGAAAAGAAAATGCATGCAAAGAATATCGAAACACCCAAAGTTCAAAAGGCGGGAAATCAAAATGCACATAATAGACCAGCAAAAAAAAAAAAAAATCAATTTTTAAAATTTTTAGCACAAACTTTCTATCGACGTCCCCACGTGGCCACATTCTACCCCCTTCCCTTCCCCCTCCCCACGATAACTAGTACCTGCACAAACTGTTTGTCTCCCTCGACTTCGCTGATCAACAATAGTCACTCGAGTGAGACAGCAGGTGAGGTACGTCACTGCATGTCATAGCTATTATAAGCATTAATATGAGCGAATGACTAAGTATAGCACACACAAAATAAAGCAGATGCACGATTCACACGAACTCATATACGCTCGCACTCACGCAACCACGCAAACACGTGCACACACGTCAACAAACAGAATGATACCACTCGCCTAGAGCAGTGTGCAGCGTTAAATGCAGTCCAAAGACTGATAACAAAGCTGAGAATGTTAAACCAGTTGATGCGCTAGAGGCACCGACATGACCAAGGATGTCTTATAAACATGACTTAAGGAAGATCCCATCAGAGAAAGAAACACGCTTAGAAAAGACAGAAAATGGTGTCGAGTAACTGTCTAAGCGTGTTTTGTTTTCCTGTTGGTTTCTTCTCCAAACTTTTGAACTCCATCAACACACTTTATTATAGAAAAAAAAAATGTAACGGTAGTCCAAAGTATATGATACCAGTGTGCAAAATTACTTAGGTCAGACATATCCACTTATCTCTAGACCTTTCCAGTCATACATGTTATAAAAATTCCGATTTCTCAATATTCGTCCTACTCCACTTCGCAACAGGAAACTGCAAATCGGGATCGTTCAGACACGTACATTTTGCACACGCAGAAAAAACCCAAAACGTCGCGAAAAAAATTGATTTTGTTATTTTGCTATTGGAAAGCATGTGCCCGAGGGGGGAAATGTTTTCTTCCACTTTCCCTTCCAGTTTAAAGCGACCTACCTCAGGCTATAAAGTGTTAACTCATTGGAGACGCGCCGTATACGGATACGCGGCGATTTGCCGCGTATCCGTATATGGCACGTCTCCAATAAGTTAATAGATCGGAAGATTTCTTTTATAAATATTCTTAGTGCGTCTTACAATAATGCTGGACAAAAGGGCTAACGGTTAACTTATGAAGTTTAAATGTTGTAAAATGAAAGACGTTCCTGCTCTTTCTCTCTTTTTTACGCATGAGAGTTCCTTTCGTTACGCTCAAAAGGCGATGGAAAACCTCTGGTGCGTGTGCCTACTAACATGGACTGTTAAGCGAACTGTAGACAATGTTTAGTTGAGGCAAGACAACATTGATAACCCGGCGAATTTTTAGCGATCAGATTTTGCCGTGCAGCAGATCGCTTTAATGTCGACATATTAGGCACTACTCACATGTTGGGGATTGGGGGCGAAGAGGAGTGGGAGAGGGGGGGGGGGGGGCAAGTGGGGGGGAGACACGTCTCGCTCAAGGGTCGTGCCTGATTAGCTGGCCCCCAGTATGCAGTGCGCGGGCCCACTGCGGCCGAATTCCCCCCGAAAGTCTTTTCCGTACTGAGGCGCCTTTTTATACGCCAAGCTATTCAGGCACAACCCTTGAAAACAAACCGGCTATCACACACGAGGTGGGTATTGAGCTGTTATAGCCAACCCGTCTCTCGCCGTTGGCCTTGGAAGTGAAATGTTTCAAGTAAGGGCTGACCACAGGGCCCTGCAGGGTAATAATGGGAGAAACACGGACGCAATGCGCAAACGGCCATCGGGCCGACGTCGGCCGCCGTTGGCCCGCGCACGGTCGTGCGCTGGCCAACGGCAGCCGACCGTCGACCCGATGGCCTTTTGCGCATTAGGGAGAGCTTGGGTAGAATCGTAAAATCGGAAATTTTATATATATAAAGATGACAGTGAAGATTCGATAAAGAAACAGTATAAGTTCCCAAACTTTTTAGTACTTTTTTTTCCCGGGGGGGGGGGGGGGGGGGGAGGGGGGAGGGGGGGAGGAGGGGAGCAGGGGGGAGGGGGGTACAGAAACAGTAGAAGTTCCCATTTTAGTAAATATTTCTTTCCGGGGGGGGGGGGGGGGGGGGCGGGGGGGGGGGGGGGCAAGGGGTGGGGGGCAAGGGGGGGGGGGGAGGGGGTGTATAAAAATAAGCCGAAGGGGATTGGGGGTGGGGAAAGGGGGGGGGGGGCAGGAGGTAGACATGGTTTAAATCGTTGCATGTGATTATCAATTGATTATGTTCAGGACTGATGCTGGCGGTTTTTAAAATATATTTGTTTATTTATTTTATTTATTTTATTTAGGGAGGGTTGTTACGAGTTCGAAGTCTACAAATCCGGCTTAATGCCTGCAAATTGTTAACAAGGGTTACAGGTCTGTTATGCAGTTTTGAAAAGAGTTAAATAGATGAATTCACTCATTGGACCCGAGGCACGAAATACCCACATTTTGGAGTTATCCTCTGAGGACTGCATTACAATTCAGGAGACAGATCGACCATGATAGTTCAAGGGTGGTGGCAGAATAGCTTGGCGCCTATAGGCGCCAAGCTATTCTGCCACCACCCTTGAACTATCATGGTCGAGCCATATCTTGTTGTGGTGTGTCACGGGCAGAATGAGGTCATGACTTTCTGCTTTCTGGGATGGTGGATTGTTGAATTCAGATTTTGTGACAACGTAACAATTATCACACAGCTCTTGGACATTCCCACGAGTCTCAGCGTGCTTTGTGGTGACAAAATTGGTGCTTCTCATAAAGCAGGCTGCACGTGCTTTGTTCCTTGGGCGCGCGGAGACAACTTTTGGGAGCCATCACGACATCACGAAAAATTGTAATACCATATGCATAAGCATACAGACATAATTATTGTGGCGCATGACGGAGGATAAAGATCGCTTGATATCGGAGCGCACAACTTTTTTTTTTTTTTTTTTTTTTTTTTTTTTTTTTACAAATATATCCGTAAAGAACCACTTTTCTATACCAATTTTAGAACAAATATCATTCAGTGACAGTTGATCTGATTAAATATGATTTACTTTTAAGAAAATGGAGCGATGTGTCAGTTTTGCTGTGACAGTCGTAAAATTCTGAAGCTTTTCATGAACTGATTTTACATCCCTAAATGTGCCCCAGATGTATTAAGCCCGGTATAAGAAAGATCCATTTTCAGGTAAATTGGCCAAGTTTTTAAACCTAAAACAGCGCAGGCAAACATGAAGTCTGCATGCTTGACCTCGACATTGAAACCTGCCGGGGCTCTATATAGGGAATTGAAAATGGCTTGTTCTTGTCTTTTCATCAAAGTTTTGCGACCGTACAGCCAAATCGACAAATCATAGGAGTTCAGTAATAATATTCCATATCAGGTTAACCCTTATCATTCGGAATACACCAGTGTGTGAAATAATTTTGACTAAAATAGTTCAAGGGTAGTGCCAGAATAGCTTGGCGCCTCTAGGCGCCAAGCTATTCTGGCACCACCCTTGAACTAAAGCCATTGGTCTGTATCCTTATCTGTAAGTACTATAATGTAGCTTGCATATGGCAGTGTACAAATTTGAAGCTGTTATCCTCAGCACGATATGGGTTAAGTGGTACTAAATGATATTTGTTCTTAAAGTGGTACAGAAAAGTGTTTCTTTACGGAGATATTTTCGAAAAAAACGCTGAGCGTTCCGATGTCAAACGCCTATTCTTTATTAAGATCAACCCACTCCCTACCACTGGACACAAATTTTGTTTCTGAAATCTTTCTTCGTTCTACGACCAAAAAACACAACAGTCCAAGGAACATGGATACAAATTGGTCTCAGCAAGAGGCATAAATCCCCATGAGCCCCCGCAGTCACGGGGTCACATGAGGATCTATGTCTCTCGCAGTTGGATCGTGTTCACTTTTTCTCCCAGTGAAAGTGCTAATACACACAAGCATAATTCTAAACATCACAGTCAAGCCAAACTTAAAAATTACCAAACCACCGTCAGTTCGCCGTATAGAAGACTACTGCAGTTAATGAGGTTACAAAATGTGTGGCAATAAGCGAGTTTGCCATGAACTGAATTCGTTTAATTTAAAACCCTTTGGGTGTCTGCAGCGGTTTTAGTCGCGATGATTCCTGCAGAATCATCGCGACTAAAACCGCTACCGACACCCAAAGGGTTAACGTCTGTTCACATCTTGGTGATTTTGCTACAAATGACGCGAAGACTACGAAAAGTGTCCTCAAACTTTGAAACAATTGTCACATCGTCACGGGGCTCGTTGCGACCAGAAAAAGGCGAAGATAGGTCAGTTCTGTGAGAAAAGAAAATCGTAAGTAAAGGCCGTGACACACTTTTGGACAAAGACGTGACATTATAATAATAATAATAATAATGGTTATTATATAGGCGCGTTTTCCCAATTCGGCGAATCGGCTCAAAGCGCCGCGAACTGCACCCAACACGCACACTCACGTGACACACGCATTCACTCTGAAGACAAATATAGTACAAGACAGACACAGGACATTCACGTGGTGCGAAGGGTCAGCTCAGCTACTGAGTTTTCGGAAATTTTGATCGCTTGTATTTGAAATTTATAAAGTGGCCTGAAACCGGTACCAAAGTGGAGGGGGTGGAAGAACCGGAGTACCCGGAGAAAGACCCGCCGACGGTCCGCCCGAATTAACGGTGACACTTACTAGAAGAGAAAAATCCGACGCCGAAACCCGGTATCGAACCTCGCACCTTTAGCATTGGTGGCAGGCGCCTTAACCACTGCGCCACGGACCGCCCCGTTTCCGTTTCCGTTTCGTGAATCGTGATTTTTTTTTTAAAAATCTGTAATTCTGAAATTTAAGACTGCTTTGCCCTTCGGGTCTGATCTAGTCGGAAACTTTGCCCCTAAAGTCAAGTCACACACTGGTTGTCTCCCTCGCTTCGCTACTGCGGTATGCTTGATCTTAATATTGAAATCTTGTCTTTTCCGGCCAGGGCTCAATTGAAAATAGCTTGCTCTTGTATTTTGACCAGATGTTTACCACTGTACAGCAAAATCAACAAATCATATTAGTTAAGTAAAAATAGCCCATAATTATCAGGTCAATTGGAACAAAATGATATTTGTTTTTAAAGTTTTATCGAAAAGTGCTCCTGCGCGCAGACACTCGGTTAAAAAAAAAAATTACCCCCCCCCCCCCCCCCCCGAAAAAAAGAAAACAATTAAAACACAACCGTTGTGCGCTCCGATGTCAAAGAACCTACACAAGACTGTCTCGTGTCACTTGTGTTGATACGGGCTGTGCGGTCTCCGCCGCACTTTTGACTGCTTCGTTGCAATATGCCACATTTGCGATCAGCTACTGAGGCGGAGTAAAGTAAGAGCGACCCAACTGTGGCAACGCACCACTTCGAAGAGAAAAGAATATACAGATTCTGATAATAAAATCCATTACAAAAAAGGCGTTGTACAAAAAAAAAGAAAGTTAAATTACGCCCATCCTCCCCTTACGCAAAAAATAAATAACGACTGCTCAGTTCGACCGATAAAATGCGAGCTTAAGCTCGCATTTTATCGGTCGAACTGAGCACTCGTAATTTATATAATTATATGTTAAACGGAAGGTTCGGAATATTTAATCTCTGTGCAACAACTTCTGTCAAAAAGCGTGTAAAAAGCAGAGAATAACCAACCAAGAAGGAGGTGCGCTTAGAGATAACAGTTACAACACAATTTATTAATATTTCGGGTTTGTAACTATTTTTTTTTCGAAACAGACAAACAAACAAGTGTACAATTCATTATTTATCTTGTCGCAGTGTGAGAAAGCTAATTGGCCACTTAGCTTCTTCACACTGACAAGAAAAATTGTGTTGTAACTCTCTTTTTTAGGCATGTTTCTTTCTTCATTATAACTTTTGTCGACATTGGAGTCAGATTGGCGGTGTCAAGCTTAGGGCGGGGGGCGTGGGGGGGAGGGGGCGGGGGGATGGGGGGGGGGGGAGGGGGATGCGGGGGTAAGGATAGAGTTACGATTTAACGCCGGAGGTCTTTCGTTCTGTCAATTATAAAACCCAAAATATTATTTTAGCGACCTCGATTGCTTTCCGTCATTGTTTACAATAATCGTGCATCACGACAAGGTTAACGAAAAACACAGTTACAGCAATCATAATAAACCGGAGAAAAGTCACCTTTTATTCCTAAATTAAATGGTGCTTAATTCAAGGCACAGGCAAAAGACAATGCAAGAGCGATTTACAGTTGATTTTACCTTAGGTTTCTAACCAACGGTCAAGTCATTGAAAAATCAAATTTGGTCGTCCTCCAGTACTGACAGGTAATTGCCAATAATAATAATAATAATAATAATAATAATAATAATAATAATAATAATAATAATAATAATAATAATAATAATAATAATAAATAAATAAACCTCAACAACAAAAAATTACCTACCTTGCTCGTGTTTGGAAGCCCTAGCCTTTCGGTTGCCGTTTTTTTTTTTAAAAAGTGAAAACTAAGTGATTTCATACTTAAAGGGCAAAGGCGAACTTTCGAGGGCACGTGAAATGCCAACAGAACTTAACCCTTTTAGCCCCACGGGTGCATTTCTCAAATTTTGGAAGTGTTACTTAACGACTAAGTACCAGTTTGCAGGCGGTAGATTGGCCGTGATAATTCAAGGGTAGTGCCAGATTAGCTTGGCGCCTGAAGGCGCCAAGCTAATCTGGCACTACCCTTGAATTATCATGGGCAATTAATCCCCTGCTGTAGGGTGTTGGGGCTAAAGGGTTAACAGTTATTTTCTTCGGTTGATTCTAAATAGTTTAGTGAATGTTGTCTTCGTTTACTGTGTCGTCTCTAACAAAAGTGCGGGTTTTTTTTTCTTCCCCACAGCACTTCTTTATTTTAGAATTTCAATGTCCGGAAAGGCATTAAATCTGTTCTTTCCAATAAACCTTATCTTTTTACTTATAAAACGTTGTCGCGTTCTTTCAGCATCAGGTATAGCTGTTCGATTGTAATACTCAAAACGGAAAGTACTACTGTTAAATTATATTGTATTAATACAGCTATTACAAGCACAGACTGAAACGTAATACAGAGAGTGAGACACGGTCATAGTACATATCAAACGATTCAAATGTGTACCAATCCTTTTTTTTTTTTTTTTTTTAACTCATTCAAGGTGCACGGGATCAAAAGCTGCGGAAGTTCGTATAGCGTTGCCGCTGGCAACGCTATACGACACTTTCGCGGCTACTGATGGGGTAACCCTTGAAGATAGACTGATTTGAGACGTGCCGCATACGGATACGCGGCTTGATGCCGCGTATCCGGATGAGGCACTTCTCGATTGAACAAGTCAAACATGATTCTAAACTTACCAGTTTTGTCTTCTTCAGTCTCTAGCAGTCACAAACTCGACGCTTTTGCTTGGCAACTATGTCTCGACACACACGCGTCACGCACAGGGTACTGCACTTGTTGGACTCGTTGAAGTTGTGGATAGCCTCACTCAAAGACAACGAATGACAGCTGAGATCCCAGCGCTCTTAAATCTGCATCTGTCGTCTGCCTGTGCGTCGAGGTGTACTAAATGGATTCACAGACAAAAACGCCCGCACAGCTCCTAGAGTCCATTCAGTCGTAGACACCCCCCCCCCCCCCTCCTGAAGAACGCCTCCAGTCAAAGGCCATTCCTTGCCAGCAAGGTGCTTAGATTCTCACGAGCCTCTGCAGATGCAAATGGGCCGTGAGAATATATGCCATTAACATAGGTGGTAGAGTTGGATGGGAGAGTACGCACGGCTTCCTACGTGTCCACTCGGTCGTAGAACCAACCCTGTTGAGTACCTCGGTTTCGGGTCGAGTTTGTCAGCAAGAGGCATAGATTCTCATGAGCCCCTGCAGCTGCAGGGGCTCATGAGAATCTATGTCTCATGCAGTTGGAAGAAAGGGCTCGGGGCAGTGTCTGGGGACTAGATCGCATCGCGGAGGAATCGAGGACTGTCGCCGGCTGACGGTGCCTGGCTCACACTAGTCACAGACATCAGAAATCGCAGTGGCCATACGTTAGTTGAACCATTGAGTTTTCAACGCCAACTGCGAAAACATGGTATGCTTTTTTTTTTCTTTTTTTTTTTCAGCTAAGGACTAATAAACTATTCTGTAATAGCTCAAGAGTGTTTGTTGAAAATCAATAGAGAGGCTGTCCAGAGGTATTTGTGCCAATGCGTGCCACAGACAAGGTCTGTATAATTCCCAAATTTGGGGTGGCGACCTTAAGAGTCTGTATGTTATGCTATTTAGCCCGACACCCTATAGTGGGAATGGATTGACCATGATAATTCAAGGGTAATGCCAACCTGGCACTACCCTTGAATTATCATAAATAAAGGCGCCAAGCCAATCTGGCACTACCCTTGAATTATCATAAATAAAGGCGCCAAGCCAATCTGGCACTATCCTTGAATTATCATGGTCAATCCGTCTATTGCAACTGGTACATAGTCGAGGTAACACCTCGAAAATTTGAGAAATGGGGCCGTGGAGAAAAATGGGTCAACAAGAAGTCCTGGATATCTTCAGGCTAAGGTCTTAACATATTCGACACATGTTGCATCGGGATACGCGGCTTTATGTCGCGAATCCGGCGGATGCGGCACGTCTCAAATAAGTTGAATCAACGGTTTGCAGTGAACACGTCCAGATGCAAAGAAAACAAAACCCCACTGACCAGAAGAAGATTCTTTCCGGACAAACACTTGCAACATCATGTCTTACATCCGAGACGTGTCACACATTCGGATACTGCGGTTGTATACCTATGCATATCCGGATGCACAGAGTCTCGAAGGAGTTAATTAAGTCAACCAGGTTGCAATGGAAACGACCAGAAGAAGAAAATTGCATGGAAGAAAATACTTTCTGGACAAACATTTGTGACGTCTTAGTCGACTCGATTTCGGGCGTGTGTGGGTGGAATGGGAAGGGCCCAATAAGTGGATGGATGGGTTGAGTCCGTGAGGGCAGGGGAGGGGCGGGGTGGGGGTAGGATATAAAATGTGATGGGAGGGAGAACCGGGAGGGGAGGGGGAGGGGAGAGAGTAGGAGGGAGAGATTGGTTGAGATCGAGGGTGGATGGGGGAGTGGAGAATATAAGTGGGAGGAAAGCCACTGTGTCGCAATATCCCTGACCGGCGCCGACTTGAATCATTCTGAACACCCGACCACGATCACAACGAAATTAATCACAACCTCAGTGTCGTGGACTGACGGTAGCTGTCCAGTAAGCAAAGGTTTCTCGGGCGGTCGTCGGCCGCAGCCGGCCCGCCTCTGCGCGGGCCGGCTGCGGCCGACGTCCGCACGAGGACCTTGTCTCCCTACAGTGGCGGATCATATGCTATGTCGGAGATATGGTTGTTATGCTTCTATCTGATGCAAAATCAAGCCGTTGTCAGGGGACTTGACTCCTGACGGTTCCCTGGTCCTGTGCACTTAGGTCAGTGTGTGCACGTAAAGGCGACGTTCGAGACACGTTGCTCTGTGTCTATTTATTTAATATAATAATAATAATAATAATAATAATAATAATAATAATAATAATAATATATTATTATTATTATTTAGTAGTAGTAACAGGATCATTAATGTTGTTCTTACACTGAGTAGTGGAACATAATATTAGTAGCCTTACACATCGTGCAAAACACCATAGGCGTACGTTTCTCAAAAGGTAACCTGTGGGTGGATAGTTCGTTGATCTACCCTTTCACTTCCGGTGAAAAGCAGCTCAAGTAATATCGAACGTCCAGTTGAAACCGGGCCGTCACTCCTTTGTCATTTGAGTGACGAAGGAGTGACGGCCCCTTTTCTGACAGGATGGTTTTAGAACAGACGATTTCCGGAAATCATGAGTCAATCAACACTGCACGTGCTTCGACGAAGATAGTGGACTAAATCCCGGACAAACATGCAATATCACATCTTTGTCCGGACTTGTAATCCAAAGAATGTTTTCGTCGAAACTGACACATGCAATTTCTGGCCGATTAAATGATGTTCTGATTTCCGAACAAAGGCTTCTATTGCTTGGTAAGAGTACGCCATGTTCGCAGGTGTTGCAGGCTAGAAGAAAATTAAGACGAAGTTGTGACTATTCCAATTATTCTATCTGAGGTGTGCTGCAAGCAGGAGAGTGATGCTATTTTCATCCATGAGTGAAGTATCTATTTTCCTCATTACCTTGTCATACTTTGCAATCACAGCAGTGTCCACAGCACACACTGTAGAAAAAAATTAGTGACATCCTCTTGATAAGAAAAACGGATGTAAATTGAGCTAAAAGAGGAGGGTGGGTGATATGCTATAAAATCGTGATTCGTGACTGTTGACTGTTCGTTTCTCGGTTTTCGTGATTGTCATTTTTTTCCTCGTGATCCGCAAAAAAATGACTGCACTCCACCCAAAAGCTCCACCGCGCAGGCTTTAGGAAACGTCCACGGACCATGACACCGTAGTGGAACATAATATTAGTAGCCTTACACATCGTGCAGAACATCATAGGCCTACATTTCTCAACACTTAACCTGTGGGTGGATAGTTCGTTGATCTACCCTTTCACTTCCGGTGAAACGCAGCTCAAGTAATGACACCGACCATTCCAAGTCCTGTAGCGACGGGCGAGGGGCGAGGGGCGAAACGGCAGGTGAAAGATGTCACTGGCGGTCACAGTCTCAAACCCGCATGCAGGCGGTTCAGGATATTGGTCGCCTGATGTTGACCTGAGGATGACAACGTCACTCGGCACACCCTGAACGACCAAGCAGCCTTCTCTAGGGACAGCACTGCTTGCTCCACACGGAGAGGGGCCTAGAAAAGGTGGCCTAACCAAAGCTCGTCCCCTCACAACCCCAGTTGGCTAACCGCGGTCAACGGGCATCTTCTACTGCGGTCAGAAAACAAGAAAGAACAACGGATCCACTCTCATGACGACCACGACCGGACTCAACGTAGCATGCTGGAACATCCGAACCATGCTCGACACAGCAGACAGCGGACGCCCTGAACGTCGCTCCGCCCTCATTGCCCATGAATTGCGGAGGTTAAACATCAACATCGCCGCGCTCAGCAAAGTACGCCTCCCGGATGAAGGCAGACTTCAAGAACTTGGCGCTGGCTACACCCTCTACTGGTCAGGCAGGCCTGCATCGGAAAGACGGCTCTCAGGCGTGGGCTTCATGGTCAAGACCTCCATCGCGACTAAGCTGGAAAACCTACCAACGGGTCACTCAGAGCGCATCATGTCCATGCGCCTACGTCACCCTTCTCAGTGTATACTCCCCAACCCTCCTGGCAGAGCCTGCAGAAAAGCACAAGTTCTACATTGACTGGCGCAGCCTCCTACAGAGCACCCCTGCAGACGACAAAGTCATCATCCTTGGCGACTTCAACGCCACAGTGGGCCAAGACTATGAAGCCTGGAAAGGAGTCCTCGGCAAGCATGGCGTCGGAAACTGCAATGACAATGGCCGCCTACTGTTGGAGTTCTGTGCAGAGCAGCAACTTGTCATCACCAACACTACTTTCCAGCAAAAGGACAGTCGAAAGACCACCTGGATGCATCCTCGCTCAAAACACTGTCACCTTATCGACTATGTCCTAGTGCGTCAGAGGGACCGCAGTGACGTCCTCCACACCAGAGTGATGCCCAGCGCAGAGTGCCACACTGACCACCGCCTTGTCCGCTGCAAACTCAGGCTGCACCTCAAGCCGAAACCCAAGAAAGGAGCCCCCCGCCCTCCCCCCTCCCCCCCCCCCCCAAGAAAACGCTTGATGTTGCCAGCCTTCAACGTGACGACGCGAAAGCTGCCTTTCAGACAGATTTACAGCGCAGACTCAGAAACAGCTGACCCAGCAGACCCCTCCCCTGAAACACTCTGGGAACAACTGAAAACTGCTATTGCAAAACCCTCAGCGGAAGTCTTGGGTTTCGCTAGAAAGAGGAAGAAAGACTGGTTTGACGAAAACGACGTAGAGATCCGGAACTCCTAGCAAAAAAAAAAAAAAAAAAAGAGCCGCCCATCAGGCCCACCTAGCCCAGCCGTCCCGCCCTGTGAAGAAGTCTGCCTTCCGTCTCGTCTGCAGCAGTTTCCAGCGCAAGCTCAGAGAGCTCCAAAACGAGTGGTGGACCAGACTCGCACAGAGGATCCAGCTTTGCGCTGACAACGGTGACTACAGGGGCTTGGTACAGAATCCCCTACGAAGCGCTGAGGGACAGGCACTCCTCACAGATAATACCTCTATCTTGAACCGCTGGTCGGAATACTTTCAAAATCTCTTAAGCGCTGAGCGCACTGTTCAAGAAGCAGCCATCCTCCAAATCCCACACCTCCCAGTAAAGGTTGAATTGGACGAACCGCCCACCACTGAAGAGACCCTCACAGCCATCCACCAGCTCAAGCGTGCAAAGCAGCAAGCATTGACGGAATCCGGCCAGAGATCTGGAAACATGGAGGCCCAGCACTGCACAGCAAGCTCCACGATCTCTTTCTCTGCTGCTGGGAGAAAGGAACACTACCAAAGGATCTCCGTGATGCAGTCGTCATCACCCTATACAAGAACAAAGGAGAGAAGTCTGCCTGCTCCAACTATCGTGGATGTACCTTGCTGTCCATTGCCGGGAAAATTCTCGAAAGGCTGCTCCTGAATCGGCTGGTACCTGCCATCGCTGAAGACCACCTCCCAGAGGGCCAGTGTGACTTCAGAGCCAACAGGAGCACCACCGACATGGTCTTTGTGCTGAGACAGCTTCAGGGGAAGTGCCGCGAGCAGAACAAAGAGCTGTATGTAACGTTTGTCGACCTAACAAAAGCGTTCGACACTGTGAGCAGGCAAGGCATGTGGCAGATCCTGGAGCGACTTGGCTGTCCCCGAAAGTTCCTCAGCATGATCATCCAGCTCCACGAGGACCAGCAAGGCCAGGTCAGACTCAACAATGACCTCTCAGAACCATTCCCCATTCTCAACGGTGTGAAGCAGGGCTGCGTGCTGGCACCGACCCTCTTCACCATCATTTTTAGCATGCTGTTGAAGCAGGCCACAGTGGACCTCGACGATGACGACGCAGTGTACACCAGGTATCGTCTCGATGGCAGCCTGTTCAACCTCAGACGACTGCAGGCCCACACCAAAACCCTAGACCGACTGATTCTTGAGCTGCTCTTTGCTGATGACGCTGCCCTCGTTGTACACACAGTTTACCTACCTTGGCTGCATCATCACGTCAGACGCCAAGCTGGACAAGGAGCTGGACAGCAGGCTGGCAAAATCGAACAGCGCTTTCGGGCGACTATTCAAGCGGGTGTGGCACAATCAACAGCTGAAAACAGGCACCAAGATCAGCGTGTACAGAGCTGTCGTCCTCACCACCCAACTGTATGGTTCCGAGTCCTGGGCCCTCTACCGCAGCCAACTACGACTCCTCGAACGCTTCCACCAGCGCTACCATCCTGGGCATTCACTGGAGTGACTATGTCACCAACGTCGAGGTCCTTGAACAGGCAGAAACTGTGACCATCGAGGCTTTCCTGCTGCTGACACAGCTCCGCTGGGCTGGGCACGTCTCCAGGATGGAGGATCATCGCCTACCCAAAGTCACCCTGTTCGGCGAGCTCGCTACTGGACACCGAGACAGAGGGGCACCAAAGAAGAGATACAAAGACTGTCTCGAGAAGTCAATTAGTGCCTGCCAAATCGACCACCGCCAGTGGTCTTCGCTTGCTGCGGACCGCGACACCTGGCGCTCCACCATTTACAAAGCAGCCGTCTCCTTTGAGGGCTCTCGCAGAGCTAGCCTTAAGGACAAGCGGCTCAGGAGAAAAAACAACAGAGATGCCGCAACTCAGAACCCTGGCCAGACCTCCCCCTGCAGCCACTGCGGTCAAACCTGCCTGTCCCGGATTGGCTTCCGCAGCCACGAGCATGCTTGCAAACGTCGTGGGCAACCCCTATAGAATCTTCGTTCGCGAAGTCCTGCCAAGAGATTTCGTGAAACGTGAAAGCCCAAATAAGGTTTCCGTGACCCTTGAAAACGTTCTTGTCATTTTTTGAAACCTGAAAATCTGTTGACAGACTGTAAATCTTAGTCAGAAATGTGAATTCATCCCCCCCCCCCCCCCCAGCCCCGGCCCGGCCAAGTGAAGAATGCTGTGAGGAAAGCTGTGCACCAGCATCAACAGCCCCCCCCCCCCCCCACACACACACACTTGTTAGAGTTTTGGGCCAGTAAAGGAGGGTATTAAAGCAGTAAACCTTCCCTCTTCCTCTTCTCTTTCGTCCACTTGAAACGTGAATTTTTCTTTTTTAAAAGAATGAATGAATGAATTTATTATTATTATTTGTTTATTTATTTTTCTTTTCTTTTTATTTTATTTATTTTATTATTTATTTATTTATTTATTTATTTTTGGTGTGGGTGTGGGGTGTGGGTGTGTAGGGGGTGGTGATGGGGGGAGGGGAGTGGAAGTCGTGATTAGCAAAATATAATATGAATCTGATATGAATCTGATCCCACGGCCACCCCCCCCCCCCCCCTCGCCTAAAAAAATTCGTTCTAAAGGCCTACGTCGGCCGCAGTGGGCCCACACACGACTGTGCGCGGGCCCACTAGGTCCGACATCGGCCCTGAAGACCTCTTGCCTACCGTTCTGTGGTCGGGGCGTATTAGCCCTGCGAGTCACGGGCTTGCAGATGCGTGGTGTGTGTGGGTCCATGACTGCCTGGGGGTCTGGGACTATGACTGACTGCCGCTCACTCGCGTCACTCACCCTAACTTTGGGAGGGAGACTGTGACAGAAGTGTCAAGGGCCAGCAAGAGACAGAGATCCTCATAAGCCCCCGCAATTGCGGGGGCTCATGAGGATCTATGTCTCTCGCAGATAGAATAAATATATTGGATGAACGGGAAATTCTGATTTGGCCAGATTTTTTTTGTCTCAGTGTGTGGGTGTTTTTTTGTCGTGCGCTGATCACGTCACCGTTGAAACGTAAATGAGCGGGATGGTCAATACTCTGACGAGCTTTGTAGCAATGTGACACTTGCCTCAAAGCGAATGCACACTTCGTGAAGCGTCCTCAACCACCACCCCGCCCCCTTCCCCCCCCCCCACCCCAATCACTCTCCGAGTCTGCCCTGGGGCACTTGGCTGGGGTAAACTTACTTTTAGTTCCCAGGGCCACCCTGGTCAGCTCTGCAGGGTGCGTTTTTCTATTTTTATCTGGAGCTTACGTTACTGTCTTGGCTTTACTGTTCCACACTCATCAACAAATGCAGGACAAGACCACGAGGCTTGCTGACATCTCATCCCAAGTGGGCCTCACCATCCACAAACAGAAAACAAAGACAATGAGGCTGAACGCACCCAGGGAAGAACCAGTCTTGCTTGCTGGCACCCCGTTGGAGGAGGTGGAGTCCTTCACCTATCTCGGGAGCATCATCGACAAAAAAGGTGGCACTGATGCAGATGTCAGAGCCCGAATCGGTAAAGCCAGGGCAGCCTTTCTCCAGCTGAAAAAAGTGTGGAGTTCCAGAGAGCTGTCACAACACATAAAAGTCCGGATTTTCAACTCAAACGTAAAAGCAGTTCTCCTATATGGAGCAGAGACTTGGAGGTTGACAAAAACCACAGTCAACAGAGTACAGATCTTCATAAACAGTTGCCTTAGAAGAATCTTGGAAATCCACTGGCCAGAGAAGATCAGCAACGTCAGACTCTGGGAGAGAACAGAGCAGATAACAGCAGAGAATGAAATTGGACGAAGAAGATGGGGATGGATTGGTCACAGTCTGAGAAAGCCAGTTTCCAGTATCACTAGGCAGGCATTGTCATGGAACCCCCAGGGAAAGAGGAAAAGAGGCAGGCCAAGAAACACCTGGCGTCGAGACCTCCAAGCAGACATCAAACCACCTGGAGTAAAATCGAAGGAGAAGCACAGGACAGGAGTCGCTGGAGGTCCCTCGTCGACGGCCTTTACCCTGGCAGGGGTGACAGGCGTAAGTAAGTAAGTTACGTTACTGTGTACCCTTGGTTCATTCACCTGTTTAACCCATTCAGCCTTGACGCACTACAGCAGTAGATGGGTCGACCATGATAATTCAAAGGCAGTGCCAGATTAGCTTGGCGCCTGTCGGCGCCAAGCTAATCTGGCACTGCCCTTGAATTATTATGGTCGATCCATCTCCTGCAACTGGTGCAAAGTCATTAAATGACGCCTCCAAAATTTGGGAAATACGGCCGTCGGGCTGAATGAGTTAATTCTATTTTTGTAAACACAAAATTTCCCTTAATGTCAGCGCTGCCTGTAGTCCTTGATATTGGATGTGTGTTGCTAAATGGTCTGCTGCGCCTGGGAGATGTAATGTTATGTTTTCAGGGTTAACGCATTTTAATTACATAACGTCTCCTTGTAATATTATTTTTTAAAGGAAATATATATTTTTATAGAAAAAACAACAACAAACAAACAAACAAAAAAACTTACATGATTGTATTTTTTTAAATTACTTTTTGCTGTGTAAAAAAAGTATTTTAAAGAAATAAATGAGATGGTTTTGATTTTATGCTTGATTTTTGGGGGCAGTTTGGACTGTCGCCTGTGTTGTCCCCCTCCCCCAATGAAAAATGTCCTCTCATGTCACTGCAGAGGGACAACCTGTGGCCGAGTACAATCTGAATACTGATCAATCCAGGTGCACTGCAGTTGCGCCATATTGATTTACCACGACCTTCCAAGGGGCATCCTACATGACACGCACGTCTTTTTCTGTGTGCTTTATGAAAAACGCTGTCACAGAGGTTGTGCAGTCTCCACTGAACTGCTTTGTGGCAATGTTACAAATTCCATCCTGCAGCCATGCTAGCGACCGACCTTGATCTACTGGCGTTAGGCTTCGTCGTGGTGGCATGGTTAGGTAAGTGCCAATTATGCCCCAACTGTACCGGTATTTGTAGCGAAACAGAGGTGCTCAGTGTTCACGACTGACCCCTTTAGCACGTGCATCACGACTTTATCGAGTCACGGCCACATTTCCTAAATCCTGCCTGGAGGCTTTTACATAACGACGTACGCCGGCACTACAGGAGATGGATCGACCATGATCCATGAAGGGTAGTGCCAGATGAGCTTGGCGCCTCAAGGCGCCACTCTGGCACTACCCTTGAAAGATCATGGTCAATCCATCCCCTGCTGTAGCCCGGCGCTGGGGTGTAGTAAATCATATCGACTCGACCCGTCCGATGTCAGATGATCCCTCAGCCTCGATTTCCCTCTTTAACTCATTCTGCCCGCGACACACCACAGCACGATATGGCTCGACCATGATAGTTCAAGGGTGGTGGCAGAATAGCTTGGCGCCTGTAGGCGCCAAGCTATGCTGCCACCACTCTTGAACTGTCATGGCGTCGATCTGTCTCAGTCCTGAATTGTAATGCATTCCTGAGAGGATAACTCCAAAATGTGCGTATTTCGTACCTCGGGCACAAAGAGTTAAAAACAAAAGTAGATTTTTAAACGGATTGAAATGGACAAAATGACAGAAAATATGGTAGTTTTTTTGGGTTTTTTTTTTGTTTTTTTTGTTTTTTTTTCAGATAGTATTAAAATCAAATCGCTTACTACGGAGGCAACTCAGTCAGCATGAGACAGATTCTCATGAGCACACGCATAAATCATGCGAGGCCGCTCATCCGTGAGACTCTATCGCAGCTCACATTGAGCGCGGCTTTGCCTGTTGTTCGATACAGGGCCCGGCAAATCACGCGACAAACCCTAGACGGACAAGGGGTGAGTTGCATGAGTATAACGGAGCACCTTGCTTAATGGCTTGCGCAAGAATAAGCTCACTCATGCAGCTGGCCCAAAGTGCACAGTACACCGATCTTGAATATGTGCGCGGCGTTTAGCTGTTGCTGTTTGCGTTGTTGTTCATTTCTCTTTCATACCATTGCACACCAGTTGGCGTTGGTCATATACATGTATTAATGTAATGTTATTGCTGTGTTTGTATGTAGATGTAGAAACGGCAGATTTGAAAAATGGCATTGCCTCTGGCATTGTTAATATCTCACGTTTACCGTTGTAAACGGTTTCATTGATTCATTGATCTCAGTATCAGTAGTATCGACCTCTGTGAGTACAATCATTGGACCATGTTGCTCTGTGACATCAAATCAGTCGAGCCGCTTTCGCGGGTGCCGAACAGGGTGAATGAATGATGCCAGGCAGCAAAATATCCACAGGCCTTGGTTTTGTCGGGGCACAGCCGTGCGCGGACCAACAGTGGTTAACATCGAAACGAAGACATTTTGCCTACTGACACAGCAGTGAGCACCGTCTTTGCCGAGACACGGAGTACCGTGTACGCGCGTCAATTGCGGCACGTGAATCACACCGCATCCAGGACAAACCTAGTTCTTTGCGCTGACGGTCAACGCTGTCCCAGTAGGCCAAGGACCCTCGTGCCGCCGAGTGTACGCTGGTCTAATACGGCCCGAAGATCTGTTGATGACTGGGGTGTTCACTATTTCGCGCTGTATCAAGTGACAGCCACCCAACATGCTATGTCCGCACGAGGCATAGAGTTTCACGCTCCCAATGATGTGCAAACGGTAAGCACGCTCGACTGAACTATCAAGGCTGTATATTTACCGGGTAAAATGTACTCCGTTGCGTCCTCAAACTGAGGGAAATCTGAGAGGCTAAGTCTACGTGGGATGTATATAAGCGAATGCAAAACCGTGTCGAGTAGGCTAGTGCAAATAGGGGTTTGTAAAGAAATTTGTTTTTGTGTTTGCTTTCGTTTGTTAATGTTTACGGCCTTGTTTTAGTGCATGAAAAACACCATAGGATGTTGAAATGGAGGCCAGTGTGCCACGGAAGTTGTGACTTTGTTCTTGCTGAGGCCATTGGGTACAGATCGAAAAACGGTAGGCTCTTTTGGTAATGCCATAATCCTACGTCGGCCATGTTGATATGTCAGCCAAAGTTGTGGACTCTGTTGTGAGTATCTTGTTTTCCGGCCTCCAGAGCGAAAGTCAGTTCACATACATCATTGTATCATTTTAGTTTAACTAGTTCGCACCCATCTCCACACACAAATTTGACTGACTCACAAAGTAAAGTTCATGAGTGTTCCCTGTACGTGCTACTTTCAAAACTTCCATCTTCAGTTAACTCATTCAGCCCCACTGCCATATTTCCCAAATTTTGGAGGCGTCATCTAACGACTATGTAACAGTTGCAGGAGATGGGTCGACCATGATAATTCAAGGGTAGTGCCAGATTAGCTTGGCGCCGACAGGCGCCAAGCTAATCTGGCACTACCCTTGAATTATCATGGTCGACTCATCTCCTGCTTTCGGACGTCGGGGCTGAATGGGTTAACTAATCTGTTAGCAATTACATTTAGGGTTGAAACAGCATATTACTTGGCATGATCTACACTATAGATTTAGATTTGTTGAAAACTGTGACAGTAACACAAAATGGACGAATGTACCACTTAGTTTTGACATTCAGTGAATTTGTGGCTGATGGGCTGCAGTTATCTGCATTCAGTGAATCATGTACTACAATAATATAAAGTGTTCAGCTTGACTATGTTACTCACTGGGAGCGCATAAGTACTTTCAGTAGCCATGCGTTTGCCATTTAGTTCAAATGCTTTGATCGAGATGTATTTCAGAGAGCCTCCAAGCGTATTTTAAATGAATCGATAAAGAGAAAAATCGCCGCTTATATAAAGTTGACCCACACTTGAGTCCGTAGTTTTCGTTCTATTTACTCGGAATTTTGCATATAGCTACCTTGAAAATAGACATTGAATGAGTTTGTTAGTCAGCTTTGTACCTTTTCAACTTTTTTGTAAAAAGTAATTCGTTGCAGGGAAAAAAATGAAAAGTAAGAATTCTCGACTCTTGAGAAGGATCAGACTGTGATGGTGATGTAAAGGCGCCAAACACGTCACGTTGCACAATGTTCCTAAATTGTCACAAAGCACGAGTTGTCAGTGTTATACAATGTTTCTGAATTTACATCAAATTCATCACTGTGTGCACAGCGTTGTGGAACTAGAGATGTCATTACATGAAGCTTATAGTGACGTCATTTTGATGCTCTTGCTATTCTTTCTCTTCAGAATTTCTGTCGCTATATCAGCCCACAGAGTACATTAATGGCGGGAAGTGCCATGTGTCCATCTATTTGTGTGCGCCGGTGTCTTTTTGATCAGAGGATGGGTTAGAGATGAGGGGAATGGATCAGAAGGATAAGCTTAAAAATATGAACATGAACTCTGAATGTTCCTAAAAGAAAAACGCATGTGAGCTCCAAACAATATGGTAGACTTTGGGATGAAATGCTCCTCTTGTTAATGTTCTTATGAACATAGTAGTCCAAAGTTGACGTGGCATAATTAATAAATGATTGGTTTGAAATCCTTTAAAATCCAGTTATTTTCATGTAGGGGTACACTTCTATCCCTGCATCTTCTTTTCCACCATTTGTGGCTGTCAAGTTGACAGTTACTTCATGGTTCAGTTTAGCTGTCATAAGACATGCTAGGATGCATAGACAGCCTGCGTGCATCGAAGCAGGGCATAGTTACATTGTCAAATCATTAATTTTATCCTGAATATGTGCATAATGATATATTTTTCTGCTTTCAAGATCTGGAAATGACTTAGCTTACATCGCATATAAATGTATCTGCTGACAGTTTTACACAACTTATCCCTATGTGCTTGCTGCTTGAGGTGCAAGATCATCAATGATAACTCCAAGGGGGCAGTGTTCACATACTCATGTTATCTGCTTGCATTCCAGCTATAAACTATGCAAAAATACTCACTGGTGAGAAAATGGACGTTTGAAGAAAATCAGTTGATCCTCATTTGAGTATGTAATCTTTTGGTTGCGATCACTTGATATTTTGCATTTAAATATACAACTGTAGCTATAATTTTAGAATGAATGTTGTCTAACTGGCTGTTTGAGCTGGGGTTTGACACAGACACTACAAGATCTATATTATTTTGTTAGGCATCATTCATTGCATTTTAAGTATGGAAGAATAAGTTTTTTAGGTGATTTCCATACTTCAAATATTTTACACACAACTGGACTTCAGTATACCCCTAGAATGGGGAAAAGCATCTGACTCTGCTTGTGTACAATCTGTCAGGTATAAAATGAAAAGATTGCTTTTGCTTTAAAGAGTTTGAAAGACTGTCTGATATTTTTAAAATATTTGCCAAAAATGTGGTACGCGGCCATTGCAAATGCACTTTACCTGAAAGAGCTTGACACCCTGTCTCAAGAGATATTTGGAAAACGCCATGAAAATACACATCAGCTTTTGCTGTACAGACTTTTAATAGCAGACTTATGGTGTGAGACATAACTCAGTGTGTCATAAGTTTCTTTGTTTCCTTGCTTCTTCAGACATATCATACACATAAATCTCACCAGTCTTACTCATTTTCAGCAAGGAAATGCAATACATAGTTCTTAAATGGGTTCGAGTAACAGACCGGTATGTGAAGTTTATACCATGTGTTGCCTTCTGCTTACTATTTTTATGACCTGAAATGTGAATGAAAGAGCCTTCAAAGTGGACTCTGCGATATGTTTATGTCTAACACCTCTAAACTTACAAATTTGTTTATGGTGCCAACAATTTCAACAATCATCTCCTCTGTCAATGAAGTAATTCATGATAAACCCATCCTGTAACTTATTTCTACTTGAATTTCCTTCAGATCATCAAAACACCTTGCCTTTGCAAGATACCACCTCTGCTTTCTATTACTAGTGACAGAAATAGTCTTATACCTGATATCAGACACAAATTTTAATGTTGAAACTGTCTTTTTGAGTGTCATTGTGAGGGGGATTGTGGTGGCTCTAATGACATGCTTTTTTTCTTTTTATGTTTCAGTGTTGCTTTCCCCCACTGAGAGCTCACTGCAGCTGACAGAGGCAGGGCACAGGACACGGATCCTACCTGTCCAATGTGAGGCGATATGAGAACCGTGGCGTCCAGAGACAAACAATTGCGCTCTCTTAAATGCGAGGGCTGATGTCTCCTTAAGTAACTATGTTACTTTTGACTAGCGACTCAGGGTGTTGAGTGAGAGAGTAGAGCTGACTCGCTCTCGTGAGTCTTACTTTTGCTTCTCTTACACTGGGACTCGGGCCCCCGCACCCTCCCTGCACTCTTTCAAATAGTTGCTGGCCATTATAGGGCTAGTTGATTTCAAGGCATTGTAAGAAAAAGCGCCCAGGTGATTGCACCAACCTCATGCTGATTCACATGGGACAGACTGTTGATGTGCACATTTTAGCTTTCCAGAGACGGTGCACTTTTTCAAAATTGTGTCTTTAAGTACCTTTCTGTTTTGTTTTTTAAAGTATTTTTTTTTTTATTATTGGAAATTGTTTTTGATATCAACATGTTTCTATTTCTATTTCTATAAACACAGTACTGTCAGGTTTGGAATGCAATGCCTGAATGTTATTGATTGCTATGAGGCTGGATTAGAAAATGGAGAAGTGTACAGAATGTTCTTGTGGGTGGCATCCCGTCACACTTTTTTTTTCACATTGGCAGAAAATTTTTAGAAATAACTGCTAAACTGACACAGCTGTATCCATGTATCTATGTACAATATGTCATGTAGATTAAGCATACCACAGGCAATAAGTCCACATATTGGGACCCCTCACCTCCTCCTGGAGGCGTTAGTTTTCTTTCTGTTGGCAGATTTCAGAGGCATTGGATACTCACACTGCCTCACTGGAGGCATTATGCTTCTTTCTGTTGACAGATTTCTAGGGCCATCAGGACCACCAGCAAGGGATCTCGGCGGAACCAAGGGACTTACCAGGACTTCACAAGGGACTCTGGATGGACCAAGGCAGACTCCTAGGACTTCACATCTCACAGACATCATGTGCAGAGTTTTTGTTTCAATAAGCCAGGTTAGGGTCATTCCAAGTTGCGCATAGGGACCCTTTAACTCTGGCTATTTGGTCTAATTATAATGTTAAAGATTAGGGCTGGTAGGGTTAAGGGTAATTGTAAGCATATATTGCCTTTTCAGATCACTTTTGTAGCATCCTAGTGGATGGTGTAAGATTTAGGGTAGTACCATTTTTAGTTTGCCTAATACTCACATTGCCTCCCTGGAGGCATACTTCTTTCTGTTGCAGATTTCAGGGACAGTAAGGACCACCAGCAAGGGACCCGGGCGGACAAAGGGACTTGCAAGGACATCACAAAGGACTCTGGATGGACCAAGTGAGACCACTAGGACTGGAAATCTCAAAGACATCAGGTGCAGAGTGTTTTTGTTTTAATTTTTAAGCCACTTTAGGGTCATCCCAAGTTGTGCATAAAGACCCTATACCTCTGGCATTTTGGTCTAATTATGAATGTTAGAGTCTAGGGCTTGTAGGGATAAGGGGGTAATTGCAAGCAAGTATGGCCTTTTCAAATTACTTTGTACCATCCCTGTGGATGGTGTAAGATTTAGAGTAGTGACACTTTTAGTCTGCCTGATACTCACATTGCCTCCCTGGAGGCATTATACTTCTTTCTGTTGCAGATTTCAGGGACAGTCAGGACCACCAGCAAAGGATCCTGGTGGACCAAGGGACTTGCCAGGACATCACAAGAAACTCTGGACGGACCAAGGGTGACTGCTATGACTGGACATCTCACAGACATCAGGTGCAGAGTGTTTTTGTTTCAATTTTTAAGCCATGCAGGTTAGGGTCATCCTGAGTTGCGCATAGAAAGGACCCCTTACCTCAGGCTTTTTAGTCTAATTATGAATGTTAGAGCCTAGGGCTGGTAGGGATAAAGGGTAATTGTAAGCAAGTGTTGCCTTTACAAATTACTTTCGTAGCATCCCAATGGATTTTGTAAGATGTAGGGTAGTGACACTTTTAGTCTGCCTGATACTCACATTGCCTCCCTGGAGGCATTATACTTCTTTTTGTTGCAGATTTCTGGGACAGTCAGGACCCCTAACAATGGATCTGGATGGACTAAAAGACTTGCCAGGACTTCACAAGAGAATCTGGATGGACCAAGTGAGACTGCTAGGACAGACATCAGGTGCTGAGTGTATTTGTTTCAATTCTTAAGCCAGGTTAGGGTCATCCCAAGTTGCACATATGGACCCCTTTACATTTGGCTTTTTGGTCTAATTGTAAATGTTAAAGCTTGGGGCTGGAAGGTTTAAGTGGTAACTGTAAGCAAGTACTACCTTTTCAGATCACTTTTGTAGCATCCTTATGGATGGTGTAAGATTTAAGGTAGTGACACCTTTAGTCTGCCTGATAAACACATTGCCTCAGTGGAGGCATTATACTTCTTTCTGTTGCAGATTTCAGGGACAGTCAGCACCACCTGCAAGGGATTTGGGCGGACCAAGGGACTTGCCAGGACCCCACAGTGGACTCTGGACAGACCAAGGGAGACTGCTACAACTGGACATCTCACAGGCATCAGGTGCAGAGTGTTTTTGTTTTAATTTGTAAGCCAGGTTAGGGTCATCCTGAGTTGCGCATAAGGCCCCTTTTAAATATGGCTTTTTAATCTAATTATGAATGTAAGAGCCTAGGGCTGGTAGGGTTAAGGAATAATTGTAAGGAAGTATTGCCTTATTAAATCACTTTTGTAGCATCCCAGTGTATGGTGTAAGATGTAGGGTAGTGACACTTTTAGTCTGTCTGATACTCACATTGCCTCCCTGGGGGCATTATACGTGTACTTCTTTCTGTTGCAAATTTCAGGGACAGTCGGGACCACCAGCAAGTAATCTGGGCGGACCAAGGGACTAGCGAGGACATCTCAAGGGACACTAGATGGACCAAGTGAGACTGCTAGGACAGACATCAGGTGCAGAGTGTTTTTGTTTTAATTTTTAAGCCAGGTTAGGGTTATCCCGAGTTGTGCATAGGGACCCCTAACCTCTGGCTTTTTGGTCTAATTAGAAATGTTAGAGCCTAAGACCGGAAGGTTTATGGGGTAATTGTAAGTAAGTATTGACTTTTCAAATTACTTTTGAAGCATCCTTGTGGATGGAGTAAGATTTAGGGTAGTGACACCTTTAGTCTGCTGGATACTCACATTGCCTCCCTGGAGGCATTATACTTCTTTCTGTTGCAGATTTCAAGGACAGTCAGGACCACCAGCAAAGGATCCTGGTGGACCAAGGGACTTGCCAGGACATCACAAGGGAATCTGGGTGGACCAAGGGAGACTGCTATGACTGGACATCTCACAGACATCAGGTGCAGAGTGTTTTTGTTTCAATTTTTAATCCATGCAGGTTAGGGTCATCCCGAGTTGCGCATAGGGAGGACCCCTTACCTTGGGCTTTTTAGTCTAATTATGAATGTTAGAGCATAGGGCTGGTAGGGTTAAGGGGTAATTGTAAGCAAGAATTGCCTTTGCAAATTACTTTCGTAGCATCTAAGTGGATTTTGTAAGATGTTGGGTAGTGACACTTTTAGTCTGCCTGATACTCACATTGCCTCCCTGGAGGCATTATACTTCTTTCTGTTGCAGATTTCAGGGATATTCAGGATCACTAAAAATCGATCAGGGACTTGCCAGGACTTCACAAGAGACTCTGGATGGACCAAGTGAGACTGCTAGGACAGACTTCAGGTGCAGAGCGTATTTGTTTCAATTCTTGAGCCAGGTTAGGGTCATCCCAAGTTGCTCATAGGGACCCCTTTACCTTTGGCATTTTGGTATAATTGTAAATGTTAATTCTTAGGGCTGGTAGGTTTAAGTGGTAATTGTAAGCAAGTATTGTTTTTCATATCACTTTTGTAGCGCCCCAGTTGATGGTGTAAGATATAGGGTAGCACACTTTTAGTTTGCCTGATACTCACATTGCCTGCCTGGGGGCATTATACTTCTTTTTGTTGCAGATTTCAGGAACAGTCAGGACCACTAGCAAAGGATCTTGAAGGATCAAGCGACTTGCCAGGACATCACAAGGGACTCTGGGCGGACCAAGGGAGACTGCTATGACTGGACATCTCACAGACATCAGGTGCAGAGTGTTTTTGTTTCAATTTTAAAGCCATGCAGGTTAGGGTCATCTCGAGTTGCACATAGGGACCCCTTACCTCAGGCTTTTTAGTATAATTATGAATGTTAGAGCCAAGGGCTGGTAGGTTTAAGGGGTAATTGTAAGTAAGTATTGCCTTTGCAAATTATTTTCGTAGCATCCCAATGGATTTTGTAAGATGTAGGGTAGTGACACTTTAAATTTGCCTGATACTCACATTGCCTCCCTGGAGGCATTATACTTCTCTTTGTTGCAGATTTCTGGAACAGTCAAAGCATCCTGGGTTACCAAGGGACTTGCCAGGACATCACAAGGGACTCTGGACGGACCAAGGGAGACTGCTATGAATAGACATCTCACAGACATCAGGTGCAGAGTGTTTTTGTTTCAATTTTTAAGCCATGCAGGTTAGGGTGATCCCGAGTTGCACATAGGGACCCCTTACCTCGGGCTTCTTTGTCTAATTATAAATATTAGAGTCTAGGGCTGGTAGGGTTAAAGGTAATTGTAAGCAAGTATTGCCTTTGCAAATTACTTTCGTAGCATCCCAGTGGATTTTGTAAGATTTAGGGTAGTGACACTTTTAGTCTGCCTAATACATTGACTCCCTGGGGGCATTATACTTCTTTCTGTTGCAGATTTCAGGGACAGTCGGGACCACCAGCAAGTAATCTAAATGGACCATGGGACTGCTAGGACAGACATCAGGTGCAGAGTGTATTTGTTTCAATTCTTATGCCAGGTTAGGGTTATCACAAGTTGCGCATAGGGAACCCTTTACCTTTGGATTAGAGCCTAGGGATGGTAGGGTTAAGGGGTAATTGTAAGCCAGTATTGCCTTTGCAAATTACTTTCATAGCATACCAAAGGGTTTTGTAAGATGTAGGGTAGTGACACTTTTAGTCTGCCTGATACTCACATTGCCTCCATGGAGGCATTATACTTCTTTCTGTAGCAGATTTCAGGGACAGTCAGGACCACTAACAATGGCTTTGGGCAGACTAAGGGACTTGCCACGACTTCACAAGAGACTCTGGATTGACCAAGTGAGCCTGCTAGGACAGACATCAGGTGCAGGGTGTATTTGTTTTAATTCTTAAGCCAGGTTAGGATTATCCCAAGTTGCGTATAGGGACCCCTTTACCTTTGGCTTTTTGGTTTAATTGTAAATGTTAACACTTAGGGCTGGTAGGTTTAAGTGGTAATTGTAAGCAAGTATTGCCTTTTCATATCAATTTTGTAGTGCCCCAGTTGATGGTGTAAAATATAGGGTAGTATGGTTTTAGTTGGCCTGATACTCACATTGCCTGCCTGGAGGCATTATACTTCTTTTTGTTGCATATTTCAGGTACAGTCAGGACCACCAGCAAAGGATCCTGGTGGACCAGGGGACTTGCCAGGACATCACAAGGGACTCTGGATGGACCAAGGGAGACTGCTATGACTAGATATCTCACAGACATCAGGTGCAGTGTGTTTTAGTTTTAATTTTTAAGCCATGCAAGTTAGGGTCATCACGAGTTGCGCATAGGGACCCATTACCTCAGGCTTTTTAGTCTAATTATGAATGTTAGAGCCTAGGGCTTGTAGGGTTAAAGGGTAATTGTAAGCAAGTATTGCCTTTGCAAATTACTTTCGTAGCATCCCAGTGAATTTTGTAAGATTTAGGGTAGTGACACTTTTAGTCTGCCTGATACATTGCCTCCCTGGAGGCAATATACATCTTTCTGATGCAGATTTCAGGGACAGTCAGGACTACTAACAATGGATCTGGGCAGACTAAGGAACTTGCCAGGACATCACAAGAAACTCTGGATGGACGAAGTGAGACTTCTAGGACAGACATCAGGTGCAGAGTATTTGTTGCAATTCTTAAGCCAGGTTAGGGTCATTCTAAATTGCGCATAGGGACCCCTTTACCTTTGTCTTTTTGGTCTAATTGTAAATGTTAAAGCTTAGGGCTGGAAGGTTTAAGTGGTAACTGTAAACAAGTACTTCCTTTTCAGATCACTTTTGTAGCATCCTTGTGGATGGTGTAAGATTTAGGGTAGTGACACTTATAGTCTGCTGGATACTCACATTGCCTCAGCCGAGGCATTATACTTCTTTCTGTTGCCGATTTCAGGGACAGTCAGGACCACCTGCAAGGGATTCGGGGGGACCAAGGGACTTGCCAGGACACCACAGTGGAATCTGGACGGACCAAGGGAGACTGCTACAACTGGACATCGCACAGACATCAGGTGTAGAGTGTATTTGTTTTATTTTTTAAGCCAGGTTAGGGTCATCCTGAGTTGCGCATAAGGCCCCTTTACCTCTGGCTTTTTAATCTAATAATGAATGTTAGAGCCTAGGGTTGGGAAGGTTAAGGGGTAATTGTAAGCAAGTAGTGTCTTTTTCAAATCACTTTTGTAGCATCCCAGTGTATGGTGTAAGTTTTAGGGTAGTGACACTTTTAGTCTGCCTGATACTCACATTGCCTCCCTGGGGGCATTATACTTCTTTCTGTTGCAGATTTCAGGCACACTTAGGACCACCAGCAAGTAATCCCGGTGGACAAAGGGACTTGCGAGGAAATCACACTGGATGGACCAAGTGAGACTGCTAGGACAGACATCAGGTGCAGAGTGTTTTTTTTTTTTTTTTTAAGCCAGGTTAGGGTCATCCCGAGTTGTGCATAGGGACGACCTAGCTCTGGCTTTTTGGTCTAATTATAAATGTTAGAGCCTAGGACCGGAAGGTTTAAGGGGTAATTTTAAGCAAGTATTGACTTTTCAAATCACTTGTGTAGCATCCTTGTGGATGGTGTAAGGTTTAGGGTAGTGACACTTTTAGTTTGCCTGATACTCATATTGCCTCCCTGGAGTCAATATACTTCTTTCTGTTGCAGATTTCAAGGACAGTCAGGACCACTAACAATGGATCTGGGCGGACTAAGGGACTTGCCATGACATCACAAGAGACTATGGACAGACCAAGTGTGTCTGCTAGGACAGACATCAGGTGCAGAGTGTATTTATTTCAATTCTTAAGCCGCATTAGGGTCATCCCAAGTTCCACATAGAGACCCCTTTACCTTTGGCTTTTTGGTCTAATTGTAAATGTTGACACTTTGGGGTGGTAGGTTTAAGTGGTAATTGTAAGAAAGTATTGCCTTTTCATATCACTTTTGTAGTGCCTCAGTTGATGGTATAAGATATAGGGTAGAATGCTTTTAGTTTGCCTGATACTCACATTGCCTCCCTGGAGGCATTATAATTCTTTTTGTTGCAGATTTAAGGAACAGTCAGGACCACCAGCAAAGGATCCTGGTGGACCAAGGGACTGGCCAGGTCATCACAAGGGACTCTGGACGGACCAAGGGAGACTGCTATGACTAGACATATCACAGACATCAGGTGCAGAGTGTATTTGTTTTATTTTTTAAGCCAGGTTAGGGTCATCCTGAGTTGCGCATAAGGCCCCTTTACCTCTGGCTTTTTAATCTAATAATGAATGTTAGAGCCTAGGGTTGGGAAGGTTAAGGGGTAATTGTAAGCAAGTATTGTCTTTTTCAAATCACTTTTGTAGCATCCCAGTGTATGGTGTAAGTTTTAGGGTAGTGACACGTTTAGTCTGCCTGATACTCACATTGCCTCGTTGGGGGCATTATACTTCTTTCTGTTGCAGATTTCAGGCACACTCGGGACCACCATCAAGTAATACCGGTGGACAAAGGGACTTGTGAGGACATCACAAGGGACACTGGATGGACCAAGTGAGAATGCTAGGACAGACATCAGGTGCAGAGTGTTTTTATTTTATTTTTTAAGCCAGGTTAGGGTCATCCCGAGTTGTGCATAGGGACCATTTAGCTATGGCTTTTTGGTCTAATTATAAATGTTAGAGCCTAGGACCGGAAGGTTTAAGGGGTAATTGTAAGCAAGTATTGACTTTTCAAATCACTTTTGTAGCATCCTTGTGGATGGTGTAAGGTTTAGGGTAGTGACACTTTTAGTTTGCCTGATACTCATATTGCCTCCCTGGAGGCATTATACTTCTTTCTGTTGCAGATTTCAAGGACAGTCAGGACCACTAACAATGGATCTGGGCGGACTAAGGGACTTGCCATGACATCACAAGAGACTCTGGACGGACCAAGTGTGTCTGCTAGGACAGACATCAGGTGCAGAGTGAATTTATTTCAATTCTTAAGACAGGTTAGGGTCATCCCAAGTTGCAAATAGGGACCCCTTTACCTTTGGCTTTTTGGTCTAATTGTAAATGTTAACACTTTGGGGTGGTAGGTTTAAGTGGTAATTGTAAGCAAGTATTCCCTTTTCATATCACTTTTGTAGCGCCTCAGTTGATGGTATAAGATATAGGGTAGCATGCTTTTAGTTTGCCTGATACTCACATTGCCTCCCTGGAGGCATTATAATTCTTTTTGTTACAGATTTAAGGAACAGTCAGGACCACCAGCAAAGGATCCTGGTGGACCAAGGGACTTGCCAGGTCATCACAAGGGACTCTGGACGGACCAAGGGAGACTGCTATGACTGGACATCTCACAGACATCAGGTGCAGAGTGTTTTTGTTTCAATTTTTAATCCATGCAGGTTAGGGTCATCCCGAGTTGCGCATAGGGAGGACCCATTACCTCGGGTTTTTAATCTAATTATGAATGTTAGAGCCTAGGGCTGGTAGGGTTAAGTGGTAATTGTAAGCAAGAATTGCCTTTGTAAATTACTTTCGTAGCATCATAGTGGATTTTGTAAGATGTAGGGTAGTGACACTTTTAGTCTGCCTGATACTCTCATTGCCTCCCTGGATGCATTATACTTCTTTCTGTTGCAGATTTCAGGGACAGTCAGGACCACTAAAAATGGATCTGGGAGGACTAAGGGACTTGCCAGGACATCACAAGAGACTCTGGACGGACCAAGTGTGTCTGCTATGTCAGACATCAGGTGCAGAGTATATTTATTTCAATTCTTGAGCCAGGTTAGGGTATTCCCAAGTTGCGCATAGGGACCCCTTTACCTTTGGCATTTTGGTATAATTGTAAATAATAACACTTAGGGCTGGTAGGTTTAAGTGGTAATTGTAAGCAAGTATTGCCTTTTCATATCGCTTTTGTAGCGCCCCAGTTGATGATGTAAAATATAGGGTAGCAAGCTTTTAGTTTGCCTGCTACTCACATTGCCTCCCTGGAGGCATTATACTTCTTTATTTCCTCAAAAACATTACCGATGACATGACTGATAGGAAGTGTCTACTTACTCTCACAATTTTAGCCTAGGAACCCGTTGTGCCCCTGCACCAACCGGGAGGCACTCGGGGAACCCCCAGAGGGGCCGAGAGTGATCTCCCGTGACTGCCTATCCGGTTCCGAGTCATGTTACTTAGCTCGTCTAGTGCAGACGTGTTTTGCTAGCCTCCAACCTCGCTTACGTTCGACCGGTTGGGAACCTGTCTTTGACTTGTGTTGGGACCTGCTTCGCTTGCGGGCTCTTGCCGTGTGCCGCTACTGTTTTGGCCACTTCTTCTTCTGCCACTGCTGCCTTCTCGCCTCTTCTCGCCTCTTCGGTTGGCCTTCTTTCCCGCCTTTGGCGCTGTTGTGGCATGGAGGTGTCGCCCCCCGTCCTTGTTGCTGCGGAGAGGTAAGGTAGTTGTTTGGCCTTCGGCTGGCCTCAAGCGTGTCGCCAGTCGTGAGGACTTCTCAGTCTTTGATTGTCTAACCTGACGCCGCTCTTTGTTTTCTCGGCTTGGGGCCTACGCCTTGTCGCTTGAGACTGAGCTCTGGCGCGTAAACTGTCTATGATAATCATGCAGAGATTGACCAATGAAACGTGTTATGCAAACTCCCCGTCTTTCGCTTGCGGTTATATTGGGTCGCTGGGTGCTGGCGGAGCATTGCTGCTTGCTGGCCACGTGCCTGGGCGTTCGCACCTTGGGCGGTGAATTGTGTTTTCACTTTGGGTATGTTGACTTTGTCACCTTAGTTCCCTTTTCCCCTTGTTGGGCGTGGCCACGTGCTTTCGCTCGTGCGCTTGTTTGTGTGTTGCTGTTGCCAAGTGCGGACCTGCACCCTCTGCGGCGATTTCCAGTGGCCGACGGACAACCACGCTGTATGCCTCCCTTGCTCTGGCTGTGCCTCGGACCGCTCTTGTGACCTCTGCTCCACGTGGCCAGAACTGAAGTGGTCGCAGCTTTGGAGCTTTTACAGGCGGGACCGGCCGTTACCTGTGAGTAACCCTCCCGTCCGAGCGCCCCCCAGTATGTCAGGAGCCGGGACCAATCTTGTCCGTACGGACCCCATGGAAAGAATGCCGCTTAGGACGCGTACACCCAGCACTGTTCGGACAACTGACCCTGCTTTGCAGACCCCAAGTGCCCGGCCCAAGGGGACGCGACCCTCGCCGCCCCTTGTCTGCGGTCAGTTCTCGCTGGTCTCTCACGACCGTGCACTCCTACGAGGAGTCAATTTACCAGCAGGCAGCCCGCCTTTTAACGCCTGGCTCTCAGAGAAAGTGCTACGCGACCAAGGACTCAGGACTCAAGGGCTTCTCCCTATTTGCCGCGATCTCACTCTCCGTGGGACTCTCGTCGTCGGCACCATCATTCTCGTCGGACACCCACCAGCCCCCCCCCCCCTCGCCTGGTTGCGGCGTTGCCACGTTCTTCTTCGCCCCATCGCTCTTCGTGTCATCTGTCTGTTTCCCCTAGGCGTCGCTCCGCGCGGATCCATCGCCGGGAGGGTCACCTTCATTCCCGTCATCGTAGCCGCTCTCCCTACTCCTCCTGGCTGGACGCCCCTCGGGGACCTCTCCGTTCTCGCCGCAGCAGTCCGCTTGCCGCTCCCCCTCCTCCCCGGGACGAGGACGCCTTGAGTCTGCTGGCTGAGCATTCTGCTTCTGCCCTGCTCGGCCCAGGTAGCCGTTCCCCCGCCTCCCGCTCGTCCTTTTCGGATCTCTCGGACTCTTCTCCGCTGCCTTCTTCTTCTCGCGCGGCTACCTTGCTCGCCTTGGATGAGGCCGCCCGCATCGTTTCCGCCTCCCTCCCAGTCGACGCTTGCCCTCCGTCTCCCCCCCCCTCAAGCACAAGGTCTCGGCCTTCGTCGATGCTGGTCGGCGGACGAAGAAGTTTAAGTCTCTCCCTCAGTCTTCTGGTTTCAGCGACATGCGGGACGCCTTCTACGCGCTTCTCCTCGCTGCCCCTAGGGAACATCAGTTTTTCGGCGACCGCAGATGGCCCCCCGGCCTCGACATCGCCTTCCGGCAGGAGTGGTACTCTGGGCATTCCCAGTCCTTTGTCTGCGCTCTTCCTCCAGTGGATCCGGTGGCTATTTTTCAGGCTGGCGGCTCCTCGCTCCTAAAACGCGCCATTCCTCGAGGTTTGGATGCTACAGTGGCCCTGGTTTGTAACACCCTTGCCTGCTCGGGCTTCATGGAGCTTGTCACCCGAGCGGTTGTGCAATGGATAGAGGAAGGTTGGCATCCATTCGTCACTCCCCTGTTAGGAGATCTTCTCGCCCTCGCGGAGGTATTTAATCGTGCGGCTTATCACTCATCTGTCAACGCCATGGCGGCTTCCTCCAATTGTGACCTCATGCGTTGGGATGCTGTCCTTCGGGCCTGCCGTGGTATGCCTTCGGACCTGCAGAACCAGCTGCGTTGTGCCCCCCTCAGTGGACCACTTCTGTTTGGCGACACCTGGTCATCGGTAAAGACCGCGAACTCGGATCGGTGGCCTACCAAATCTGCGCCTTCCCGCTTTCGCACCTCCCGCAAGGCCCTGGGTCGCGCCCTGCAGGGCTCCGGACATCCTGCGTCCTCAGGTCCATTCACCCTGCCTCCAGGAAGTACCTGTGCTTCGCCTTCGACGAAGTAGTCTACCAGTTCCGGGCCCTCCCGTTTGGTCTCAACCTCAGCCTGTGGGTTTTCTCTCGCCTATTGGACGCGGTAGTGGCCAAGGCTCGTCAGTCGTCGTCCAGCCCTATTTCCAATTACCTCGATGACCTGCTCCTACGCAATCAATCGGCGACCATTCTTTCAGCGGACAGAGACGCCTTGATCCGGCTGTTGGCGCGACTGGGTTTTTTGCTCAACAGAGGGAAATCGGATCTTACGCCCAGTCGCCGTTTCGTCCACCTAGGCATGGACTTCTCTACCGATCTGAACCTGGTTCGCCTTCGGAACAGCGGATTCAGAGGTTAGCCTCCTTGACCGGCGACCTTTGTCGGCTAGACGCAGCCCCTGCCAGGATTTGGCTACAGCTTCTCGGAACGATGAACGCGGCCGCAGATCTCCTTCCGTTAGGGCGTCTCTACTATCGGCCCATACAGCTGCATCTCCTCCTTCACTGGCGCCCGTCCTCCGCCGACTTGACAGCCTCGATACCGGTCACTGCGCTTCTTCATCCCCATCTGCTGCGTTGGATGGATCCGGCGTGGCTGGCTTTGGGAGTTCCCCTCGCATCTCCCCCTCCTCGCCTATCCCTGTGGGTCGACGCGAACCTCTCCGGGTGGGGTGCCCACCTGTTACCGGACGTCCAAACGACGTCGGGAACCTGGCCGCCACATCAACTGGTTGGAGCTTCAGGCCATTTGGCATGCCCTCATCACTTGGGAATCGAGTCTGCTGCACCAGGAGCTCTGGGTCCTTTCCGACAACGCGACGATGGTAGCGTACCTTCAGAAGCAAGGCGGCACTCACTCTCCCGACTTGTGCATGCTCACCTACCGGCTGATGCTTTAGTGCCAGGCCCGCGGCATCTTCCTTCGAGCGAGACACATTCCAGGTCACCTGAACGTCCTGGCTGACTTGCTCTCGCGTCGTAGTCAGATGTTGCACACGGAATGGACTCTTTGCCAGGACCTTTTCCAGAGGATCTGCGCCCACTGGGAGACTCCTTAGATCGGTTTGTTTGCCACGAGATGGAACCATCAGCTTCCCCTCTTTGTCTCCCCGATCCCGACCCCACCCGGGTCTGCCCTGGGGGACTTGGGTGGGGTTAGGTATTTTTTAGTTCCCAGGGTCACCCTGGTCATCCCCACAGGGTGGGTTTTTCTCTCTATTCTGGGGCATGTGTTTCCGTCTACCCTTTGTCCATTCACCTGTATTTGCCTTTATAAAACTCTCCCTACTGTCTGCACTGCCTGTAGCTCTTGATATTGGATGTGTGTTGCTAAATGGTCTTAGCTTTATTTAGGCCCCATGTGTTAGGTTTATTTAACGTATTTGACCGGCTGGCGACATAATTCAATGTTCTGGTTTTTGTTTTTTTTTTGTTTTTTTTTCTCAAGCAGTGCAGGCACGTCCTGAGAAAGCCTTGTTGCTGTCAGGACGTTAAGCAATGTACAATCAATCCCCGATCCCGGATCCCCTGGCCGGGGCAGTCGACACTCTCTCCATCCCCTGGGACGGTTTGATCGCGTACGCCTTTCCCCCGACGGTCCTTGTCCCCAAAGTCCTCCTCAAACTCCGGGGATCCAACACCATTGTTCTCCTGGTCACGCCGTTTTCCTGGAACCGCTCTTGGACCACCGACCTCCTCAGCCTCGCCACGGACCCTCCCTTGCGATTACCTACGCCCCGGACGATGCTCAAACAGCCTCGACAGGCCCTATTTCACCCGTGCCCGGAGCGTCTCCTCCTTCACGTCTGGAGGTTGTGCAGCGTGCCCTCACCGCTAGAGGCTTCTCGAGTACAGCAGTGGAAGCGATCTCTTTGGCCCGCAGACCCTCAACGCGACGCGTCTATGAGGGAAATTTACGAGTGCTGTGCGCCTGGTGTGCGGACCTCCATCTCAACCCCACTGATTTGACTCACCCCCAGCTCGCAGACTTCTTCCTCTGGCTCTTCGGAGACCACGGTCTCGCCCCTATCACCATCAGAAGGTACCTTTCCATGATTGCTGACACTTATCGACACCTTGGACGTCTGGACCCCGGCGCCTGTAAAGACATCGCCGACCTTATGTCGCTCTTCGGCTTGCAACGTCCGGTACTCCGTTCTCTCATTCCGCGCTGGGACCTTCCCTGGGTCCCGACGTGGCTTAACTCACCCAGATTCGAACCACTGCCCTTGGCCCGCCTTGCGAACGTGACTTGTAAGACCTGCTTCCTTTTTGGCCCTTGCCACGGCGGCCAGAGTCAGCGAGCTGCATGCGCTCTCAGCACGCCCGGCCTGCCTGCAATTTCATGCGGATGGCTCCGTGCACCTTCTCCCGGATCCCTCCTTCCTTGCCAAGACCAGGTCTCCACTCATGGCACCACAAGTGATCACACTGCGGCCGCTGCGGGGAATGGACTTCCCTCGAGAGACCAGGCAACAAGATCCTGTGCGCGCCTTACGCGTCTATCTACGCAGAACCAAAGCCGTCCGTCAAGGACGCTCATGCCACTTCCTGCCTCTTAGGACCGGCAGAGATGACATTTCGGCCCAGACAATCTCTTCCTGGCTACGCTGGGTAATTCGGTCCGCCTACCAGGACCTCTCCCCACAGTGAGCAAAGAGGCTTAAGATACGAGTGCACGAGGTACGTGCCATGGCCACGAGTCTTGCCTTCGACCGGAACTGTGCTGTTAAAGACATTGTGGCGGCAGTAGGCTGGCAAGCAGAATCGACCTTCGCCCGCTTCTACCTCTGGGATCTGGCAGGCCAGCAAGACAACCTCGCTCTGGTGGGGGACATCACAGCAGAGCAACACTCCCTCCCGGCGCCACAGGTGCCGTAGGTACGCTACTTGTCTAAAGTTGTCGGGAGTTTGCAGGCCCCCTGGGTTTTGTTTTGGGCAGCGGCACCCTCCTCCTACTCGTAATTCTTCCTATCAGTCATGTCATCGGTTGGTGCAGGGGCACAACGGGTTCCTAGGCTAAAATTAAGTAAGTAGACACTTCCTATCAGTCATGTCATCGGTAAGTATTTTTCGAAAAAATACCTTAGAGAAAAATGCATTTTTGTTGCAGATTTTGAGGAACAGTCAGGACCACCAGCAAAAGATCTTGGTGGATCAGGTTTAAGATGATGTACTTGCAAGCCAAGTCCAGGACTGCTGCAGCTGGAAAAAAAAACTAGAAAGATGTGTGCCAGCGGCAATCGTAATACTACACATGGCCTAATAAGAGACCTTGCAACACACCATTCAGGACAGCGTGCGACAGAGGGTTTAAAGCAATCAGGTGTGGACAAGGGACAGAACGATGCCCCAATAGAGGAAAACCCCCTTGGGCTGACAGGTGACCTGGACAAAATACTAACCCCCCAAGCCCCAGGCACGGGTGGTGGATCAGGACTTGCGACATCACAGGTCTGGGGACAGGGACTGCTAGACTGCATTCACAGTCAGTGCAGAGTGTTTTTGTTTGAATTTTTAAGCCATGCAGGTTAGGGTCATCTCGAGTTGCGCATAGGGACCCCTTACTTCGGGCTTTTTAGTATAATAAATAAATGTTAGAGCCAAGGGCTGGTGGGTTTAAGGGGTAATTGTAAGTAAGTATTGTCTTTGCAAATTATTTTCGTAGCATCCAAGTGGATTTTGTAAGATGTAGGGTAGTGATACTTTTAGTCTGCCTGATACTCACATTGACTCCCTGGAGGCATTATACTTCTTTTTGTTGCAGATTTCAGGAACAGTCAGGACCACCAGCAAAGCATCCTGAGTTACCAAGGGACTTGCCAAGACATCACAAGGGACTCTGCACGGACCGAGGGAGACTGCTATGACTGGACATCTCACAGACATCAGGTGCAGAGTGTTTGTTTTTTTCAAAATACATTACCGATGGCATTACTATCTGGGAATACACTCTATTGCCTATAGATTTCAGCAAAAATTGTGTGTAGCACACAACTGGGGAGGAGACACCGGGGATCACTATGACCCCGGGTGGCCTCCCCTTACTACCCTATCCCGGTGAGCACAGGGCGACCTCGTCAGTTTCACTCATAGCTCGACCGGGGACGGTCGAGTTTTTGCCTTTCTCCGTTCTACGGGTTTCAGTGGTTTTTGCCTGTGGGCTTGAATTGGAGTCTTCGATTCAGCCCTGGACTCACTACATTCGTGGTTTTTCCTTTGACAATTGGACTCATTGTGACCTGTGCGCCGACCGGTTTTACCGGCTCTGACTTTGTGAGTTCACCCTTGGCTTGGCCTTGGGGTTCGACGGCGCACGTGACTTGTGCCCTGCTGTTTTGGGGGGCACGATTGACTTTCTTCGCCGGCGTAGTTGGTTTAGGGCCTTATGGCTTCTTCTGTGTCGAAGACTTGCCGCCGTGCGGGGACTTCCAGTGACCGGATGATGCACACGACTCTTGCTTGCCGTGTTCGGGCTGTGCTTCGGACGGAACGTGTGACGGTGGCGCCGCTTGGACGGAAGACCGGTGTTCGCGCAGGTGGGACTTCTACAGGCGTGACCGGTCCCCTCGCCCGCTTCTGTCTCCCCGGGATCCTCCACGGGTGGACGTACTTCCTCGGCGCATCGGGCTTTCCGGCCCACAGGTAAGCCCCCTTCTTGTACCGTTACCTCGCAGGTTCTCCCTCCCCTCTCCGAGTCTTCGGAGCAGGGTAGGCGAGTTTCGGAGTCACGCTCCCCACGCTCTGCTTCGTTAGCGCGTGGCTTGAGGCCATTTTGGTTCCCACCCCCCGCTCTGCTTCGGGCGAGCGGTCTGGGAGAGATGAGCGTTCGTCGGCCACCCCCGGCTCTAGGTCTCGGGAGCGGGGACGGGTGACGGAACGCAAGCATAAGAAAGAGAGTAAACGTGATAAGAAATGCTCTCGCTCACGCACCGAGGCTTCGGAACGTGACTCGAGACCGTTAGTAATGCTGCCTCCCCGCTCTGTATTTTCCGATCGGGCACGGCATGCTTCGCTTTCTTCCCCCCCCCCCCCCCCCCGCCCGCCCCGTCTCGCCTGGGCGGGCCCGGGGTGTGGTTGACTCTCGCCCCCCACGCTCCGAGGAGTCGGAGCGGGGGTCGCGTGCACATAAATTGTCCCCTCCCCGCTTCGCTTCGCCTGAGCGGGCTTGGCGTGACCGTAGACTGTCTCCCCCCCCCCCCCCCCCCCCCGTCTCGTATCGACCGGACGGGCCCGGTGTGACTTGGACCCTCGCCCCCCCCCCCCCTCGCTCCGAGGCTTCGGAGCTGGGGCAGCGGGCTCATAAATCGTCCCCTCACCGCTCCGCCTTTCCTGAGCGGGCTTGGCGCGACCCTAGACTGTCCCCCCCCCCCCCCCCCCCGCCTCGTATCGACCAGGCGGGCCCGGTGTGACATCGCGCGTCCTCCACGGTCCGAAACATCGGACGGGGGGCCGCGTGCCCGGTATTTGTCCCATCCCCGCTCCGCCTTTCCTGAGCGGGCTAGGTGAGACTCTTGGCGGTCCCCAACCCCCCCCCCCCCCCCCCCGCACCGGTTCTCCCGGGCGGGCCAGGGGTGACCAGGCCACTTCCTCGGTATTCCGATCGCGGTTTGTCGCTCACGTCGGCTGCCGCGTGCGGATCCCGACTTCGAGGTGGACCGTCGCTTTGCCACGGTCCCTCCGTCGCCGCGGCGCCCCTCTTTGCGTGCGTCGCGGGCGGCTGCGTCTACCTCGCGCGCGGCGGTGCGGCGCTCTCGTAGCCGCTCGCCCCTTTCGTCTTTGCCGCGAGAAGATCAGTTTTGGAACCGGACGTCCTCAGCCTTCATCCGTCGGACTCGGCCTCGGCGATCTTCTTGCAGGACTCGGCGGCTGGTTCTCCTTCCCGCCTTTTCCGCTGTCTCGTCGGCCTCCGCCTCGTCAGACGTTGCCGGCCCTTCGCTCGGATCACAGACGGTCCACGCTCTGGGTGAGGCTTCAAGGCTTATCACCAAGTCCCTACCGCCCGACGTCTGTCCGCCTTCGCCTCCTCCGAAGAGACAGGCTTCGGCCATGGTCGACGCGCAGAGGCAAGTCCCTCCCGCAGCCAGCCGGCTTCCGGGACCTCACCGATGCTTCTCCGCCCAGCTGCGTAACGACGCTTTCGGCGACACGGGATACTTTACCGCCGCTCGATCGCCGGTGGGAATCAACTTAAGCTTCCGCCAGGCCTGGTACGCTGGACACTCCCAAGCCTTCGCCATACCTTTTCCAGCGGTGGATGCGGCGGCCTTACTACAGGCGGGCGGCCGCAGGCTCGTCCAGAACTCGTGGCCTCGGCCTCTCGACAGGATCGCCTCCTTAGCGCGGAACTCGCTGGCGTGCTCGGGTTTTGGAACTGGCTACCCAGGCAGCCCTGCAGTGCCTACAGGATACGTGGGACCTGGAGGCTCAGTCCCCGCTTCGTGACGTGCAGTCCATCCTGTTAGCGGCCAACCGGTCCGCCTACCATTCTTCCGCCACCGCCAGGGCAGCAGCTGCCAAATGCGACCTCTGGAGGAGGGATACCCTTTTGCGCCTCTGCTCGGACCTTCCCTTGTCAGTGAAGACCCAGCTCCGTAAAGCCCCTTAGGTGGTCCTCAGCTGTTCGGCGACACTTGGCACACCGTTAAGGAATCTTCCAAGGACTTGTGGCCCAAGCCTGCATCTAACCCAGCCTCGACCCGCTTTCGCGCCCCCCGCCCGGCCGGGGGTCGTGCCCAGCGGTCTTTCAGGCCCTCCTTTCCTACAGTCGGATCTTCACGAGGTCGGGCCCGTCCATTCCAGGCTTCTCAGGCCGGCCCCGCCCCTCGCCCTGCTTGGCCCCGCGGTGCCCGTAGATCGGGCCGCGGTCGGGCTCATTGACTCGCCCCGCCTCCGCCCCCGCCCTCAGTACTCGGGCCTCCCGTCGGCGGGCGGCTGTCGCTCTTCAGCGATCTTGGAGATCGCTGTTCCCGGACGACCCCTGGATTCTTTCCACCGTTACCGCAGGCCTGCAACTTTCGTTCCTGTCGCCTCCGCCTCTTCGCAGATCACCCATGTGGACCCAGGAACCGCTCGACGGCACACAGGCGGACGCTCTGCGCGGGGAAGTGGCGACCCTCCTCACCAAAGCGGCGACAGAGGTGGTTTCGCGGCAGGACTCTCCGGCGTTCTACAGCCGACTCTTCTAGTTCCCAAACCAGGCGGCAAGTGGCGTCCAGTTATCGACTTATCAGCGCTAAACAACTTCATTTTGGCCCCTCGCTTCAGGATGGAGACGGCCAGGACACTCCGTGCGGCCCTCCGGCCGATGGACTTTGCGATCAGCCTCGATCTGTCAGACGCCTATCTGCACGTCCCGATTCATCCGGTACCTTCGGTTTGACTTGGGGGGATCGTCTACCAGTTCTGCGCCCTTCCTTTCGGCCTCAACATCAGTCCGTGGGTGTTTACAAGACTGCTCGACGCCGTGATAGCCTACTTCCGTCAGCGCTCCTTGAGCCCGGCCTCCAATTACTTGGACGACCTTCTACTGCGCATCTTGGTTTCCGCAGCCCTCCAGACGGACAGGGATGCCCTGCTTTCCCTTCTGCGTCGTCTAGGTTTCCTACTCAATTGGGGAAATCCGATCTTCTCCCTCTCGACGGTTTCTACATCGGGGGATGGAATTCCTGACCGACCTCAACCTTGTCCGCCTGCCTCTGGCCAGGCGACAGAAGATCGTCGACTTAGCGACTTCGATGGGGATGGGATCCTCCTTCACCGCCAGGGTCTGGCTTCAACTCCTGGGCCTCCTCAGTGCGGCTGCGGACCTGCTTCCCTTGGGCAGACTTTATGCTCGGCCTCTCCAGCTACGTCTCCTTCTTCACTGGCGACCCTCGGGCGCTCTGTTGGATCTAGTACCTGTCACGCCTCTGGCTCGTCCTCACCTCGAGAGGTGGGCGGACCTCGCTTGGCTGGCTTCGGGGGTGCCCTACACTCCCCGCTGCCTCGGTGGTCTCTCTGTACAAATGCGAGCCAGGCCGGCTGGGGCGCGCATCTGTTACCGGATTTCTCTCGGCCTCGGGCGTTGGCTTCGGGAGCTGTTAGGGAATCACGTCAACTGGCTGGAGCTGAAGGCAGTTGGGTTGGCTTTCGACGTTTGGCAGGAGACCTTGGCCAATCAGGAAGTCCTCGTGCTCTCCGACAACTCGACGGTGGTGGCTTACATACAGAATCAGGGGGGCACTCACTCGCCCTCCCTTTGCATTCTTCTGTACCACCTTCTCCTCTGGTGCAGGGATCGAGGCATTGCCCTACGAGCCCGCCACATCCCTGGCCACCTCAACGTGATTGCGGACGCCCTGTCTCGTCGCGGACAGTTGCTCCACACGGAGCGGTCCCTACGCCCGGATATTTTTCGCCTGCTCTGCTCTCACTGGGAAACGCCGCTAGTGGATCGGTTTGCCACCAGATGAAACAGCCAGCTCCCGGTCTACGTCTCGCCAGTCCCGGATCCACTCGCTTGGGCAGTGGACGCGCTCCCCATTCCTTGGGTCGGCCTGATTGCTTACGCCTACCCCCTGTCAGTCCTCGTTACGAAAGTACTGCGGAAGCTTCTGGGATGCGCGGCGGTCCTCCTGCTGGTGGCCCCCTTCAACTGGACCAAGAGCTGGACCACGGACCTCCTCGCGCTTGCGACGGACCCTCCTCTGGAGCTTCCTACCCCTCCCACGATGCTCAAGCAGCCCCGTCAGCAGCTTTTCCATCCGTGCCCCGAACGCCTCCGCCTACTCGCTTGGAGGTTGTCCGGCACGCCCGCGCCGCTAGAGGTTCTCGGATGCTGCAGTGGCGGCAATTGCAGCAGCCCGCAGACTCTCTACAAGGAAGGTGTACGAAGGCAAGTGGAGGGTCTTTCAGACCTGGTGCACCTCCCATGGGCTCCCTCCCACTAACCTAGCCTCCCACCAACTGGCGGAGTTCTTCCTGTGGCTCTTCGACGACAGGGCCTTAGCCCCGGTCGCCATCAAGGGCTACCGCGCTATGATCGCGGACACCTACCGTCACCTGTGTCTTCCGGACCCAGGCGCCTGCAAGGATCTGTCGAATTTCTGGCTCACTTTGAACTCCGACGTCCGGTTTCACGTTCCCTAGTACCCCGGTGGGATCTTGCCTGGGTACTGACGTGGTTGAATACGGACCGGTTTGAGCCCCTCCCCTTGGCTCGGTTCTTAGACTTGACCCGGAAAACCTGTTTCCTTCTGGCTCTCGCTACAGCGTCCCGAGTCAGCGAGCTTCACGCGCTCTCGATGCTCCCAGCCTGTTGCAGTTGCGTTCCGACGGCTCTGCGCAGAGGCTCTCCGATCCGTCCTTCCTGGCCAAGAACCGCCGCCCGCGGCGGCTCCTCAGGTGCTAACGATACGGCCCCTCCGTGGTGCGGACCTCTCCCCTGGATCGCGGCGACAGGACCCAGTGCGGGCGCTAATGATTTACCTGCGCCGCTCTCAGCCGCAGCGCCGGGGGCGCTCGCGCCTCTTCTTACCTTGTCCGCGGGCAGACGCCACATCTCGGCCCAGATCGTGTCATCCTGGCTGCGGTGGGTGATTAGGTCAGCCTACCTAGACCTCTCCCCACGCGGCGCTGAGCCTTTACAAATCCGGGCGCATGAAGTGAGAGCAGTTGCCGCCAGTCTAGCCCTGGACCGCAACTGCTCGGTCAAAGATATTGTGGCAGCGGGTGGCTGGCGCTCAGACTCCACTTTCGCACGCTTCTACCTTAAGAGACCTATCCGGCCGACGTGACTCCCTGGCACGGGTGGGCGACATCTCCGCAGCCCAGCACTCCCTCCGAGCGCTGCTGGCATCTTAGGCACATCATAGCTGAAATCGTCGGGAGTTCTCTCTCGATGGGGCCGGCGGAGTGGTTGGGTTATGGTTAGATACGGCACCCTCCGCCTGTTCGCCATTCTCCCAGATAGTAATGCCATCGGTAATGTATTTTGAAAAAACAAATGAATTTTTTTTCTAAAATGTATTTTTTTGAAAAATACTTACCGATGGCATTACTCGGATGGCCCTCCCGCCTGCCCCGCTTGCCTCTTGTGGCTATGTGTGAAACTGACGAGGTCGCCCTGTGCTCGCCGGGATAGGGTAGTAAGGGGAGGCCACCCGGGGTCATAGTGCTTGGATCCCCGGTGTCTCCTCCCCAGTTGTGTGCTACACACAATTTTTGCTGAAATCTATAGGCAATAGAGTGTATTCCCAGATAGTAATGCCATCGGTAAGTATTTTTCAAAAAAATACATTTTAGAAAAAAAATTCATTTTTGTTTCAATTTTTTAGCCATGCAGGTTAGGGTCATCCCGAGTTGCGCATAGGGACCCCTTACCTCGATCTTTTTAGTCTAATTATGAATGTTAGAGCCTAGGGCTAGTAGGGTTAAAGGGTAATTGTAAGCAAGTATTGCCTTTGCAAATTACTTTCGAAGTATCCCAGTGGATTTTGTAAGATATAGGGTAGTGACACTCTTAGTCTGCCTCATACTCACATTGCCTCCCTGGAGGCATTATACTTCTTTCTGTAGCAGATTTCAGGGACAGTCAGGACCACCAGCAAAGGATCCTGGTGGACCAAGGGACTTGCTAGGACATCACAAGAGAATCTGGGCGGACCAAGGGAGACTGCTATGACTGGACATCTCACAGACATGAGGTGCAGAGTGTTTTTGTTTCAAATTTTAATCCATGCAGGTTAGGGTCATCCCGAATTGCGCATAGGGAGGACCCCTTTACCTCGGGCTTTTTAGTCTAATTATGAATGTTAGAGCCTAGTGCTGGTAGGGTTAAGTGGTACTTGTAAGCAAGTATTGCCTTTGCAATTTACTTTCATAGCATCCCGGTGGATTTTGTAAGATGTAGGGTAGTGACACTTTTAGTCTGCCTGATACTCACATTGTCTCCCTGGAGGCTTTATACTTCTTTCTGTTGCAGATTTCGGGGACAGTCAGGACCACTAACAATGGATCTGGGTGGACTAAGGGACTTGCCAGGACATAACAAGTGACTCTGGATGGACCAAATGACTGGACATCTCACAGACATCAGGTGCAGAGTGTTTTTGTTTCAATTTTTAATCCATGAAGGTTAGGGTCACCCCGAGTTGCGCATAGGGAGGACCCCTTACCTCGGGCTTTTTAGTCTAATTATGAATGTTAGAGCCTAGGGCTGGAAGGTTTAAGGGATAATTGTAAGTAAGTATTGCCTTTGCAAATTACTTTCGAAGCATCCCAGTGGATTTTGTAAGATGTAGGGTAGTGACACTTTTAGTCTGCCTGATACTCACATTGCCTCCCAGGAGGCATTATACTTCTTTCTGTTGCAGATTTCAGGGACAGTCAGGACCACTAAAAGTGGATCTGGGAGGACTAAGGGACTTGCCAGGACATCACAAGGGACTCTGGATGGACCAAGGGAAACTGCTATGACTGAACATCTCACAGACATCAGGTGCAGAGTATTTTTGTTTCAATTTTTAAGCCATGCAGGTTAGGGTCATCCCGAGTTGCGCATAGGTACGACCCCTTACCTCAAGCTTTTTAGTCTAATTATGAATGTTACAGCCTAGGGCTGGTAGGGTTAAGGGGTACTTGTAAGCAAGTATTGCCTTTGCAAATTATTTTCGTAGCATCCCAGTGGATTTTGTAAGATGTAGGGTAGTGACACTTTTAGTCTGCCTGATACTCACATTGCCTTCCTGGAGGCATTATACTTCTTTCTATTGTAGATTTCAGGGACAGTCAGGACCACTAACAATGGATCTGGGAGGACTAAGGGACTTGCCAGGACATCACAAGAGACTCTGGATGGACCAAGTGTGTCTGCTAGGTCAGACATCAGGTGCAGAGTGTATTTGTTTCAATTCTTAAGCTGGGTTAGTGTCATCCCAAGTTGCACACAGGGACCCCTTTACCTTTGGCTTTTTGGTCTAATTGTAAATAATAGCACTTAGGGCTGGTAGGTTTAAGTGGTAATTGTAAGCAAGTATTGCCTTTTCATATCACTTTTGTAGCGCCTCAGTTGATGGTATAAGATATAGGGTACCATGCTTTTAGTTTGCCTGATACTTGGAGGCATTATAATTCTTTTTGTTGCAGATTTCAGGAACAGTCAGGGCCACCAGCAAAGGATCCTGGTGGACCAAGGGACTTGTCAGGTCATCACAAGGGACTCTGGACGAACCAAGGGAGACTGCTATGACTGGACATCTCACAATTTTTAAGTCATGCAGGTTAGGGTCATCCCGATTTGCGCATAGGGACCCCTTACCTCGGGCTTTTTAGTCTAATTATGAATGTTAGGGCCTAGGGCTGGTAGGGTTAAGGGGTAATTGTAAGCAAGTATTGCCTTTGCAAATTACTTTCGTAGCATCCCAGTGGATTTTGTAAGATTTAGGGTAGTGACACTTTTAGTCTGCCTGATACTCACATTGCCTCCCTGGAGGCAATATACTTCTTTCTGTTGCAGACTTCAGGGACAGTCAGGACCATTAACAATGGATCTGGGCGGACAAAGAGACTTGCCAGGACATCACAAGAGACTCTGGACGGACCAAGTGAGACAGACAGACATAAGGTGCAGAGTGTATTTGTTTTAATTCTTAAGCCAGGTTAGGGTCATCCCAAGTTGCGCATATGGACCCGTTTCCCTTTGGCTTTTTGGTCTAATTGTAAATGATAAAGCTGGGGGCTGTAAGGTTTAAGTGGTAACTGTAAGCAAGTACTACCTTTTCAGATCACTTTTTTAGCATCCTTATGGACGGTGTAAGATTTAAGGTAAATACACTTTTAGTCTGCCTGATTCTCACATTGTCTCAGTGGACTCAGTATACTTCTTTCTGTTGCAGATTTCAGGGACAGTCAGGACCAACTGCAAGGGATTTGGGCGGACCAAGGACTTGCCAGGACACCACAGTGGACTCAGGACAGACCAAGGGAGACCACCAGCAAGTAATCTGGGCGGACCAAGGGACTTGCGAGGACATCACAAGGGACACTGGATGGACCAAGTGAGACTGCTAGGACAGACATCAGGTGCAAAGTGTTTTTGTTTTAATTTTTAAGCCAGGTTAGGGTCATCCCGAGTTGTGCATAGGGACCCCTTACCTCTGGCTCTTTGGTCTAATTATAAATGTTAGAGTCTAAGACTGGAAGGTTTAAGGGGTAATTAAAAGTAAGTATTGACTTTTCAAATCACTTTTGTAGCATACTTGTGGATGGTGTAAGATTTAGGGTAGTGACACTTTTAGTCTGCCGGATACTCACATTGCCTTGCTGGAGGCATTATACTTCTTTCTGTTGCAGATTTCAGGGACAGTCAGGACCACCAGCAAAGGATCCTGGACATCTCACAGGCATCAGGTGCAGATTGTTTTTGTTTTAATTTGTAAGCCAGGTTAGGGTCATCCTGAGTTGCACATAAGACCCCTTTTACCTCTGGCTTTTTAATCTAATTATGAATGTAAGAGCCTAGGGCTGGTAGGGTTAAGGGGTAATTGTAAGCAAGTATTGCCTTTTCAAATCACTATTGTAGCATCCCAGTGTATGGTGTAAGATATAGGGTAGTGACACTTTTAGTCTGCCGGATACTCACATTGCCTTGCTGGAGGCATTATACTTCTTTCTTTTGCAGATTTCAGGGACAGTCAGGACAACCAGCAAAGGATCCTGGTGGACCAAGGGACTTGCCAGGACATCACAAGGGAATCTGGACAGAACAAGGGAGACTGCTATATCTCACAGACATCAAATGCAGAGTGTTTTTGTTTCAATTTTTAATCCATGCAGGTTAGGGTCATCCCGAGTTGCACATAGGGAGGAACCCTTACCTCAGACTTTTTAGTCTAATTATGAATGTTAGAGCCTAGGGCTGGTAGGGTTAAGGGGTAATTGTAAGCAAGAATTGCCTTTGCAAATTACTTTCATAGCATCCCAATGGATTTTGTAAGATGTAGGGTAGTGACATCAGGTGCAGAGTGTATTTGTTTCAATTCTTAAGCCAGGTTAGGGTCATCCCAAGTTGCGCATATGGACCCCTTTACATTTGGCTTTTTGGTCTAATTGTAAATGTTAAATCTTGGGGCTGGGAGGTGTAAGTGGTAACTGTAAGCAAGTACTACCTTTTCAGATCACTTTTGTAGCATCCTTATAGATGGTGTAAAATTTAAGGTAGTGACACTTTTAATATGCCTGATACTCACATTGCCTCAGCGGAGGCATTATACTTCTTACTGTTGCAGATTTCAGGGACAGTCAGGACCACCTGCAAGGGATTTGGGCAGACCAAGGGACTTGCCAGGATACCACAGTGGACTCTGGACAGACCAAGGGAGACTGCTACGACTGGACATCTCACAGGCATCAGGTGCAGAGTGTTTTTGTTTTAATTTGTAAGCCAGGTTAGGGTCATCCTGAGTTGTGCATAAGGCCCCTTTTACCTCTGGCTTTTTAATCTAATTATGAATGTAAGAAACTAGGGCTGGTAGAGTTAAGGGGTAATTGTAAGCAAGTATTGCCTTTTTAAATCACTTTTGTAGCATCCCAGTGTATGGTGTAAGATGTAGGGTAGTGACACTTTTAGTCTGCCTGATACTCACATTGACTCCCTGGGGGCATTATACTTCTTTCTGTTGCAGATTTCAGGGACAGTCAGGACCACCAGCAAGTAATCTGGGTGGACCAAGGGACTTGCGAGGACATCACAAGGGACACTGGATGGACCAAGTGAGACTGCTAGGACAGACATCAGGTGCAGAGTGTTTTTGTTTTAATTTTTAAGCCAGGTTAGGGTCATCCCGAGTTGCGCATAGGGACCCCTTACCTCTGGCTTTTTGGTCTAATTATAAATGTTAGAGCCTAAGACCGGAAGGTTTAAGGGGTAATTAAAAGTAAGTATTGACTTTTCAAATCAAATTTGTAGCGTACTTGTGGATGGTGTAAGATTTAGGGTAGTGACAATTTTAGTCTGCCGGATACTCACATTGCCTTGCTGGAGGCATTATACTTGTTTCTGTTGCAGATTTCAGGGACAGTCAGGACCACCAGCAAAGGATCCTTGACATCTCACAGGCATCAGGTGCAGATTGTTTTTGTTTTAATTTGTAAGCCAGGTTAGGGTCATCCTGAGTTGTGCATAAGGCCCCTTTTACCTCTGGCTTTTTAATCTAATTATGAATGTAAGAGCCTAGGGCTGGTAGGGTAATTGTAAGCAAGTATTGCCTTTTCAAATCACTATTGTAGCATCCCAGTGGATTTTGTAATATGTAGGGTAGTGACACTTTTAGTCTGCCTGATACTCACATTGCCTTCCTGGAGGCATTATACTCAGGGGCAGTCAGGACCACTAACAATGGATCTGGGAGTACTAAGGGACTTGCCAGGACATCACAAGGGACTCTGGATGGACCAAGTGTGTCTGCTAGGTCAGACATCAGGTGCAGAGTGTATTTGTTTCAATTCTTAAGCTGGGTTAGGGTCATCCCAAGTTGCACATAGGGACCCCTTTACCTTTGGCTTTTTGGTCTAATTGTAAATGTTAACACTTAGGGCTGGTAGGTTTAAGTGGTAATTGTAAGCAAGTATTGCCTTTTCATATCACTTTTGTAGCGCCTCAGTTGATGGTATAAGATATAGGGTAGCATGCTTTTAGTTTGCCTGATACTCACATTGCCTCCCTGGAGGCATTATAATTCTTTTTGTTGCAGATTTCAGGAACAGTCAGGACCACCAGCAAAGGATCCTGGTGGACCAAGGGACTTGTCAGGTCATCACAAAGGACTCTGGACGGACCAAGGGAGACTGCTATGACTGGACGTCTCACAGACATCAGGTGCAGAGTGTTTTTGTTTCAATTTTTAAGTCATGCAGGTTAGGGTCATCCCGATTTGCGCTTAGGGACCCCTTAGCTCGGGCTTTTTAGTCTAATTATGAATGTTAGAGCCTAGGGCTGGTAGGGTTAAGGGGTAATTTTAAGCAAGTATTGCCTTTGCAAATTACTTTCGTAGCATCCCAGTGGATTTTGTAAGATTTAGGGTAGTGACACTTTTAGTCTGCCTGATACTCACATTGCCTCCCTGGAGGCAATATACTTCTTTCTGTTGCAGACTTCAGGGACAGTCAGGACCACTAACAGTTGATCTGGGCGGACTAAGAGACTTGCCAGGACATCACAAGAGACTCTGGATGGACCAAGTGAGACAGACAGACATAAGGTGCAGTCAATTCTTAAGCCAGGTTAGGGTCATCCCAAGTTGCGCATATGGACCCGTTTCCATTTGGCTTTTTGGTCTAATTGTAAATGATAAAGCTGGGGGCTGTAAGGTTTAAGTGGTAACTGTAAGCAAGTACTACCTTTTCAGAACACGTTTTTAGCATCCTTATGGACGGTGTAAGATTTAAGGTAAATACACTTTTAGTCTGCCTGATTCTCACATTGTCTCAGTGGACTCAGTATACTTCTTTCTGTGGCAGATTTCAGGGACAGTCAGGACCACCTGCAAGGGATTTGGGCGGACCAAGGACTTGCCAGGACACCACAGTGGACTCTGGACAGACCAAGGGAGACTGCTACGACTGGACATCTCACAGGCATCAGGTGCAGAGTGTTTTTGTTTTAATTTGTAAGCCTGGTTAGGGTCATCCTCAGTTGAGCATAAGGCCCCTTTTACCTCTGGCTTTTTAATCTAATTATGAATATAAGAGCCTAGGGCTGGTAGGGTTAAGGGGTAATTGTAAGCAAGTATTGCCTTTTCAAATCACTATTGTATCATCCCAGTGTATGGTGTAAGATGTAGGGTAGTGACACTTTTAGTCTGCCTGATACTCACATTGCCTCCCTGGGGGCATTATTCTTCTTTCTGTTTGCAGCTTTCAGGGACAGTCGGGACCACCAGCAAGTAATCCGGGCGGACCAAGGGACTTGCGAGGACATCACAAGGGACACTAGATGGACCAAGTGAGACTGCTAGGACAGACACCAGGTGCAGAGTGTTTTTGTTTTAATTTTTAAGCCAGGTTAGGGTCATCCCGAGTTTTGCATAGGGACTCCTTACCTCTGGCTTTTTGGTCTAATTATAAATGTTAGAGCCTAGGACCGGAAGGTTTAAGGGGTAATTGTAAGTATTGACTTTTCAAATCACTGTTGTAGCATACTTGTGGATGGTGTAATATTTAGGGTAGTGACACTTTTAGTCTGCTGGATACTCACATTGCCTTGCTGGAGGCATTATACTTCTTTCTGTTGCAAATTTCAGGGACAGTCAGGACCACCAGCAAAGGATCCTGGGAAACCAAGGGACTTGCCAGGACATCACAAGGAAATCTGGGCGGACCAAGGGAGACTGCTATGACTGGAGATCGCACAGACATCAGGTGCAGAATGTTTTTGTTTCAATTTTTAATCCATGCAGGTTAAGGTCATCCCGAATTGCGCATAGGGAGCACCCCTTACCTCGGGCTTTTTAGTCTAATTATGAATGTTAGACCCTAGGGCTGGTAGGGTTAAGTGGTAATTGTAAGCAAGAATTGCCTGTGCAAATTACTTTCATAGCATCCCAGTGGATTTTGTAAGATGTATGGTAGTGACACTTTTAGTCTGCCTGATACTCACATTGCCTCCCTGGAGGCATTATACTTCTTTCTGTTGCAGATTTCAGGGACAGTCAGGACCACTAAAAATGGATCTGTGAGGACTAAGGGACTTGCCAGGACATCACAAGAGACTCTGGATGGACCAAGTGAGACTGCTAGGACAGACTTCAGGTACAGAGTGTTTTTGTTTCAATTCTTGAGCCAGGTTAGGGTCATCCCAAGTTGCGCATAGGGACCCCTTTACCTTTGGCATTTTGGTATAATTGTAAATGTTAACACTTAGGGCTGGTAGGTTTAAGTGGTAATTGTAAGCAAGTATTGTCTTTTCATATCACTTTTGTAGCGCCCCAGTTGATGGTGTAAAATATAGGGTAGCACACTTTTAGTTTGGCTGATACTCACATTGCCTCCCTGGAGGCATTATACTTCTTTCTGTTGCAGATTTCAGGAACAGTCAGGACCACCAGCAGCAAAGGATCTTGGTGGATCAAGGGACTTGCCAGGACATCACAAGGGACTCTGGGCGGAAAAAGGGAGACTACTATGACTGGACATCTCACTGACATCAGGTGCAGAGAGTTTTTGTTTCAATTTTTAAGCCATGCATTTTAGGGTCATCCCGAGTTGCGCATAGGGACCCCTTACCTTGGGTGTTTTGTTCTAATTATGAATGTTGGAGCCGAGGGCTGGTAGGGCTCAGGGGTAATTGTAAGCAAGTATTGCCTTTGCAAATTACTTTTGTAGCATCCCAGTGGATTTTGTAAGATTTATAGTAGTGACACTTTTAGTCTGCATGATACTCACATTGCCTCTCTGGAGGCATTATACTTCTTTTTGTTGCAGATTTCAGGGACAGTCAGGACCACCAGCAAGGGATCCAAGTGGACCAAGGGACTTGCCAAGACATCACAAGCGACTGGACGGACCAAGTGAGACTGCTAGTCCATACATAGGTGCAGAGTGTATTTGTTTCAATTCTTAATGCAGGTTAGGGTCATCTCGAGTTGTGCATAAGGACCCCTTACCCTTGGCTTTTTGGTCTAATTATAAATGTTAAAGCTTAGGTCTGGTAGGTTTAAGTGGTAACTGTAAGCAAGTACTACCTTTTCTGATCACTTTTGTAGCATTCTTGTGGATGGTGTAAGATATAGGGTAGTGACACTTTTAGTCTGCCTGATACTCACATTGCCTCACTGTGCGTTGATCGCATCCTGGGGAGGGTGTCTCTCAATGGATTCAGGTTCTCGCCCTCCAAGACAGTCTGTGTGCATTTTACTAACCAGACAAAATTTTGTCCAGAACATAGCCTGAGCATTGCTGGAGTGCCAATTAAGGTGGCCGAGGAGGCAAAGTTTTGGGGGGGTCATCTTTGACCATAGACTGACCTTCTGCAAACATATTAATTACCTTAGAACCTCTTGTCAGACGGCCCTTGATGTTCTTCATGTCGTTGGTCGTACTGACTGGTGTGCATTGTCTTACTTCGACTGTACCGGGCCCTTGTTTGGTCCAAACTGGATTACAGCTCTGTGGTATATGGCTCGGCTTCCAAGTCTGTTCTATGGGGTCTGAACACAATCCACCATCAAGGTCTGCGCATATGTCTGGGGGCCTTCAGGACATCTCCAGTTCCTAGTCTGTATGCTGAGGCAAGGGAGCCTTCTCTCAAGCTTCGCCGCATCCGCCTCATGCTCAGCTACGTTCTGAAGCTGAAGGTCCATCCAGACAATCCTGCCTATGATTGTGTTTTTAACCCGTCGTTTGCAGAGATTTACGATGCCCATCCAGGAGCTGTCCATCCACTTTCCTTCCATGTCCGACCTCATCTTCAGGCGGCCGGAGTAGACCTGGACTTCGGTATCTCTGCAACACATCTCTCCACCCTGACTATCACCAGTTCCTGACATCTTGCTGGACTTGACCGCCCACAAGAAGGATTTACTCCACCAGTCATATACCAACAGAGCCTCAATGAACTCCTTTCAAGTTTTCTTGGCTATTGTCGTATTTATACGGATGGGTCCAAGTCTGAGGATGGGAGAGTGGCTGCGGCTGCAGTGTCTTCTCGCCATCCTAGACACCCATTTAAGCTCCGCCTCCCTGATCATTCCTCTGTATTTAGTGTGGAACTGCAGGCAATTCTGCTGGCACTTAAGCATGCCTATCAGTCCCGGGAAAGGAACTTCCTGATTCTGTCTGACTCTCTTTCTGCCCTGCGGGAAAGGAACTTCCTGATTCTGTCTGACTCTCTTTCTGCCCTGCAGGCCCTTCAGGGCGCAGGAACAGACCACCCCCTGCTGATGCAGATTAGAGAGCTTTACGCGGACTTGATGAAGGAATATTATGACATCATTTTTATTTGGGTTCCAGGGCATGTGGGCATCGAAGGCAACAGGATCAGATTCTGCTGCCAACAGTGCCCGCAATGACCCTGTCCCAGACACAGACTGTTCATAGTGATTTTAAACCTGTGATTAGTGCGTACATAGCCCGCGAGTGGCAGTCCGAGTGGGAGAAAGAGGAAGGGAACAGGCTGCATGAGGCTCTTCCTACGGTGTCCGACAGTCGCCGTGAGGAGACTGTCCTTACTCGGATCCACATGGGGCACACGTATGTTACGCACTCTTACTTACTAAAATAGGATGAGCGTCCATGGTGTTTTGCCTGTGACGAGAAGTTAGACACTTTTTGCTGTATTGTGCAGATCTCATTGACACTAAATATAAACACTTCACAGCAGACTCCTTGAAGGTTTTGTTCCGGGATGAACCCTGGACAAAATCTTCAATTTCTTGAGAGAATGCAACATTTTAACAAGATCTGAGCATTCATAGACTATGTGAATTTCACTATTTTTCCCTTTTCTGTTAGAGCCAAGGGCTGGTAGAGTTAAGAGGTAATTGTAACCAAGTATTGCCTTTGCAAATTACTTTCGTAGCATCCCATTGGATTTTGTAAGATGTAGGGTAGTGACACTTTTAGTCTGCCTGATACTCACATTGCCTCCATGGAGGCATTTTACTTCTTTTTGTTGCAGATTTCAGGAACAGTCAGGACCACCAGCAAAGGATCCTGGTGGACCAAGGGACTTGCCAGGGTATCACAATGGACTCTGGATGGACCAAGGACTGGACATCTCACAGACATCAGGTGCACGGTGTTTTTGTTTAAATTTTTAAGCTGTACATTTTAGGGTCATCCCGAGTTGCGCATAGGGACACCTTACCTTGGGCTTTTTGGTCTAATTATGAATGTTAGAGCCGAGGGCTGGTAGGGCTAAGGGGTAATTGTAAGCAAGTATTGCCTTTGCAAATTACTTTTGTAGCATCCCAGTGGATTTTGTAAGATTTAGGGTAGTGACACTTAACTTCACGCAGGCTGTAATTAAGTGACTAAACAAGGCAGGGTGATTGAATTTTGATTTTGACAGCAGCTCCAAAGCCAAAGTGGTCTGCCTTTTCAGTACACATCCCAAAAGCCTAAAACAGTAAAAGCCAAAGTAGGGAGCATACCAAGCACAGCCCTGAAATTTATTAGGGTATTAATAAAAGTGAATAAATGAGTACGGGTAAATGAATTTTGATTGTTACAGCCCAAAGCCAAAGTGGTCTTATTTGTTTTTTCAAAATACATTACCGATGGCATTACTATCTGGAATACACTCAGTTGCCTATAGATTTCAGCCAAAAAGTTGTGTAACCCACACAACTGGGGAGGAGACACCGGGGATCCACGCACCGGGGCCCCGGGTGGCCTCCCCTTACTACCCTATCCCGGCATTCGTAGGGCGACCCTGTCATAGCTCGACCGTGGACGGTCGAGTTTTTGCCTTACTCTGTTCGGAAACTTTTTTCTACCAGAGTTTGATAGTCTTTTGGCCTTCGCTTTGAGGGTTTTTCATAGCCTTGGAGTCTCTACTTCGTTGACTTCTCTCCTACTCGTAGTTTGTGGAAGCTACTGTGTTTGAACTGAGCAACTTCCGGTTCGGACCGGCTTTGACTTTCAGTGAGCTTCGCCAGTGACTTTGTGGTTGGCTTCCGCACGTGACTTTGTGAACTTGGTAGGAGTGCGACTTGACTTTTAGCCTTCGTACGGGTTTATCAGTGACGCTATGGCTACTCCTGTGTTGAAGTCTTGCCGTTTTTGCGGGGACTTTCAGTGACCCTCCGACGCCCACGACGCCTGCTTGCCGTATCGGGCTGTTCATCGGACAGGACGTGTGACGAGTGGACGGAAGACCGGTGGTCGCAGATGTGGGACTTCTACAGGGGCGACCGGCCCTCCTGGCCGCTTCAGTCTCCCCGGAATCCTCCACAGGTAGTCGTCGCTACGTCGGCTCCTCGGGCACCGCTCTGCTCCGTCGTTCGGGCTGTCCGGCCCTTTCTTGCACTTTTACCTCACAGGTTCGCCCTCCCCACTCCGAGTCTTCGGAGCAGGGTAGGAGAGTTTCGGAGTCGCGCTCCCCACGCTCTGCTTCGGCAGCGCGTGGCTTGAGCCCATCGGGTTCGCTCACCCCCCCCCCCCCCCCCCGCTCTGCTTCGAGCGAGCGGTCTAGGCGAGCGGAGCGTTCGTCAGCCACCCCCCGCTCAGGGTCTCCTGAGCGGGTGCGGTTGAAAGAACGCAAGCGTAGTAAGAATGAGAGGAAACGTGCTAAGATAGGTTCTCTCTCACGCTCCGAGGCGTCGGAGCGTGACTTGAGGCCCTTAGCAGTGCTGCCCCCTCCTTCGGTTAATTCCGAGCGGGCTGGGCCAGCTTCGCTTTCGTCCCTCCCCCCCCCCCCCCCCCCCCCCCCCCCCCCCCGGTCTCGTCTAGGCGGGCCAGGGGTGAAGTTGACACTCGTCCCCCACGCTCCGAGCGGGGGTCGCGTGCTCAGAAATTGTCCCCTCCCCGCTTCGCTTCGCCTGAGCGGGCTTGGCGAGACCATAGGCAGTCCTCCCCTCCCCCCCCCCCCCCCGCCCCGTTCCGACCAGGTGGGCACGGTGTGAGACATACGTCCCCCTCGCTCAGAGGCGCCTGAGCTGGGGCCGCGTGTTCATGAATTGTCCCCTCCCCGCTTCGCTTTTCCCGAGCGGGCTTGGCGTGACTCTAGAATGCCCCCCCCCCCCCCCCCCCCCACCCCGTTCCGACCAGGCGGGCACGGTGTGACATCACAGCGCTTCCCCCACGCTCCGAGACCTTGGAGCGGGGGCCGCATATACGTTTTTGTCCCCTCCCCGCTCCGCTTTTCCTGAGCGGGCTAGGCGTGACTCGTTACGGTCACCCCCTTCCCCCCCCCCCCCCCCCCCCCCGCCCCGTTCCGACCAGGCGGGCCCGGTGTGACCAGATCGCTACGTCGCTAGACCGGTGTCGTTCACCAGCGGGCGGAATCTAGCTTCACTGCTGACCGCCCTTCCTTCGCGGTCCCTCTGTCCCCGCGACGCTCCGCCCGGCGGGCGTCGCGGGCGGCCCCGTCTATCTCTCGCGCGGCGGTGCGGCTCTCTCGGAGCCGGTCGCCCCTTTCTGCGCATTCAAGAGAGGGACGGTCTTGTTCTTCGGAACCGGATGTCCTCAGCCTTCATCCTACGGATTCGGCTTCGGCCATCTTCCTGCGGGATTCGGCGGTGGGATCCCCTTCCCGCCTGTCAGCGTTCTCGTCGGCCTCCTCCTCCTGGGAAATCGTCGGCCCTTCGCTCGGATCGCAGACTATCTGCGCTTTGGATGAGACCTCCCGGCTTTTTGCGACGTTTCTCCCGCCCGACTTCTGTCCTCCTTCACCCCCGATGAAGAGACAGGCTTCCGCTATGGTCGACGCACAAAGGCACGTCAAGCACCGCAAGTCCCTTCCTCAACCTGCCGGCTTCCGGGACCTCACAGATGCGTTCTCCGACCAGTTACAAGACAACTTCGGCGACGCGGGATTCTTCTCCGACTCACGGTGGCCTGCAGGGATTAACTTGAGCTTCCGCCAGGCCTGGTACGCGGGACATTCTCAAGCCTTCGCCGTCCCTCTCCCAGTGGTGGATACGGCGGCCCTAGTTCAGGCGGGCGGCCGCAGATTTGTCTTGAAAGCTTGGCCTCGTCCGCTCGACAGGATCGCTTCCTTAGGGCGAAATTCGCTTGCGTGCTCAGGGTTCCTGGATTTGGCTACCCAGGCGGCTTTGCAATGCCTGGAGGGAACTTGGGATCTGGAGGTGCCGTCCCCTCTCCGCGATGTGCAGTCCTTCCCGATAGCGGCCAATCGGGCCGCCTACCACTCCTCCACCAACGTCATGGCGGCGGCCGCCAATTGTGATCTTTGGCGACGGGATACCCTTCTGCATTTCTGCGCGGATCTCCCGAAGTCGGTGAAGACCCAGCTTCGACAGGCCCCCCTAGGTGGATCTCAGTTTTTCAGGGACACGTGGCAGTCAGCTAAAGACTCGTCCAAGGACCTGTGGCCCAGACCTGTCTCCTCTCCTGCAGCGACTCGCTTTCGCGGCCCCCGCCCGGCCGGGGGTCGTGCCCGGCGGTCTTCTAGACCCTCCTTGCTTCCAGTCGGTTCGGCCAGAGGTAGGGCTATCCCTCCTCAGGCCCCTCAGCCCTTCCCCGCCTCCCGCCCCTCTTGGTCCCGCGGCGCCTGTAGGTCCGGGCGCGGCAGGGCCCGCTGACTTGCCCCCTCTCTCGCCCCCGTCGGCAGTTCCCGGGCCTCCTGTCGGCGGGCGGCTGTCTCTTTACAGCGACCATTGGAGGTCGCTGTTCCCAGACGACCCCTGGATCCTTTCCACGGTTTCTACAGGCCTCCAGCTTTCGTTCCGGTCCACTCCGCCTCTTCGCAGGTCCCCCATGTGGACTCAGTCTCCACTCGACACCTTTCAGGCGGACGCTCTGCGCAAAGAAGTTTCGGCTCTCGGAGGTAGTTTCGCGTCAGGACTCGCCAGCATTTTACAGCCGCCTCTTTCTCGTTTCCAAACCATAAGGCAAGTGGCGCCCAGTCATCGACTTGTCGGCGCTAAACAAGTTCATTTCGGCCCCTCGGTTCCGGATGGAGACAGCCAGGATCCTCCGAGCGGCCGTCCGACCGATGGACTTCGCGATCAGCCTCGATCTGTCCGACGCCTATCTTCACGTCCCGATTCATCCGTCGTCTCGCAGGTACCTGCGGTTTGCCTTTGGGGGAGTCGTTTACCAGTTCTGCGCCCTTCCCTTCGGCCTCAACATCAGTCCGTGGGTTTTTACGAGGATCCTCGACGCGGTGATGGCCTTCTTCCGCCAACGATCCCTGAGCCCGGCCTCCAATTACTTGGACGACCTACTACTGCGAAATCTGATAGCCTCGGCGCTCCAAGAGGACAGAGACACCTTGATTTTCCTCCTGCGTCGTCTCGGGTTTCTTCTCAATCTGGGCAAATCGGATCTTACCCCCTCTCAGCGTTTTTTACCTCTGGGGATGGAATTCCTGACCGATCTCAATCTAGTCCGCCTGCCTCTGGCCCGGCGGCAGAAGATCGTCGATCTAGCGCTTTCGATGGAGGTAGGGGCCTCCTTCTCAGCCAGGGTCTGGCTTCAACCTCTGGGCCTGCTCAGTGCGGCTGCGGACTTGCTTCCCTTGGGCAGGCTTATGCCCGCCCGTTGCAGCTACATCTCCTACTACACTGGCGTCCTTCGTCGGGTTCCCTTGCGGATCTTGTACCGGTTACTCCTCTGGCTCGTCCACACCTCCAGAGGTGGGCGGACATCGCTTGGCTGGCTACGGGCGTGCCTCTTCACTCACCTCCGCCCCCGTGGTCTCTCTGCACCGACGCGAGTCAGGCCGGCTGGGGCGCGCATCTGTTACCGGACTTTGTCTCGGCCTCGGGCCTTTGGCCGCGGGGTTTGGAGGACAAACACATCAACTGGCTGGAGCTGAAGGCAGTTTGGCTGGCCCTCAGTTTCTGGCAGGAGACCTTGACCAACCAGGACGTTCTCGTTCTCTCAGACAACTCGAAGGTGGTGGCTTACATACAGAACCAGGGGGGCACACACTCGCCCTCCCTGTGCATTCTCCTTTACCAACTCCTCCTCTGGTGCAGGGACCGGGGCATTACTCTACGGGCTCGCCACATTCCCGATCACCTGAACGTGATCGCGGATGCCCTGTTCCGCCGCGGACAGCTGCTCCACACGGAGTGGTCCCTACGCCCGGACATCGTTCGCCTGTTCTGCTCCCGGTGGGAAACTCCTTTAGTGGACTTGTTTGCCACCAGGTGGAACAAACAGCTCCCGGTCTACGTCTCACCAGTCCCGGACCCGCTCGCCTGGGCGGACATCGCTCTCCATCCCCTGGGACGATCTGATCGCTTACGCCTACCTCCCGTCAGTCCTCGTTCCGAAGGTTCTGCGGAAGCTTCTGGGTTGCTCCGCAGTCCTCCTTCTGGTGGCCCCCTTCAACTGGACCACGGACCTACTCGAGCTAGCGATGGATCCGCCGCTGGAGCTTCCTACACCTCCTACGATGCTCAAGCAGCCCCGCCAGCAGCTTTTCCATCCGTGCCCGGAGCGCCTCCTCCTTCACGCCTGGAGGTTGTCCGGCAAGCCCTCGCCGCTAGAGGTTTCTTGGATGCGGCGGTGGCGGCTATTGCAGCAGCCCGCAGACGGTCTACGCGGCGGGTATATGAGAGCAAGTGGAGGGTCCTTCAGGCCTGGTGCGCCCCCAGAAGTCTCCCTCCCACACATCTAGCCACCCCGGAGCTGGCGAAGTTCTTCCTGTGGCTTTTTGAAGAACAAGGCTTAGCATCCGTTACCATCAAAGGTTATCGCTCCATGATCGCGGACACTCACCGCCACCTGGGACGGCCAGACCCAGGCGCTTGCAAGGATCTGACGACTTGCTGGCACATTTTGAGCTCCGACGACTAGATTCTCGGTCCCTAGTGCCTCGGGGGGATCTCGCCTGGGTACTAACGTGGCTGAACACGGACCGCTTTGAACCTCTGCATTTGGCTAGTTCTCAGTTTTGACCAGGAAGGCATGTTTTCTGCTGGCTCTCGCCACGGCGTCCCGAGTGAGCGAGCTTCACGCTCTCTCGGTACTTCCCTCCTGTTTGCAGTTTCGCTCGGACGGTTCTGCACAGCTTCTCACCGACCCATCCTTTTTGGCAAAGAACCGCCGCCCTGCGGCGGCCCCTCAGATGCTGATCGTAAGGCCTCTCCTGAGTCGCGTCAACAGGACCCGGTGCGGGCGCTTAGGATTTAGCTGCGTCGCTCTAAGCCGCGACGCCGGGGGCGCTCTCGCCTCTTCCTCCCACTGTCCGCAGGCAGGCCAGATATTTCGGCCCAGACAGTGTCGTCCTGGCTGCGGTGGGTGATTAAGTCGGCCTACCAGGACCTCTCCCCGGACGGCGATAGACTTCTTCACATCCGGGCGCATGAAGTAAGAGCAGTGGCCACCAGTCTTGCCCTGGACCGCAACTGCTCGGTCAAAGATATTGTTACGGCGGTCGGCTGGCGAGCTGACTCCACATTCGCCCGCTTTTATCTCAGAGACCTATCCGGCCAACGTGACTCCCTGGCACGGGTGGGCGACATTTCCGCGGCCCAGCACTCCCTCCGCGCGCCCCTGGCGTCTTAGTTACGTCATAGCTGATTTCGTCGGGAGTGCTCTCTCTCTCTCTCTCTCTCTCTCTCTCTCTCTCTCTCTCTCTCTCTCTCTCTCTCTCTCTCTCTCTCTGGGCCGACGGGTGGTTGGGTTTGCGGTTATAGGAACGGCACCCTCCGCCTGTTCGACATTCTTCCAGATAGTAATGCCATCGGTAATGTATTTTGAAAAAACAAATGAATTTTTTTTCTAAAATGTATTTTTTTGAAAAATACTTACCGATGGCATTACTCAGACTGCCCTCCCGCCTGCCCCGCTTGCCTCTTTTCGCTATGTGTGAAACTGACAAGGTCGCCCTACGAATGCCGGGATAGGGTAGTAAGGGGAGGCCACCCGGGGCCCCGGTGCGTGGATCCCCGGTGTCTCCTCCCCAGTTGTGGGTTACACAACGTTTGGCTGAAATCTATAGGCAATTGAGTGTATTCCAGATAGTAATGCCATCGATAAGTATCTTTCAAAAAAATACATTTTAGAAAAAAAAATTCATATTTAACAAATTCTAATCCTAACCTCATATCAATCAATAACAATTAACATTCAGGCATTGCATTTAAACCTGACAGTACTGTGTTAATATACAGCAAAATTAAGATAAAATGTTGATATCCTAAAACGTTTCCAGTAAACAAAATCTATTTTAAATACAAAAACAACAAGAACATTTTAAAGACAGAATTCAGAAAAAAATGCAATTTCTTCTGAAAGCTAAAAAGTGCATATTGACAGTCTGTCCCATGTGCATCAGCATGAAGTTGGTGCAATCGCCAGGGCACTTTCTCTTACAATGCCTTGAAATCAGCTAGGCCTAGTTACCACTTAAACCTACCAGACCTAAAAAATCAGATAGGTGAGGCTAGCGCTGGCAGAATTGTACACAAACCAAGGGGAATTACTCAGCGCTGGACAGACAAACAGTTAGATCCCCTGCCCCCGCCTATCAGGCACCCATTCGCCAGCCCACAGAGAAATACGCAGGTATAGAACAAGACGATCATCTACATCCCTAAAAAGGATGCATCAGGTCTCGCTTATAACCCATGCCTTTCTCCGGAACTTAGGAAGTAGGCAGGAGAAACATACATACACAAACACGAAGGTGCATTACTATATGTGGTCGGGTAAATACCCTGATTTCCCACAGTAGATGCACAGAACATTACACAACAATGTAACGATACAAATTTGCCTCGAGTTATAGATACTCACAAACCAGATAGGTGAGGCTAGCGCTGGCAGAATTGTACACAAACCAAGGGGAATCACTCAGCGCCTGACAGACAGTTAGATCCCCTGCAAACAATGTTCTGCAGAATCAGACATTTTCTTTATTTCCTCAAAAACATTACCGATGACATGACTGATAGGGAAGTGTCTACTTACTCTCAATTTTAGCCTAGGAACCCGTTGTGCCCCTGCACCAACCGGGAGGCACTCGGGGAACCCACAGAGGGGCCGAGAGTGATCTCCCGTGACTGCCCATCCGGTTCCGAGTCATGTGATGACTACTCAGTTTAGTCTACTTAGCTCGTCTAGTGCAGACGTGTTTTGCTAGCCTCCGGCCTCGCTTACTTTCGACCGGTTTGGAACCTGTCTTTGTCCTGTGTTGGGACTTGCTTCGCTTGCGGACTCTTGCCGTGTGCTGCTACCTTCAGCTGCTTCTTCTTCTGCCTCTGCTGCCTTCTCGCCTCTTCGGTTGGCCTCCATTCCCGCCTTCGGCGCTGTTGTGGTATGGAGGTGTCGTCCCCCGCCCCTGTTGCTGCGGAGAGGTAAGGTAGTTGATTGGCCTTCGGCCGGCCTCCAAGCGGGTCGCCGGTCGTGAGCTCTTCTCAGCCTTTGTTTGTTTAACCTGGCGCCGTGCTTTGTTTCTCGGCTTGGCCCTTGGGGCCTACGCCGTGTCGCTTAATACCGAGCGCGGGCGCATAAACTGTCTTTGTTTTTCATGCAGAGATTGACCAATGCAACATGTGTGGTGCAAGACGGCTTTCCGTCTTTTGTTGCGGTTACGTTGGGTAGCCGGGTGCTGGCGGAGCGTTGCTGCGCTCCGGACTCTTAGCTTGCCGGCCTCGTGCCTCGGCGCTCGCACCTTGGGGGGGGGGGGGGGGTGAATTGTGTGTTCACTTTGGGTATGTTGACTTTGTCACCTTAGTTTCCCCTTTCCCCTTGTTGGGCGCCGCCACGTGCTCTCGCTTGTACGCTTGTTTGTTTGTGTGTTGCAGTTGCCAAGTGCGAACCTGCACCCTCTGCGGCGACTTCCAGTGGCCAACGGACAACCACGCTGTATGCCTCCCTTGCTCTGGCTGTGCCTCGGGCCGCTCTTGTGACCTCTGCTCCACGTGGCCAGAACTGAAGTGGTCGCAGCTTTGGAGATTTTACAGGCGGGACCGGCCGTTACCTGTGAGTAACCCTCCCGTCCGAGCGTCCCCCAGTGTGTCAGGAGCAGGGACCAAGCTTGTCCGTTCGGACCCCATGGATAGGACGCCGCTTAGAACGCGTACACCCAGCACTGTTCGGACAACTGACCCTACCTTGCAGACCCCAAGTGCCGTCCTCCCTGAGCTCGGCCCAAGGGGACGCGACCCTCGCCGCCCCTTGTCTGCGGTCAGTTCTCGCTCGTCTCTCACGCCCGCGCACTCCTTCGAGGAGTCAAGTTACCGGCAGGGAGCCCGCCTTCTAGCGCCCGGCTCTCAGAGACGAAGTGCTACGCGACCAAGGACTCACGACTCTAGGGCTTCTCCCTATTCGCCGCGATCTCGCTCGCCGTGGGACTCTCGTCGGCGGCATCCTCATTCTCGTCGGACGCCCTCCAGCCCCCCTCGCCTGGTTGCGGCTTTGCCGCGGTCTTCTTCGCGCTACCGGCGGTCTTCGCCCCATCGCTCTTCGCGTCGGCCGTCTTTTTCCCCTAGGCGTCGCTCCGCGCGGAGCCCTCGCCGGGAGGGTCCCCCTCATTCCCGTCCTCGTAGTCGCTCTCCCTTCTCCTCCCGGCTGGACGCCTCTCGGGGACCTCTCCGTTCTCGCCGCGGCAGTCCGCTTGCCGCTCCCCCTCCTCCCCGGGACGAGGACGCCTTGAGTTTGCTGGCTGAGGATTCTGCTTCTGCCCTGCTAGGCCCAGGTAGCCGTTCCCCCGCCTCCCGCTCGTCCCTTTCGGACATCTCGGACTCTTCTCCGCTGCCTTCTTCTTCTCGCGCGGCTACGTTGCTCGCCTTGGATGAGGCCGCCCGCATCGTTTCCGCCTCCCTCCCAGCCGACGCTTGCCCTCCGTCTCCCCCCCTCAAGCGCAAGGTATCGGCCTTCGTCGATGCTGGTCGGCAGACGAAGAAGTTTAAGTCTCTTCCTCAGCCTCCTGGTTTCAGCGACATGCGGGACGCCTTCTCCGCGCACCTCCTCGCTGCCCCTAGGGACCATCAGTTTTTCGGCGACCGCAGATGGCCCCCCGGCCTCGACATCGCCTTCCGGCAGGAGTGGTACTCTGGACATTCCCAGTCCTTTGTCTGCGCTCTTCCTCCAGTGGATCCGGCGGCTGTTCTTCAGGCTGGCGGCTCTTCGCTTCTGAAACGCGCCATTCCTCGAGGTTTGGATGCTACAGCGGCCCTGGTTCGTAACACCCTTGCTTGTTCGGGCTTCCTCGAGCTTGTCACCCGAGCGGCGGTACAGCGGATAGAGGAAGCTTGGCATCCTTCCATCACTCCTCCGTTAGGAGATCTTCTCGCCCTCGCGGAGGTAGCTAATCGTGCGGCGTATCACTCATCTGTCAACGCCATGGCGGCTTCCTCCAATTGTGACCTCATGCGTCGAGATGCTGTCCTGCGGGCTTGCCGGGGTTTGCCTTCGGACCTGCAGAACCAGTTGCGTCGTGCCCCCCTAGGTGGATCACTTCTGTTTGGCGATACCTGGTCTTCGGTTAAGATCGCGAACTCGGATCGGTGGCCTTCCAAATCTGCGCCTTCTCGCTTTCGCTCCTCCCGCAAGGCCGCGGGTCGCGCCCTGCGGGGCTCCGGACTTCCTGCGTCCTCAGACCCCCTCCCTTCTCGTAACCCCCGCCGCCGCCCTGCCTTTGGTCGACCCGGTCAGGTTAGCTCCTTTGCCCCCGCCCGGTCCCGACCTGCCCGTCGCCCTGGGCTCGGGCGGGCTCACTGACTCCCTAGCTCCGCCCCCGCCGACCGTCTTGGGTCCTCCAGTCGGCGGGAGGCTTGCCCGGTTCAGCGAAGTGTGGTTTTCGCTGTTCCCAGACGACCCCTGGATCAGGACCACCGTCTCCGACGGCCTTCGGATTTCGTTTCGCTCTCCTCCTCCGCTGCGACGGGCCCCTCTGTGGACCGCCATGCCCTCCGACCCGTTAAAGTCCAGCGCTCTGCGTTCCGAGGTCTCCGCTCTTCTGCAGAAGTGTGCCACAGAGGTGGTTGTGCGTCACGGCTCCCCGGCCTTCTACAGTCGCCTCTTCCTGGTGCCCAAGCCGGGCGGCAGGTGGCGCCCGATCATCGATCTTTCCAAGCTGAACTCCTTCATTTCGGCTCCTCACTTCCGCATGGAAACCGCTCGGTCCCTCAGGGCCTCGGTGCAGCCAAGGGACTTCGCCGTGAGCTTGGATCTGTCAGATGCGTATTTACATGTTCCCATTCACCCTGCCTCCAGGAAGTACCTGCGCTTCGCCTTCGACGAAGCTGTCTACCAGTTCCGGGCCCTTCCGTTTGGTCTCAACCTCAGCCCTTGGGTATTCTCTCGCCTGATGGACGCGGTAGTGGCCAAGGCTCGTCAGTCATCGTCCAGCCCTACTTCCAATTACCTCGACGACCTCCTCCTACGCAACCATTCGGCGACCGTTCTTTCAGCGGACAGAGACGCCTTGATCCGGCTGTTAGCGCGACTCGGTTTTCTCCTCAACAGAGGGAAATCGGATCTCTTGCCCAGTCGCCGATTCGTCCACCTAGGCATGGACTTCGCTACCGATCTGAACTTGGTTCGTCTTTCGGAACAGCGGATTCAGAGGTTAGCCTCCTTGACCGCCGATCTTTGCCGGCTAGACGCAGCACCTGCCAGGACTTGGCTACAGCTGCTAGGAACGATGAACGCCGCTGCAGATCTCCTGCCCCTGGGGCGTCTCTACTATCGGCCCATACAGCTGCACCTCCTCCTTCACTGGCGCCCGTCCTCCGCCGACTTGGCAGCCTTGGTACCGGTCACTGCGCTTCTTCGTCACCATCTGCTGCGCTGGATGGATCCGGCGTGGCTGGCTTCGGGAGTTCCCCTCGCGTCTCCCCCTCCTCGCCTATCCCTGTGTGTCGACGCGAGCCTCTCAGGGTGGGGTGCCCACCTGTTTCCGGACTTCCGAACGACGTCGGGAGCCTGGCCGCCAGAGATGTCTGCCCGTCACATCAACTGGTTGGAGCTTCATGCTGTTTGGCAAGCCCTCATCACTTGGGAATCGAGTCTGCTGCACCAGGAGCTCTTGGTCCTTTCCGACAACGCGACGGTGGTGGCGTACCTTCAGAAGCAAGGCGGCACACACTCTCCCGACTTGTGCATGCTCACCTACCGGCTGATGCTTTGGTGCCAGACCCGCGGCATCTTCCTTCGAGCGAGACACATTCCGGGCCACCTGAACGTCCTCGCCGACTCGCTCTCGCGTCGTGGTCAGATGTTACACACGGAATGGACTCTTCGCCAGGACATTTTCCAGATGATCTGCGCCCACTGGGAGACTCCTCAGATCGATCTGTTTGCCACGAGGTGGAACCATCAGCTTCCCCTCTTTGTCTCCCCGGTCCCGGATCCCCTGGCCTGGGCTGTCGACGCTCTCACCATCCCCTGGGACGGTTTGATCGCCTACGCCTTTCCCCCGACGGTCCTTGTCCCCAAAGTCCTCCTCAAACTCCGGGGATCCAACGCCGTTGTTCTCCTGGTCGCCCCGTTTTCCTGGAACCGCTCTTGGACCACAGACCTCCTCAGCCTCGCCACGGGCCCTCCTTTGCGCTTACCGACGCCCCGGACGATGCTCAAACAGCCTCGACAGGCCCTTTTCCACCCGTGCCCGGAGCGTCTCCTCCTTCACGCCTGGAGGTTGTGCGGCGTGCCCTCACCGCTAGAGGCTTCTCGAGTGCAGCAGTGGAGGCGATCTCTTCGGCCCGCAGACCCTCAACGCGACGCGTCTACGAGGGAAAGTGGCGAGTGCTGTGCGCCTGGTGTGAGGACCTCCGTCTCGACCCCACTGGTTTGACTCACCCCCAGCTCGCGGACTTCTTCCTCTGGCTCTTTGGAGACCAGGGTCTCGCCCCTATCACCATCAGAGGATACCTTTCCATGATTGCCGACACTTATCGACACCTTGGACGTCCGGACCCCGGCGCCTGTAAGGACATCGCCGACCTTATGTCGCACTTCGGCTTGCGACGTCCGGTACTCCGCTCTCTCGTCCCGCGCTGGGACCTTCCCTGGGTCCTGACGTGGCTGAACTCATCCAAATTCGAACCACTGCCCTTGGCCCGCCTTCAGGACGTGACTCGTAAGACCTGCTTCCTTTTGGCCCTTGCCACAGCGGCCCGAGTCAGCGAGCTGCACGCGCTCTCGGCGCGCCCTACCTGCCTGCAATTTCGTGCGGATGGTTCCGTGCACCTTCTCCCAGATCCCTCCTTCCTTGCCAAGACCAGGTCTCCACTGACGGCACCACAAATGATCACACTGCGACCGCTGCGGGGAATGGACTTCCCTCGAGAGACCAGGCAGCAAGACCCGGTGCGCGCCTTACGCGTCTATCTACGCAGAACCAAAGCCGTCCGTCGAGGACGCTCACGCCTCTTCCTGCCTCTTAGGCCCGGCAGACATGACATTTCGGCCCAGACGATCTCTTCCTGGCTACGCTGGGTCATTCGGTCCGCCTACCAGGACCTCTCCCCACAGGGAGCAAAGAGGCTTAAGATACGCGCGCACGAGGTACGTGCCATGGCCACGAGTCTTGCCTTTGACCGGAACTGTGCTGTTAAAGACATTGTGGCGGCAGTAGGCTGGCGAGCGGAATCTACCTTCGCCCGCTTCTACCTCCGGGATCTGGCAGGCCAGCGAGACAACCTCGCTCTGGTGGGGGACATCACGGCAGCGCAACACTCCCTCCCGGCGCCACAGGCGCCGTAGGTACGCTACTTAGCTAAAATTGTCGGGAGTTTGCGACTGGGAGGATGGCTCTGCAGGCCCCCTGGGTTATTTTGCGGACAGCGGCACCCTCCTCCTGCTCGTAATTCTCCCTATCAGTCATGTCATCGGTAATGTTTTTGAGGAAATAAATGCATTTTTCTCTAAAAGGTATTTTTTCGAAAAATACTTACCGATGACATGACTCGGAGGACCCTCCCTCCTGCCCCGCTTGCCGCTGGGAAGCTAAGTAGCCTAAACTGAGTAGTCATCACATGACTCGGAACCGGATGGGCAGTCACGGGAGATCACTCTCGGCCCCTCTGTGGGTTCCCCGAGTGCCTCCCGGTTGGTGCAGGGGCACAACGGGTTCCTAGGCTAAAATTGAGAGTAAGTAGACACTTCCCTATCAGTCATGTCATCGGTAAGTATTTTTCGAAAAAATACCTTTTAGAGAAAAATGCATATTTTTTAACCTGTACGACTAATGGTTTATGAGCCCCTTACTTTCCTGTGGGGCCCCCTACTTTTACTAACTTTTGAAAAGTACTGGATTTCAAACGCGGCCCTGCCTACTTTGGCCGATGCGTACAGAAAAGGCAAAACACAGGCTTTGGCTTTGGAGCAATCAAAATTTGAAATTCATTCACCTTACCTCGTTGAGTCGTTCAGGGCTATGCGGGGTACACTCCCTACTTCGGGTTTGGGGATGTGTGCCGCAGAAAGGCAGACCACTTTGGTTTTGGAGCTGTCAAAATCAAAATTAATTCACCCTTCGTCATTTAATCACTTTAGTAGAGCCCACGTGAACATCAGGGCTGTGCATGGTACACTCCCTTCTTTGGCTTTTGATGTGTACAGAAAAGGCAGACCACTTTGGCTTTGGACTAGCCGTCAAAATCAAAATTCATTCATCCTTCCTTGTTTAGTCATTTAGTACTTAAGTAAGTTAAAGCCCGTGAGTTCAGAGCTGCTCCCCACCAGGGTTAGAAATAACCGGGTGCCCGGGGCAAAAAGCCTCATAATTTGGCCTTGGGCCCTCAACTTTCAGGTCCACGCGGCCCGACCTGCCCCCTTCATTTCAGACCTACTTTGTCTCAAAGCAACGGTAGGCGGTACTCAAAGCATCAGCGCAGTCCCGACACAGGTCAAACTTTTCAACAAGCACACGTGGCTGGCTATTTTTAGCACGGTACGCATTGCATCAACCTCTCTGCATAGCAGTCTAGGGCGATACCTTCACTCAGCTGTTTGCATCTCGCTATTCCTCTTTTAGCTAAATCCGCTTCTTAAGTTCCCGCGAAGGAGAGTTCCTATGTTTCGCTGTATTGTCCGTAAATCATGCGATGGTATCTTCTGGGGCCTCCTGCAAACAATGTTCTGCAGAATCAGACATTTTCTTTATATTTTTTTAACCTGTACGACTAATGGTTTAGTGAGCCCCTTACTTTCCTGTGGGGCCCCCGATAAGTTTTACTAAATTTGGAAAAGTATTTCGAACCCTGCCTACCATGCTTTGGCTTTAGGGATCGGCGTACAGAAAAGGCAGAACACTTCGGCTTTGGAGCTATCAAAATCAAAATTCATTCACCGTACCTCATTTAGTCACCTAATTTAAGCCTGCATGATGTTCAGGGCTGTTTTGGTACATTTCTTACTTTGGGTGTTGGGATGTGTACTGAAAAGGCAGAACAATTTGGCTTTAGAGCTGTCACTGAAAATCAGAATTCAGTCATTCACCCTACCTCATATAGTCAATTAATTAAAGCCCGCGTGAACTTCAGGGCTACACTCGCTACTTTGGGTTGGGGGATGTGTGCAGACAGGCAGACCACCGATTTGGCTTTGGAGCTGTCAAAATCAAAATTAATTCACCCTTCCTCATATAATCACTTTAATTAAAGCCCACGTGAACTTCAGGGCTGTGCATGTACACTCCCTACTTTGGCTTTTGGGATGTGGCTCAAGTTTTTCCACCTGCCTGCCTTTGGTACGCTTGCCAATATCGCACAGCTTTTCACAAAAACTGATCTAGGACATGCCGAACTTCCTTAACCCAGTGTGGGATTTTCAGTGGGGCGACAATCCCCAACCTAGTGCGTCCCCGGGTGGCGGATAGGGGAACGACCTTCAGATATGGAGGTTAGCTGCGCAAGCAGTCGCGGACCAAATGGCGAGGAGCTTACCAGGACGGGGCGGGGTAGCAGGTGGCACTGTACCTCCACTGAAATTCCCCATCTGTCCAATGACGGGTTTATCATGCGATCAAGAGCCGCATAAAGCTCTAGCCACCCTGTGTTCCCAGGGAAGGTCGTATACCAGGAGCTAAGGGTGAGGTAACCCCGACAGAAACCTCGAATGCTGAAGACGGAGGACCCAGGCCGCACGGCGCATTCTGATAAACCATGGATCCACGCAAACCCGCAATCATGACTATACGGCCAACTACCATTGACGATAATGGCGCTCGCCCACTGAGGACCCTCCAGGGTGGAGCAGCGTCGGGTCCAATGCCTCTAAGGGACCCAGCCTCAGCTACTGGAGGTCCCTCCCGCCCGTCTTTTCGTGCCAGGGGACCCGGGAGGAGAGCTACTGGCACCACCACAACCAGGAAGAATCCCAGTCAGCAGCGACCTTTTCAGGTCATGCACTGGAACGCAGAAAGCATTCTGAACAAGAAGACCGAGTTGGAGCATATCCTGCATGAGAAAAACATCAACATCTGCTGTATTCAGGAGACGCACTTGACACCCCAAAGTCCTTCAAAGTGAGAGGCTACCAGTGCTTCAGGTCCGACAGAACAGATCGAAGCAAGGGAGGAATCCTGACCCTGATCAGGAACAACATCAACGCCTGTTTGATCGACACGCACATGGAGAACTCCGAGTACCAAGTGATTCGGATCCAGACGAAGACAGCAGATTTCCAGCTGGTCAACTTCTACTGCCCCAACGACAGACCACTCACCCTTGACACGATCCCCACTAAGGCCTCCAACTTCATTGTGGTGGGCGACTTCAACAGTCACTCACAAAGTTGGGGATACGACCACTTGGATCGGAGAGGAGAAGAGGTGGAGAACTGGCAGGACGACAACGATCTCATTCTGTTAAACAGTCCCATTGACTGCCCCACGTTCTACTCCAGAAGATGGCACACTACATCGACTCCTGACCTAGCCTTCTGCACAGAAGACATGCACAAGCAAGCCAGCAGAGAGGTCGGAGAACAGCTAGGTGGAAGTGACCATCGGCCAGTCTTTTTTACCTTGGGCATGGAGTCCTGTGCTGATGCAACCTTCCCACGGAGGAACTACAAAAGAGCGAACTGGTTCCTCTTTAGACACCGCTCCAGCAAACTCGCCAAAGACATTCGAATCGAAGTCCCGCATCAACATGGTGGTGAAGGACCTCAACATAAGCATCCTCAGAGCAGCGCGTGAGTCCATACCCAGAGGTGCTAGAAAAGACTATAAGCCTTACTGGAGCAATGAACTGCAGGAACTGGATGATGATCTAGCAGATGCCAGAAGGGAAGCAGAAGTTAACCCATCACAGGCAAACAACATCCGCCTCCAGGAAGCCAAAGCCAAATTTCTCAAGAAGAAGCTACAGGCAAGACGCAGGAGCTGGCAAGAGAAAACAAGCTCCTTGAACCTTGAAAAGGACGGCAGAAAGCTCTGTAAACTGACCAAGCAGTTGAACGATGAGAACACGAGCAAAGGAAACATCACCTTGCTTTCTGGGTATATACCTGGTCTGGGGGTAACGGTGAGCCCCCCTGGCCAGACAACTTCTGGATCCGCCCCTGAAAATGACGATGGCGAACATAGACTGCTGTAGCACGGTGACCAACATCCAATTGCAAGAGGCATAGATCCCTATGTGCCCCCGCAATTGCGGGGGCGCATGAGGACCTGTGCCTCTTGTTGGCCTTATTCACAACTGTGTCCCTCGGTTCCGGTTGTTGCGATCGCCGATACAACAGTTGTGGCTTCTGAGAGTGTTGATTAAAGAGAAAAGCGATCGATCAGTCAGGATAGGTTTTGTCAAGACTCATCGTATCCTGATTAATGTTTCTATTCTAGAAATCTGAAAGCTTGCTACTGTATAGCCTTTCAATCTTTGCGGTAAAAACCAGACACGGACGAGACAAGATTCACCGCATGACTGACTGACTGACTGACTGACCGCGGGACTGACTGACTGAATGACTGACTGACTGACTAACTCATTCATTCAGTCAGTCAATCAGTCAGTCAGACAGTGGATGATTAATTCATTTATTCATTCATTTATTCATTCATTTATTCATTCATTCAGTCAGTCAGTCAGTCATTAAATGGGAAGATACTAACAGGAAAGCATGCTGCCAACCAATTTGCTGAAAGCTATGCAGCTGAGAGCAATCTCCATGTTAGCCCCTAAAAGCAGAGAGAAGCAAGAAGAGAGCAAAGAGAGAGACCTGCCAAACAAGCAACAGCGGACGCCTTGAATCAACCAATTACACACAAAGAGCTTCATACAGCTCTCGAAATGTTGAAGGCGAAGAAGTCTCCTGGTCCAAATGGCATCACCAACGAGATGCTAACCCACCTTGGCAGTGCAGCAGAAAACAAGCTACTTGAGGTCCTCAACAGCAGCTGGCAAGGATCGCTACCACAACTCTGGCGAGAAGCGATCATGATCCCCATTCTAAAGAAAGGGAAGGATCCAAAGAAGGCCACCAGCTATCGCCCAATCAGCCTCACCAGCTGTGTTGTGAAGACTTTGAAGAGAATTGTGAACGAGCGCCTCAGGTGTTACCTAGAATCCAGGAACCTCCTCGCCCTTGAACAAGCTGGCTTCCGACAGTTCCGCAGCACCGAAGACCAGGTCACTTACTTGGCGCAGGAAGTTGAAGATGCCTTCCAGGAGCAGAAGCTGGTCTTTGTAACCTGGATTGATCTTCAGAAGGCTTTTGACAAGGACTGGAAAGATGGGCTGCTTGTCAAACTGCTGAGAAAAGGCGTGTCCAGTAACATGTTCCAGTGGATACGCTCCTACCTCTTCAACCGCAGGGCAAGAGTCAGCGTCGACTAGACCAAAAGCAAGAAATTCCTCCTTCGTCATGGCGTCCCGCAAGGCGGAGTCCTCTCACCTACCCTCTTCCTTCTCTTCATCGACGATCTGGTGTCTGAGATGCCCAAGGGAATCAAAGCTGCCCTATACGCAGACGACCTTGTGATCTGGTGCAAGGAGGAGCATGCAAGTACTGCCACCTACAGAATGCAGCTAGCGGCAGATAAGCTGAACGCATGGGCAGAAGACTGGTGCATCTCCGTCAACAAGGAGAAATCCTCCACCACCCTCTTCACACTGTCCCCAAAGCAGAAAGCCGGAACCATCAAGCTTGGTGGAACCCCACTGAGAGAGGATGAAGAAGCTACCTACCTTGGTGTCACCTTCGACAGACGTCAGACCTGGAAACCACACATTGCACAGGCAGAGGGGAAGGCCCGGCGCAAGCTGGCCATACTCAGGAAACTGGCAGGCACCACCTGGGGAGCGAACTAGAAGATACTGAAGACAGTATACCAGGGAACAGTCAGGCCCCACCTCGAGTACGGCTCCACAGCGTGGTCAACCTCAGCCAAGACGAACCGGCAGACCCTCGACCGAGTGCAAAACCAGGCTCTTCGACTCATCACTGGTGCAATGAAATCCACACCAATCAAGGAAATGGAGAAGCTGACCACAATCCAACCTCTCAGCCAGAGGAGAGAAACTAAAACCATGGTACAGGCGGAGAAGCTCAGGTGCTTGCCCGACCACCCCATGAAGCACAGACTAAGCAACTTCACCAAGAACCGGCTCAAAAGAAGCAGCTTTGTCCATGAGAGCATGCGACTTTCTCGACAGTACAGGGAAGTCCTTCCACAGAGCACTCTACCTCTGATCACAAAAGAAGTGGAAAACCCTTGGGCAGTGGACAAACCAGACATCCAGATGCACCAGTGTCCCACATGCTGCCTCAGGAGACAGTCAGGATGACACCGTTCGACGGGCACTCACCCTAGCCCTGATCGACGAACAGTACCCAAAGGAGGCATGGATCCACATCTACACTGATGGATCAGCAACAAATGCCGTTTCCAATGGAGGTGCTGGCATCCTGATCCAGTTCCCAGGGGGACATACAGCCACATCCAGTGTAGCCACCGGCAAACACTGCACAAACTACAAAGCAGAAACCGAAGCACTTATGCAGGCCGCCTCCATGGTTCAGAATTCTACAGACCCATGCTATCAAGTTGTCTTCTTCTCCGATGCCCTTTCAGTCCTTCAGGCCCTCGAGAACGACAAACTCCCCCAGCTGACCAGAGCTTTGCAGAAGGTCAGAGAAACCAGAAGAGTTGTTCTCCAGTGGATACCAGCCCACTGTGGGGTACCAGGAAATGAAAGGGCAGACGAGCTGGCGAAAGGAGCAGCCACAAAAGATCAACAAGAAAACAGCGTCAGCTATAGTGAGCAAAAGACAATCATCAAGGCACTGATGAGGCCGAGGTCAAACAGAGACGACTACCACACAATGACCAGAGAGCAGCAAGTCGTCCTGATCAGACTGCGTACCGGCCACAACAGACTGAACGCTTACATGAACAGAAAGCTCAAGCTGGCGCCATCAACCAACCTGCGCCTGTGGTCAGGAAGACCAAACAGCGGAAAATATTCTCCAGAGATGCCCCCTACTGGACGATGAAAGAAAAGAAGTGTGGCCGTCGCCAACTCCACTGCAGACCAAACTCTACGGCAGTCGAGAAGACCTGGAGAAAACGACGTCATTCATCGCCGGTGCTGGACTGACCGTATAGCCCACTGCGAACGAAAAGAAGAAGACAAAAACTGATGATGTTTCACGTGCATTTGACACGTTGGTGGAAATTGATGAATTGTTGTCTATTGTTCCCTGTACAGTGAACTGTCTAAGGTCAACTTTTAACCCATTTGGATCGAAAGAACATTGTATTTTATTAGCGTACTTGCGACGATAAACAATGACAGAAAAAGTGGGGTGGCCATTAAGTTTTGACCATTAGTATATGTAATATTGCTTGCACGTTTACAGCCAATAATTGAGACACTGAACATGCTATATATCCGAGAAAACAATTTAGACAAAGCTTTGCAGTTCACTTTGAAATCGGTCTACTCCGCTTATAACTCATTCTACCCCGCTTATAACTCATTCTACCCCAGACACCCCACAGGAAGATAAGGATCGACCATGATAGTTCAAGGGTGATGCCAGAATAGCTTGGCGCCTACGGGCGCCAAGCTATTCTGCCATCACCCTTGAACTATCATGGTCGATCTGTGTCCTGCACTGCTATGCAGTCTTCAGAGGACAACTGCAAAATTTAAGAATTTCGGTGTTGGGGTAGAATGAGTTAACAAGGTCGGATATCGCAGAAGTCGGATATAACAAAACATTTTTGGGAATGTCCCGACAGCTGTCTTTCTACGTAAATTACTCCGCTTATAACAAGGTCGGATATCGCAGAAGTCGGATATAACAAAACATTTTTGGGAATGTCCCGACAGCTGTCTTTCTACGTAAATTACTTCGCTTATAACAAACTTCGGGTATAACAAGAACGACTGGGTCCCATTGTGTTTTGTTGTATCCGGAGATTACTGTGTATTGGGTTCTTTGCAGCTTTGTGTGTGTGTTAGTGTGTGCATGTGTGTGTGTGCTTCCTCAGTTGCCGCTGTGTGCGTGCGTGTGCTTGCCCTTACGGGGCAGCGTGTTTAAATTCCAGCTATAAAAACAAACAAATCTTCTGTTTTTCTTTCACATGAAACCCTAGCGGCAACAGTTTTACCACATAAAAACAAACTTGTTTATGTAGAGACGATGTCTTGCCAACGAAAACATGGAACCTACATTCCCGCTCTTTCTTCACACAAATATTGTTTTGCACTATTTCTTTTATCGAAAGTCTTGCTAGGCAGGAATCCGGAAACTGTCATATCATAATGACACCCATTTATTATGGGACCACAAATTCATTCCCAAAATATTCATATGCGACAAGAAAATTGCAGGTAATTGTGACACTGACATATGCCTTTTTCAGTCTAGCACACATTCTGTGCTTCCAGCAGAAAAGAATCGGTCCTAGACCGAGTGGGAATGAGCATAGTTTTAAATGTACTTTCCTCATCTGTTTGGAGGTCGCAGAACATCTGAGGCCAGTTGCATGAGTGAGCTTAGTCTTTTGCCGGCCACTAAGCAAGGTGCTCCGCTGTAGCGAAGCACCTAGCTTAGTGACCGGCAAAGGACTAAGCTCACTCATGCAACTGGCCCCTGGAGTTTTTTTTTCAGTGACATAAATCAAACACGACAATGAGAACTAGCAACTCGGTGTCCCCTCAAACTTAGTTTGAACTCCGTGTATGGAATGTATCTGGAAGATGGTGGTCCTGGCGTTCTACGCCCCCCCCCCACTCTCCTCACACATACAAGCCAAGAATAATTTAAATGCTATATCAAAGTCCCGTTTTAGGAGCACCCCCCCCCCCCACCCCCTTTTTATTTTTCGGGGAATTGGAAGCAAGGTCTGGAGGCTGGAGGCTTTTTGCGTCAGGTTAAAAGTCCCAAACAAAATGTTGGAACCACCTTTATATGTGTATTCGACCCGCAATTTGTTCATGAAATAACTCTGCCCCCCCCCCCCCCCCCCCCCCCCCAAAAAAAAAAAAAAAAAAAAAAAATACCCAACAACTCCGAAAGGTGCGACGCGGTTTTCACCGGGCATCTCCGAGCCCTCACTGATAGCTTCCGAGGTAATAGGCAATAAAGAGTTGATAGTTTGTAAATGTTCTTATTGTGTCTTACAGTAATATTGGACAAAAGTGCTAAATAAGCAACGGAAATTTAAATGCAGTAAACCGAAAAAACAAACTATCCTGCTCTTCTTCTCCTTTCTACCTAGGAGAGTTCCACCGACTCGCACCAAGGGCAGCAGAAAACTTGTGACACGTGCCTACTCACATGGACTGTGAAAAGCTTAGAAAAGTCTTAGCTGAAGAAAGACAACATTAAGAACCCGTTGTATCGGCAGATTTTAGCAACTGATTTAGCAGTCACTACCATGGGCAGACGATGACCACACTGAAAAACAAAAAACAACATCCACGCTATCGCACACATATACTTGCGGCGGGGGTCCCGTTTTCAAGGCAGGGCCGTTAAAAGGTTTGTAAACCTCCAGGTGTAAATGTTAGCGGGTACACAGACCCCATCTGGACATTTTAAAGGGTCAGAAATTGGATCAGTAATACTGAATCCGCCATGTTATTTAAAGTACCATTACGCGTAAATTTAAAGACACATTTCAACACCACTTGTGTTTATTATGCCTTGTCGACACACCTAATGAACTTTAACAGCAGTTAGGACACGTAGCAAAAGCACACGCGCAATTACACTTATTTATTCTGCGCAGCCGTTAGCGTGTCAATCTATATTTAGATGTTTCTCGGACTGAAAGTGTTGTACTTATAGAACGGAGTGGAGTCATTGTCAGGTTGCTTGATATAAAGACGCCGTGTGCTGAACTTGATTTTCGTGTCTAATTAATGAACCATAACTGGGCCTGTGTGTAGCGTTTCGTAACCATCTGTTACAGCAGTTTATCTTTGCACAGTTACGGCAGTAGTGGGCCTTTAAATAATTGAAAATAGTGTGTCTCGGATGCAGATGCGCTGAATTTTAGTGCGTCACATTTCCCTATACATGATGTTGAACTCTAGTGCGTCATAGACGCACAGGAGCGGGAGGCCTGCGAGGCCCAGTACTAAGTGAATTTTAGATCATTCTTGTATCAATGCCCCTGGTCACTATCTATCTATATCCCGTAGTCTTGCCGACCGTTGGGGCACCACTGATGACTTAGCAACCAGCACCCTCCATTCCACTCTGTTCTCTGCCATTCTTAGCGTATCGCCCAGCCTCAGTCCTGTCCACTCTGAGATATTGTCTTCCCATCTTTTCTTCTGTCTTCCTCTCCTTCGTCCTCCTTGCACAGTGCCCTGCAGGATTGTTTTGGCAAGCCCTGTTGAACGCGGGACATGCCCATACCACTTCAGTTTGCGTTTTTTTCACAATGGCTAATAGGTCTTCATAGGGCCCGATGGCTTGCATGATTCTGCTTCCCACTTCCTCGTTCATGATGTGATCTCTGTATGAAATGCCAAGCAGCCTTCGAAAACATCTCATTTTGGTGGCTTGTATCCTCCTTTCAAGGTCTGCTGTGAGGGTCCATGACTCGCAGGCATACAAGAACACTGAGATGACTAAGGAGCGCATAAGTCTGATCTTGGAGCAGAGTGTGATGTTTCTGTCCTTCCATATGGTCTTCAATCTTGCCAGTGCTGTTGTTGTCTGCGCAATCCTGGACAGTATTTCTGGTTTTGATCCCTCATCTGTCACAATGGCTCCTAAGTATTTGAATTTATTAACGGTTTCCAGTAAAGTGGCTTCCAATCATGACGTGTTATTTGTCATCAGTTTGGTTTTCTCTGCACTGATTTCCATCCCATACGCAATGGCTGATCACCACGCGAATATAAAGTAAAATCACCGTAGCGTAGATTTACCTCGAGTCAATGCATGCTGCGTGTATCAACCATCGTGTGAATGAAACTGAATGAAGGGACAGATCATTTTTGTATGAATCTGGGTGGATTCATTCAGGACAGTTTTCAATGTGTGGATACATTCATTCATCCACACACGCACGCACGCACGCACACACACAGCCAGTGGACACAAACTATGCTTCTGAAACCTTTGTTAAGAATTTCAACGTCAAAGAGCCCTAGACTTACACAGTGTCTGCAAGTCATAGTTCCTCAAGAGCCCCGCTCTGGGGCTCATGTGGATCTAGGTCGCTTGCGTTTAGGTTTGGTTCGTCTATTCTCGGCAGCGAATGGGTTAAGATGATTATGATAAAACAATGAGTAAATTGCATGTGAGCCATTCAATAAAATAAACATGACTAGAGACGCCAAGCCCTCTCTCCCAACTGCACTGTTTTATTACTATCATCTAGTAATAATTATTACAAAAAAGGCTGTTCACAGAACACAAGACATTGCAACAACAAATTGTCACCAAAAAGAGATGAGCACAGACCATGAACACCACCGCTAAGACTAGTAAGACTAACAGCACACAGGTTACCTCGGAGCGTGGCGGATCAAGGAGGTAACATGTGGTGAACTAGGAGATCACAAGCCCCTAGAAAATTAATGCACGCGCAAAATGCTCAACTGAAAGTGGCTTAACAACTACCGGTGCTCACTACAAACAGCAGTAGAGGTTATTCCCGACTCGTACGCAGGTCTGAAAATGCACGAAGTTCACACACAGTGAATCCAGCCAGTATTCTCCATCTGTCGGATGCATATATACCCACATGTCCCCTGCTGCTGTAGGGGCTTATGCGCATCTATGCCTCTGGCTGGCAACTGCAGAAGATAATGTGAATTTACGCTATAAAAGAAAGGCCTTGCTTACATTCTTTAGTTTTGGATAACCATCCATCGTGATAAGAACTGTTCAATGCCGCAACTGCCATAGGTATCATCCAAAACAGTGCCTGCACGTTCGCTGCTCTCACTATTGTGGGGCACTGCCTACTTTGTTTGACCTGTTTCTGAGTCAGGAGTAACTCCTACTTTGATTTTGTTTACATGAACACACTTAACCCATTCAGACCTGAGGCACTACAGCAGGAGATGGGTCGACCATGATAATTCAAGGGAGGTGCGAGATTAGTAATCTGGCTCTACCCTTGAATTATCATGGTCGATCCATCTCCGGCAACAGGTGCATAGTCGTTAGATGATGCCTCCAAAATTTGGGAAATACGTGCACCAGGCTGAACGAGTTAAAAATACTCCTGTGGAGAAAAAACGAAAGGTCTACACCATTATGCAGTTCAGTCACAGTACATAGTGCTGCGCATTCTAGTCTATGGCAAAACTGAATACGTCGAAGACATTCATGACTCAAATTTAAAGTCTGGGAGTTGTCGTCAGAAGACCATAACAGCTCAGGAGACAGATCGACCAGGATAGTTCAAGGCTGGTGCCAGAATAGCTTGGTGCCTGTAGGTGCCAAGCTGTTTAAGCACCACCCTTAAACTATCATGGTTGATCCATATCTTGTATACAGTGTGAAAAGGTTATGGCATAAGAACAACATACACCTGCAGTAAATTTTAGCTCACAACACCCCCCCCCCCCCCCCCAAAAAGAAAAAAAAAAGAAAAAGGACCGTGATACAAGAATTTTTTTTAATGCCAAGCACACACAAAAAATGTGAGCACAAATTGGAATATCTGAATGTTAAATGAGTTGATTGGTTATCAACAACCACCAAAAATAGTGCGGTAACTGCCAAGTAAAATAGCATGACAGTAAAAGAGTAAAGCGAAATTATCTCTTTTCACAGATAACACTCTTTCACGTCCATGTCTGGACGTGAAAGTACCAGTATCAGACCAGTGAGCAAAAGCTCTGAGGACCTTACTGCAAATGCTATACATTTATTTTTATTTAGGGTTTGATTACAAATCTGATTAGTGCATCAAACTCTGTGGAGAACCCCTGTACGAAAAGCACAAGCAAAACAGCCAACATCTGTAAGAGGCATAGATTCTCATGAGCCCCCGTAACGCGCGGGGGCTCATGAGAATCTATGCCTCTTGTTGGCTTGACTTGCATGATGCATGTATGCTTATGCAGAATGCAATATACATTCGGTCACCCACTGCCATATAACCTTGGAACCTTAGCAAATGTGTGACACTTTAATGTGTATCTTTGTTTAAACATGCAGATGCACACATGTGAAAACACAGACAAGGACATTTTACAGTGTATGAGGGCAACTCTTAAAACTCCCAGAACTAAATGAATTCCACTGTGTAGAATGGAAATCGTTTAGTTCTTGGGAGTTTAACCCTTTCAGCCCCAAGGTCCCACTTTTCAAATTGTAGAGGGATTGCCTAATGACTATGTACCAGTTGTAGGAGATGGACTGATCATAATTCAAGGGTAGTGCCAGATTAGCTTGGCGCCTGAAGGCTCCAAGCTAATCTGGTACAACTCTTGAATTATCATGGTCAGGCCATCTCCTGCTGTAGGGATCCAGGACCAAAAGGGTTAAACATGCAGATGCACACACGTGAAAAGACAAAAAAGGACATTTTACAGTGTATCCAGGGAAACTTAAAACTCCCAGAACCAAATAATTCCACTGTGTAGAATGTAAGTCACTTAGTTCTTGGGAGTATAAGAGTTAAACACTGACAAAAACCCAGTACTCCTTATGCATGTGTGTCATGGTCATGAAAAACAGAAAACGTGAATGGCAAAGCCCTCGAGGCTCATGTGCATGACCAACAGGTCATTGTAATTTTGGTATGCCAAGAAAGGTCCCACAAAGTATCTTTGGAGTCAAGTTAGAAGACTGTGGCTTGAATAGTCTCCGAGAAAACGCCAACGTTACAGTTTACCACAGACGATGGCAGACGGAAGACAGACGCCCACTGGCCCATTACATACTCACGTTTGTGAGCCAAAAATGCAATTGTTTAGCCCCCTTGTGACAGCAGCCACCGGTACTGTTTTCAGTATCTGCTGCTGTGTGTACAAGGAGGGTTCACCCATTTAACCCCACAGACGCATTTCCCAAATTGTGTAGGTGCCTATGTACCAGTTGCAGGCGCTGGATCAACCATGATAATTCAAGGGTAGTGCCAGATTAGCTTGGCACCGACGGGCGCCAAGCTAATCTGGCACTGCCCTTGAATTTTCATGGTCAATCCATCTCATGCTGTAGTGTCGGGGCCGAATGGGTTAAATGCCACAGAATAATAATATAACTGAATGCCTTACAGAAAGAAAAAAACTCTACTGTAATGAGAACATGTATACAGAGTATACACCCGTTGAAAGTTTATGTACAGACATAAATCGATCCACATTTCATCCATTCATGCGAATGCCTCCTTCCCCCCCCCCCCCCCCCCCCCCCCCCCCTCCCCAACCCTCGGGTTTCTAATGTATAGATACCGAAACACATCACGCAAGTGCACAATTAATAATCAATTACTTGCATGTTTCATCTGTGTTTGAAATTTGTCACCTGTCACATGAAACACTCTGGCTACTTAACTTATTAACCCCTTCCCTGTACACTGCTGTTTCTGAAATCTTTGTTCACCCAAAGACCAAAAGCCAATACCGCCCAAGAAGCATGGAAACAAGCTGGTCACAGCAAGAGGCATCGATTCTCGCGAGCCCCCGCAGTCGTGGGGGCTCATGAGAATCGATGTCTCTTGCAGTTAGATCATGCTGACTTTTCCTTGGCAGTGAAGGGGTTAAGGCTAGTCAAGCCAAAGTACCGTGTTGGACTTTTCTTTCATACAGCAGAACCTGCTTTGGAGCAAAGCTTTTTTTTTTTTTTTTTTTTTTTTTCCCCAAGGAAAATAAGACAGGTGCTTTTCAAAGGTAAAAAATACACTGATCATATGGAAGAAAATCTTCAGAAACCTAAATGGTGGTCTTGTAACTCGTTCAGCCCAGCGCACATATTTCCCAAAATTGTGGAGGCGTCATCTAACGACTATGCACCTGTTGCAGGAGATGGGTGTAGGCGCCAAGCTAATCTGGCACTGCCCTTGAAGTATCATGGTCGACCCATCTCCTGCTGTAGTGCGTCAGGGGCTGAATGGGTTAACGGTAGGAGATCTCCCTTAACGGAGGTCGCTTCAAAACATGTTCAGCTGTTCAACTTTTCATACACAGGACATGTTCAGTGTTGCAGATCATGAGCCAATTAATTACACCGCACTATCTCAGTCTTCATCTCTCTGTCGTAGTTTGCTGGTTACACACAGCTCAACCCTTTCCCTGCCGCTGTACGTACATTTTTGTTTCTGAAATCTGGGTTCATTCAACGACCAAAAGCCAACACCGTCCAAGACACATGGACACAAATTGGTCTCAGCACGAGGCAAAGATCTTCACGAGCCCCTGCTTGTAGTTGGAACGTGGTCGCTTTATTTTCTTGGCAGCAAAGGGGTTAAGCCCCTTGCACACGTGGCCACTGGTACTGCTAACCCCCTCACCGCCAGAGAGCACAGACTGTGCTTTCAAAATAACTGCAAAATTCAACATTATAGATCACTAATATCAAATGAACTGAACAGACCTAGCCCACCCGACCCACCAGACATCCAGCCGGCAGAGACCGACCTACCCATCAGCTGCGACAGACCCAGCCGGGAAGAGATCAGAAGAGCAGTGGCATTTTTGAAGAATGGCAAAGCAGCAGGGCCAGATGGCATCCCAGCGGAGTCTCTGAAAGCAGACCTAGAGACAACAGTGGAGATGCTGTACCCACTGTTTGGAAAGATCTGGGAAGAGGAGGTGATGCCGGCTGACTGGAAGGAGGGGTACCTAATCAAGCTTCCCAAGAAAGGCGACCTCAGCAAGTGTTCCAACTACAGAGCTGTCAGTACCAGAAAAGGTCTTCAACAGGATCATCCTAGAGAGAATGAAGAGCTCCGTTGACCTCCAGCTGAGAGACCAGCAAGCAGGATTCAGGAAGAACCGATCATGTACAGACCAGATCGCCACTCTCCGCATCATCGTGGAACAGTCTCTGGAGTGGAGCTCCCCGCTGTACGTCAACTTTGTGGATTATGAGAAAGCATTTGACAGCGTGGACCGAGAGACTCTGTGGAAACTCCTACGACACTACGGTGTACCCACAAAGCTCGTCCGCCTGATCAAGAGCAGCTATGATGGCATGACATGTCGCGTGATCCACGAAGGGCAGTTCACCAGGGAGCTCCAGGTCAGAACTGGTGTCAGGCAGGGGTGTCTGCTGTCTCCGTTCCTCTTCCTACTGGCAATAGACTGGGTCATGAAGATGACCACAGAGCACAGACGAAGTGGAATACAGTGGACACTGTGGACACAGCTTGACGACCTCGATTTTGCAGACGACTTGGCATTACTGTCCCACACTCATCAACAAATGCAGGACAAGACCACGAGGCTTGCTGACATCTCGTCCCAAGTGGGCCTCACCATTCACAAACAGAAAACAAAGACAATGAGGCTGAATGCAACCAGGGAAGAACCAGTCTTGCTTGCTGGCACCCCGTTGGAGGAAGTGGAGTCCTTCACCTATCTCGGGAGCATCATAGACAAAAAAGGCGGCACTGATGCAGATTGTACATTGCTTAACGTCCAGACAGCAACAAGGCTTTCTCAGGACGTGCCTGCACTGCTTGTGAAAAAAAAAAAATAAATAAAAAAAAAAAAAAATAAACAGAACATTGAATGTATGTCGCCAGCCGGTCAAATACATTAAATAAACCTAACACATGGGGCCTAAATAAAGCTAAGACCATTTAGCAACACACATCCAATATCAAGAGCTACAGGCAGTGCAGACAGTAGGGAGAGTTTTAAAAAGGCAAATACAGGTGAATGGACAAAGGGTAGACAGAAACACATGCCCCAGAATAGAGAGAAAAACCCACCCTGTGGGGCTGACCAGGGTGACCCTGGGAACTAAAAAATACCTAACCCCACCCAAGTCCCCCAGGGCAGACCCGGGTGGGGGAGGCACTGATGCAGATGTCAGAGCACGAATCGGTAAAGCCAGAGCAGCCTTTCTCCAGTTGAAAAATGTGTGGAGTTCCAAAGAGCTGTCACAACACACCAAAGTCCGGATTTTCAACTCCAATGTAAAAGCAGTTTTCCTATATGGAGCAGAGACTTGGAGATTGACAAAAACCACAGTCAACAGAGTACAGACCTTCATGAACAGTTGCCTTAGAAGAATTTTGAAAATCCACTGGCCAGAGAAGATCAGCAACGTCAGACTCTGGGAGAGAACAGAGCAGATAACAGCAGAGAATGAAATTGGGCGAAGAAGATGGGGATGGATCGGTCACAGTCTGAGAAAGCCAGCTTCCAGTATCACTAGGCAGGCATTGTCATGGAACCCCCAAGGAAAGAGGAAAAGAGGTAGGCCGAGAAACTCCTGGCGTCGAGACCTCCAAGCAGACATCAAGAGACTGGGAACCACCTGGAGTAGAATCGAAGGAGAAGCACAGGACAGGAGTTGCTGGAGGTCTCTCGTCGACGGCCTATACCCGGGTAGGGGTGACAGGCGTAAGTAAAGTAAGTAATATCACATGAACATGGACACTGTGGTTTTAGCATGAGGCATAGAACGATAGATTCTGGTGAGCCCATTCAACTGAGGGGCTTCATGCGGATCTATACCTCATACAGTTGGACGGTGTTGAATTGAAAGGGTTAATTAGTACCAGTGGCTGCATGTAAAAAGGAATAAACCCATTTGATCCCACAGCTGCATTTCCTAAATTTTGGAGGCGTCACCTAATGACCATGTACCAAAGGCAATGGAGTGACAATGATAATTCAGGCGCCAAGCTAATCTGGCACTACCCTTGAATTATCATGGTCGATCCATCACCTGTAGGGTGTTGGGGATTAAGGGATTAAATGATAAGGTGCTGCTCACCAAAATATGAAGCACAGGTAAGTTCAATTCTTGCTGTATCAAATGAGTCTGCTGCAACAAGTATGCTACAGCAAAGATTGAATTCTATAGCACAACAGGCAAAACCAGTATGACAAAAGCTCTGATAACACAAACTTGTATCAAATTCCGGTAAATACAAACAATGCTTGGATTCCCTGGGAATCATTTTCCTCCACTTCCAATCTGTTTACACAATACTAACTCCTGTTAATATGAAGTGATTTTTGGCATCTCATTGTGATTCAACTGTTAAATAGTGCTTGGTTTCCCTGGAATCATTTTCCAATCCATTTACATAATGCTAACTCTTGTTAAAAAGAAGTGATTTTTGGCATCTTGTTGTAACTCAACTGTTAAATATCCTTAACAAAAAAAAAACAGTCATGTCATCAGATCAGCCGAGCTATAAATTACACAAATATCAAAATAATTTATGCGGAGAAAACATGATACATATAAGAAAATAGTGACTGCTGAGGGATATAAATACTAGCATGCGACGTCAAACAATAAAAATTCCCAAGAAGATTGCAACAGGTATGAAGTGTATTATGTACAGCATCATGCTTGATGTGATAATTATATGTTCCCCTGTTTTCCAACCTGTCTTTTTGTTTAATCCAGACCAAAAAGGTGACTGCCAAGCATATAAAATGCAAAGAAGTACCCAACAGAGAAAGAAACATGCTGAGAGAAGACAGTTACAACACAATTTATTAATATTTCAGGTAAATAACCTTTTTTAAAATAGACAAACAAACAAATAGAGAGATAAGTGGCTACTTATCTTCATTTGTCGCAGAAGAAATGTGGCCACATTCCTTCTGCGATAAATGAAGATAAGTAGCGACTGATCTCTCTGTCTATTTTGAAAAAGGGTATTTACCAGAAATATTAATAAATTGTGTTGTAACTGTCTTTTCTAAGTGTGTTTCTTTCTCCGTTGGGTACTTCTTTGTCTTTTTGTTTGACACATTCTGTTTCCTCACTTTCTGACAGTTGTTTCATTTGGTGTTAGCCACTGTGCTAGGAAAAAAACTAATGTGGAGCTGACAAGAAATGAATCTTGCTTACACAACACACAGCATGTAAGATAAATTAGGAGGCAGGCAAACCACGTAGTTTTACAACAAACAAGAATGGCAAAGCCCTTTAGGCTCACGTGCATGACCAATCAACATACTTAATCTAACTTTTGTGACTTTGACCTTTGCGACAGTTCACTGAAACAAGCACGTGTTCTAACACAACGAAAGTGCTAGCTTTTGTACCTGTGAAATCTATGTTTTCTCAAAATTTACACATTTTTCAATTTGTCAACCTCCCATAACCCTTGCTCTTTGTGAGTAATGAACCAAATTAGTATGCATAGAAAGGTTTTATCATCAGCTACCTTTCTACTACATTTTGTTTAAAAGCTTGCAAAAATACTGAAAAAAAAAAAAAATTTGACAAAAAAATAGACATAATTTGCCAATCTTGTGACCCTTCCAAGGGGTCATCCAAATTAGCATGCATTGGAAGGTTTTACCATCAGGTATCTCTGTACCAGGTTTGGGATGGAAGTTATAAATAGTACTTGATAAAAAAAAGAATTTTGTTAACAAATGACCTATTTCCTGATCTCTTGTGACCTTTGCATGGGGTCATCCAAATTAGTATGAATAGAAAGGCTTACCATCAGTTGTCTCTGTACCAAGTTTGGGTTTGAAGTGGTGAATAGTATTTGGGAAAAAAAAGATCTTTTGTCAAAACATGGCTATTTTGTACCTACAGTGGAGTCCAGTTAACACGAACTCGCTTTACACGAATTTCCGGTTAACACGAACCGTTTTTGCGTTCCCGGCCGATGGCCTTCTTATTCTGTATTAAAATTTCACTGATAACACGAAATGCTTAACACGAAATTTCGCTTTACACGAAGCTGGTTTCGGTTCCCAACTACGGCAATTTCACTATTATTCACCTGTTTAACACGAACACAGATTCCATTCACCGAAAACCAATTCACGTGTCGCTCTCGCGCTGTAGTACCAGGGATGGGAATTGGCCATGGCAAAAAACTCTGAAAACTTCGGCACCAAGATGCTCCACTAACGTCAACTTTGCGAAAGCGTGTGCCCACGCGTTCTTTCTGAACTTTCTCACCCACTACAGTCTTAGCTCCAACGCCACCCGAGTCCCTGAAATTTCAGGGAAATCCGATACCCCCTGACCGCAGGGTGAAGTCACAAAACTCATCACTCAAACTGGTGCAAACAGCCCAATGTTTATCTTATGCAGTTGACTGTCACCCACACAACACTTCACTTTTCATTTCTGTCCCCTCTAGTGTTCATTTTGCCTGGAAACAGTCAGTGTCCAAGTCAGACCAGTACAACTGCAACAGATCTTCATGAACCTCCCCCCCCCCCCCACCCCACCCCCAGAGACTGTGGATGCAAACCTAGCTTTTATTACCCTACCAGCCTCGTTTGTATCCTAAAGTTAGGATGTTATTCAGTGCTGGTTAAAGTGTGGACTAAAAGATGTAGAGTTGCACATACTATTACTGAAACTCAGCGTGTGGGCACATAAATTTGGAGTTCTGATAGGTATGTAGTGTACATAAATTCCACGATCTCTCGAAATATTGTTTAACGTTTCAAAATTTAGCCTGAATTTTTCATTAAAAAAAAATATTAGTTCAGATATCTCAACGCACTACCTGCGGTTTGCCAGCTGAGTAATATAACAAAAGAAAAAGACGGAGCTGGCTCTCAGGGACGGACAGTGCCGCTGGACTGCTGGCTGGTGCTAAAGAGGGAAAAAGGAGGGTCCTGAACAAACACGATGCCGTCATCAGGCACTGGGCAGTCAGAAACTAGCGGTTTTTCGGACAGCTTGGCACTCACCCACCCACCACACCACCCCTTGGCGTTGGACCTACGACTGTTTAACTTTACTTCGGCCGATATCCAGTCCCATCTCCACTTCTTAAGACTGCTTGAATCGTCAAATTTGCCGCCACAATTCACAAGACGAGTCACGCCGCAAGCCATGTTGATCAACACAATGAAAGTACTCTACCGGAAGAATGGCTTCTTTCAGAGCGCGTGTCTGCCCGCCTAGGTTACTGCGCAGCGCGCGGCGCACTGAGTGGGGTGACCAGTGGGTGCCGCGAACGCAGCCTGCCACGTCATAGCCTGCCCGCGGAGTAAAACCGGTGCTTTGCTCGTTTTGCTACCCACGATGTTTTTTCGCGGAGACGCCTTTTCAATTTCGCGGAAAATTTTCTTCCCCCGCGGAATCCCGCGTTTTCGCGGACAATTCCCATCCCTGAGTACACCACAGATCAGAGCGAACTCTAGTCTGTGATTGGCTGAATAGCCTTCGGCTGTTGTAATCCGTCTTCTCATTGGCTAGCATTTCTGAACAGTATTGATGTTGTTTGCATCATTCGTGTACCAACACAACCCTTTTACCGATGCGGAATTGTACTTCAGCCTGTGTTGCTTTTACCTGATGGATTGTAACTTACTATGGATTTTACCTGATGGATTTTACATTAAATACGCGAGCTGAACACGGTTCCTTGTGTTTTCCTAGCGAGCTGAAGGTATGCATATATAAAGTACGACCCATACGATAATGTGCACTTTTAACCTCGTACTCATTCACGCAAACATCTCTTACACACTTTCTCCTTGAGGGCCGTGATCAATTTTGAGACCATATTGGTTAACACGAAATACGTTTAACACGAAGTGATTTTCCGTGTCCCCAGAAATTCATGTTAAGCGGACTCCACTGTATTACCCAATCTCTTGTGACCCTTGACATTTCCGAGGGGTCAACCAAATTAGTATGCATAGAAAGGTCTTACCACCAGGTATTTTTGTACCAAGTTTAAAGTTGTGAATAGTACTTGAGAAAACATAAATGGGGTCAAAATAGGGCTATTTCTGACCTATTTCCAGATCCCTTGTGACCTTGACCTTTGAGAGAGGTCACTCAAAATTGGTATGTTTAGAAATGTCTTGTCACAAAGTATCCTGGGGCCAAGTTTGAAGACTGTGGCTTGAAGTCTCTGAGAAAATTTCAACGTTAAAGTTTACCACGGTGGATGGATTGACGACCACTGGACCAGAAACATGGACTCACTTTTGCTTCGCACGTGAGCCAAAAAGTACCTTAAAAAATGTGATGATTCCAATCGGTTATGGCCCCTGACTTTACCCATATGCAAGAGGCATAGGTCCTTTTGAGCCCCCACAGGGGCTCATGAGGATCTATGCCTCTTGCTGGTCCTACTTCCGTGACGAGAGTTGGTCCTAAAAATGTATGTTCAACATGATTCCCTGAATACAGAACATACTCAGGAATGTGGTAACTCTCATAGAATTCTAGGGTCAACAACCGGTTACCAACACCTCCACACTGTCTGCCATCCACTACAGTAGAACCTGTTTGGAGCAACTACATTCTCTGTAGGAAAGAAGTGTTAACAACTCTTAAATTCCTGGAACTAAATGACTTCCATTCTATAGAATGGAAGACATTTAGTTCCGGGAGTTTATGAGTTTAAAAAACCAGTTGCTCTGGCAAGAGGTCTTGATGGGCAAAACATGTCGGCTGTCATTACATTACAGACAATCACTGAGGTGACTACAGCCATCTCAAAGATAGTCTTTAATGACAGGTGATCTCTCATGTGGGTGTCAACTGTCATTAATAATAACAGAAGCGGTCTTCAAAGACAGTTGCTCTCTCATGTTGTCTCGATGGGCAAAACGCATCAGCTGTCATTACAGACCATCATTGAGGTGGTTACAATGATAGTCTTTAATGACAGGTGATCTCTCATGAGGGTAGTCGTTCAAAACAGGTTCTGCTGTACGTTCAAGTCATGGAAGATGGATCAGCCATGACAGCACAAGGCTACAGTACGATCAGCTTGGAGTCCCAGGACAGATAGACTAATCGACCCACAGGCAGCATCTCGATAGCGTGTCGCTTAGTAGGCTCCAAGTTAACCACATGCTACTGATTGATCAGTACAGCCTACAGGCGCCTAACTGGCTTCAAGCTAATCAAACATTATCCTCCAGCTGTACAGGTCAAAGGGGCAAGCTCATCAGATTTCATTTAGGTCCTACAGTCAAACCTGTCTCAGGCGCCCCAAGGGACTATCCAAAGGTGGTCACTTTAGACGGCCTCCTCACACAGGGTCATCCAAGAAACAGGAAGAAGACCACGGGACCAAACATGGGAGGTCTGCATAGACAGGTTAGTCAACTTACACAGGTGACTGCCTCATCAGGCCTGACTGTACCACTGAGCTATCACAGTGGACCCATCCCCCAGTCAGCCCCTGAAGTAAAAATGCAATGTGTGCTTGTCTGTGATACTGGACCTTAAAGCCTGTGGCCGCAAGGTCCAGAATTGCAGACCTGGGCTCAGTTGCATGAGCCAGCTTAGTACTGCACAAGCCACTAAGCAAGTTGCTCCACTATTGCGGAGCACCTTGCGTAGTGGCTTGTGCAGGACTAAGCTTGCTCATGCAACTGAACTCAGCACACCGGTGGCCTGTATGGTGCTGTAATATTTACTAGGACAGGTGTAGGCAGCATGACAAACAGAATGTTCTATTGCCGTGGCCGCAGGATCATAATGCTGTACAGAAGATGTCCTTTACTTGGCGTCGCCATTTGCACTAACCCCGTCTACGATAACCTGCAAGAGACAGTGGAAACGGTATACATAATGTTCGCAAGGGATGCGATTTGTAAAGTTCCATCCGTTACATCCTAAGGCTGATTCATTTAAATTTACTTATTCAGTTATTGTCCTATGAAGGCTACATTACAGATGAGGAGAAAGATCAACCATTTAAAATCAAGGGTGGTGCCAAAATAGCTTGGGGTCTCAGGCACCAAGCTATTCAGGCACTACCCTTGAACTATCATTGTCAAATTAATTTCAAGCAGTAGTGTATCAGAATGGAAAGGTTAAACCCCTTGTGCGATACTGTAAACAGTATTAGAGCTGCATTCACAAGAAGGTTAACTGGCATTTTTTTTCCAATGATAATGAAAAGCAGACACAGGAAAAAGAAAATCTAAAATATAGCAGAAAATGCTCACAATGGTTACAAGTTGTTACGTTTGTGGTTGTGTTATTCTTTTGAGAGCATGTGTGTGTTGATCATAGGAAAGATCTGATATTCATTTGAGTTATTTTGGATAAGAATTATGTACCGTTTTGGTAGGATTCATTTCTTTTGCTTGAAGAATTGCGATCAATTTCGGTTGTGTATCTAAAATGACGCGTCCTGTCGTTACATTGTTGCTGTGGTCAGATCTCGTTTAACCTAGAACGTTCTGGAAAAGGCGCGAGTGACCTAAAATATGATGTTAAAGTTGTTGGTTATGTTTTGTAACATTGTATCTAATGCGCCTAGATGTTAGTCGAAGTTTGTAGTCAGATCTAGAGTGTTTTTTTTCATGAATATTAATAAGTTTTGGTTAGGTTTTCTTTTCTGATTGGTTGAGTTGTGTGAATTTGCTGGATTGTTTTGGAAATCTATAATAGTATAAAAGACGGTGTTAGGAAATATGTGTGTACATTGTAGTAGTAGTAGTAGTAGTAGTAGTGTGAGGACAAAATAGGCTGTGAGGCCTTTGTAAATGTCCTTTCTTTCTTTATTTTCTTTATGGGTCTGCTATTCATGCAATTTTCCTATAAATCATTCATCATAGGAATAGAAAATCTCTTTAAATTTTGGTAATTCGTCCAGCTGGTTTTTAAAAGAATTTATGTTAGGTGCTTTTTTTTAATGAAACTGAACTCATTCCAAACAATGGCAACTCTGTTAGAAAAACAGAACTTTCGCAGGTTAGTGTTGCAGTGCCTTACAAAGATTTTACCTTCAGAGTTTCGGGTTCTGTCACAAACTGGTGCTGCAAAAAAGTCATTCCAATTTAGGTCGTCGATGCCATTATAAATTTTAAAAACTTGTATTAAGTCACCACATATTCTACGTCCACGTAAGGAGTGTAGTCCAAAGTATTTGAGTCTGTCTAAGTAAGTCATATTTCTACATTCTTTAACCAGCTTTGTTGCTCGTCTCTGTACCCTTTCGAGTGCAACTGATTGTCTCTTTAAACCTGGGTACCATACAGTGTTTGCGTATTCTAAATGTGGTCTTACTAGTGATTTATACAGTTTACTAAAAATATCCTTATCCAAATAATTAAAGGCTCTCTTAATTACTCCAACCATTTTGTTGGATTTATTGATACAGTTCTGAATATGGGGGTCAAAGGATAGAGCTTTATCAAAAACAACACCTAAGTCTCTTTCCTCCTCACAAGATACCACCTTTCTAATGTCGCTGTTAACTTTCATCAAGTAATCATGTTCAGGAATGTTCCTTCCAGCATGCAAGACCTTGCATTTCTCTACATTAAAATGCAAGTCCCATGTGTCTGACCACTCTTGCAAGTGATCCAAATCATACTGCAACACGTCTTTATTACTCGATTCATTATAGATTTTAGTATCGTCTGCGAATATTTTGCACATGCTATTAACACAGTCTGGCAAGTCATTTATAAATATTGTAAATAATATAGGTCCTAGGATGCTTCCTTGAGGTACACCGCTCAGCACCTTTATTTTATCTGATTTTGCATTTTCAACTTTTACCACTTGTTCTCTATCATGTAGGAAACTTCTTATCCAATTGGAAATGTTTCCACATACACCATAGGCCTCTAGTTTCTGAAGAAGCCTTTCATGAGGAACAGTGTCAAATGCTTTTCTAAAGTCTAAGTATATGATGTCAACCGTTTTTTTGTTGTCAATCAAGCAAGTTATATCATCCATAACCTGTAGTAATTGAGTAACACATAATCGTTTCTTTCTAAAACCATGTTGGCATTCAGTGTACAAATTATTCACAGTAAAATGATTAACGATCTCATCTCGGACTATAGACTCCAAAACTTTACATACTATACACGTTAAACTTACTGGTCTGTAATTTCCTGCATCTGACCTAGAACCTTTTTTAAAAATAGCACTTAAGTCTGCGGTACGCCAGTCTTGCGGTACAATACCTGACTTAAGGGAAAGTGTAAATAGTGAGCAAAGTGGTTCTGCTAACTCATTACACAACTCTTGTAGAACTCTGGGGGGGATGCAGTCTGGACCTTGAGCTTTAGAATGCTTTAATTCTTTTAATTTTTTCTTGACAATATCAGGAGTTATTATAATATCAGTTATGGTGCACCCATTCGATTTTGAGCCTCTACCAAGCAATGGAACATTACTCAAATTTTCTTTCACAAATACACTTGAGAAAAATGTATTCAAGGTTGCTGCGTTTTCCTGATCAGCTACAGCAAGTGTGCCATCTTCCTTTTTAAGTGCATTTATTCCAGAATTATACTTAGTTTGTTCCTGTACATACTTCCAAAATATTTTAGGGTTCATTTTACATTTATTTGCAATATTTCTTTCATGTAATTTTTTATTACGTTTTATTAATTTATTACAATCGTTTCTTAATGTATGCAAACACTGGCACCTTATCGACTATGTCCTAGTGCGTCAGAGGGACCGCAGTGACGTCCTCCTCACCAGAGTGATGCCCAGCGCAGAGTGCCACACTGACCACCGCCTTGTCCGCTGCAAACTCAGGCTCCACTTCAAGCCAAAACCCAAGAAATGGGGGCCCCCCAAGAAAAAGCTTGATGTTGCCAGCCTTCAGCGTGATGATGTGAAAGCTGCCTTTCAGACAGATTTACAGCGCAGGCTCAAAGACACAGCGGACCCAGTAGACTCCTCCCCTGAAACACTTTGGGAACAACTAAAAACTGCTATTGCAAAATCCTCTGCAGAAGTCTTGGGTTTCGCCAGAAAGAAGAACAAAGACTGGTTTGACGAAAACGATGTAGAGATCCAGGAACACCTAGCAAAAAAAAGAGCCGCCCATCAGGCTCACCTAGCCCAGCCTTCCTGCCCTGTGAAGAAGTCTGCCTTCCGCCTCGTCTGCAGCAGTCTCCAGCGCAAGCTCAGAGATCTCCAGAATGAGTGGTGGACCAGACTTGCACAGAGGACCCAGCTTTGCGCTGACAATGGTGACTACAGGGGTTTCTACGAAGCACTGAAAGCAGTGTATGGCCCCAGGCACCTGGTACAAAGTCCCCTGCGAAGCGCGAACGGCCAGGCACTCCTCACAGATAATACCTCCATCTTGAACCGCTGGTCGGAATACTTTCAGAGCCTCTTCAGCGCTGAGCGCACTGTTCAAGAAGCAGTCGTCCTACAAATCCCACACCTCCCAGTAAAGGTTGAATTGGACGAACCGCCCACCGCTGAAGAGACCCTCAAAGCCATCCATCAGCTCAAGAGTGGCAAAGCAGCAGGCATTGATGGAATACCGCCAGAGATCTGGAAACATGGAGGCACAGCACTGCACAACAAGCTCCATGACCTCTTTCTCTGCTGCTGGGAGGAAGGAACACTACCAAAAGATCTCCGTGATGCAGTCGTTATCACCCTGTACAAGAACAAAGGCGAGAAGTCTGACTGTTCCAACTACCGGGGAATTACCCTGCTGTCCATTGCTGGGAAAATCCTTGCAAGGCTGCTCCTGAATCGGCTGGTACCTGCCATCGCTGAAGACCAACTCCCAGAGGGCCAGTGTGGCTTCAGAGCAAACAGGAGCACCACCGATATGGTCTTCGTGCTGAGACAGCTACAGGAGAAGTGCCGCGAGCAGAACAAAGGGCTGTACGTAACGTTTGTCGACCTAACAAAAGCGTTCGACACTGTGAGCAGGCAAGGCATGTGGCAGATCCTGGAGCGACTTGGCTGTCCCCCAAAGTTCCTCAACATGATTGTCCAGCTACACGAGGACCAGCAAGGCCAGGTCAGACTCAACAATGACCTCTCAGAACCATTCCCTATTCTCAACGGTGTAAAGCAGGGCTGCGTGCTGGCACCGACCCTCTTCACCATCTTTTTTAGCATGATGTTGAAGCAGGCCACAGTGGACCTCGATGATGACGATGCAGTGTACATCAGGTATCGTCTCGATGGCAGCCTGTTTAACCTCAGACGACTGCAGGCCCACACGAAAACCCTAGACCAACTGATTCGCGAGCTGCTTTTTGCTGATGATGCTGCCCTCGTTGCACACACAGAGAGAGCCCTGCAGCGCATCACGTCTTGCTTCGCAGATGCTGCCCAGCTCTTTGGACTCGAGGTCAGTCTTAAAAAGACAGAGGTCCTCCATCAGCCGGCACCCAAGACAGTGTACCGCCCTCCTCACATCACCATCGGCGAGTCTGAACTAAAGTCAGTGCACCAGTTTACTTACCTTGGCTGCATTATCACGTCGGACGCCAAGCTGGACAAGGAGCTTGACAGCAGGCTGGCAAAAGCGAACAGCGCTTTCGGGCGACTTTTCAAGCGGGTGTGGCACAATCAGCAGCTGAAAACAGGCACCAAGATCAGCGTGTACAGAGCTGTGGTCCTCACCACCCTGCTGTATGGTTCCGAGTCCTGGGCCCTCTACCGCAGCCAACTACGACTCCTCGAACGCTTCCACCAGCGCTGCCTGCGTACCATCCTGGGCATTCACTGGAGTGACTATGTCACCAACGTCGAGGTCCTTGAACGGGCTGAAACTGTGAGCATCGAGGCTTTGCTGCTGCGGACACAGCTCCGCTGGGCGGGGCATGTCTCCAGGATGGAGGATCATCGCCTACCAAAGATCACCCTGTTCGGCGAGCTTGCTACTGGACACCGTGACAGAGGGGCACCAAAGAAGAGATACAAAGACTGTCTCAAGAAGTCACTTAGTGCCTGCCAAATCGACCACCACCAGTGGTCTTCGCTTGCTGCGGACCGTGACACCTGGCGCTCCACCATTTACAAGGCAGCTGTCTCCTTTGAGGACTCTCACAGAGCTAGCCTTAAGGACAAGCGGCTCAGGAGAAAAAACAGAGATGCCGCAGCTCAGAACCCTGGCCATACCTTCCCCTGCAGCCACTGCGGTCGAACCTGCCTGCCTCGGATTGGCCTCCGCAGCCACGAACAAGCCTGCAGACGTCGTGGGCAACTCCTATAAAATCTTCGTTCGCGAAGTCAAGCCAGAGAGACAATCGTTTCTTAATGTAATATATCTTTGGTAATCCCTACCTTCTTTAGTTTGAAGATATCTTTTATACAACTTATGCTTCTTTTTAATCATTCTTAAAGCACCCTTATTCATCCAAGATGGTGTGGTTCTTTTATGTGATTTACTCATCACTTTTGGGATGTGCAACTCGATACCTTTCAAAATCGAAGACTTAATTAATGCCCAGAGTTTTTCCACTCCGCGATTTTCAGGTTTACTAGTTGTAAAGTCTATATTTGCGATATGTGCTCTCAGACTATCATAGTCTCTCTTTCCAAGGCTAAAGGAATATTTATTACTCTGCGTCACCTTTACCTTAGGTACATACAGCTGGAAGAGTAAAACATCATGGTCACTCTTGCCAATGGGATCCAAATGTTGAATATCTGAAGTTAGCAACTTATCATTTACTAATATTAGGTCATCTAATGTTGACCTCTGACCTTGCCTATGTCTTGTTGGATTTTTCACCATCTGAATCAGGAAGGCATCCCTTATGCACTCCACAATTTGATTATTTTTCTCACCTGTCCAGGAGCCATCCCATCCTGCATACGGGAAATTAAAATCTCCGAAAATGCAAATTTTGGCATATGTTTGTATCTCCTCGGATCGTAAAAGTTGTAATAGTAAATCTGTGTTTTCAGTTGTGGAGCTAGGGCTTCTGTACACACAACCAACAAGAATTTTTTCACCAGAAGCACTCACAAAACAGTATGAGAGACGCAGTGTGTCAAAAGTGTTGATGCATTGTACAGGAGACAGTGTATCAGTGAATGGATTCATTTGTGGATGCATTGTGCTGAGATTGCATCGCAGCAATAAAATATTGTTGGAACTGTTATACCAGTGTGGTCTACAAACTACGACTACGACGTAACACGTCTGGGGCCATACTGTTCATGAAGCGGTCAAGATTCACTCCAATACACAACAGCAGCCTTTTTACAACACTGGCTTCAATTCCAATTATGCATGTTAACATTTACATGATTCTTAGTCTTGTTTTGGAATGGCTTCAGTGGGACCGAAAAGTTGGAATTCAGAAGGATTCCCTTGAAAGATAATAGGTATGCAAGTCAAGTCGAAAAACTTTATTTATCCCAAACAGTGGCAATTCTGGCAGGCCTCTTTTCATATTTGTCCTCTCTGTTCACAATTGCAAACACGGAAAAAATAATGGTACAAAACAACAGCTCAGAAAGATTTGATAGCCAATGACAGTGCAAGGGCTGTGAAATCAAGACTTACTTTACGAGCAAACTCTGGTAGAGAGAAGGCAGCACGGTGTATATGTGGGTTGTAGTAGCGAAGCTGCATGTCCTCTATTTGACGTTGGGTCAGCTTCCTCACTGGATCCTCAAATTTCATGTCCTGCAAACAACATAAAAGTGAAACTCTGTTCAGTTTTGATGCCTATGTACAAATTCAGCCTTGTCACAGTACAACAAGATATGGATTGACCATGATAGTTCAAGGGTGGTGCCTGAATAGCTTGGCGCCTCCAGGCGCCAAGCTATTCAGGCACCACCCTTGAACTATCAAAGCCGATTATTTGTCATCTGAACTGCAATGTTAAATGTAGTCTTCAGGTGAAACAGTATTCATGCACTACCCTTTAACTATCATTTGGTGCACTTGAAAAAAGAAGAAGGCTCAATGCGGTTCTTTCCTGTCTTTCCTTTACTAAACTCCTCTACAAGGTCTTGAGTATTCTGCGAGGGACTACACAAATAATCATCAGCATCATTTAAAACTCTCAATGGAATTTAAAATATGCTATTTTAAAGTGAAACCACAAATTTACTTTCCCTTTTCCACACCAAAAGCTAGTAGTCAATAATCATTATCATCGTCACTGAAAAATCTTAATGTAATTTAAAATAAAACATTTAAATGAAATCACATATTGACATTCTTTTTTTTCTACACCATGAAAATTCAACAGTATGTATTTTTCTTACATCTGAACTCTTGTTTGCAGCCACTGACTATTGTCGTACAAACTTACAGGGTTGAGAGAACCCAAGGCGAAGCCAATCTGTCCGCTGGGGTAGGTGGGGATGGTGGTGTAAGCGTAAGCCACGGCGGGAAACAAAGTTCGGCAAAACTCCTGCATGCTACGTATCAAGTCAAGGTGCAGCCATGCACACTCGCCTGAAATACAGAGTCATGCGTTAATTTCAGGTACAGCAGAACACTTTTTTTTTTTTTTTATTAACCTGTATCATACTGAGGCTAAAAGCTTTGAATTTGTACACTGCCATATGCAAGCTACATTATAGTACTTACAGATAAGGATATAGACCAATGGCTTTAGTTCCAAGGGCAGTGCCAGAATAGCTTGGCGCCTAGAGGCGCCAAGCTATTCTGGCACTGCCCTTGAACTATTGTAGTCAAACTTATTTCACACACTGGTGTATTCTGAATGATAAGGATTAAGCAAAAGATAAGGATTAAGCAAAAGATGGTCGAAAAATGACAGGCGCTCTCTCTCAAGAGAAATCTTGAATGGCAAACAGCGTCACCTGCCATATAAGAAAATCATTTAGGTGACTGCAGACATCTAAATAATGGTCTTTAACGACTGCTGAGAAAAAAATTGAACATGATCCAACTACAAAAGACATTGATCCTCATGAGCCCCCACCACTGCAGGGGTTTGCAGGGTTAAATTTGACCCATTACATCCTGAGGCTGATTAAAAAAAAAATGTTTATTGTCCTCCAAAAGCTACAGTACAATCAGCAAGATCGATCAAGCATGCTAGTTTAAGGGTGTTGCCAGGATAGCTTTGTGCCTCAGGCGCAAAAAGTAGTTAACCCCACCCAAGTCCCCCAGGGCAGACCCAGGTGGGGGTCAAGATTTCAGAAACAAACATGTACATACAGTTTAGGTAGTGGCTAGGGAAGGGGTTAAGGCGTGATATCTAGTACGGGTGGTTACTCAATAAGATAAGATAAGCTTTATTGCCATATGCATAAACATTAGGAATTTTTTGCGGCATAGCTGACGAGCGTCCATATGACCATCAACACATAAAACATACATACATCACAATCAAGCAGACTTTAAAATAACTAAACACACATATGTATAGAAGTCATTCTACTAAGTGTGCACACACATCTAAGTAAGTGAAGTAAAATAAACCTATAGCATAATAAACATATATGACAACAAAGACCGCCAAGTGAGGGCGCAGCGAAAACAGATTAGCTACATTGATATTCATTCTTAAAACTGTATATCCTGTTTGAGAAGAACATAGAAAGAACTATAAACAACTAAGATAGGCTGTAGGTAATTCTAATGAGGGACTAAGTCAATCTGCTGAATTAAATCATACCACAACCACATAACAGCATGCTGCGATACTCTCATCTTACAATCAGCTGAACGGACACGCTGCGGATTGCATAAATAAAACATTCTCCTGACTGCTCTGCTCCAAGCTAACCAATCACCGTAACTCCTTTAACCCATATCATACTGAGGTGAAAAGCTTCAAATTTGTACACTGCAAATGCAAGCTACATTATAGTACTTACAGACATAGAACAATGGCTTTAGTTCAAGGGTGGTGCCAGAATAGCTTGGCGCCTAGAGGCGCCAAGCTATTCTGGCACTATCCTTGAACTATTTCAAGTCAAACTTATTTCACGCTCTGGTGTATTCCAAATGATAAGGGTTAACTAACACTACAACCACATCCATCCAAGGAACATGGACACAAACTGGGGTCAGCAAGCGGCAGAGACACAGCAAGCCGCAGAGACAAAAGGTGGTCAGCAAGTGGCACATATGCCAGGGCTTAACCCATATCATGCTGAGGCTAAAAGCTTCAAATTTGTACACTGCCATATATGCTAGCTACATTATAGTACTTACAGATAAGGATATAGACCAATGGCTTTAATTCAAGGATGGTGCCAGAATAGCTTGACACCTAGTGGTGCCAAGCTATTCTGGCACAACCCTTGAACTATTTTAGTCAAAAAGTTATTTCACACACTGGTGCATTCCGAATGATAAGGGTCATGAGAATCCATAGTCTCTGACAGTTGGAGAGTTCTCTTTTCATCTCCTCAGCAAACGGGCAAAACCTCAAGCAATTTCCCACAGTTAGCATAAATGATGTGCAGTTGGCCAAATAATAATCAACCCTTTGCATGTTGGTAGCGGTTTTTATCACGATGATTCCTACAGGAATCATCGCGACAAAAACCGCTACCAACACGCAAAGGGTTAGCAACAATTCAAAAACTCACCTTGACTGCACACAATGCCACCAGGCTTCAAGGCTTTTTTCATGAGTTCGTAATACTGCTTCTCAAAGAGGGATGAGGCAGGACCTACAACATACACATATTAACCCATGTAGATCCAGCGCCCAACAGCAGGAGATGGACTGACCATGATGATTCAAGGGTAGTGCCTGTTGGCACCAAGCTTATCAAGCAGTACACTAGAATTATCATGGTCAATCCGTCTCCTGCAACAGGAACAGTCGTCAGCTGACACCTCCACAATCTGGGGAAATGTGGCCGTGGGGTTAAATGGGGTCAATCAAGTACGTGTGGGTATGCAGAGGCTGCAGTGGTTGATGTCAATCTTGAGTTCTACTTTACTGTTGGTGGCACCTGCAGTACGAAAATGTCTCCAGGCCCACGACGGCCGCAGTGGGCCTGCGCACAGCAGTGCGCGGGCCCACTGCGGCCGTCGTGGGACCGAGGACCTTTGCTTACTGGGACAGCCAAGAGATGTTTTGTTGAAATGAAAAGAACAACATTGTGAAGTCTGACAAACATGTCGGGCTCCATTTCTGTGATTGATTGATTGACTTTATTTTCCAAGGAAAGAGGTTTTAGGCGCGCAGGCCCATCATTGCAAACCTGTCCTTGCTATAACTAATGTACATAATCAAGACAACATACAAAACAACGTATTGAATGTGAAGAAGAAGAAACACACACACACACACACAAAAAAAAACCCCACATGTATGCATATCTATGGGTTATATACACATACAGACGCATGCACACGCGAGTGTGTGTGTGCACGCGCAAGGCTGGTTACATTGTAACATCAGCAGCTGTAAGCCACAACAACTTGAGGTATATATAACTGACAATTAATGAGTAAAATAAAAAAATTTCAAAAATGTATTTTTTTGAAAAATACTTACCGATGGCATTACTATGTGGAATACACTCTATAGCCTAACGATTTCAGCCCAAAGTTGTGTCCTCTACACAACTGGGGAGGAGACACCGGGGATCCACGTACAGGAGCCCGGGTGGCCTCACTCATACCTTGACCGGTACGGTTGAGTGTTAGCCTTGCTCCATGTATATGAACTTTCCTTGGCTTTGGCCTTGCTACTGTGTTTCAAGACCGGTGTCTTCATTCGTTCTTCAGTGTTTTACCTGGCTTTGCCGGGTGGACTAGTGCCTAGTGTGCTGCTTGCGTCTTGCAGTATCCTGAATTGTGTTCAGTGAATTCACCTTGGACTTAGGGCCGACCGGTTTGCCAGCGGTACCTTTTGCCGCGGCTAGTCACTGTGACTCTCCCTCGTGACTGTGTGACCTAGGGGAGTGAGTTTCGGCGCTTCGTGAACTTTCCACTGGGGACCGTGGCAGTCTGACTTTAGAGCGTTGCTCTTAGCGCCGTACAGTGTGGACTTTCTGTACACTTTTCGTGGACGCGACCTAGTGGCTCCGCTAGTAACTTTGACTCCCTCGTGACTTGTGCCTCGTGTGAGCGAGTTCAGTCTTTTTGAAGTGATTTTCACAGCAGCCATCCCATATAGGGGAGGAATAGTCAAAATGAGGCTTGACATAGGCCTTGTAAAACAGTTTTATAGTTGGAAGATCTATAATGCGTTTTAAACGTGACAGAAGAAATAGATTTTTAGACACGGCTTTGCAAATTTTGTCAACATGACTGTGACTGCCACTTAAAGTGATCGTCGATAACACCAACTACTGAAGTAGAGTATGTTCTGACACTTGCTTAACTGGATCATTGCCAATGGCAAGGTTTAGAGGGGAAGGGTGAAGCTTGTGCTTTTGGCATGTTGCGAGGAGCATTGTTTCAGTTTGAGCAACTCCGAGGACCAAGGCATCATTTGGACATAAAATTTCAAGTATTTTTCATTAACTGTATTATGACTGTTCTTCCATTATGCAAAATAAACCACTCACAAAAGGTCTAACAATGAAATGCTTCTTACAACTCACACAGTCCATAGTGGGACACAAGCAGATGGTAAAAGATGCTCTCACCTATAGGGTCACTGGAGTCTGTGATGATGACGTCATATGTGCCCTCGTGTTTTGCCATGAACTCAAACCCGTCCAGTATATGTAGGTTGAGGCGCGGGTCAACAAAACTACAGGCCATCTTTGGCAGGTACTTTTTACTCACTTCTATGACCATCTGAAACGAAAACATGTATTGTATCCTGTTATTGATACATGTCCATGATTTCTTAACATTCTACGCAAGAACAGCAGCGCTGCTGCTGTTACGTGACACCCTTGCAACCAGCCCAGATAGAGCTTAGCGCAAAACATTCCACACCAATATGGATTTAGTACTACCAGTATGGTTATCTGCTTACAAGACTTTCAAAGGCTTACAAAAGAAATTACTGAATTATCAATTACACAGGAACAATTGTTCTTTTAACCATTTTCATCCTGATACACCATTGCTTTTATATACATTTGACTATGATAGTTCAAGGGTGGTGCCAGAATAGCTTGGCGCCTGAGGTGCCAAGCTATTCTGGCGCCACCCTTGAACTAATATGGTTGATCCATCTCCTAATCTGTAATTAGCCTTCCTAGGACAATAAGAATTTTTAAAAAAAATCAGTCTCAGGATGTAATGGGTTAACCATCTGACAGCTGCTAATGATACAGTTTGTTGAAAATGATGTGTAGTAAGGTGTCTTTTCCATTGGTATCATCAAGGGATTAAAACCAGTGTACAAAAGAACACATCATAACACTGATTTCTTCCATGCTAGGTGTTGAGCTTGTGTGTGTTTTGGTGAAAGATATGTAAAGTATACATTTTGTGAATAATCTGATGTAATTCTGTTGTTATTTTATCCATTTGTTTCTACTGCGTATGTAATTTGTCTGGGGATTAAAAAGTATTACTGCACTGGATTGCATCAGGGGTCGCACTGCCTGTTACTATTCTGCATCCCTGTGCACATCATTGGCAAAACGTGAATGGAACTGGTAAAATGACATTTCAAAGTGCACAGCTGCTGGCAGGGGCACTCTCAAACAATGTGTTTGCTGATGTTGAAAATGTGTGCCTCAGTAGTCACAAAAAAGCTGTTTCGTTCTGCGTAATTATGCACATGCACGCCCAAAACATGTTATGCTGTATACCTCGTCAATCTCACACATGTCGACGATCTCCACCTGTTTGTGCTTGAGCACCTCCCTTGCCACACCGCCGTCACCACCACCAATCACCAGTACCTGCAGCACAAATACATGAAATTGACTTGCTCAGCCCTGATACACTACATCACAGTTCAAGAGCGGTGCCACTTGTTGGAAGACAACCGCACCAACTGCATCATCAGGTAACGCCTCTGTTCAGGTTATTAACCAATTCACTGCCACTGTTTCTGGAATCTTACTTAATTCAACACCAAAGAGCCCCAGCTATGCAAGGAACACAGATACAAAATGGTGTCAACAAGAGGCATAGATCCTCATGAGTCCCTGCAACTGCGGGAGCTCATGGGGATCTATGCCTCTTGCAGTTGGATCGTGTTTTCTTTTTCTCAGCAATGAAGGGATTAACATGTATTCAAGAAGGACCACAAAGGCATATGTGGGGAACAGCCATATATCAGCATGGAGGATGTCTCCAATGAGATGCATACTGGATAATGCGATTAACCCTTATCTTTCGGAATACGCCAGTGTGTGAAATAAGTTTGACTAAAATAGTTCAAAGGGTGGTGCCAGAATAGCTTGGCGCCTCTTGGCACCAAGCTATTCTGGCACCACCCTTTGAATTAAAGCCATTGGTCTATATCCTTATCTGTAAGTATCCTTATATGTAGCGTGCATATTTGTACAAATTTGAAGCTTTTAGCCTCAGTATGATATGGGTTAATAAATTTGCTTACATAACTCAGTATTCTAATGAGCGGTTATTTTCAATTATTATCTCCCTTGAATTTTTGATAGGTGGCGTTCCACCAAGAGGATATCCGCTACTTTCTGTTTCTCGTTATCCATACCAAGTTTCCAGTCTGCATATCTAAGAAACTGCTTTGCACAATCGTGGCAATGGTGAACAAATGCTGCGTTTTTCAGTGCAGCAATGTAGGTGGTTTTGCTTTTCCTAAAGATCAAGCGCTGCAAAAAAGATGGATAATTGCTGTTCGGCAAGACAAGTGGCAGCCGACACTGCACAGCAGAGTGTGTGCCACGCATTTCATCGACCAAGACTTTCGAGACGGCCCAACTTCTTTCGGTGAGTCGATCGAGTTCTGCTCTAACCTTGTGCCTAGCATTTGTATGTGTGTTTTTTTTTTTAATCCATTAAATGTGTTTTTCCCCTAGCGAGGCTCCGATAGTTTGTGCTTGTTGTGTACCATCTCTTGTGTGCTGCTGTGTCTCATTAGTGTCTGTTTGAGAAGGTGTCAGTGTTCATAGGTTTAAACTTTTGAATGAATTTATAATAAAGATCGTTTTAATACCCTTATTAAATTTATTAATAACAGTTTAGGAGAACACATTTGTGCTGGTTGACGTTGTTAATGTGTGTATATCTTGTGCTTTTGTTGCAGGTGCACTGACTAGGAAAAAAAAGATGCTTGAAGGCTGATGCTGTACCCAGTGTGTTCCAGTGGAGTACACCTCATACAAGTGCAGCAGAGAAGAGGAAGGAGAGGGTGCAAAGAAGAGAAAATAAGTCATGGCAACGCATAGATCTAAAGGTGTACTTGACTGTATTGTTATTAATAATATTATTACCTTGAACTGTTCTCTCACTATTTTTACATTAAGACTAAGGTCTTCCTGTCTTTATTGTGTATGCTATCTGTTCATAGGACATACATTATGTTATCTGTTCATAGGATATAAATTATGTTGTTATCTGTTCATAGGACATACATTATGTTCTTGTTATTTCATGTGGGTGATGGTTGCGAAATTATTAGGACTGCTTCTGTCAGTATGTGTTAAGACTATCATTACCTTAGATCTGCTCACACATCCACATAATTTGTGTTGAGACTGATTACTTAAAATTAATATTGCCTGCCAGTGTGTTTGATGTTGTCTGTTTGTGGTATGAGTATGCGTGAGTATGTGTAATTTTACGTCTTTGTTATATGTGTTATTGTTAAAAGCGTGCACCTGCGTGCGTGAGTTGTGAGTGCGCGCTTAGAGTTATAATTATTATAAGATAAGCGCATTATAATGTGGTAGAGTGATCTTTGATCTAGCGGTTAAATAGAGGAATGGAAGTGTTTAGTCTATATTTTCCACTGATTATGATTTGTAAGGTAAATGTTAATTAATGGATAAAGCCAAATAGGTTAATTCCTAGTTAGTATTGTCTTCTTAGATCTTTTCTCTTTTAACTTGATCTACTTCATTCCGTTGTCTTGTTTTATAAGGTGGTATGGATAAACTGCACTGCATACCAGACAGGTTTTACTGTAAGTTAGAACAGTTTAGTCAGTGGAAGCATAGAGGTATATTGTGCCTAGCTCTAGCCTAAATGTATAAATATTGCTGCCTGACTCTGTGTTTGGACAGCATGTAGCTGTAGCTATAAGTGCTCCAAGAATCCAGTGCATCTTGGGCGGTATGTTTTGTCATGAGTTTTCAGTCAGGTGCATGAGCTTTGACTGAACAGTATTCACCTATAGCTGCTGTAACATTTTTGGGCAGTCAGACACTGCAGTTTTGTTACTTGACTGCATCTGGTCAATGACATTCAGTCTACCTTGATGTTATCCACCTTTGACACTTTGCTAAGGTATGTTGAATAGCTAGATGTTTGGTTATTTGTTAAGGTAACAGAATACTGCATTAACTGAAAAATGTTGTTATTGCATTTTATGTTATTTTTACTTGACTGTCTGTTTTTATAATTCTTGGTTTATAACTGATTTATACTGTACATTCTTTTGTAATTTCGGTTGCTTGACAATAGCTAGAATGTATGTTCAAGCTATAGCGGCGTATGTATATATGGCAGTTTGATAATAGTAATAGCTAGAACGTACGTTCACGCTATATTGTATATGATATATACTTATGACCTGTAATGTTTGTTGCAGGGTGGCATCATTGACTTAGAGGCATTCACTTAGCATCATTGACTTAAAGGCATTGATTAAGAGCCTTGATTTGATGCTGTGAATAAAAAGATGTTCTTCAATTAAGCCTCTTCTCAACCCTCACGGAAGCGAACCCCAGGGTGTGAGTGCGTGAGAAAGACCCTATACACCCCCCTCTACAACAATGGCTTCCAACGTGGGCCTTATGAATATAATGTGGTCAGGGATACGACAGGAACTGAAGGATGTCTCGGCATACCAGTACAACCAAGCCAAGACATTTGACGATCTGCGGATGATGCTGCGTCGGGTGGAAAAAGAACATCCAGCTGCCACAAGACAAAGCATAGCGGCCACTTCCTGCAAATCTGCGGTGTCTGAAAAGAAAAAGGAGAAATCAGAACTGGACGAAGTGAGAACAGCCCTACGCCAACTGACTGCCGCAGTCAAGGAACTGCAATTGGACAGGAACAAGGTTGGAACAGTGGGCAGAGACAGATCAAGTGATCTGCAGACTTCAGGACCAGATAACAGGACTCAACACCAGAATCAACCACGCGGAGGATCAAGCGCTGGAGGTTTATATCGCCGACGAACTGCAGAGTCTGACCCAAGAGGACCTCGATGTTTCCGTTGTGGGCAGTACGGACATCTGCGGATCGGCTGCAGAGTACGACTTGACCATCTGAAACAGGATTTTCCCTAGGGGCCCGCGAGCAAGGGCAGACGCGCGGCCGCCAGTATCAGCCCCAACTACATGTATACCAAAATATGGACCATGAGACATTGGATGATCTGGTGGGTCAGCCTAACGAAGCAGGAATCCAAGTTGAAGGTGTTGCAACATCTGCACTGTTAGACACAGGATCAGCCGTATCGACTGTGACACAGGATTTCTACGCGAAACACTTAACCCACCTGGAACTTCAAAAGGTTGAACACCTACTACGGATTGAGTGCGCTAATGGAGAGACGCTACCATACTCTGGCTACATTAAAGCGGATGTGATTGCCACAGGACTCAGCAGCACCGTACACCCCTGTCTTTTGCTCGTCGTGCCAGGGACTGACTACAGTGCTGCGACTCCGATTCTGTTGGGTACTAACTTCCTAACCAGAGTGAAGGACAGCTGTACTCAGCGCACTGATGATTGCTGTACACAAACCCCGGGCAGACAGACATCCTGGCAACTGGCACTGAAAAGCATCACGCTTCGGGAGAAACAACTATCGAGGAACTGCAACAGGATAGCAGTGGTGCGATCGGCAGAGAAGAGACGTGTGATACTTCACCCTAACGAACAAGTCACCTTGAGGGGAATGGTAGACAAGTCGCAGCCATACCATCGCACGTGTGCCCTTCTCCAGCCCCATCCTGATGTAGACCCGGACGTCGACCTTAATCCGACCCTCATTAGCTACGCTTACAATGAGACGAGTCCAGTTGAGGTCACCCTATCGAACACGTCCACCCGTACAGTCTCATTTGAACCCAGGGCTCTTCTATGTGAGGTTCAGCCAGTGGACATCACAGAGCTGGAGGATCTACCTGAAGAGGTGCAGGAAAATTTGCTTTCACTCATTGAGATAGACACTGACAACTTAACACCGGATCAGTTGAAGGAGGCACAGGATCTGATTACCGCGTATGAGGACATCTTTTCCAAAAGCGAGGAGGATGTAGGCCTAGCTTCAAGGGTGCGCCACCGGATCGAACTTAGCGACGACCGCCCCTTTAAGCAGAAGCATCGCATGATACCACCATCGATGCTGGATGAAGTCCGCTCACACATACAGCAGCTCCTGGCAGGTGGAATTATCCGCAAGTCCTACAGCCCATGGTCTTCAAATATCGTCTTAGCACGAAGGAAAGATGGACGCCTTCGTCTGTGCACGGACTTTCGACAGCTGAATAGCAGGACTATACGCGACTCCTATGCTTTGCCAAGGATAGAAGAAATCCTGGACTGCTTATCTGGATCACAGTACTACAGTGTCCTGGACATGAAAAGCGGCTACTACCAGGTTGAAATCGCCGAGAAACACAAAGAGCGTACTGCATTCACCGTCGGTACACTCGGATTCTACGAGTACAACCGCCTCCCATTCGGACTGACAAATTCACCCGCTACCTATCAGCGACTCATGGAAGACATTTTAGGAGAGTACCACATGCGGATATGTCTCATCTACCTGGATGACGTCATCATATTCGCTCGGACATACCAGGAACACATAGAACGCCTGCGGCTGGTCTTTCAACGGCTGCGTGAGGCTGGTCTCAAGCTAGCACCCAAGAAATGTCATCTATTCAAGGCCAAAGTGGTCTATGTTGGCCACGCTGTGTCATGTGATGGTATCGAACCAGACCCCGCTAAGACCGAAACCATCAGAGATTGGCCTACACCGACAACACCAGAGGAAGTAAGGAGGTTTCTGGGGTTCGCAGGTTATTACCGCAAGTTCGTTAAAGATTTCGCCAAGATCACTGCGCCCCTGACAGTCCTCATGCCTGTACCAACCAAGAAACAGCGAGGGAAGCGAAAGCCGCATGTCCAGAAGCCATGGATGTGGGGAGATGAAGAAGAAGAGGCCTTTCAGCGACTAAAGAACATACTGACCTCGCCTCCAGTTCTAGGGTATGCTGATTACACTAGACCTTTCGAGCTCCACACAGACGCATCCAGGACAGGGCTCGGCTGTGTTCTCTACCAGGAACAGGATGGCGTCAAGCGCGTTGTAGCCTATGCCAGCAGAGCACTAGGAAAAGCTGAACGGAATTATCCAGCCCACAAACTAGAATTCCTCGTTTTGAAATGGGCAGTCACAGAAAAGTTTAGAGACTACCTCTACAGCGCCCGCTTTACCGTTCACACGGACAACAATCCGCTGACATACGTGCTCACCACTGCAAAGCTTGACGCGACAGGCCACAGATGGCTGGCGGCCCTGGCAGCGTACAATTTCAACATCAAGTATAAACCTGGTGTACATAATGTTGACGCAGACACGTTGTCGAGGATTACTCACAACACCGAAGGACAAGAGGAAGAGTTGTCCACAGAGGCCATTTACACCATCTGTTCGGCTGTCAGCTGTCCGGTGATAGAGACGCATTGCTTATCGGCGACAGTAGCGGACGTACTTGATGAACCTGACGGTCAAGACATGGCTGAGTTCACATGTAAGGATTGGCGTCGAGCACAGGACGACGACCCAGTAATAGGTCTGTGGCTGAGGCTCATCAGGAATAAGCGCATTCCTCGACGACAAGACTTCCCTAGCACGCCTGAGCACTCAGCGATGTACCGACACTGGCAACATTTTCGACTGCAGCGTGGAGCACTGTACAAGGAGACGACAATCGACGGAGTGGTGCAGTCACAGTTAGTCTTGCCTGCCGCATTCATCAAACGCGCTCTGCAAGGGATTCATGATGACATTGGCCATCCAGGCCGGGACCGCACGACTGCACTGGCAAAGGAGCGATTCTGGTGGCCTCGGATGGCAAGTCAGATTGAAGACTGGTGCAAGAACTGCCCCCGATGTTTACGCCGGAAAGCTGTTGGACAGAAGGCCCCGTTAGTCAACATCAGCAGCAGTCAGCCCAGGGAACTAGTTTGCATTGACTTTTTGAGCCTGGAGACGTCTTCCAGTGGCTATCAGCATATCCTTGTGATTACTGACCACTTCACGAGATATGCCCAGGCCATACCGACTCGAAATCAGACCGCCAAGACAACAGCAGACGCGCTTTTCAACAACTTCATAGTGCATTATGGATTTCCCAGAAGGCTCCACTCAGACCAAGGCGCGAACTTTGAGAGTCGTGTCATCAAAGATCTTTGTCAGCTGGCCGGTATTGACAAGAGCAGGACCTCGCCATATCACACAATGGGGAACGGGATGACCGAGCGTTTCAACAGGACCTTGCTAGGGATGCTGGGCACTCTGGAGCCAGAGCGGAAAGTGCAGTGGCATAAATCAGTAGCACCTCTAGTCCACGCCTACAACAGCACAAGACACGAGTCCACCGGTCACTCTCCGTATTTCCTCATGTTTGGGCGAGAGGCAAGGTTACCCATCGATCTAGTATTCGGACTGGAACGAGGAAAGAACGCTAAAGACTACAGCAGCTATGTCACTGATCTACAGACGCGCCTTCAGGAAGCCTACAAAGTTGCGGCCAGTACAGCGGATGGGGCTCAACGACGTCAGAAGGAGCACTATGACATCAAAGCGCGAGGAGCAACCTTACAGAAAGGAGACAGAGTACTCGTCCGCATACTTGCCTTCGAGGGCAAGCACAAGCTCTCAGACAAGTGGGAAGAGGATATCTACATTGTCAGTTCCCAACCGAATGAAGGTGTTCCCGTGTACAGGATACACAAAGAGGGAGATGCAAGTCATAAGAGAACCCTTCACCGGAATCATCTCTTACCCCTTGCCGCGACATCAAGTGACAGAAATGATGAGACAGTGACAGGCTGGCCACGGCCAGTTCCGGCACCACGGGCCAGGAGCAAGGCAGCCAAGCAGGAACAGGAACAGACTACACGTGATCTGACAGCATACTCAGAGGAAGGTGACGAGTCAGACTCAGTCATCGTAGAAGTGCAGCTTGAACTCCAGAGTTCTAACCCAGCAGTTAAACTCGCTGCCGGAGAGGAGGAGGATGATAAGCAAGCTGAGGAGATGTCATCACAACCTTCTGAGGACGCTCAAGGAGCTGTTGTGGATGACGGGGCAGCCAGCTTGAGTGGTGACGACCACCAGTCCACCGTGAGTGTAGAAGGTGGAGAGCTGAGCGCGTCCACAGATGAGACAAGTGGTCGGACACAGGAGGAAGGGACTACTAGAGACAATGAAGAGGACACAGGTCCAAATCAGGAGCAAGAACAGGCGGTTCTTCGCGTTTCTAGTAGACATCGAAGGCCTCCTACCTGGCAGACTACAGGTGAGTATGCTATGGCACAACAACCTGTTGGACCAGAATGGAAAAGGAAAATAGTTTTTCTATCAGACCTGATTAAGAGTGGAGAGGTACAGATGGATCCTGAAAGATTGTCTGAAACTGTATCATCCATCTTAACTCAGTAGGTCTAGCATAGCGTTAACATGGGAATAGTACTTAAAACCATGCCCGGACTTTACTTTGTTTTCACTCGGATACCAGATAAGTTGATTTAAAGAGTCAGAGTCTCGAATTAATGTTGTGATAAGCTCGTGAGTATAATTAATATTTCTTTGGTAGTTCATTCACACTTCACCATAACCTCTTACATCCAGTGTACCGAGCCTAGCTAACCATGGCGCAGAATGTCATGCCAAAGTCGGACGTATACTTAGTGGATACTTTGAGTTTTGTGTTGCAATAGTCATATTTCCTGTATTTTCTTTTCTATTTTGTTCCTATTATATTGTCCATGGTTTTGTAACGCTAACCATTTAATTAGTACTTAAACGGAAATGCCGAGGACGTCATTTCACTTGGCAGGGGTGAATGTGGTAGAGTGATCTTTGATCTAGCGGTTAAATAGAGGAATGGAAGTGTTTAGTCTATATTTTCCACTGATTATGATTTGTAAGGTAAATGTTAATTAATGGATAAAGCCAAATAGGTTAATTCCTAGTTAGTATTGTCTTCTTAGATCTTTTCTCTTTTAACTTGATCTACTTCATTCCGTTGTCTTGTTTTATAAGGTGGTATGGATAAACTGCACTGCATACCAGACAGGTTTCACTGTAAGTTAGAACAGTTTAGTCAGTGGAAGCATAGAGGTATATTGTGCCTAGCTCTAGCCTAAATGTATAAATATTGCTGCCTGACTCTGTGTTTGGACAGCATGTAGCTGTAGCTATAAGTGCTCCAAGAATCCAGTGCATCTTGGGCGGTATGTTTTGTCATGAGTTTTCAGTCAGGTGCATGAGCTTTGACTGAACTGTATTCACCTATAGCTGCTGTAACATTTTTGGGCAGTCAGACACAGCAGTTTTGTTACTTGACTGCATCTGGTTAATGACATTCAGTCTACCTTGATGTTATCCACCTTTGACACTTTGCTAAGGTATGTTGAATAGCTAGATGTTTGGTTATTTGTTAAGGTAACAGAATACTGCATTAACTGAAAAATGTTATTGCATTTTATGTTATTTTTACTTGACTGTCTGTTTTTATAATTCTTGGTTTATAACTGATTTATACTGTACATTCTTTTGTAATTTCGGTTGCTTGACAATAGCTAGAATGTATGTTCAAGCTATAGCGGCGTATGTATATATGGCAGTTTGATAATAGTAATAGCTAGAACGTACGTTCACGCTATATTGTATATGATATATACTTATGACCTGTAATGTTTGTTGCAGGGTGGCATCATTGACTTAGAGGGATTCACTTAGCATCATTGACTTAAAGGCATTGATTAAGAGCCTTGATTTGATGCTGTGAATAAAAAGATGTTCTTCAATTAAGCCTCTTCTCAACCCTCACGGAAGCGAACCCCAGGGTGTGAGTGCGTGAGAAAGACCCTATACACCCCCCTCTACAACAATAACGACAGTAATTATTATTATTATTTATGTGGTTCAGCTAGTTATAGACAGTAACTGGTCATATTATAAGCATTCTTGTTTTTTTACAACACACTTTGAATACTACATTACAGTACCCCACTCATTCTAGTCTCATTAGGTCGCAATATTGGGAAAAAATACATACAATAGTCTCTACTATTTATTGGAACTTGTGCTCACATTTCTTTGAGCGATCATACAGTGCAAATGAAGATTAAGATTTCTTCCTTTTGAGGTCCTGTCAACCATGTACAATGCGGAGCAGTGTTCGCTTTCCACATTACCTTTATTTAAATGCTTTCTGTATGGTTGCAGTTGTAATAGTTATAATAATATAGCTGATAATCTGACTTTTTTTTTTTTACTGTTTGCTTTCAGCAGGTACCATTTCAGAATCAGGAACCAGCTGACATGGAAAGGCTGCTAGTTGCAGAACCAGGACAGCAAGATGTTCTGCCTGTGGAGCTGGAGGTATGTTTTGCAGGTTGAAGCATTGATGTGCATTAACCCAAGCAAAAATGTGTATTTACCAAGACATCCAAAGTGGTGGGTTGATTTTGTAGTGATAGTTTCCACACATCTTTGTTATTACAAGCAGTTGGTACTTTATGCGAGTCGATTGTGCTGTATACATCAATATTCTAGTAATAAAGTTTGTACAACTGCACAATAGAAACAATACAAATGTATTATTTAGTATTTATACATTGGTTAAAAACAGGGAACTTTTAAGAAAATGCAATACAAGATGTAATTATTTTCAATTTTAGAACTTGTGTGCCTTTTTTCAGATTTCAGTGGATGACATGGAGACGGCAGAGGTGTTTTCTGAGCATGAGGCGCCAGATGTCCTGTCAGTGGAGCTACCCCCTGCACCACCCAGCACCGCAAGCAAAAGCTCCCAGGCCGGTGAAAGCCCTCAAGCGTTTCTGTCAGTCGAGGCACTCGAGTTTGACATAAAACTTCTCCATTATTACACGGGTTTGGAAACCTTTGAAAAGTTCATGGCTGTGTTTCATTCGTTAGGTCCAGCAGTTAATTACCTTACCTATGTGCGAACGAACAGTGTTATTTGTATCTCACCGGTCAATCAATTTGTCCTTATGCTCTCAAAACTGAGACAAGATTTGGACTATGTGCCCTTATCACGTATGTGTGGGGTTTCTGTGTGGAGCGCAGAAAACATTTTTATCACTTGGGTGAACTTTTGTTCGAGGCAGTGGGGCGAAGTGAATATGTGGCCGAGCAGGGAGATAGTTTCACATTTTGCTCCATCTGACTTTGCTCAGAAGTTCCCAACGAGCAGGGTGGTGTTGGATGGAACAGAGATCCCGGTGGCAAGACCATCAAATCCATTGGCTCAGAGAGCAACATTCAGTACCTACAAAAACAAAAACACTGTAAAATGTGTGGTTGGTATTACACCTGGGGGCCTTGTTTCCTACGTCTCTGACACGTATGGAGGTGCTGCATCAGACAGGCAGATTGTGGAAAGATCTGATCTACCACAAATGTGCGACCCTGGTGATTCAGTTATGGCTGATAAGGGATTCAATGTGCAAGACTTGTTCGCCTCAAATGATGTTCAGATTAATATTCCTGCTTTCTTTTCAAAGAAGAACAGGCTTTCGCAAGAGCAGGTCTTGAAAGACAGGAAAGTGTCGAGCAAACGTGTGCATGTAGAAAGAGTCATTGGGATGGCCAAGACCTACAAGATTCTCACCAGAGGCCTGAGCTTGCTGGAAACAAAGCTGTCCAAACACATTATTGCAGTGTGTTTTATGCTCTGTAATTTCAGAAGCAATGTTGTTGGTGTTGATGCCTGATTCAAAATCTGTACAACTTCTAAAATCATTTATATATGACAGAGAACAGTATGTTTATGTAAATAACCGTAAGTCACGATTTGAAACTGTTAAAGCTGGAGTAGTCTATTTTAGGGCCTGTTATTTTCTATCTACATAAATTATCTCCTCTTCATATTTCAACATCTTGTAAACTCTTCGCTGAAGACAATACATTAATTGTTATTGTTCAATGAGGTTTAATGTTATAATGTGAATGTGTTATATTTAATAGTTACTATTACAAGCCCCAAGGGCAAGATGTTAAAAAGCGCACCCAGCCCTTTCTATTTCTTGCAAAATAAAATTATCTAAAAAATTGTAATCTTTCCTATGTTGCTTTATGTACTGATAATAATACTCTTTGATAGTTCATGACACCAAAAGGGAACAGCTGCTATATCCATTTTAAAAATGTGTTCATTCATATATATATATATATATATGTGACCCATTGCCAAAAGGTGTTACTGAAAAGGCAACAAGGGTGCTTGAAAATGAAAAGTGAGAGAATTACATGAAAAATCCGTGTTGGACAGTTTATAGCATGTGCAAATATTATGTGAAATTGGAATATAGTCTGTTCATTAGTTTCAGAGAAATCTCATTCAGAACTTTGTATATGACATTATGTCGGAGGTCAGGTATTACAACACAATTATGTACGTTTGGGTTTTTTAATTGATCCAAGTTGGAAAATGTTTACTTAAACAGTTAAATGGATTAGTAAATGTGAATTTCTGTTGCAAAACTAAATCATTAAGGTTTTCTGAGTGTCACTGAATGAGGTGAATTGTTGTAATACCTGACATCCGACACAGGTGCTTCTTTCTGTTTGTTGTAAATGTGAAATGCAGCCACATTCTCTTTCAAACCATATTCTCAGGGATGTAAAAAAACACAAACAGGATGAATAAAGAATTAAGAGAGACAACAGCAACATTTCCTATGATTATTTTATTTCAAGTACAGGAAGTATAAATGCAAATTCAGGAAAACAGATATTATGTCGAACGTCATAATTACAACAAACTGAACGGAGGTTTAACATTTATCCATCCAAAACCAAAGTCACTTTCCTTTGGCTACAAACACTGCATATACACATTTCCTCATTTACCTGAACTGCTGATCAATGCGCAATACTGCTAAATCACATATCGTTCTGCACTATTCTTCATGTATTTGAACTGCTCATCAATCCCTAAAACTGTTAATCACATCTCGTTTTACACTTATTGCTTCTCAAAAGTTTCTCACCACAATGAAGGTTAAAACAGTGTATAATAAATTCATACATTTATATGAATATGTTATTTTGTATTTTTACACTAGGTCCAAAACCCTTTCATAGGTCTCTCGGGGCTCCGCTCAGAGAACTATTAATATAGAGACAGATGGTCAGTATGGGTCTGCAAGCAACTAGAAATTGCAGGAGAAACAGACAAATACAGTGATGTCACGTTTGTTTTGCTACACATGTCAGTAAATATACAGAAATGTGTAGGAAAACACAAACGCCTTGACATCACTGATTTAATTTTATATCCGTTTCTTCTGCAAATTCTATGCAGTATCTGTCCTAAATTACTGTGAAAAACTGACGCATCTGACTGGATGTGCTTTTATCGACGTTGAGAGAGACCATCCTCAAAAATGACTCAAATGGTTCCCACGAGTAGTCAAAGCGGATAGGCCAAAAGTACAAGTGCCGCACTTTGACAAGAAACTCACACAGGCAACCTGCAGAAGTTCGTTAACGTCTTTAACTTGCCCAACATATTCAGTTCCATTCCACTGAACAAGATGGAAGGTTACTACCACTGGAGCTTGAGTGTGTGTGTGGGGAACGATAGGCACAAAGTGGTTTGGCACCCAGTGATCAGCAACCATGTCACTGCGGAGTGAGAACCATATGATGAACAAGTTTTGTCCATCCTCACAACCTGGAGCATACAAACTGAGGCTGCAGTGAAGCCTGTACATCTACCAACCAAGATCTGGAAAAAAACGACTGGTTTGGACGCTTCAGCACAAAACTGGCTGCACAAAACTCCCACAACCCTGACAAGCTGCAGTTTTTAACCAATGACATCACTTCAGCTTCAAACGACAGACGCTCTGAAGCATCAGGTGAAACTGAGGTCAGCACAGCCATTTGAATAACTTCAGATGGTGACACAGAGTCATGAGGAGCGCACCAATTAGAACCATTCAGAAAACTGTCTGGTTGCAGTGCCATACAAATAACAATGCGACACCTGAGCTCTTCATGGCACATTTCTGTGCCAAATATTAGAAGGCTCAGCGCTCTGAAAAAAACAAACAAAACACTTGCCATCTCCATTTACACTTTCATGTATCATGTACACTTTCAACACTTCATCTGCATGTTCTATTATCAAACATGACACTCTCCCTCTCAAGGCCTTTCACATGATTCCACACGAGATGGAAAGTGTCAACAATGGCGATCTGAGTGCGAAAGGCGTTCTAACAACACCACCATTTGACAGGTGATTGCACATCAGGTTTACAACATCGGCCGTGTTGCAAATTTGACAGTCGAGGCAACACGCCTTCAAAAGGGAGATTGTCAACAACTACAAACACGTGTGACCGCATTTTGTCTGAATCGGTTTTACATTCTACAGATTAGCTGTTTTCTCCAAACACGACGTTCCAGAGAGCGGTCTAGACAAAGATGCTGCACCACCAAATATCATCTTTCTTTGATCGAACGTCATGTTTACCACACACGCATTGTGGTAATGTAATGACGTACAACTCGCTAAATCATCTTCAACGCACATGGGTGGCGACAACAAACTGCCCAATTCGTTTCAATCTGCACAGCTAGTATATCCTATCGGTACAAATGCCATATCAATCCATTGTCTAGGTAACTGTTATGCAAAAACTATACAGAAAGTATGTTGAACGTAGATCTTATGTCGAACGTCAGACAAAGGCGAATATTACAACATACCTTTCTCGAGTTCCGTCGATTTGAAGCTTGCCGCAATTATCGATCCAGCATAGCGCCTATGCATCACGTGATACGAAGAAACGATGGGTAAATTTTCAAAAATGAAATCGGCAGCAGTTGAGGAAGAAAAGACAACTATGTCGAACGTCGATTATTACAACACAAACCGGTAGAAGTAAACTCGCCGTTCAAAAAAGGCTGTTTGTGTTTTTATCTTGAAACATGCGAAGTGGGTGCATTATGCATGTAAAGGAGAGGAAGTGATGGTCATAATTCGTCTGCTATGAGGTTCACATTGTGCGAAGTTCAGGGAAGAGACTTTATGTTGGAAAATTACAACACACCTGACGTTCAACATGCCGTTTTTTACGAGGCAATACCGCAATATTTCGCACATGAAAATATCTGTTCTTAACTGGTAAATATTTATACATGTCTTGCCTCACAGAATTAATGATATGAAACCAGTAGGTTGACTTTTCTTTGCACACGATCACATCGCTCACACGAGGTCGATTGGTGATGCTTTATGGCAAGGGAAATTTTCAGCCTTGGCCAACATTTTAATCATACAGTCACTAAACCTCTCAAAATGTGTCTCCCATGTTATTTCTAGTGTATATCCAGGAAGTTTACCATGATCTTAACTACTAAAAACAGATGAATCAGGACTGGCAGTGCTTTTATTGCTTTTACAGTTTGGTCAACCATTTTAGTAACACCTTTTGGCAATGGGTCATATATATATATATATATATATATATATATATATATATATATATATATATATATATATATATATATAGTCATTTTCTATGTATGCATTTTGTTACTAGTCACTATTACTATTTGGTAATGATGTTTATATTCTATTTTGTTTTTGTAACCGGGGGTTCGATAAATTAGAGTGCGCCTCAGCGTCCTCTGCGTGGGATGCCTTTATTGTAAAGTGACCGGCTGGCAGAGTGCCTTCACGAAGCAAAAAGGTATTTAGACTTTCATGTATAGGTCTTATCATTGAACATGGAACATTTTTTAAAAAATTGCATCGCCCCCTCCCCTCACTTTATCTCTGTTCTGCCACTGTTTAGGCACATATTATATATCCACATTCACATATCAGCTTAACTTAAAAAAAACAACAAATCACACTAAAAGCGCATAAAATATATTTGGGTTAACAACTTTCAGAAGAAGATATTAAAACTAAAGCTAACAAAACCTTCTCAGAACAACAAATTTCTTCTGAAACAAAATCACTCATGTAGAAAGCCCCATTAATGGCTAATGCATTATGATTATTGCAAAACAATTAAAAATCTCATTTGATGTAGGTGAGCATAGTTAGGATTTTCCTTCAATCAGATCCCAAATTTTACACAGCCTTTTGTTTTTCAAAAAGAAGGGTGAAAACAACATTGTAGGTATACAGAAATCACTTTTTATTAAACACTGACAAAAGCAGTGGACACTTGACCGAAAGACTGTGAGTACCACCTGAAAAAATACTGTTCAAGCACAGCTGCCCTGTGATAGTCATCATGAAATGCTTTCAACTTTGCTATCATGTTGCTGATGAAGTCTTGATCACGTTCCACACGTATGACTTTGATGTCCTGAAATGTATAAACAACAAAGTCAACAGAACAAGCACCACTGCAGAACATCTGCCCCTGAATTTGGAAATAGTACTCATGGGTCATCTTCAGCTTCAGTTTGCAACCTACATTCTCAAGGTACGGCACTGTAGAGGGATCGATGGCCTTGTTCCGGGCGCAGTAAGGGCACTTTACCTCCACCAGCAGCTGATCGTTCACTTTCCTGTCCGGAGTGCTGGCAAGGTATGGGTGCTGGGCGCTCACCAACAGACCCATGTCAGTCGTTGCAGCACCAGAAAGCTCCTCATACTTTCGGACTGCTACACCCTCTAGCATCTTGCCATGGTCAGTGGCCTTGGACCTGAACTCCTTTGAGCACACAAGACGCTGTGCAAGTGCTCTCTTGTCATTTCTGTCTGTTGCTTTGCAAACTAATCCAAACGATGAACTGCAGATCCGCATACTTCGTTCTCTTCTCCAAGCTTTTTTGTCATGCCTTGTTGTTTCTTCAATGCTAGTGATTTCTTCTTGAGAAATGGTTACAAGACCAGACTTGACAAGAAAATTGTGCGACAATGAATGTGGAAGATAATCGTGGTCCAAATCAATAGCATAGGGGTTAGCAGGTGCAAAGGCGTGCATCACTGCTGCTTGGGAGAACACTTGTGAATTTATAAGCATGTTGCGGAAATAGTCAGTGTATGAGTTCTTGCTCCGGAACTCAGGTGGTCTATGGTCAAAGTCAAGGCTGTCACTCACTGACAACTGCAAGTCCACTGCCTTGACTGGAGAGCCTACAAGTTTCTTGGGTTGATGAAACGTCTGCAGCTGCTGTGTGCATGTCGTTGCCGTGCGGAACTGCTTCGTATTGGCAAATTCAGTGAGGCCATATAGCACACAAATTACATGTTTGCAGTGCGCCGCAGGGCCCATTCCTGCAGCACATTCACACTGGCACTGTGCTATCAGTGCATTGGCAAGCAGTATGTCCACTCGGTAGCAAAGATGAGCTTTCATCTCAGCTCTCACCTGGGCCTTGACGTAAGTCCCAACATCTTGGTCACAACACCGGATGAAATTAACGTAACTGTTGTCGTACAGGCGCACAGGCTTAGCATCCATCTCCTTGTGGACGGTGCGTAAGTATGCCGACAGGTCTCCAACTGTGAGCTGCGGCATTGACATGTCACCGTGCAAGTCTTTGCAGTTCGTCTCGGCCGGCAGAGTCATGTGGAACTCCGGCTGGGAAACGTCACAGGCACCAAAGTTTCTGTTCCGGTCATTGGCCTCTAATCTGAAAACAAACAAAACACATCAATATTAAGCATGGCTGAATTAATATAAACTAAACACAGAGGGGGCAGGAGTTCGGGGGCCTGTACGACTCAATGGACTTGCACGGTGGCATAACCATTAGTGATTACTATAATTTAACCAACAACAAAAAAATCTTTCTCAAAACAATGTCGATAATTGTAAAATATATTAATAATACATTTTACAATTTTGGACAATGTTTTGAGAAAGATTTATTTCTTGGGTTAAATTATTATAATATTAAATTATTATTATAATATTAAATTCTAATATAATCCAAAACCAGTGCTATTAAAATATTAGTACTAATTGCAGGCTGACTAATTGTAATTTGATTAAGGGCTTTCATCATTTACTTCAAATGCAGTCTCTGCTCACAAGTTATATAGTACTGCAGCTTGTGTCCGCTACAGTATATTATATGTGATGGAAAATACATAATTAAGCAAAATGCATGTGGTCAATCGCCCACGGTACTTCTTTTCCTCGAAAACACCCCGGAAAGCAACAAAAACTAACGCAACACCCCACGAGAAAAAGACGATTTCGGTTGTTTTTGTCTCTTCAGGGATTTTAGTTGGATTTCGTTAGTGTTTGTGTTTTTTTCGTTGATTTTTCGAGGAAAATTTCGGTTGTTTGTTGTTGTTTTTTTCTTTTACTTTTTGGGGGTTTTTGTTGGTTTTCGAGGAAAAGAACTACCCGCCGCCCAAAGCATTAAAACTATGTGAAGAAAAAACGATAGATCTGCTGATACATGTAAATCACTGACGAACCGGAATATTCTTGTTGATCTCTAGTTTAGTAATATATTGCATCTCCCCCCCCCAAAAAAAAAAAGAAAAAGAAAGAAACCACTGCCCTAAAACTTGGGAAAATAAAAGCTGACTAGTACTAGTACAGTTATCTTAATAACAGAGACACTCACCTTTCCACCAGTTCTGCTTTCCGACCCGCTACTCGAGCGTTCCGTTGCCGTAGCTCTGCTTTCAATGCATTGAGAGACATACTTCCATACGCACTAGCCATCGTTCGAAACAAGGCGGTTCTTTGCGATGATAGTGAAATTATAATAAGTAAACTCGACTGTAGTAGTACTAGTAGTAATATAGAAGTTAAAACAAGATGGTGACTTTAGGCCTCTTGGTGGAACGCCACCTATCGGAGAGTTATCGGTCCTGCGACAGCTGGGGAACGCCAAAAGTGCTCATTATGAATGTAACAGCTGTGTGTGAAACAGAGCAGAGAAGAAAAATGACAAAAACGAATGCACAGCATTATCACACTTAAACGTACAATGTGACATCTCAATAAAGAAATAATATGAACATTACCCTGCGAGGGTTAGGGTGACAGCATAGAGGTAGATGTGCAATCATCTCTTGATATGAAAACTCATCACGCTCTGTGCACTGTATAACACCATCCAACACAAGTACATTGCCATACGATTTGCTGCAACATACAACACACAAAATAATTAAATTTGACCCATTATATCCTGAGGCTGATTAAAAAAAAAAAGTTTATTGTCCTCCAAAAGCTACAGTACAATCAGCAAGATAGATTAAAATCATTAAGTATGCTAGTTTAAGGGTGTTGCCAGAATAGCTTCGTGCCTCAGGTGCCAAGCTATTTTGGCATCATCTTTGAACCATCAAATTTATTTCAAGCAATGGGTTTATCAGAATGAAAAGGGTTAAATTAATGCAGACACACAGAAACATGAAAATTATACTGTATACACTATGATTCAAGTTGATATTGTCCCCTCAAACCACTTTTAAATGCATGCTACTTTTCTAGTTTGGCCCACTATCTGTTCCATAAAGCAGGCCCAATTGCATTTTCTTTTTATTGGTGCATGATAGTGACAAGAAGCTAGAATGTTGAAGCCCCCCCCCCCCCCTCCCCACACACACACTTTGTGGACTATCTTTGTTACAGTTGGTTCAAATGATATCAAACCCTTTGGCTGTCAGTAGTACTTTTTGTCATGACGATTCCTGCAGAAATCATCATGACAAAAAGCTACCGACACTCAAAGGGTTAAAATGTTAATTTACATTTAAACTGCAAACACACTGTTGATCAGGAAAGGACAAAAGAAAACAATAATTAGGTTACTGCAACACTTTCCCATGTCAACAATATTTTCCATGTCATCACAACACACATGCACTTAAACTCTCAGAACTAAATTTAGTTCTGGGAGGTTTAGACTTAAAGGAGACCTGCTGCTAAAAAGTTAACATCAATAATAATATCTTCAATCTGACGAACAACTGAAGCTGTTCTCAGTCCTCAGTCAACAAGAGGCAAACATGTCAATGAGCTGAAGCAGCTGCCAGTTAAAATGTATATCTATGCCTTGTGAGATGAACCAGACAATCCCTTATTTATTTGGTTTCATTTGCAAAAGAGACAGACAATGTCTGAGTATGTCTTGGACTATGACCTGGGACAAAATTAACTCTATAAGCTCCCAGAACTAAATGACTTCCATTCTATAGAATGGAAGTCATTTAGTTCTTGGAGTTTAAGAGTTAAAACTAAATCGTACAGTACATACTTGAGTAAGAGTTATATATCTTCTGCCAGCACACTGTACACAAAGGTCAAGTTTGAGTGAGTGAGAATGACACTTGAACTTGAAGCTTTGCCCCTTGACAGATCTATACAGTATGTAATTTTCAATGGGTCATGATAAGGACTGTCAACTAACCCATAAATACCATATAGCCCTGACACTTGAACAAGATAATGATCGACCATGATAGTGCAACGCAGGTGCCAAATGCCTTGGCACCTAGCCAACCTTGAATCATCATGGTTGATCTGTCTTCTGACCTATCAGTCATAGAGTATAGTAGAACCTGATTTATTTTTAAACGACCACCTTTTGCAATAAAACATAGACAATCCTTTGACTGTGAGTAGCGCTTTTAGTAGTAGTGATTCCTGCAGGAATCACTGCGACTAAAAGCACTACCGACAGCCAAAGGGCTGAAAGACGCATCTAGAAAAGTTTGGAGTGGCCGACTGTGTCAGTCTCCATTTGATTTTATTGCCATTATACAATGTATATTATTATGGTCTTTGTACCGGTATGTAATGACAGGTGATCTCGAGGGTGGTTGCTCAAAACAGGTTCTGCTGCAGTCTTTAACCCTTTCAGCCCCAAGGTCCCATTTCTCAAATTTTGGAGGTGTTACCTAACGACTATGTACCAGTTGTACAAGATGGATTGATCATGATAATTCAAGGGTAGTGCCAGATGAGCTTGACGCCAAGCTCATCTGGCACTACCCTTGAATTATCATGATCAATCCATCTCCTGCCACAGGGTCCCAGGGTTAAAACGGTTAAAAGGACAACTCCCAAATTTGGGGACTTAGTTCTTCTGTGTTCAGGCTGCTGACACACTCACTGGTGACCTACAGCCGAACCTGTTTTAAACAACCACTTTTCTTGCAACAGAACAGTGTGCTCTCTCAAGAAAAGTCTAGAAGAGCAAAATGTGCCACCTGTCCCCAACCCTTTAGCTGTCAGTAGCGGTTTGTGTCGCGATGATTCCTGCAGGAATCATCGCAACAAAAAACACTACCGACAGCCAAAGGATTAAAAACTATCATTTAGGTTTTTACAGCCTCCTAAGTAATGGTCTTTAGTAACAGGTGATCTCTCATCAGGGTGGTCACTCAGAACAGGTTCTATTGTGCATGGTACTAAGTGACTACAAATTTGTGATTCTACTTTTCACCATGAAGTGAAGTAAATGTACCATTGCACATGCCAGCGTATCTTTCTGTCATCTATTATTGTGATTTGGCACATATGAAACAATAATGGCAAAACCATTATGGCTCACATGTATGACCGATTTACATATGTGTGACCTTTGTGACAAGGGCTGGCTTCTGCAGCAGCAAAATCCATGTTTTCTGAAAATGTAAGCATTTTTCACACATCTGTCAACCCCCCGTGACCCTTGACCTTTGTGATGAGTCGACTAAATTAGTATGCATAGGAAGGTCTTATCGTCAACTATCTTTGTACCAAATTTGGTTGAAAAATGTGCAAACAATTTGGTAATACCTACAATTTTATAAAAAATCAGCATTTTACACACATTTGCCAGCCTCTTGTGACCCTTGATCTTTCCGAGGGGTTATCCAAATTAGTATGCATAGATAGGTCTTACCATCAGGTATCTCTGTACCAAATTTGGGTTTTAAGTTGTGAATAGTATTTGAGAAAAAACATCTTTTGTGAAAATATGGCTATTTCGGACCTATTTCCTGAGCCCTTGTGACCCATGACCTTTCTAAGGGGTCATTTAACTTAGTATGCATAGATAGGTCTAAAGGCTTCCCTACACGGAGAAACGAAATACACAAGAAACTCAACATTTTGATTGCATCGAAATGTCTCCTTTGCACACACAGAAATGCCGTGAAAAATCATTTTCGATTGGTACAGGGGAGGTAACTCTTCACAGACACAAGCTCTGGTTTGTATCGGTGGATATCGGGTCATATTTCTGACTAATGACACTTAAAAACTAAACATATAAGACATGTGTGCCTTCCCGTACACAATTAAAGTGAATTCCCAAACACATCGAATAAACTTATAGCGCTTTTAAATGCGTAAACAGGGATGGTTCAAGTGAATCGAGGATGCTGCCGTCTCGACGTGATAGCCGCCATCTTGTAGGCTTCGCAGAGCAGCCGATGAAGTGGGGTTCAGAAAACTGACCTAAAATCATATTTTGGTGGTACTTTAGTGATGATACTTTATAGATTCCATTTCGAAAATGATCCCCCTGCTTAAATCTTACAGAATCGTGCGTCACATCACGCGTTTTTAGCTATAATAGACCTGACTCCACGGCATCGCTTTACCCGCCATCTCAGTGTTTTGGCTTGAATGACGTCAGATTTAGCATGTGACCGAGTGGACGATGCTGTTTGGGCAACGGGTAGATATGTTTCGGCGAAATGTTTCGCAAATAGACAGGTTCTATTGCTCGAAATGTACCATTTTGTGAAATGGTGAATTGTTGAAGAAATGTCTGAAATGCGGACATTTTGACGAAATGTTTCGTTTCTCCGTGTGAGGAAGCCTTTACCATCAGGTATCTCTGTAGCAAGTTTGGGTTTAAAGTTGTGAATAGTATTTGCGAAAAAAACATCTTTTGTCAAAATATGGCTATTTTAGACCTATTTCCCGAGCTCTAAAGACCCTTGACCTTTCTGAGGGATCAACCAAATTAGTGTGCATAGAAAGGTCTTCCCATCAGGTATCTTTGTAGCAAGTTTGGGTTTAAAGCTGTGAATAGTATTTGGGAAAAAACATCTTTTGTCAAAGTATGGCTATTTCAGACCAATTTCCAGAGCCCTTGTGACCCTTGACATTTCTAAGTGGTCATCCAAATTAGTATGCATAGATAGGTCTTACCATCAGGAATCTCTGTAGCAAGTTTGGGTTTGAAGTTGTGAATAGTATTTGAGAAAAAACATCTTTGTCAAAATATGGCTATTTTTCACCTATTTCCTGAGCTCTTGTGACCTTTGACCTTTCCGAGGGATCACCCAAATTAGTACGCATAGAAAGGTCTTACCATCAGGTATCTTTGCAGACTTGCCTACCTGAAAAAACTGTTGTCAGTACTCCAGGCAGTTAAAAACCAGATTATGACAGTTTTGACCAGATTTATTTGTAAGCGGGTAAAGATACTACTACTGCTACTATGCTTCTTGGCTTGACTTCGCGAACGAAGATTTTATAGGAGTTGCCCACGACGTCTGCAGGCTTGTTCATGGCTGCGGAGGCCAATCCGGGACAGGCAGGTTTGACCGCAGTGGCTGCAGGGGGAGGTATGGCCAGGGTTCTGAGTTGCGGCATCTCTGTTTTTTCTCCTGAGCTGCTTGTCCTTAAGGCTAGCTCTGCGAGAGTCCTCAAAGGAGACAGCTGCCTTGTAAATGGTGGAGCGCCAGGTGTCACGGTCCACAGCAAGCGAAGACCACTGGTGGTGGTCGATTTGGCAGGCACTAAGTGACTTCTTGAGACAGTCTTTGTATCTCTTCTTTGGTGCCCCTCTGTCACGGTGTCCAGTAGCAAGCTCGCCGAACAGGGTGATCTTTGGTAGGCGATGATCCTCCATCCTGGAGACATGCCCCGCCCAGCAGAGCTGTGTCCGCAGCAGCAAAGCCTCGATGCTCACAGTTTCAGCCTGTTCAAGGACCTCGACGTTGGTGACATAGTCACTCCAGTGAATGCCCAGGATGGTGCGCAGGCAGCGCTGGTGGAAGCGTTCAAGGAGTCGTAGTTGGCTGCGGTAGAGGGCCCAGGACTCGGAACCATACAGCAGGGTGGTGAGGACCACAGCTCTGTACACGCTGATCTTGGTGCCTGTTTTCAGCTGTTGATTGTGCCACACCCGCTTGAAAAGTTGCCCGAAAGCGCTGTTCGCTTTTGCCAGCCTGCTGTCAAGCTCCTTGTCCAGCTTGGCGTCCGACGTGATGATGCAGCCAAGGTAAGTAAACTGGTGCACTGACTTTAGTTCAGACTCACCAATGGTGATGTGAGGAGGGCGATACACTGTCTTGGGTGCCGGCTGATGGAGGACCTCTGTCTTTTTCAGACTGACCTCGAGTCCAAAGAGTTGGGCAGCGTCTGCGAAGCAGGACGTGATGCGCTGCAGGGCTCTCTCTGTGTGTGCAACGAGGGCAGCGTCATCAGCAAAAAGCAGCTCACGAATCAGTTGGTCTAGGGTTTTCGTGTGGGCCTGCAGTCATCTGAGGTTGAACAGGCTGCCATCGAGACGATACCTGATGTACACTGCATCGTCATCATCGAGGTCCACTGTGGCCTGCTTCAACATCATGCTAAAAAAGATCGTGAAGAGGGTCGGTGCCAGCACGCAGCCCTGCTTTACGCCGTTGAGAATAGGGAATGGTTCTGAGAGGTCATTGTTGAGTCTGACCTGGCCTTGCTGGTCCTCGTGTAGCTGGACAATCATGCTGAGGAACTTTGGGGGACAGCCAAGTCGCTCCAGGATCTGCCAAATGCCTTGCCTGCTCACAGTGTCGAACGCTTTTGTTAGGTCGACAAACGTTACGTACAGCCCTTTGTTCTGCTCGCGGCACTTCTCCTGATGCTGTCTCAGCACAAAGACCATATCGGTGGTGCTCCTGTTTGCTCTGAAGCCACACTGGCCCTCTGGGAGGTGGTCTTCAGCGATGGCAGGTACCAGCCGATTCAGGAGCAGCCTTGCAAGAATTTCCCCAGGAATGGACAGCAGGGTAATTCCCTGATAGTTGGAACAGTCAGACTTCTCGCCTTTGTTCTTGTACAGGGCGATAACGCCAGCATCACGGAGATCCTTTGGTAGTGTTCCTTCCTCCCAGCAGCAGAGAAAGACTACTATGCATTCTGCTATAAAAGGCGATGTATTTTTACAACATGCCAGCCATAAATGAGAAAAAAAAAACATTTTCATGATATACTTTCATTTAATTCAATTGCTTTATGTAGGCCTACTTTGTTGTTTTTTTTTCCTTCTTTCCTTTGATTTTCGACCTTTTTTGTTGTTGTTAATATAATTAGAATGACGCTTGCCGACTTGGTCACTTTGCTTAAGATCGTTTGTTTTTTTTACAAACAGTCTATACATGGTGAATAAAATGCTGCTTAAACCAACCTTGTGCTGTCTGACCGGACTGTTTTGACCTGAGCAGCTGAGAACATGCCCCTCGGATCGATGCTGAACCTTCGGCAGCATTTTCAATCTTGGCATGGGCTTTGGAGGAAATATGTCCCTCACAATCATTTCGGCCACCATGTGCAACCGTGAAATCTGTTTGGCACAATATGCATCGCGCAAAATCCTGATCTTTTGGCGATACGGTCAAACAAGGCCACTTTTCATTGTATGCTTTCAAAAAGCTGTGCTTTCGAGTACCCCCCCCCCCCCCCCCCTTTCCTATCTTTTTTTGGTGTGCTTTGACCAAAGTAGATCTATGATCACTGTTCGATCATGCACACTTCTCTCCCCTGACAGTGCTTTTACCTACTTTACTTTGTAATCTTCCTAAAATATTAGCACTGGCAGTCTCCCCTTTTCTTTTAAATTTATTACTACAATATCGACTGCAACCCCTTCCCCCCTTTTAGTAGGTTCTCTCTTAGGGTGCATGGAAATTTAACTCTAGGTGGAGGCATGGAATGTATGCCCCTGCAGACACCACAATAAAATGTCTTTATCCTAGGGAAGTAAATACAAACTGAGCGTCTTTTAATATAAAAACAAAACAAAACACAAAAACGTTGTGACTGTATTTTTAACGACCTGACCGGATGATCGTATTCCCAGGCTAAAATCCGTAAGAATACGGCCAACTACCGTATGGTAGGCAAGTCTGTCTTTGTACCAAGTTTCGGTTTAAAGTTGTGAATAGTATAATAATTATTGAGAAAAAATAAATTATGTCAAAATATAGCTATTTTTTATTTAATTCCTGATCCCCTGTGACCTTGACCTTTATGAGTGGTCACTTAAATTGGTATCTTTAGAAAGGTCTTACCACAAAGTATCCTTGGGCCAAGTTTGAAGAATGTGGCTTGAATAGTCTCCGAGAAAATGCCAACGTTAAAGTTTACCACGGACGACCACTGGCCCAAAACAAACTCACTTTTGCTTTGCACGTGAGCAAAAAAAAAACATGCTTTCACTGTCTGTGCGGTCACGTTTAAACATCAAATACTCAAAATTTAGTCATAGCGGCTATTTGAGATGGATTGAATATAAAAGCTTAACCCTTTCATCCTAAGTGCGGTCACGTTTTAACATCAAATACTCAAAATTTAGTCATAGCGGCTATTTGAGATGGATTGAACATAAAAGCTTAACCCTTTTCATCCTAAGTGATAGACCCCCAGCTTGAAATAAATGACTATGATAGTTCAAGGGTGGTGTCAGAATAGCTTGGCGCCTGAGGCGCCAAGCTATTCTGGCACCACCCTTGAGCTAAAACAGTTGATCGATCTCTTAATCTGTAATGTAGCCTTTATAGGATAATAATCATTTTAAAAAAAATCAACCTCTCGATTAAGGGGTTAACACACGATTAGCTTAACCCATATCATACTGAGGCTAAAAGCTTCAAATTGGTACACTGCCATATGCAAGTTACATTATAGTACTTATGGATAAGGATATGGCTTTAGTCCAAGGGTGGTGCCAGAATAGCTTGGCGCCTTGAACTATTTTAGTCAAACTTATTTCACACACTGGTGTATTCCGAATGATAAGGGTTAAGGCCTCCCCTTGTACTAATGCTCTGCCATCATTTCCTGGGCAAAAGTCAGCATCTTGCTTTTCTCAAACATGTACTGGCTTTTGCAAATGATGAGGGCACTAAGCTAATCAGCCACAATTCTTGAGCGTTCACAGTGCACTGTTGGGGCTAGAAGTGAAAGAGTTATGAAAGAGAGCTAGGACCTTGTGTCGTGGGGGCTCAGGTGTGGCGAGCCTTGAGATAGTGACACTACAGAAGCATAACAGACTTTTTTTTTTACACCAACTCAGATTTTTATTAGGCTGAACCCAAACAAAGATTTCGTCTTTATCTTGACATTCTCCTTCTAAACATGCACACGATGTTCCATTTCGTATCAGCAGGGGGTCGCCATTTCATTGCCATATTTATCACCGCAGATAACCTATGGAGTAATGGACAGATACCACTCCCTGATGACATAACCCCAGTTAACCCCCTGACTGCTGAGCAAAAAAGTGAACACGATCCAACTGCAAGAGACATTGATCCTCATGAGCCCCTGTGACTGTGGGGGCTCATGAGAATCCAAGCCTCTTGCTGTGACCAATTTGTATCCAAGTTTCTTGGACGGTGTTGGCTTTTGGTCATTGAATGAACCAAGATTTCTGAAACAAAAATATATGTTACAGTGTTCCTGGCCGGTAATGGGGTTAACACAGATTTCAGTTAGGACGCACAGTACTGAAATTGTGCATAATGCTGACGCATAAGTATTTTTAAAGTCGAGTCATTGTCACCCTCTCCTAAAATTTCTATGGGAACCACTCAAGCACAAGTGTGGTATCAATGACTGTTATCATTATCGAGACCATTTCTGTTATCATTCTCATGTGAAGATATCATGTAAAGCACGCTATTACTGCATGATTTTTTTTTATATTAATAATTTTAAAATATTTCAATACTATTATTAGTATTAGAGTATCCAAGATGTCATTAGAATATAAAAAAAATCACATAAATCAACAGTATCCACAAAAAGCATGTTGAGAACAAGCCTTTTAACTCGATCAGATGACTCACATTATAATAGTGATTGTGCCAGCTTTGATTTTGAATGTCCATAAAAACTGCACCAGCTGGGACCACCGTTGTCCAAGGGCAGTGCCAAATGCTTACTGCCTAGTGGCTGGGAAGGTGCAATGCTAATCTGGCACTACCCTTGAACTATCCATTTCCTGTAACCCCCTACGTTACGTCTCAGTGGATGATATGAGACTGAGAAAGAGATGGACAGCAGGGGTTGTGTGTGTGTGTGCTTGGTTGTGTGCATGTGGAATATTAGCATCAGCACTGACCTTTTAATAGTTTGATTACCTAGCTAAGAACCTGCCAAGAATAAACCCCAACATGTTAACCCCACACTCTCTCAACAAACCCTTTAAATCTATATAGTGTGATACATTGATCCTCAAAAGCCCATGCAGGCAGCTTGCTACTAATACTTGGCATGATATTAAGCACGTTAAGTTTGTTAATGCTCTTGGCCTGAACGCTTCAGACTTCAATGCCTCCAACACCTTTAGTACCAAGAAAAACTGAACAGAGTCCAACTGCAAGAGACACAGATCCTCATGAGCCACAGCAGTTGCTTCTGTACAAAACGCAGCCTTTTACCAATGGTGTTAACCAGTAAATCTAAGAAAATACCAGTTTTCAAGGCAAATCCCCGAGAAAAAAAAATGTAGCAGCCTGACAGAATTGAGAAATATCGGTTGCGGCGGCAGAAATATTGAAAATCTATAGAATACCGGAATGTGCAATGAAGTTGTGAACAAAGTTTCTGTGTGTGTTGTAAATCACCTCCACACTTAAATTAATTTTTTTTACAAGCTTGTGAAGTGGGCACTTTGTGAATGACCTACCGTAAGCGTGAGCCTCTACCCTAGCGCGAACATGGATTGCCCTGTAACTTAATTTGCACAGACAAGGCCGCTTTGTTAAAGAATTTTTTTCTGGCTCTGAAATACCGGTAGGTGACCACTTATGAAGTCAGGTCTACCTGTGAAATGGATCAGCCTGCTATCAAGGGTGCATTATTCCCAATCAGGGAAACCTGGTACAGTATCAGGTACAAAGTTGATTAGCGCAGCTTACCGGCCTAGTATGCCGCACATACTTAACACCTTCACTGCTGAGAAAAAACGTGAACACGATCCAACTGCAAGAGGCATAGATCCATATGATCCCCCGCAGGTGCGGGGGCTCATGAGGATCTACGCCGTTTGCTGACATAGCATCGCATCCAAGTTTCTCGGAGGGGCTAAATCCATTTGGCACGGAATTGGAATTCATAAAACTAATCTGCGCCCACTGGCAGTCAAAGGGTTGCACTGCAGTTTGGATTTCCCTGATCTATCAGCTGAAACAAATGAAGTGAATCGACTACACTGGCAACAGTACACGCGGTACACAGATATCGTGGGCTGATCATTCGCACAGTAAGTGGCTTGTTGTGTTGTGTTGCTTCTGTTTCCGGACTAATTACGCCTCTTGGTTTCTTCAGTGGGGATTGTGAATAAGTAAACGATTTAATCAGACGGATTAATTTAAAAGTAGCAAGAGGCATTGATTCTCACGAGCCTCGCAGGGGCTCACGAGAATCTATGCCTTTTTGCAGATGGATGGCGAAAGTTAAGGGACTACTAATTTGGCAGGAAGAAAGAGGATCTGCACTGTGGGCCTGTGTCCGTGTGTGTGTCTGCATGCAGTTTGCTATAAACACTGCAGTAAACACATTCCAGTCAGGCGGCCTTGTTGGAGAGCCAATGTTTACAACCGTAGTGTTATGTGCCAAGGGATGCGATACATTACCTCTTTGGACTTATTCTGTTGTGAAAGTGGGCTCCTAAACGGTAAGTAATCAAATACTAAAGTAAGCCTTACAATTCCTATACAACATTTACTTTGTATCATGTGCGCACAGTTCATTATACAGTCGTCATTAACTTTTTGTGTACTTGTAATGCTACCTCAGTCTGTTCTTTCAAACTAAAGCGTAGTCTGCTAATGCTATTGGTACTATGCATGACACACACACACAGACAGAGAGAGAGAGAGAGAGAGAGAGAGAGAGAGAGAGAGAGAGAGAGAGAGAGAGAGAACAAACGAAACTTTATTTTCCAAGGAATGAGATATTATTACAATCTGTCCTTGCTAAGCTACTTAAAAATAAAAGGAACATCAAACAAACAACTGAAAAACTAACTTAAAAATCGCACACACACACATGTACTTGTGCATTGCACACTTTTGTACATATATAACTAAGTGCCAAAAGGTGAGCAAAAAGTGAGTGATCTCTTTTGCGTGAAACTAAAATCTGTTTAAAAAGACACGTGTTGACTTTAACAAGTGCAATGTGTGTGTGAATGATTGAAGATATACTGGTAATAATTTCTGCACCTAAGGTAAAGCCGTTTGGTGAGTATACTGTAAAACGCCAGAATTCACCAATAAAAATCGGCCCGGGAAAGCGGACAATGACATGCCGTCGGTCTGTTTTGATCTCGCGTGTAAAAGCAACAATAACAAACCTGGTGCCAACCATAGGGACGAATCACGAAATTAAGGCGTCTGCTTCGTGCGACGTCATCTTCGTAAATGATCGGTAAAAATCTTCGTTTTAACTACTTCCGGTGACAACACTCGGTGTCCAACTAGTACGTTGTAAAAGAATTTAATTTGTGTTTTGGATGGTAGCTGTCGATCTTAGACTTTTTGAACAGACAAGACATGATGATCATGGTGATAATATTGTAATATATCTTAGTCATATAATATCAATACTTTTATATATTTTATGTATGTATGTAATCTCGAATTGCTGCGGATTACCTCACATTCTAGATTTGGTAGCCTGACGGACTACCTCAAATTATGACCAGTTATCTATTATATGACCAGTCATCTATTATTTTTTTCGCCGATTTGTAAGGCATGACGAACACAAGCGTCGTCTACTTCTCGAAATTATCACCATTTTATTTATAGTCATGTAACCATGTGATAACTTTCACGACTTTCTGCTAGCAGACGACAGGACTCTTATGTTGTTTTGATTTTGTGATGGCTCACTGTATTGTTTTAGAAAGCGATCATTAAGAAAAGAAGAAGAAAACAACAACAGATGAAGCGAATTTTTTTTCTTTTTTAAACGATTACGTTTTGCAAAAGATTTTAAGCAATGGTGGATAAATAATAAATGTTCATTTAATTTACAGTGCTACTTTTCTGATGCTTTTTACCATATGCAGTTAGAAGGTAGGCCTATCTAACGCTGTGTTAAGTATTTTTTGGGTGAGAAATATAAACTTTTTTTATTTTAAGAAAACTTATAGAAAAAAATACAATTACAATACTAAATGTGTTATTTCATTAAATGTTTTTTTCCTTCATTTTTTCACTAACATTGTACAAGCATTCTGATTTTTGGTGATTAGTAAGCGGACTAGTTAAGATTCTTGCAGACTAATTCATTTTTTTTCTTGAGCTAGTCCGCCAGATGACCTCAGAAAAAAAAAAAGATTTGGCCACCCCTGTATGTATGTGTGTGTGTATGTGTGTGTGTGCCGCTGTGCATGTGTGTGCAGTCAGAACAAGAAATCAGTCATTCTCAGGAAATGCCTGTAGACAAATTCAGCTATGTCTGGGAAATGCCCGGTTTAGGACAATTTTCAATTATTTACGGAATGAGGGATGTATTTCGATTCAGAGAATTGAATTTAACAACTTACAGATCTTTCCGTCTAAATGTGGTATTTATTTTGCACCAATTTAATAAATTCTTTTAATAGTGTTCTACTTTTCAGTGTTTTAGGGTTGACATCTTTGTCCATGTCTTGTGTGTTATTTTATCTGTGTTGCAAATCGAGTAATACTTGTTGACGCTGAAAATCAGTGTTTTCCATACATGTAAGCATAGTCAGAAAACAAAAAGCAACCACTAAGACAAATCTGAAATAAATTTACCAGCTATTTATTATTCATTTTTCATTGCATACAAAAATTATATTATCTAAAAATATGAATTATGAGAACACTTTACAGCATAATATTTTAGCTGGAAACTCAATATGAGGATACATGTTGCATTTTCCCCAGCTGCAGTGCTTCGTCGGCATTTTCGACGGTCAGTGCCATGTCACCGGAAGTAGGCATTTGCGCTCGGAAATCTATTTTTAGAATTTTTTTTCGCGGGCAAGGGTCGTGATTCGACCCTATGCCCATATGTTCAGGGAAGATTGATCTTATAATCCGTGTATTTCCCAGATTGAAAGGCAAGCCATGCTTTTGTTTATTGCTCTTGAAAGTAGCCACTGTCGGACGTCAGATTTGTCGCAACAGCAGCATCTTAATTTCCGCAAACTTGTGCTAGCAAAAGGCACGCTGACCCAAACCGGAAATGGCGTCATTGCGTTGTTTCGCTTTCGTTAAATATTTTATATGCTTTAAATTTACTTTTCTGTCACAGTTTTCTAAGCTGGCAAAAAAATTGTGAGCGGCCAGTTTTTGTCGCAAGATCTGACGTTCAACTATTTGACAAGTTTAACAAAGTTGTTTTGGGTTTTTTTGGTCTACGATCGTCCGGTTATGATAGATGCATTATGGGCTACATTCCAGCGTGGTTGTTTTGAATGTCCGGTTTGTCAATGGAGAGCTACAACTCGTGACATTTTGTCGCAACTGTTTTCATAAATCTGACGTTCGATCACTTCTGACGTTCGAGTGTAATCATAGACAAAATAAAGAGCCAAATGTTTATTGTAAGGGACCATTTTCAAGAGTTTGAATCGCCCGAGACTCCAGCACCGATTTTAGGCAGTAGGTTGGAGAATGAAGATGATTTCTTGTGATAACAAATTTTATGGCTGTAGCAACCTGACGTTCGATCGCGAACACGTGTCGCAAATCTGACCTCCAATCGATGCAAGTTGGTAAATGAATTATTTGAATGAACACGGGTCACCGATGTATTTTTGTCGTTTGATGGAGACGTGCAGTTGTTGTGACGCAAACGTAAGATAATGAGATCAAGAAACAGGCGAATTTCATAACATAATAATGCAATGATAAAAAATGTATCGGACGTCAGGCTTGTGCCAACATTTGCTGCTGCAATCCTGACGTTCAACACATATGGATTGTAGAACTTTTGGGGGCAAAGGCACTGTTAAAATGAGCCATTTTGGACAACCAGTAGCATAGCCATTAGGACCTTCTAAATCTGAGGGTCAGAGTTAAAATAGTGCATCAGCCTGTACACAGATAAAACTTATTTGAATATTTGTTTTATTTTTTCGGGCGCAGACTGTTTAGCACGTCATGTTTCATCATGTATATTACATCAGAAAGCTGTATGCAGTTTGTTCTTCATATCTGTTTTGTTTGTTAAATATTGTAGCTTGAAACTGGGGGAAAGGCTTTGTGTTTGTGGCTTCTGATAACTATTCTGGGGATATCTGCTGCAATCCTGATGTTCGACATAAGTTACAAATTCTGGCCCTGACTGCCAATAAATATATTTGGGCAGCAAAGACAGACTCCCATTGTGCTCTAATGTGTGCATGTATTCCTGTGAGTGGTATATAACATGACAAAGTGTGTTTTTCTTGGTTGTAGGATGTTTTAAAAATTGAATATGGTCAGATGTCAGGTATTGCAACACAAATCATGTTCGGGGATTAGAACATTCTAAGCCAAAAAGCAGTAATTGTTTGGATAGGTCAATTGTGACCACTACTTATTATTTTAACTGTTTAGAAACTGATTTGTGTTTTTTTATCCCACTAATTTAAAGGCATTATGTCGCAATACCTGATGTCCGACATATCCAGACTTACAAATCTTAACAGCCATTTTCTCAAAAACCATTTCAGATATTATCTTTTTCTTTTACAAACACATTGCCAATACAGTGTACATCACTTAATACATTTTCTGGTACTTTATGTCACACTTTGATTTTCAACCCAGTTGTCCTCTTTGTGAGAGCACCTTTTGGCACTTAGTCATATATACACATGTATGCGCACACATAAACCTAACATTTAAATAGGTAGGATATTTTGTGTGCTATCAAAAACAAGTGAGAGATACAGACAGATGACAGACAGAGCTTCTTTGCTATTATCCCACTGTGTGAGAAATCTAGACTGATGATGTTCCAGTGAGCACCCAATGAATATATGATCTCCAGGAACCAGTGCATAATAATCATGCAAACTTGCAGGCACACTAATCTGTTGCATCACCCCCCTCCCATTTTGACCAGCCGTGAGATGGCCTTAGTTGCCTGCTCGGCATTAAACCCAAATAACTAACTAACCCTCCCATTTTGAAAACACAAACAATGTAAGCTTTCATTTCATAACAGCGTTTTCACCACAGACATCTAAAATTTTCGCTGTAGCATATTTGGTAGTTTGTACTATATGCTGCTTTGCATTGTCCACAATCGGCAAGGCACATGTATAGCAACTAGGTATATGGTCCCCCGCTGCCTTTAGCCACACAAAGCCCCAGGCCCAGACAGAATCAGTGGTAAGGTGCTGCAGCCCGGCAGTGCCCAACTGGGATAAGTGTGATTACTAGAGGCTGATGGTAGTGCTTTCACTCTCTCAACTAAAAAGTTGATTGATTACCTGTTTCACATGATTAAAATGCAGCTTTCTTGATTCGTTTAATTGGAACCCATTTCTAAGCAAAGCTGAACAGGCATCGCTGTGCTTTGACTCTCAAGTTCCTGTGCACAATATTATTATTAATTAATAGATTTATAACTAATATTATAGTAATATTATTACAATATTAGTTATCTGGTGCTTTTTAAGAGCTACTGCTGTGGCAATGAAGAAGTAAAGGGAAGAGGGGGTGGGGGCTGTTTTGTGTGGTTTAATTGTTTACTATTTAAGATACTGGTGCTATGGTGTGTGGCTTAATGAACAGTCTCCGGACACAATTTATACGTACACATGCAGTTTACGATTTGTCCAAAACTACACAATTGTGACTATGCGACAAACGTTATGTATTTAATTGCCAGGTCCTCGTACCCATCCCAACTGTTGTCATCTTGGCTGACAAAAGTCAATATTAACGATCGTTTTTATGGCCACATGCACACATTTCAAATGAACACACACAGTCACTGTACATTAATAAATAAAACTGTAAAGCAGTGATTCATGTGGTACAGCAGGACATGGCTGTACGCACAATTACGCCTGCAGCTCACTGGCTGTTTAATTAATCTTTTTAACACATACTCATGATGAGAAGTGATCGACTGATCTTTCGAATCACCCGAGCATGTCGATTGACAGAAAGAGAAACTCAGAAAGAGGCAGAAACTGACGACTAGCGGAGAAAGAGTTTCTTTGTTTGCTACAGCCAACGACAGTAATCGACCAATGATGATAAGCCTGTTATGAAAGATCCCAGCTTGGATCACACATTACCTCTTGAAGACTAGGACGTTCTGGTACTTGGATTTTTCGTTGAAGAGCACTTCTTCAACCTGTAGAGACATCGCCTGACCTGGCCAGAGCTCGCTAAGTTCGCTGAACCAGCCATCTTTGATTTGATCCATGGCGATCCTTTCCAACAGATGTGAGAGAGAAATGTGATAAACCGCAGCGTCCGCACTCTCTAAATCGTCCCTTAAACCAGCTGTTACCGTTCAACTGCCGACACCTGCAGTCGTTCTGGCTGTAAACGCTCCCTAGTCCACCTAATCACCACCACAAGCCCACGTGTTGTCATCAAGACCGGAAATTTGCTACGCTTGCTAATGGCGATTATGTCCCTTAGGTTTGATACATCTCATGTATACATTTAAGAAATTAGCATTTTGGTCAAATAAATAGTAAATAATTATTAAACTTAATCAAATTATAAAGATTCAGATAACGTGTTAGAAAAACTGCGTAGTTTACACTTATCGTCGATATAAATGTACTTGTTACTTCCCCTGCTAGCAGACGACGGGATTGGCCTCACACTCCGCCGCAGCTTATGGAAGTGAAGTAATTCCAAACTGGATGCTAAAATAAATTCAATGGAGTATTAAGTGAAAGCGAAGATGCAGTGTGGGTCAATTTCGCTAGATTTTCCGTTTGACTGTCCCTTTCACATGGTAAATTACAAGTTCATGTGGGTAATGAGGTTAGGGCTGGGTGTGAGGTGTGTGACTGGTGGAATTAATTGTAATTTTGTTTGTTTGTTTGTTAGGCATTCAGGATGACGTGGCAGTGTGCCAGCAAATTTGTTAAGAGTGAACCTGCAAGGCAACAAGCACTTCACTGAACTACAAGTTGCACTTCAAAGGTCAACTTCATTAAATTTAGGCGTATATCTACCCAGCCTGCAGCTAGACATATACGTAGCTGAAACCTACCCAGCGTGATTCTAACCAACTAAAGTTTTCAGTCCTCGCGCTGGGACCATATGGCATTGAGGCGCGTCCCCTGGGTGGTGGATAGGGGGTCCCTCGTGAGAGGGGTGCACCGAATGAAATAAGGTGCCGTGAACCAACATGGTCTAAGGGAAGGTGACCCCGACAGAAAACCCCTGGTCCTCCTAGTAAGGGGGTTGGGCGTGGGGGTAGCTTCCCCACCCTGCAAAAAAGGAAATAGCTACAAAAATGCCGACGAAAAGACTAACAGTAATTCCTTTCCTGGAGGAGGAAGGTTCTTCTACTAGAAGACTTATGACGTCCTGTGGTGAAAGCCGGAAGTCTTCGGAAGCCACAGGACCGAGCCGCCTCTCTCTATCCAGGGACACAACCATGGGCACATGGAACGTCAAGACCATGTACCAGAGCGGCAAGGCCGCCCAGATAGCAGCGGAAATGCAAAAGTACAACCTTTCCCTGCTAGGTATCAGTGAAGCCAGATGGACGCAGTCTGGCCAGAAAAGGCTGTTAAGTGGGGACTGACGAGATGATTCTGTATTCAGGTCATGAAGAGGAGAATGCTCCCCATACAGAAGGAGTAGCACTCATGCTGTCACCAGTGGCACAGAGAGCGCTGATGGGCTGGGAACCTCTTGGGCCAAGAATTATAACAGCAGCCTTTAGAACCAAGAAAAAGCTCAAGCTGAACGTCATCCAGTGTTATGCGCCCACCAATGACAGTGACGAGGAAGAGAAACAAGAGTTCTACGACCGACTCCAGAGTGCCGTGGACAAATGTGCGGAGCGAGACATCACCATCGTCATGGGCGATTTTAATGCCAAAATAGGGGAGGACAACACCGGATACGAAGAGGTGATGGGGAGACAGGGACTAGGCTCGGAGATGAGTGAGAACGGGGAGAGGTTTGTAGACTTTTGTGCTCTAAACCGACTTGTCATTGGAGGCAGCATCTTCCCACACAGAAGAATACACAAAGCAACTTGGGTCTCACCTGACCATACGACAGAGAACCAAATAGACCATATCTGCATTAGCAAGAAATTTAGAAGATCCCTTCAAGATGTTCGAGTGAGGAGGGGAGCAGATGTCGCCTCAGACCACCATCTGCTTACCTTAAGAATGAAGCTCAAGCTAAAGAAAAGCCGCACAGAGACAACAAGAAGACAGCGCTATAATGTAGGCCTCCTGAGAGAAACTGGAGTTAGAGAAGAGTTCAAACTGGTGCTGTCCAACCGGTTTCAAGCGCTACAGGAGCTAGTAAATGAAGAGGAGGCGGTCACCACAGAGCAGCAGTGGAAGGCAGTTAGAGAGGCGCTGAACTCGACCTGCAAAGACACTGTAGGGTTCAGGAAACACCACCACAAGGACTGGCTGTCGGCACAGACCTTGAAGAAGATAGAAGCGAGGAAGCAGAAGAAAGCAGCGGTCAACAACAGTCGCACGAGAGCAGCCAAAGTAAGGGCACAGGGGGAATACTCGGAAGCCAACCGCGAGGTGAAGAGGAGTATCAGGGCAGACAAGAGGGCCTACACAGACAGCCTGGCAGCAGAGGCAGAAAAGGCAGCAGGCAGCGGCAACATGAAACAGCTCTACGACATTACCAGAAGATTGTCGGGTAAGTATGGCCATACAGAAAGACCAGTAAAAGACAAAGAAGGCAAGCCTATTGCAGACAGAGCAGACCAACTCGACAGATGGGCCGAGTATTTTGAAGAGTTACTGAACAGACCTAGCCCACCCGACCCTCCCGACATCCAGCCGGCAGAGACCGACCTACCCATCAGCTGTGACAGACCCAGCCGGGAAGAGATCAGAAAAGCAGTGGCATTTTTGAAGAATGGCAAAGCAGCAGGGCCAGATGGCATCCCAGCGGAGTCTCTGAAATCAGACCTAGAGACAACAGTGGAGATGCTGTACCCACTGTTTGGAAAGATCTGGGAAGAGGAGGTGATGCCAGCTGACTGGAAGGAGGGGTACCTAATCAAGCTTCCCAAGAAAGGCGACCTCAGCAAGTGTTCCAACTACAGAGGAATCACCTTGCTGTCCGTACCAGGAAAGGTCTTCAACAGGATCATCCTAGAGAGAATGAAGAGCTCCGTTGACCCCCAGCTGAGAGACCAGCAAGCAGGATTCAGGAAGAACCGATCATGTACAGACCAGATCGCCACTCTCCGCATCATCGTGGAACAGTCTCTGGAGTGGAGCTCCCCGCTGTACATCAACTTTGTGGATTATGAGAAAGCATTTGACAGCGTGGACCGAGAGACTCTGTGGAAACTCCTACGACACTACGGTGTACCCACAAAGCTCGTCCGCCTGATCAAGAGCAGCTATGATGGCATGACATGTCGCGTGATCCACGAAGGGCAGTTCACCAGAGAGCTCCAGGTCAGAACTGGTGTCAGGCAGGGGTGTCTGCTGTCTCCGTTCCTCTTCCTACTGGCCATAGACTGGGTCATGAAGATGACCACAGAGCACAGACGAAGTGGAATACAGTGGACACTGTGGACACAGCTTGACGACCTCGATTTTGCAGACGACTTGGCATTACTGTCCCACACTCATCAACAAATGCAGGACAAGACCACGAGGCTTGCTGACATCTCGTCCCAAGTGGGCCTCACCATTCACAAACAGAAAACAAAGACAATGAGGCTGAACGCAACCAGGGAAGAACCAGTCTTGCTTGCTGGCACCCCGTTGGAGGAGGTGGAGTCCTTCACCTATCTCGGGAGCATCATAGACAAAAAAGGCGGCACTGATGCAGATGTCAGAGCATGAATCGGTAAAGCCAGAGCAGCCTTTCTCCAGTTGAAAAAAGTGTGGAGCTCCAGAGAGCTGTCACAACACACCAAAGTCCGGATTTTCAACTCCAATGTAAAAGCAGTTCTCTTATATGGAGCAGAGACTTGGAGATTGACAAAAACCACAGTCAACAGAGTACAGACCTTCATGAACAGTTGCCTTAGAAGAATTTTGAAAATCCACTGGCCAGAGAACATCAGCAACGTCAGACTCTGGGAGAGAACAGAGCAGATAACAGCAGAGAATGAAATTGGGCGAAGAAGATGGGGATGGATCGGTCACAGTCTGAGAAAGCCAGCTTCCAGTATGACTAGGCAGGCATTGTCATGGAACCCCCAGGGAAAGAGGAAAAGAGGTAGGCCGAGAAACTCCTGGCGTCGAGACCTCCAAGCAGACATCAAGAGACTGGGAACCACCTGGAGTAGAATCGAAGGAGAAGCACTGGACAGGAGTTGCTGGAGGTCTCTCGTCGACGGCCTATACCCGGGTAAGGGTGACAGGCGTAAGTAAGTAAGTAAAGTTTTCAGTGCTGTGATTTCACCCATATTTAGAAATACATCTACCAAGCATAGGACCCAACTTAACTCCACCTAGAATCAAGCCAAAAAGGCTTGAATCTACCCAACAGAGAAATCTGTTTGGAATAATGGCAATACACATTTACAATGGATGACTTCAATTCTGGTTTTAATCACCATATTCCCTAAAATAGATTCATGCTGGGTAGATTTACACCTAAATATAGTGAAATTGACCTTTTCAGCATATGTACAGCTGTACCAATCAACTGCTGTAAGGACACTACACCTTTTGAATTAAAGCCAAATTTGTTTTTTACCATCGTCACAATTTGTCCTTACAAAAACAATTGTATGCAAAACCTCACATGTATGAACGTTTTTATCCTCTGCATGAAAAATGTGCTAAAATGATTCATAGCAATGTAAAAAATACATGTATTATTTATTTGCTGTTTCAGATCTTGATGTAAAATCCAGTGTTTTGACCATGCCTCCATACCATTGTCAAGATTGTCTGGTCACGATTTGATGATGACTGCATTTTTTACATGGAAATTGAACTTAACAAAACCATGACTTTGACCTTGAGCTTGTACTTCATCATGACCTTAAACTTTATCCCATCATGACCTTGTCTTTGACCCCTGCCCAGTGGCGGGCTGTGGTAGCGGTGTTTGTGGTGTGTATTTTGGTGAATGCTGCCCTCTACCTCACTGTTTCATACACCAGACTGCATGAGGACAACCAGTTTCTCAATAACTTTGGAAATGACCTTAAAAGTGACCTTGAAAGAACTGCCAGACCCCCTCTACAGGTTCCCAGTTGGCTCAGGGATATAAACACTTCAGCGCTTCTCCATACTTCTAATGAAACACTGTCTGCAGCTGCAATTTTTGGAGCTACAAATTTTTATCATAAAGAGTCATCTGTCGGATCTGCTTCTGTGTCATTCAGGGTAATTTCACACATTGTTTCGTTTTTGTGTTTTTCAGTATTGCATTAGTGTGCGTGGGTGATGTTTATGTGTGTGTGTGTGTGTGTGTGTGGGGGGGGGGGGGGGGGGGGTAGGGGAGGGGGGGGGGGGGGGGGGATCAGTAGAGCACATTTCTGAAGATTATTTTCTCCTATTAAAAAACAACAATAAACAAACAAAAAACTTTATGGAAAGAAAAATATTTTTCCTTGAGTAATCTCTAGGTATCTTTATGTACCCACAGTTTACATTTTCTTCCACTAAATGACTGTCAGACAGAATTATTGACGGACTGACCGACAGATTTAATGAATGAATGAATGAGTGCTTATGCGTATACAAGCAAATGAGCTAAACATGCATCACATCTATCCATTTGGTGGGGAAGTCATAAGCGTACTTTGAATTTAGCAATAATTATGCGGTCGCCTCCCTTGCTCTGCAGAAAGTCTTTTTTTTTTTTTTTTATAGAGGAAAACATCTAACAGCCAAATATCGTTTCAAGTAAGAGTCTTAGTAATAAGATGAGTGAGAAACAATGTTTTGCAGACGATCTCATTGTATATCTTTTCATGTGGGCTCTTTATTATTGTTGTTACGGTTGCTAACAGTGTAGCGTCATAAAGGACCAATCAATATATTTTGATTATTCAGTCCGAGGTAACAACGATGGCGGCGAAAGGAAAGGGCACGGAGGATTTCGATGCCGTTCGCGTGTTGCAGCTGTTCCAGAACTGCAAACAAGAAAATGGAGACCTTTTAGTAGACTGCTACAACGACGCATACGAAGAACTGTGCAAGTAAGAGAGATTAGCACTGTGGTTTGTCTCTGGTCAATTCATTTCAGTCGTTGTACCGGTTACCAAGTGGCATACAGGAAGATAACACAATCAGCATTTTTCCATTTTAGGACCGCAGGGAGGCAACCATTGCCAGTGATGCGTGGCAGTTAACATCACAATGTTACCTGATTTGCCTGGAATTAGAGATTCATAGTATTTTTAAAGCGTACTCAAGTTGATCTTGATAACACTGGTGTAGTGAAAATAGAAAGTACATGAACGCTAGGCGCACACATTTATTTATTCCGCCGCACGATTCCTACAAAAATTGTAATCCATCCCAATCGCCAATCCATTACACTCTGGTCTCAACCTGCCAGGAATTAGGGATTCATGGTGTTTTAATGCATACTCAATTTGATCTTGATGCCATTGATGTAGTGAAATAGAAATAATATGAACGCAAAGGCACACACATTTATTCTGCCACAAGATTCCTACATAGAACACATACATTTAAGTTTGTTTTCCTCCCTACATCACACGACCAGTCACTTTAGCGCAAACTGTACCATGTGACCGTGATATAAAAACCACTGTAGCGAAAAATGCAGACGTTTTATAGCCTTCTCGATGACGCGTTAGGACCTCGTTTTCGAGTCTTGACAGCAACTGGGTTCGACAAAATAGCAGAAAAAAACGCACTAAAGTAGTCCTATTTGACGTAATACCCATCATCTCCCTTATTTTTTACGACGTGAGGAGCCAACTTAAACAATATTTCACCACTAATTACACAGCGCAAACAGCAAAAGCCTTCGCCAAATCCATCTCATCGCCATGCACCGAGACATTTTCAAAGTTAGGGAAACCACGGAACAAAAATAGCTTACGAGGTTTTTTTAACCAATCAGAGACAGCAATCCTTGCAAACCGGCAACACATTGTCGTCTGCTCAACCACCAACATGCCACAATTTCACCAAAGCACAGAGCAACAAATTCAAGAACTAAAACGAAAATACACACCCAGCAACACTATACACAAAGCACGATAATTGCCAAAGTTCTCTCTTCACGTCACTCAATACGGAACTATCTGAAGATAAACATCTCACGAATTTTCGAAGACTATCTGACATCATGTCAACGATGTAAAATAAAATCTTACCTTAAAATCCATCTTACCTTAAAATTCATCCTACTGTTAACAACGAGCATTTTGGGGTATTCCTTTTTCCAGATATCCAAACACACATGCCACTTTAGAATATAACAACGACAATCTGCTGCACACTCGAAGAATCCCCTTCAGTCATCTTGAATCTAAATGCACGGCAAGGCACTATGCTAACTTGCACAAGCTGTCACATCAGTGGTCAAATGCCGATCGCTTCATCAAGAAGTTCTTAATTTTTCTGAATCACACAGCAGTCAAGAAGCACTCTCACTGTCATACTTTAACAACCTTTTGTAGACATTGCAGCTTGAATCATTCTGTACACAAGCCAAGATTAGCTTTTTACTCGCGAAACTTGCGCTTCTCACGGAATAGCCATGCTACGTCACACTCTGTCTCGTAAAGACTGGGAATCCCCGGCAGAACATGTATATTCAATGGTGTCACCTATCCACCACAGAAGCGGCCGTCTTCATAAACTGGATTTTTTCTAAACAATAAACGCAGGAAGGAAAACAAATACGTTATTGGTTGGAGGGGTTCTCTACACGGACCTTTGTAGGCTTTCGGGAGGTCAAAGGAATCATATGATTCCTTTGACCTCCCTCAGGCCTACAAAGGTCCGTGTAACGAACCCCTCCGACCAATAATTTATAATAACCCATACCATTATATATACTCTGTTCTTAACCTGATGCTCGCTGACTCTTACCACATGCTCTTAGAGCCTATGTCTGTTCTCCATGCTGTCTGCAGACAAAGAGGACATTTGCGGAGCACAAAGATTTATCTTATTCATTTGTGTTCTATGGGAATTGTGTCAAATAATGAATGAAAAGCTAAACCATTTTCTTATTTTGTATGTTTTTGCTACATAGATGACAAGGACATAGGTTTCTTATTCATGTGGTACGTAGCAATGGTCCAACATACCACTAGTAAACACACATTGCATCAGACACACACACACACACACACACACACACACACACACACACACACACACACACACACACATATGCATCCACTTGCATGCACACACGCACATGTATATACAGCACACACTGAGATAGAGGACAGTGATCACTATTGATTGCATTCACTTAATTTTTTCAGATTGTTCAAACTATTTGGCGCAGTCTTCACATTTGTGACTTCTGATGTTGTGGAGAAAATTGGCATTCTACGCGACTACCGCAAGAGTGAGGTGGGTGAGCAGTACAGAACAATACAGAATATGGTGAAGTATGAAGTGGACAACAATCTTACCATCCAGAAACACAAGGCATCTGGCTGCCGCACCTTACTTCGTCTGCATCGAGCGCTGGATTTTATTGATGCTCTGATGGTGAAGATACGAGACACAGATGAAAAGAGCAAATTTTCACATGAGGCCATGGCAGCTTATGATGCAACACTAGCCAAATTTCATCCATGGCTAGTCAGGAAGGGTGTCCATCTAGCAATGTATGCCTTACCAAATCGAAGCCAGCTATTGGTGAAAATGAAAGTGGAGGACACTCCAGAGGGTATGGTGCAGATAAACAAATTGATTGAGCAGCTCCAGGTGATTTATAATATCACACAAAAGGAATATGCTGACAACAGTCTTTTAGATTTACCTTAACACTAACAGTGATAGGATTAAACTTACCCCTATTGCTGTTGGTAGCAGTCTTTGTCTCAATGATTTCTGCAGGGATCATTGTGACAAAACTGCTGCCGACAGCCAAAGGGTTAACCACCATTAAAATCCAGCTGAATGGCATAATTGTGTGTAATGCACTGATCACCAAAGCATGGGGCAAATATTTTCTTGTGCCCTTGCTGTTAAGAATCTGTGCCTCTTGTAAAGTGGACATGGTTGACTGTTGTGATAATATCTGGCTGATTTTGACAGGAACTGATCTGTTTTTTTCTTGATTGGCATGATGTTAACTGCATAGTGCCATTAATTTAAGTTTTCATCTGAATTTGTTGACTGTTTACAAAACAGTTATTTCAAAACTTCCGTAAATATTTGTTTTTCTTACTCACTGAGCTTTTATTACTTTGGATATAAGGCAGAAAAAAACATGCTTGCATTGTCCAAATGAGGATTTTTTTGTGGTTGGTGTTAATGAGTTGACACATATTGTTGTAGTGATTTTTCTCACATACAATTCATAATAACATAATAACTGGCCAATATCTGTAATGCTCTTTACATTTTTTCACAGTTTTTATAGAGTCTCCCTTTTTGCATAATCAACATTCTCTCACATTGATTAATTGCACCTGAAAATACCTAATACTGCACAAGTGCACAGCATTTCATGATGGTGAACGTGTTTCTGGTTTAATCTTCACTCCACATTATTTTCAGAGCTGGTGTTTTTAGTGCTTTCTCTAGTGCTGCAATAGATTTTCCTAGGACACAGTTTGCAGTGTTGGCAAAGAGTACTGCGTTTATTTATATTTGTTCTTTTATCCTCCATGTGCATATATAGCCAGTGGTATTGTTTGCAGTACAAGTGGCTACACGCATGAGGGTGACCCCTTCACTGCCAGTGGGTGCAGATTGTGTTTGTAAATTGAACACCAAAGATCCCCAGCAGTCAATTGAACATGCAGGGCTCCCGTTTTAATGTGTCTGTGCGTATTTGATGCACTCAAACTCAAAATCACGTACTGGAAATGTTATTTAGGGGTAGGCAGATGCACTATAATTTAGCGCATCTGCATCCGAGACGCACTGTGCCATTGTTTGCATTGTTGGGAGATGTAGTTTTCTCAGTTTCCCCTACGGCTTTAGACTGGTTCGTCATGTGAAAGGACTGTGTGTCTTTGAAGACTTGTGTAAACACATTATGACGTCTCTAGGAAATGGCCACGTTCCATTGCTCTTGTTGCACTGGAAGAATATTCTGACCATTATTTTGCCATTCATTGCGTTTTGTGTAGTTTTCTTTCCCCTGCGGTTTACTTTGGTTTGTCATGTTAAATGACTGTCATTCTTGAGACGTTCTGTAAACACACACATTCAAAGAAGAGAGAGAGAGTTTGCAAAATGAGTTAATATTAAAAAAAAAACATAAAAAACCCAAAAAACAAACAAACAAACAAACAAAAAAAAACCATGCAAATGATGCAGTTTTCTTACATCACATTTTCGACCCTTTATTATGCCCAGATGGGGGTCTGTGTACCTTCTAAAATTTATGCCTGGGGGTCTACAGACCCTTCAAGCCATTGTGAAAACAGGAGCCCTGAACATGGGTACAAAGAATCATCGATCCTCATGAGCTCCCACAGTTCTGGGGGCTCACGAGGATCCATACCACGGCAGTTTAGTCTATGCTCTTTAGTTTTCAGCTGTGCTGGCCCGCACTCCTTGGAAGAAATTTGTCAGATCGGCTTCGCGAGAGTGCCGAGATAGCGAGGCAGCCTCCTTCTCCTTACTAAATACCATCACTGATAAGGCACCCGCTGTACGATCTCGCTTCGGCTGGGGATAAGAATAGTGCAGCAGCTGTCTTCATTCACAGTACTACTGCGCTATTCCCCGACTATTTCTTAGCATCTGCTGCATACATCTGCGAAAAGGCTGTAAATTACAGATGTTGTCTTTAAACCGGAATTAATCCACCTGCAGTTTTGAGCAATTACTTGAACATAAGTCGTCTTGTAGAGGAAAAATTGTACTATCTTTGGACACCAAACACGTTGGCGTAATCTGCGTGGATGTTTTTCATACACTGGCTCAAAGTATCACTAGGAGACAGATTAGACGCAGCCTTCCGTTAGTTTATTATACTTTTTATCAAATCACTGTTCAAAAACAAAAGTTGCTGGAAAGTTCAGACAAAGTCAGAGCTGTCAACTGGCATATCCCATGCTAGAATAGTCAAAACCACATACCTGAGTCTTGCTAAAGCCGGTTTGGTAGACTAAGTGAAAACGGTAATCTATTCAGACCTCGCCGACATGAAGTATGCGAATGTCACCGATACAGTCAATGTTTTTAACAATATCACAATTTTAGCACAGTTTAAAAGCAATACACAAAGCAGAGGTTTACTGTTTGCTGTTCAGAGATTCAGTTTCGGCTTTTATCACATTAAAATGGCTTAAAATAAGTGTGACTACAGGGTCACTATGATGCGGCTGTGTCTAAACTTGATAAGCCTTCTACCACAAAGTCTACACAAAGAATTCAGGCCTTCTACCAATAAGTCTACACAAAAAGTTCATGGCCTCCAAATGTCAATCTTGGAAATGAATGTTCATTCTCCATGGCTTTAACACGCTACACTTTACATCAGATAAGGGCACACATAGTGTAACATCCAGCAAGGATAAACCAGTTTTTTACACACACGCAGTGTCTACAGTGGAAGGAAAGTTCTGCGAACTACACACGTTTTAATCACGTAATAACCACAGAATTCAAAGAGGTTTTTAAAAGAAACTTGCATGAGCTTTAAGAGGACAATTTCAAGCATAGGATTACATAATCATTTAGGATTGTAACTTTTTAGCCACGGTAATAATAAGTTATAAATAGGCTAAACTGATCACCTGCCTGGCAGCCTTCAACAAGAAACAAAGAGCGCTACACTTCCCACCTGCAGCTGGCAATGTCTGGCATCACCCGCGTGCTCTTATCAATGATATGGGTCACGTCTGGTTCACAGCCCAACTAAAGAGAGCAATTTAGGGAAAGGTAAACTGCCCTGGTACCTCTCGCAGGTGGGTGGTGTTAAATTTTTGTTGGCAGTGAACGGGTTAAGTGTCCATGCATGCTGGATTTTGTATGAGGTTGTGTGGTAACTCTGGTACTCTTAGGGACTTAATTGCTGTGTGAGTGTCTACATCGAGACTGTGGAAAGAAATGCTTGTGAAACTCCAGAGATGGCAGTCTGTATATATATAAAAAAAACAACTAATACTCTTTAAGAGGGATATGTATTAGTACTGGAAGAAAAAGAAGAGGCAGGGCAGAAAATGTAAGGTACATGTATAGAAATGTTTTGAGCTTAGCTGCATTTAACCCTTTGCATGTCGGTAGTGGTTTTTGGCACGATGATTCCAACAGAAATCATCACGACAAAAACAGCTGCTGAAATGCAAAGGGTTAAGATATGTATGTAAGAAAAGGTGTACATGTATTATAATTTTGAAAGAATGAATTGCTGCTTCATTTTTGTTTCTTCACTGTTTTTGTATGTGAAGGGTATAAATTAATGTCAATATTGTCATGCTTATCCTCGTGCAATAGCCAAGTTGTGCCTGACAACACTGTTGCAGGGGAAATCTCATGTCATGTGTAAAGGAATTTGTGACATTCCATGTAAAGTACTTAACCCTTTGGCTGTCGGTAGCAGTTTTTGTCAGGAATCATTGCGACAAACACTGCTAGCAACAGCCAAAGGGTTCACCCTCTTGTATCTCTATGCATCCACTGGTACTGTTGGCAGTATGGGTCGGTGCATGCACAAGTGGGTTGATAGTTTCTACAGGTGTGGGGATTTGTAATTTGATATGCAGTTTATATTCCGGCAATTGGCTCAAATATATATATATATATATATATATATATATATATATATATATATATATATATATATATATATATATATATATATATATATATATATATATATATATATATATATATATATATATACACACACGGAAAATGCTATGCCTCGTGACTTACCAGTGATATTATTATGTGAATTGCAGAATGAAAAACAGTTATGTTGATCTATTCAGTGAGGAACAAATGTTCTAGGACCTGAGTAGCCATTCGGACAACCATCCAAGGGAAGTCTGGGAGCCCAATATTTTTCTGGTGGCCCAAACAATGTTAGAGCATTTTTCTCTTGTGAAACTTGCATGTGCCATTTGGTCTTCCAGAAATATAACTTTGTCTCGCCTGACAACAAATCTCCTTGCATTTGTTGATAGGTAGGTGAATTGGTTCCTCACTGTCTATCGATGTTCCGGCCAATGAACTGGAAACATTATGACTTTTCTCTGTTTATGGTGCTGGTGTGCATGATTAGATCAACATTTCTCCATATGTTATAATAAAATGTTTTATTGCTTTGTGACATTTTCATCTACAGCTCTGACTCGATATATCGCGATCCCGGATATATGGCGGGGGTACCTTGGATCCCGAAAAAATCGAACTGACCGCGGACGGCGGTGAACTCAGAAATAATTTGTCACCGGCGTTGGCTGTATCACTGCACATTCGCTGACGCGACAGCTGGGAAGGCGTCCACACACTGAACACCCACAAACCTTCCCCAAATGAAGAACGCATACATACATGTATATACATAAAGAGGGTAGGAGACAGAGTCAGTGTATAATGAGGGTGTAGGCTTCTGGCACAGGATTTCCCCACTTGACTGGCTGCTGGGCGCGTGGGAACAGATTCACACAGATCACAACGTAACCTCCTCCTAGATATGACCACACATTTAAATGCAGTAATAGGAAACGTTGATTCGATGCGCATCAAGGTCTATGCTTTTCACAGGTGTCAAGTTTCACAACGTTCGGCACCCGGCGAATATGGTCCCCAACCTAGAGGGCGTGAAAACTGACGCTGAACCCTCGTTCACCTGCTCTTACGAAGAAAATGGGCAATGATAGGAAGACCTTAGGCACAGATGCGAGGCATAACGAATGTCTGTGTTTGCTGCAGAGTTAGGCGGTCCACTGTTGAAGTTAAAGAGAGGTATACTATCCTACTGTTCATCCTCACCGGTCATCGTAATCGGATTTTCTCACCGTGCGTGACGACTTCAAACAAAACACACTAGAGAGGTGATCAACATATTCATTGAAGAATAAAGGCTAGCAAATTTTTCGCGGAAGTTGTCTAAATGCATAAATGTATTTTATGTCTTTTGAATAGTTCAGGCAAAAATGGACCATTTCTGATCCTTTACAAAATGAAAAACGTTCTTTTTCCGTGATGTTAACAGTGCAAGTAAGTGTTTCTGAGTGTACTCGGCTTTGAAAGAAAAATCGCATAGACGATAGGTAATGCCTACGCACACGCCCCGATTGTCATCGGACCCCCTGCCCCCCCCCCCCCCCCCCCCCCCGCACCCCCCCCCCCCCCCCCCATTGGCCCGATATATGTCGCGGGCGGATATATCGCGGTCCCATTTTGTGGACCCCGACGACCGCGATATATCGAGTCAGAGCTGTACTTATTTTCCACTTCCAGCCAATGAACTGGAAAAGTGTTTTGTTTTCTGTATTCCTGAAGTTGTTTTGCATCATTTCACGCATTGTACCATGTTGTTTAGCCCTTTGGCTGTCTGTAGCGCTTTTTGGTGTAATGATTTCTGTAGGAAATGATGGCAAATGTGCTACCCACAGCCAAAGGGTTAAAAGTGAACACTGCACCATATAGTTAGGCGGTGATGGTCACAAGTGATCTGATGTTGGCGTTACAAATATGTTAGAGCTCGATTTATTTTCATGTTAATGTGTATCTACTGGTGGAATTAACCCCTCCACTGCCAACGCATCATGAAAATGTTCATCAGCAAGAGGTGTAGATCTTCATGAGCCCATGCATTTGCGCAGGGATACTTGAAGCTCTGTAAGTCTTGCTGCCCAGATTCCAATCCATGTTCCACAGACATATGTCATGGACATTATTTTTAGGGTTTAAGGGTGCTAACATTGAATGGGTTAATTAAGCAGCCAGTAACATGCACCAGTTAGAGGTGTTGTACCTTGCACCATAGGCCAGTTGCATGAGTGAGCTTAGTACTGCCCAAGCCACTTAAAATAATAATAATAATTACGGTATTTATAATGCGCTTATCTTATAATAATTATAACTCTAAGCGCGCACTCACAACTCGCGCATGCAATCGCACGCTTTAGACAACGACTCACGAACGACAAATAGTGAAAAACATTACGACAGTCTGCTTAGGGTGGGGAGTGTGATGTACGATAGTGGAACACCTTGCTTAGTGGCTTGCGCAGGATTTAAGCTCACTCGTGCAACTGAGGCCTGGTAGATATCAGATGTGAGAAATGCTGGATGTCGTTGATGAGACACTTTTCAGAAGCAACCATTTATCAGTTTTCAGTTAGGTAAGTGTAAAGATGTTAGATGATGTTTTTTGTTTCTCAGAGCCAATGTGCAGCAACAGCAAGCCCTACGACAGGCAGTTACTGCCTAAGTTCTAAAGACTCCTGTGGCCAGTTGCAGGAAACCACTAGGCAACCATTTGGCCAGTTGCAGTAATCCACTAGATACCCTGTTGCCAGTTGCCGGAAACCGTTAGGTAATCATGTGTCCAGTTGCAGGAAACCATTAACATTTTTTACCCTTACCCTAAATCCCCAAATTTTGAAGTTGCCATCCGAAGGACTGTATTATATTTCTGAAGACAGACGAGAATGATAGTTCAAGGGTGGTGGCAGAGTAGCTTGGCGCCTATAGGCGCCAAGCTATTCTGGCACCACCCTTGAACTATCATGATCGATTCATGTTTTGCTGTGGTGTGTCTGGGGCTGAACGAGTTAATGATTATGTAACCATTAGGTTTCCTGCATGTGGCCACAAGAGTATTTGGAAATTAAACAATAGGGAAGGAGATGAAAACTCATCCCACGCAAACCTCTTTGATGCATTGCCCAAGACTTGACATATGCCTGAAAGTGGTTGGGACATACTGATTACCAGTATTTTAAACAGGAAGGTGATTTTAGCGCACAAAATGGGAATGGGGATACTCTTGGTTGAAATTTTATCCTGGAGTGAATATGCAGGTGTGTGTGTGTGTGGTATGTGTTGTGTGTGTGTGTGTGTGTGTGTGTGTGTGTGTGTGTGTGTGTGTGTGTGTGTGTGTGTGTGTGCGTGTGTTTTGCTAACCCCTCCACGACTGAAATGCAGTGATCAATCTCCAAATGCAAGAGGCACAGACCCTAATGAGATTCTGCGGGCTTATGAGAATTTATGTCTCTTGCTGTCATCATTCTATCTGTGCGCACCAGGCAGACGGGGTGTATAGGTACCAACAGCGAGTTGGCGATGGTTTCAGACACACCGTTTTTGGTGTCTGGCAGGGACGGGGCTATTGTATTGTTTGCATTCATGCACGGTTGTGTTGTCATGCACGTTTTACCTGTTCTGTTATCAACATCTGGGTAGTTTCCTTCCTGTGTTTGAGATTCGTACTCGAAGCAATACATCAGGTTTTGAATCATATTAAATGCAGTTTCAGTTGACAACGTATTTCTTTGTGTGTGTGTGTGTGTGTGTGTGTGTGTGTGTGTGTGTGTGTGTGTGTGTGTGTGTGTGTGCAAAGCTGCTATTCCTGTGCAAAGCCGCTAGTATGTCCATTTTTTAGACTAACTATGAGCTTTTCATTGTTACGCAATGGAAGTCTCGCTTTTACAATCTCAACAAGATGGGATGAACCATAACCCACAAAGTCCCTTCTATATGAAAGCTGTCCTCGCTGTCAATGTCTTTGACCTAATTCTGATGTTGGATTATTTCCTATTGAAAAAGTCTCGCAGATCTGCCAATGCGTCAGTGAGTTCTATAAGGGGCGCATGACATACGCGTCATTGATTTGTCAAACGTCATCTGTTATGACGTAAGTTTTAGTTTTTAGGTAATTTTATATTTTACGTGATATGAGTTTCACTTTCGCTTCATAGGCTTGAGAAAATGGTGACAAAACTAGAACTTTACGGTACAATTTCAGTCTTGCTATAATTTGTGTGAAAGCAGGTTGACTTTACCTAGCTACATGATGTACTAAGTACACGGGTCACCTGCATGCTCTTCTGAAAGCGCGTCGATGTGTGTGTGCGTGTTAGTGCGTGCGCGCGCGCTACAAACATCTCCAAGAGGCATAGATCCTCATGCGCCTGGAATGCGCATGAGGATCTATTCCTCCTGGAGATGCGCGCATGTTAGTGTGTGGTTGTGTGTGCCGGTGTGAGAAAGAGAGAGAGAGCCGCGCGCGCGAGAGAGAGTGACGTCATATTTAGAGTATTATGTCAGTGTCTGCGTGGTGGCGGAGTTGCCTCTTTTACGTCACCGCCACTGTCTGACTTTCTCTAGAAGGAAAGGTTTTTTAGTGTTTTTGAATTTTTTTCTGAAAATAATTAATTTTTACTAAAAAAAGTTGAAAGGATACAAAGCTGGTTAACGAACTCATCTAATGTCTTTCTCCAAAATAGCTATATGCAAAAGTTCAAGTAAATATGAAAAAAATTACAGACTCTAATCTGGGTCAACCGACTTCCTATAAACGGTTGTCAGTGTCTTCAATGAGACATTCAATTACAATATGCTCGGAGGCTCTCTTAGCCACCCACTTAAGAAAGTATTTCAGTCGCCAAGTTTCAAGCTTGTGTGTACAGAAAATCGGAGATTCTCTTGTTTACATACATACGCACACACATACATTATAACGCACATACGGCGCTTCGCGCCAAATGTACGTTCAGCAGCGAGTGGCGTAACGAGACATGACGTAATTTTTATCTTGTTACTTCAATTGCTAGAGGTTAAGCCTGCCCGCCTTTGACATCATGGACATGCTATTAAATTCGTCCCATCGCGACTCGTCCTAAAAAGTTCCTTCTATAAATAGAAAGGACTTAAAAATAGACAAACTATCTTTTGCCAAAATAACGACTAAGGCTTAACATTATGTATGTTCATTGGTGTATGTTCGGGTGCGTTTGTGTGTGTACGTGCGTGTGTGTACGTGCATGAATGTGCTTGATTGCGTGTGTATGTGTGTGCGCGCGCAGTTTCAAATTTGTGATTACATCAAGCTATAATTATATACTGACGAGCAAACGAAATGCGACATTTTCGAAGTAGAGTGTATGCCACCAGGTAAGTGTGTATGAGTTACGAAACACAACAAGAACAACAACAACAACACACACACACACACACACACACACACACACACACACACACACACACACACACCATCACACACACACACACACACCATCACACACATACACACACACACACACACACACACACACACACACACACACACACACACACACACAAACAGTACCGATATTTACAAGGCGTAGAGGTGAATGAGTTTATCAGTGGAAGATACAATACACGTCACAGTGCAAACATGAGACAATTGATGATACAGCCCTTCAATGCCATGGCAAAATGTGATATTTCAACCCCCTTGTGCACACCATTACCGGTAATGCTTGCTCCGTGCGGGGTGTACTAGCCCATATCATACTGAGGCTAAAAGCTTCACATTTGTACACTGCCATATTATGCAAGCTACATTATAGTACTTACAGATAAGGATATAGACCAATGGCTTTAGTTCAAGAGTGGTGCCAGAAAAGCTTGGCGCCTAGAGACGTCAAGCTATTCTGGCACTACCTTTGAACTATTTTAGTCAAACTTATTTCACACTCTGGTGTATTCCGAATGATAAGGGCTAGTAATACTACACGTATTTCAAAAGGAAAAGGTGCAAACTGATTTCAATCTTTTATTTTCCTGAAGAAGCAAAACGGCCATAATATAAACAAGAAGATGATATAGAAAATAAAGTGACACAGATTTGAAAATGCGCCGTACGTTATTCACACTGAAACAAAGCACACGATGAATAAAAAAAAAAAGACTAAAGACGTTTAAAACAAAATCTAGACTATCTGTTGTGAACAAGTGGCTCGGATAAAAGGGCATGTAACTGATAACACATGCGCACGCACGCACCGATACGTCTCTCTCTCTCTCTCTCGTGACGTACACGAGCTACAGTACGATTTTTGTCTCGGTGAGACTAAGGTACGAGGGCTCTTAACATCTTGACTCTTGCTGGGAAAGGTCCCTTGTTGCTGTTGTGTTTCTAGACAAAGTGTGACATTAAGCGGCTATTTCGAGAAGCTGCGTGAAAAGGGACCCACGGATTTGTTTCATTGTTATATCCACTATGCCTGGCGGTGAATCTGCGCTTTGGAAAGTGAAACTACTAAATTTTGTTTTTTTATTAATGTGTGGACTGTTTATAATGTACTCATTTGAGGCCGGAGTGTGACTGTATAATGAAAATTTTCGTTAACTCTTGGTTATCTAAATTGTTTTCCTTCTTCTGTACAACGATCAGTCGTACAGACTTGTGAAAACAAGGATAACTATTGAATATTGACTTTAAAAAAGGTCTTTTGTCGTCATGTGTACACTAGTGTCTATATACAACGAACAATATGCGAGTGCATCCACTGGCACAGCCACTCAAGGACTGAAAGTCGGACATTTAATTGTGTATCATTTATATCCGAAAGTACATGATGTTCTCCTGTTTCTGAACTAGCCGTCACATTTCCATCTCTTTGGTTTCACTGAATCTCGTCTGGACTCTCGAATCGCTGACGCTTGTGTCAGAATTCCGAATTTTTCTCTTATTCGACGGGATGCAACTTCTCCTGGTCATACTGGGCTAGCTGTTTATGTGCACAGCACTGTTCAGCACAGGGTAGGCAGACGTCTTGATCTTGAGACCAGGGAGGTGGAATGCGTGATGCGTGTGGTTGGAAGTCAAGCTTCCTAACACTTCGCCACTGCTAGTTGGCTTTGTGTATAGGAATCCAGCATCCACCGCCGAGTGGTATGACGACTTTGTACACGTAATGGATAAAGTGAATGACACAGGCAGGGAAATACTCATTCTTGGTGATTTTAACATTGACCCCATTCGATGTGGCAATGTACAACAATGCTTTTTGGACTAAAACAGATGATTACCACTGCCACCAGAGTAACACACTCTTCGTCTACTTTGATGGACAACATCTATACTAACAACCCTCAAGCTATCACTGAAACTGACGTACCTTCACTAGCTGTCAGTGACCACTTTCCCATCACCTGTACATGGTCATTTTATGTTCCTAAATAGGGCCGAACCGACATTTATATATTACTTACATATGTTTTAGAAAACTAGATAAAGATAGTTTCCTTCATGACCTCAGGTTACTGCCGTTCCATGAAGTTTACAATCACAATGACCCTGATGTAGCGCTCTCACTGTGGCTTGAACTGTTCCTCGGAATGCTAAATAAGCATGTCCCCTAAAAAAGGAATCGAGTCCGGTGCCGTGAGCCCCCCCCCCCCCCCCACCTGGATTACGGAGGAGATTAAACAAACCATGGAAGCCAGAAATCAAGCCAAGCGGGACAAAGATTTTATAGAGTTCAAAAGGTTACGTAACAGAGTCAAATACCTTATCCGGGAGGCACAACTAAACAACACCTGTAGAGAAACCACACGTGGCGGGAATCCGTCTTCAATATGGAAAGTTTTAAACTTACTATCCAACAATAGTAAAAATCATTCTGCAAATACGACTGCCAACCTTACAGCCGATGCTTTTAACGACCACTTCATTTTAGCCCCGAAATCTTTACTACACGCTGAAGGCTTGGATCAGGTAGAACATGCCGCATCGCACAAGCTTACTGACTTTTGTAAGCAAAGACTGTCCTTGGGCGATGCTTTTAATGTCGCTGTACTTAAAGTGGGTAGATTTATCTCTAGTCTCAAGAACAAAACGTTAGCTGGCGTTGATGGTATCAATGGTTTTATCCTAGAACTTTCTTTTCCATACATTGTGGAAAGCTTAAGCTATAATTTTTATTTACAACCTATGTATTCCAAATAATATTTGTCCGGCGGCTTTAAAAAAATCCAAAGTGGTATGGTGTGGTATGGTATGGTATGGTATGGTATGGTATGGTACGGTGTCTCCAAGGCGCACATATCCATCTAATTAAAGATGCTCAAGGCGCCGCCGTAGGGATGGAAGTTGGAGCTTTGAAAGCCTGCTGCTACTAAGCGCTACTTTATGTGCAAACCTCCACCCGGCTATTAACTTCGGTGCATGTGAAATATTTCTGTTTCCATTTCACCGGCCCTACCGGGTCTTCTCTTTTCGATTAGTGGTAATGGGATTTTTAACGTGCGCACTTGATGATTATGCGTGCTGTGCACACGAAGGCGAGAAACAAAAGACTCATCTGATCCATATAATTTTCGGCCCATATCCATATTATCTATTCTGTCGAAGCCTGTTGAGAAGCATGCACACAAACATCTTCTCGAATTCCTGGAAGAAAAGTCTCTCCTAAATAAAATATCAGTCTGGTTTTCGCTCTAAACATTCGTGTCACACTGCCTGGGTTCATATGATTGACACTTGGCTGCTTAACATCAACAGAAACAAAATTTCTGGTGCTGTCTTTCTAGACCTGAAAAAGCGTTCGACCTTATAAACTACGAAATTTTATTACAGAAACTAAACTGCTACTTCAACAATAACAACCCAGGGACACTCTTATTCTTTCGTTCATATATTATAGGGAGGATTCAAACTGTACATCAATGCTACCGTCTCTTCTGAAAAGCGTGTTGAGTATGGCGTGCCCCAGGGATCCATACTAGGACCGTTACTCTTCTGTTTGTTTATAAATGATCTTCCACTTCATATATCCAATCCAAATACCGAATGTGACATGTTTGCCGATGATTCAACTCTTCACGCGGGCGGGAAAACTGTGCCTGAAATATCAAGCAATCTTCAGCTTAGTCTTCAGGAGGTCTCACTGTGTTGCAAAAATAATCAAATGCTTGTTAATCCATCTAAAACAAAAAGCATGCTAATCACAACACCTTTTTCAGGTCTAGAAAGACACGTGTTTTTCCTTACCTGCAGTCAAACTGTCACGTCAAGGAAGAAGCTCGGGAGGTGTTGTTGTGTTAGTAAAAAATGTGTATGCCAAGTTTGTTTTCAAAGTGAATAGTATGACATGCGCTCAAAGTGTCTTTCTCAAACTTGACAGATCATTGTTTGGTACTGAATGCGATGTGCTTTTGGTCGCGTGCTATGTTCTGCCCAAGGATTCACCATTTTATAGACAATTACCGTATGACTGCTTGTTAGAAGAATTGGAACAGTGTCTTGCTAGTGCCCTCGAGCAATTTGGAGACATTCATTTCCTAATGTGTGGTGATTTTAATGGTAGAACTGGGGATTTGCAGCCTAATCCATATTTGTTTCAGCTTGATCCTGATGAAACGCTACTAACTAATACCGATCTATTTGAACCTTCACGGTTTACTGAAGATATGACTGTAAATACATTTGGAAGAAAACTATTAGATTTGTGTGCATGTTTTGAACTGATGATTTTGAATGGGTTCTGTAGCCCTGATCTGTCAAAGCACCTGACATTTATCTCACCCACTGGTTGTAGTATTAATGATTATTTTGTTGCATCTCCTGACTTTATTTGTTTGTGTGACAAACTTTGAAGTTGGCGAGAGGATAGAGTCTGTGCACATGCCGCTGGTCCTTACTGTGTCTTGTGTACGTGTATCACCCCACAACGATGTTTCTGATGATGATACGCAGTGTTTTTCTTTTGATAAGATTATCTGGGAAACTGCTAAGGCCCAAACGCTCAGCGACAGTTTAACTACTCCTGCATTCCAGGATGTATGACTCAGTGAAATTTTGTGTTAGAGACAGCCTGAATTGTACAGCGTTTTTTTGAGTGTTTCCAAGGTTTAAAACAAGGATGTTTAGCATCGCCGACATTGTTCTCCTTTTTGATTAACGAGCTTGCTGTGTACATTATTGAAAATGGTAAACATGGTTTCCAACTAAAATCCGATGCAGCAGAACTGTTTTTGTTGATGTTTGCAGATGACATTGCTTTGTTTTCATCATCCCCCAATGGCCTTCAGACTCAGCTGAACAATTTATACAAAGAAGCATCTAAACTTGGTTTGTCTGTTAACCTAGACAAGACAAAAATAATTGTGTTTCGAAATGGTGGATATTTGTCAAAATATGAAAAATGGATTTACGGGAGAACGAGGGTAGAAGTTGTCAATATGTATAAGTACCTTGGGTTAAGCTTTACCACATGTTTGAGTTTAAACACATCCGTTGATGACTTAGTGACTAAGGCAAAAAAATGTGTAATCGATATTTTCTGTATGTTGAAGAAAATCAACTGCGCTAGTCCTGATGTTTTTTTCAAGCTGTTTGATGCGCAGGTTGTCCCAATTTTGTTGTATGCCTCGGAAATTTGGGGTATAAACGAGTGTGCCGAAATTGAAAAAGTCCATACATTTGCATGTAAACGTTTTCTTAATGTGAACTTCCGCACACCGAACCTGATGGTTTATGGTGAACTTGGTCGATATCTCCTGTCAGTATTGACGTCAGTAAGATGTGTTTCCTACTGGATTCGACTCTGTGCTTTACCTGTTACTAGATTTGCAAATATGGCTTATCATATGCTTAAGGATTTAGACCGTAAAGGGAAAGAAACATGGGTGTCAAAGATAAAGAATTTGCTTTCTCGAAATGGGTTTGGTCATGTATGGATTTCACAAGGTGTTGGAAACAGGAATGCTTTTATAAACAAGTTTAAACAAAGGATGGTTGATTGTTCCAAACAAAACTGGTCATCGAAGCTTCTGAGAGTGAACGTTTTACTGTGTATCGTAGTTTTAAACATACACTTGTCCAAGAAAATTATTTTGAACTGGTTAAGCCAACCTATGTCAAAAATCTATACATTAAATTTAGACTTGGCATAACCGAATTGCAAAGTAACAAACAAAGATATAGTACTCTCAATGCTGTAACGAAATTGTGTCCATTGTGTGCCAAGGCTGTGGAAGATGAAATTCACTTTATGTTTTACTGTCCATTCTACGATGAACTGCGTGTCAAATACCTATGTAAGTTTGACCTTATGGAACTCAAAAAGAAAGAATTGTGTATCCTAGACACTACCAACCCGCAGTCTATTGCCGATTTAGCAAGATTTGTATTTCATGCTAAACTCCGTAGAAGCATGCTTGTATGATTCCACGTGCAAACTGTGGTTCTTACTCCGACCTGGTCTGTGTAGTTCACGGCTGTGGCCTGGATTTGGATACCGCATTTTACATGTAGGTCAAAAGTGGCTATTATGTGCTGGCGTAGATCGAATGGAAATGTGTGTGTGTGTGTGTGTGTGTGTGTGTGTGTGTGTGTGTGTGTGTGTGTGTGTGTGTGTGTGTGTGTTGTTATAAACATCGCCTTATGGCTTTTATATACACCTGAATTATAAATTATGTAATGTCTCACTCCATTGTATGGACATTTTGTCTGAACAATAAACTGTATGAGTCTGAGGCTCTCTCTCTCTCTCCCACCACACACACGCAAGCACATGTATAAATTTAAAAAAAGTATCAGTGAAAATGAACACGCGGGCATTTTTTTTAGTGACGTACACGAGTTCAGTACGATTTCAGTTTGTCTCGTTGAGACTAAGGTACGAGGGCTCTAAACATCTTGACTCTTGCTGGGAAAGGTCCCTTGTTGCTGGCATTGGACCAATAGACCGACCCATTCCTATGACGGGAAGATTTAGGCTCCGCCCCTTTAGTCGGGGTCCGGCAATCTGCTACCGGTGCTTCACGGAAAATAGCGCGAGAGTAGACTGCTAGTATAGTAAAGCGCGCTGTTCGACTTTGATTATTATTTTTTTAATTTAATTTTTTTTTTGATGGTACATCTTCTAAATTATACCATTATAGGAGCTGTAAAAAAAGTGAGTACAAACTAGGTATTGGGTTTAATCAGTACAACGCGTGGGGATATTGTCAGTCTATAGATTATGTAGTTATATGACCCTAAACTTGGCATTTTGTGAAGTGGGCAAATCATTTTTTATAGCGAAATTATGATTTTTTTATAACTATAAAAGATAGAGCTTTAAAATTTGGCATTTGTACGTACTCTTTCCAAAGGTAATATCGATTTTTATGTGTTTACAGTCCGAATTAAGGGTGATCCTACCTACATGTGGGCATGGTATTCACGGCATTGCTGCGTATAGATCTAAACGCGTATAAATCGTAATAATAATGATAATAAACAGTTCAATAGTTCTTATATAGCGCGGTTCTCCAGGAAAACACTGGACTCACTGCGCATGCACAACAGCACACACACTCTCTCTCTCAGACACACGCACAATTATACACTACTTTAACCCAACCCATCCCTTCCCAGCACCTTACATCCACTTCCCTGTCAGATACGAACCAGAATCAGAGTAAAAGGCCGTTAATATTTCGCTAAAGTTGAGCTAAATTTTAAATGCCCGACAAAAAAGAAAAGTCTTTAAGTGAACTTTGAACTGTGACAATGTGGGCAGATTCCTCATTTCAATTGGCAGCGAGTTCCACACACTTCGAGCTAAAAAAGTGAAAGAACGCTCCCCGTAACTGCTAATGTAAATTTTCGTGCAGGCATAGTACACTTCTGTGTGCACACCAACCACTAGCGGAAAAAAATCTTAAGATTTCAGTCTATCTGAAAACATATCTTTTTCCCTCTAAGAACAGCTGCTGGTGTTGGTCTGTTTACATCACCAAGGTGTCTCTCACCCCAGCCATACGAGGTCAGCGTACAAGCACAGATGCTGCACACACAACTGACAGATCTACAGTCCAATTTAGCAAACCAAATGCAAATACAAGCGATCAAGTCAGACTATGAAGATTATGTTGGTACACGGAAAAGCAGAAATTAAGTGATGTCTCACTCTTGTGAATCCTTCAGGGTTCACTTGATCATGTGGCCGACCGCAGTATTTAATCCATTCTTTCGTGTCTGCAGTCGTGAGTAAAAGGCTTCGGGAATGGAAAAAAAACTGCACATCTGGATTTCGATCAGGGTATCGGGACTATTACTTCCATACCACACAGCAACAGTGCTTTCCTGTACCGCCGAAATCGGCTAAAAGAACAGAAAATACAGACGCGGCTAGCAACAAATTCGAGTTGTTATGCCGGAGCTCGGCGTGGCATCCAGAAGCGCATGGTTCTACAGCACGCTGATTGAACGAGGGACTCTTGCGCGCACTGTTTGAGTGACATTTCAGCCTAAACGTGGGTCGGTCTATTGTAGATCCATGATACAACAGAAACCGTTTTGAGAGACCATCCTGTTCACGGCTTTGCCCTCGTTCGTTGTTGGGAGTACTTCCTATAAACGAAATCTCTCTAGCACTGCCGCCAGTTGCAGGACACGTTTCCAAGCCAGCAACTGCCAACCATCCCTAAGCATTGCAGGGAGTTTTTTTTTTAGTGGGACAAAAAAGTAGCTCCAAACAAAGCCGCTTGGACTGTGACAGGCAGGTACTTCGTGTTAAAAATTACAGACAATTCAAGACCGCCATCAGCCCGAAGATCTATTGTTTAAGAAAACTTTACATCGTGCAAGCAAAAGGTGACATATTTTGTACAACAACCACTTTACAATTTACTTTAAAAAAAAAAAAAAAAACCACCAGAAATTAACAATGTCTGGAGACTGGTATAATCAAGTCGATGGACAAAAATCGACATCTTTAAAATGTAATTTTCGCAACACATTATGCTACTTGACATAATGAGGTAGTCAAGGCAAAAACACATTCACACAATTAATTGTTGAATTAAGTTACGCATCAGCAACAATATCAAAATTATGTATCGTGAATATTTAAAACATTTAAAGTGTTGCAGGTTTTTAGTCTCGCGCACATGTCATGACTGTGACAGCAACATAATGTCAAGAAGTGATACTTATTACAAAACGTCAATTAGTAAAACGTCGCAGGTTATAATTATTATTATTATTTTTTTTTAAATTATAAATTCAAGTATATATCAGTCACTACTGTGACAACAACTTATTGTCAACAAGTGTTTAAAAATTGTAAATCGTGAATAAATGAAACATTTAAAGTGCGGCATTGTGTTTTGTCTTGTATACGGTATATTAGTCGCTAACGTCCAAAAGTGTTTAAAAATCGTGAATAAAGGAACGACTTTTAAAGTGCAACAGGTTTTTTTCTTTAGCCTCGTATGATTATCGAGGGCGGATCGGGGGACGGGGGACGGGGGGTGGGGGTGGGTGGGTGGGTGGGTGGGATGGGGGGGGGTATCCTAGGGGTTCCGCCCCCCCCCCCCCAAAAAAAAAAAAAAGGTTTAAAATGCTATAACTAAGTCCCTTGTCGGGGTGTTTGGACCCCCCCACCCCTCTCCCTATTTTTTTTTGGCGAGTTTACACACACACGCTACCCCCCCCCCACCCCCCTCCGCCGCTGTTTGATACTAAGGCGAGTGACGTGAGTGTGCGAGTGTTGACACATGTCGAGAAGTCTTTTTGTGTCAGGCTGAAGGTCCCAAACAAAAAGTTGCCCCCCCCCCCCCCTCCTCCTCAAGGTAACTGATCTGCCCCTGATTATGTCAGCCGGCTGTGTGATAACAATTAATTGTCAACAATTGTTAAAAGACAATTAACAAAAAAATCGTGAATAAGTAGCACGTTTTAAGTGCTGCATTTTCTTTAGACTCGTACTTCCATGTACATGTATATCAATCGTTACTTTGATAGGAGGGCGGAGGGGAGTCTGAGCCCGCCAGTTCTGCAAACATATTATTATTATGTCATGATGGACTTTGTCAGTTATTATTCTTACCGAAATCAGTATCTGCTACTTTCTATAGCATCCAATACTGACGAGCAAAGAAATGCGATATTTTTGGAACCAGCGGAAACTAAATGTCACATTTATTTTGCTCGTCAGTATGCTTTCAGCAGAGTTGCTACAGATTTCATGCAAAGTCAGTACGATAGAAACCCTTAGTTAAAAAAAAAGTTCCATGACTTTTAAGCACGTATCCTATGAGTAGTCAAACACAGAAGTGTTTGCTATATTTGACGGGCATTTATAATCTATGTGCAAGCCAACCAACCATAAAACCAACCAACCACCCAACCATTCAACCACCCAACACCCACCCACCCTTGGCTTGGCTTGACTTCGCGAACGAAGATTCTATAGGGCTTGCCCACGTCGTCTGAAGCCATTCACACAAACGACAATACTGTGGCCCACAATATGATTTATGCTTTACCGCCAAGACAAAAGTGGCGCCATTCGCGATCGCGTGAATTAGTTAAGAAAAAAAGTTACCCAAATAGTGCTTTGGAAAACTGCAGTTCAGTGGTACAATGTACCATATATCAATATATCATATATATATATCGGTTATTTACCAGAAAGTACTAAATCACATGTTACAGTGGATATATTATATTGTAATGATCTGAATCGACCTAATGTTGTGATATTTATGTGCTACAGCTTTACAAGCTGTTCTTAAGAGATTGAATACATTGATTGAGATATATTGATTTAATGACTGACTGATTGATGCACTAGTGGAACATGAATGAATGGGAGATGAATGAATGAATGAACGAATGAACGAACGATCACCCGACCGACCGAACGAACGAACTCAACGAACAAACGAATGAATGCATGCATATATCAATATACCTCAATACGATTTTGTTTTTATTTTCTTTCGTCAATAATTTGGAACAACAGCAGCTGATATTGTGAATCGATTTCTGTGGAATGTTTCCAGGAAAGAGGTCAATAATCAGAATAATGTACCTAAACACTGAACCGCATTGCTGACCGTATGTACGCAATTATTTCTATTATTTGTTTAATCGCACATGAAATGTGTGCGAACACGGAAAATTTAACAAAGCTTTATTGAACGTTATCTCGGATACAAGTGTCCACCTAGAGACACCATAGCCACCCCAGTAGCAAAGCGTTTTCGGGCCTACGACGGCCGCAGTGGACCCGCGCACAGCCGTGCGCGGGCCCACTGCAGCCATCGTGGGCTCAAATACTTTTGCTTACTGGGAAGCAATACATTTCGTGAAATTGTTATGCACACGTATTGGTATCTTCTTTTTCAATTCGAGGATCTGAGCCCTTGAGCAACGTGACATGGTCGGCCCATTTCCCTCGTTTGGTACGTGACATGACGAGAATTGTGACATAACTCACAGTCCTCTGAAAACAAGTGACACATGTTTGATTCATATCTTCTACGTTTCGTTCTTGCCGTATCAGCTCTGCACTGAAAAACCTGACTGGAAACCTACAAGAAAAACAAAGAAAAAGTCGACGTGCGGTTGACCAATGCGGCTCTTCTCCATTTTTTTTGTTTCCTTCCATTTACTGCGCCGGACTAGCTGTTTCCATTTCTTCTAGCAGAGGCTTTAAAAACCTTGTGTTACCAAATAAAGTCCCAAGAAAGAAAGAAACACGCTTAAAAAGGACAATTACAACACAAATTTTCAGCGTGTTTCTTTCTTTCTTGGATTTTTTTTGCATCCGTCATTTTACACGCTTGGCACTCATAATGTTTTGTCTCGATCTCGTGTCACCAAGCGTCTAAATGTTCACGCGTGTACTACTATCAAAGATTAACCCATTATACATGTAGCCAAAGGTACTATATAAAGTACCGGTGGCTGCACGCACATGGGTGATAATTCCACAAACCGCACTCCACTGCAAGTGTCACTCACATCAGGACCAGTCACGTGACTCGTTTCTACCAGGCACGTGACCTTCCGCCTGGCACGTAACTCTTACCCAGGATCACATGACATTATTCATCAGTCACATAAAATCCATCAATAACGTCACTCGTCATGTGACTCGTATCCGTCAGACACGTGACACGTATTCTTCAGTCACGTGACTCATCAAAAGACCGGATGTCGCGGATCGTCGGACCCAGATTCCACAGACTCCATATTGTTTCCGACCGTCCCGTGCGCTTCCAAAATGTCCGGCTCCATGGACGAGTGGTCACGGTTGTGGTGATTCTGGTTCCTGCGACTGACGTCCTCCTCGTCGCCGCCATCAGGAGATATGACCTCTACCGCGTCCTTGACCCCGTTTACGCTTTCCGTGGTTTTCATGGCGACGCTGTCGAAATGCTTGGAGGAGACGGACGCGGAGTGGGTGGTGACGAGGGTGTTGTGATTATGCGCCTGCGGCTCCCGCTGAAGTTCCAGGTTCGTCGAGCGCTGCATATACAACAGTTATTTATTTATTGGGGCTTAACTTATTCAGCCCGGCGCACGTATTTCCCACATTTTTGAGGCGTCATCTATCGACTATGCACCTGTTGCAGGAGATGGATCGACCATGATAATTCAAGGGCAGTGCCAGATTAGCTTGGCGCCTATCGGCGCCAAGCTAATCTGGCACTGCCCTTGAATTATCATGGTCGACCCATCTCCCGCTGTAGTGCGTCAGGGCTGAATGGGATCATCGCGACAAAAACCGCTACCGACAGACAAAGGGTTGACTCATTCAAGGCGCACCGCATCCGTAGTTGCGGTAGTGTCGCCGGCAATGCTGTACGACTCATTCGCAGCTTCTGATGCAGGGCGCCTCAAATTAGTCCAGGTCGAGCAGTCTGCTAAGGCTGTCTCACGGAGACTGAAGATACAACGAACATTACTTTCATTTAGAACTGTAACTCCCCTGTGCTTGTTGTCCCGGCAGAGAAGAGTACCGGGGCTGGTGGCTGCACGCGCAAAGGGTATAACGCAGGATTCTGAGTTAATTAACGCGCTGAGTTAATTAACGCGCTGACTTCGATGAAGAAAACTTCGATACAATTATTCGGATACAGCATTAGGACTTGAAACCCCGAAAATGTAACCCATTCACTACCAGGTGCGCTAACTTACCGCTTTTGGAAATGAGGAGGTTAACATTTCGGGATTTCACGTCTGCGAGCACAAACGTTAATAAATTTACGTGTAAATTCAACGCTGTGCACAGCGGGCTTTACATTACTTTGCATTCTACGATATACCTGCATGGTGACAAGTCCCTCTTCATCACAGTCGACCTTGTGGCGAAGCTTCCAGGCAGCGTAGAGGTCAAACATCTCGTTCATAAAAGGAACGACGACGACGAAGATCATTGCGATGACAGCCCAGGAGATGGACGTGTTGACCTACACAAACAGCACACGGATCCTGTCAATAGTGTATTACCGTGGATTGTTCCCACCAGGTACGTTGGAAGACTGGTCATCTCCATCGATTCGCTACCGCTGATCGCGGTAGCGAATCGAGGGAGATAACCATAACTCTTTAACCCTTTGCGTGTCGGCAGCGGTTTTAGTCGCAATGATTAATGCAGGAATCATCGCGACTAAAAACGTTACCGATACCCAAAGGGTCAAATATGACATTGGTTACAAACAAACAAACAAAAAAGTCTTGATGGAGCTGTCACTAGGTAACGGCGATACGTTGACGGAAGTAATGACGTAAACCGGTATTTATCTGTCTGCTTTTGATTCTTTATTGTCCAGACAAACAAACAACAGAACAGACGCATACAATATACACGATAAGGTCCGGAAGTGTGCTGTACACTATGGTAAACTGACGTCACAATACGCTTCGCACCATGACGTTATTTATCTGTGTACTGACGTCATTTCCTGCAGTGGATAGCACTCTTGTGTCCTGGTATCTCTTGCGTCTGTTCTCATCTGAGATTTCCGAGATAACTCGATCTTACATCGCACTTCGTGGAGACGTTCCATATTTATCGCCTATTTGCTCTATGGCGAGTTTTGCTGGGGCATTTTTCACTAGAGTGTTTTTTGCCTGTGGGCAGGGCATACGAGTGCATTTAACCTGGGTCTCTTTTCACTGTGAAGTAAAGGTGAGTGTGGGTTATAACCACACAACAACAAAAAGCGGATCTCGTGGGACGCCATCCCAGATCCAGCCTTATCTTGTCTGTAGAGGGTAACTACCGAAAAGGTGGGAGTTATAGACAATTAATACCGTTAGGCTCAACGAATTAATGAGCGAAACGCTTCATTGCCGGAAAAGTGCCAACACCACCCAACTGCAAGAGGCAAAAAACCTCATGAGCGCCCGCATCCGCGGGGGGGGGGGGGGGAGGGGGGGGGGGAGGGGGTCATGAGGTTTTTTTGCCTCTTGCTGACCCTATTTATATCCGTGCCCTGGATCGATGGAAACATTTCGTAGTTGTGTTTACCGTGCTTTCAAAGACACAATTTAAACGAGTGAAATGTACCCATCGTCTGAACTGTTCCCTGCTGAAAGTCTCCAAGAGCACCATGAAGGCTGGCCACACGATGACCAGCGTGATTGCGAGCACCACCGACCCCACGTTGGCCACGAGTTTGGCGAAGCGGAACGTGTCCGTTACTTCTTTCAAAGACGGTCGGTTATCCAACTGGTGCGCACCTGACAGGTTTAACTCCCTGTCACACACATTTTTTTTAGTAATTAACAGCAGCAGCAACAGCTAAAACATCATCATCATCAACAACAACAACAACGACGATGAAAACAACAACAGCAACAACACAAAAGTCCATAGAGTTTCCATTTCTGTTAATAACTAATGTCCGTTCAAGCACAATTTGATGTAAACAACAACAACAACGAAGCACAAAACCCTCATAGCGTTTTATTTCTTAATAAGCAAAGTATGTAAATTAAAGTACAATATTGTATGTAATTAACAACAACGTTATCATCATCATCATCATCAACAACAGAGACAACAATAACACAAAGAAAACCCATATTTTCTGCTAAGTAACTAATCATATACGTTAAAACTATACTGTATTTAAAACATTATTATGCTATTTAGGACTGTGTCCTGGTGCTGAACACAAACACACGCACGCACTCACACACACGCGCGCGCATTTACACTATAAATATACAAAATGATCACATAACTCGCAGACAACCGACACAAATGAGACTAAATGTATGTTATCTATAGACCCACTTGGCATACACCTCTGTCCACGGACTGAGTGGGTTGTCTATGTCCCGAGTATTTTCCCAGATCTCTGTCTCCTGGCTCTTGTCGTAATGACGATTTGTGAAAAATGACGTAACCACCGTGATGAGGCCACCAGACAATATGGCGACCAAGTTCCCGCACAGCATGGACAGTTCCCGTCCTGCAAAGGTTCAATGAACTCATTGGAGACGTGCCGCATCCGGATACGCGGCATTTGCCGCGTATCCGGATGCGGCACGTTTCCAATGAGTTAACGTTTCACCGCAAGGGAATATAAACATCTTGAATAGCTAACTGTAAGAGGCATAGTTCCTCATGAGCTCCCGCGGCCGGGCTACCTTTTTGACATGATGAAAAACATGACTTCGCATACAACTTTGTAGTGAACGCACAAGCAGATTACACTAAAATCAGGTCTGCAACTGCCATTTTTTGAATTAAATGCAAAGAATACTTGTAGGAACTATGCATCTGCTTCTTCAGAAGTTTTAAGCAAGCCATGAGACGGAAGTAAAAGACGGCTCGAAATGTATTTCCGGTACACAGTTATCCGCCTTGTACCATTCTCACGGTGGAGGGTATACATTTGGTAGGTCAGGTGTAACTTCCTCTTTGCGATCACCGTTTATTATTTATGACGTTACTATTTTGGATCTCATCACCGTGCCAGTAGTCAGGCCTCGTTGCTGCAATTTTCGTTAATTCGGCGCCAAAGAGCCCCTGCCGTCAATGGAAAATAGACACAACGTGGCCTCAGCCAGAGGCGTATATTCTCACAAGCCCTCGCAATTTTGCAGTTGGATAGTGTTCACGTTTTCGCGGCAATGAAGAGGAAAAAAGCAGCAGGATTAGCCGATAAAATGTTTTTAACCCTTTTTGGCTGTCGAATCCACCTCAGGCGCGATGATTCGTGCAGGAATCATCGTGACTAAAACCGCTACCGACACCCAAAGGGTTAACGGAATAGTGCGATAACAGTACACCGGAACTATGAGGAAATAATTATCAAGATGTCGACTGTCACAATAAAAATCATCGTACACTCTTTAACACATTCTGCCCCAATGCTGAAGTTGCCCTCTGAAGGACTGTTTTACATTTCTAGAGACAGATCGAGCATGATAGTTCAAGGGTGGTGCCAGAATAGCTTGGCGCCTACGGGCCTATGGTCAAACAATGGGGAAGAATCCTCCTCACAGCTCTCATCTTTAGAAACGGGTTAAACTGACCCAACTGTATTCATGGAATGGGCGGTTTTAAGAGGTCTCTGCAGAGACAACGCGGCCCGCAATCATTTCACGAACCTCCTGGAACTGCTCGCAAAATAGTGCTACTCGCACCCCCCAACAACAACAACAAAACAGTGCTACTCGCACCCCCAACAACGCAATGAAACGAAAAGTGACACTAACAAATATAAATCCACATAACAGTCACAACAAAAGAAAGGTTTGGTGTTTATCACCAATGTGGTCAGGTCGGTCCGCTGACGAGAGCAGTACCTGGCTTATTACAAGCAAAAACGTGTTCGAAATACACAAGGAAATGAGTGACAAAACAAAATCTAGACCTGTGTCATAAAACATTGTGTATACGGCCAAGCCAGAATCAGGCTACAAAACGTGGTTGTTGGTGTGCGATGTTGAGCACAGTTTATACACACACTATCCTGGCACCACTCTTGAACTAGCATGCTCGATCCGTGTCTTGCTGTGGTGTGTCGAGGCTGAATGAGTTTAAATAAAACTATTCCAAACTATCTATGCCTCTTGCTTTCTTTATCTGTATCCAATTTTAGTTGGAATGGTTCATAATGTGGTAGATATGCGATCGTTTTAGAGACTACTAGGGCCTATATAAGGGACATAGACAGTTAAAGCGTTAATGCACAGTACGCAAAAAAGGGAACGTTACACTGCGACCTATGTTGGTCGTATCAAAATCGCACTGCGATCGCCCATGGGTATTAAAACTGCACCCTTATCAAGCATGTGCAAAATTCCGTTATTTGGAGATGTAAGGTATCATAAGCTATTTAGAAAAAGACAAAGAAGAAGAAGAAGAATAAAGACTTATGGACTACAATAGATTAGGCACAAGTACTGCAATGGATTATGCACTGTCATGTCCACCAGTACAAGATTAGTCATTGGGACAAACAGTGCTATTGCCCCCCCCCCCCCCAAACACTGCTTTTGTCCCCCCCCCCCCTTTCCTCCGCCCAGCTCCCCCAACCAACACACCCACCCCCACCCAACCTACCTTGTTTGAATAATCAATGTTCTGCACTCCCTAGAAATGCGCCTGATAATACGAGCAGGTCAATTATAGCGGCCTTTCCACTATACTTAAAGCAATGATACATTACCAGTATTATCCAGAAAGTTGCTGAGGCCTCCTTCGTACGTGGACGCCACACACAACCACGTGATCAGTGCCAATATCGTGCCGAAAATACTGCCCGCCATCATGGCAACCCCTGTCAGGCGGCCCCAGCACATGCATAACGTGATGGGGATCACTGCTGAGCCAATCAGGATGCCCATGAACAAGTATACCCAGCCCAGACTCAGCTGAAAGCAGAAGAACAAAAAAAGTTACAACTTTGAGGACATAACTCATTCAAAACTTTCCGCATCCGGATACGCGGTATGAAACCACAGGGGGTTTCAAATGTTTGAAAGTCTTTTGCAACAAAGAGTTAACTCATTTGCGGTAAGCCGCAACCAGACACGCAGCGTAAACGCCGCACATCCGGATACGACTTGCCGCCAGTGAGTCAAGATAGTGATTTTAAAGACGCGGCACCCAAAAGATCCGGTTTCTTCTTCTTTTTTTTTAAATTAAAATTTTTTTTTTTTTTTTTTTTTACCGTAACCGTTCTGGACTTCGCAGTCTTTCATGCGACAGTTCCGCGTCGCGTCGCGACGGACTGGATCGGCTCTCTCAGTTGCCGCCAGTTACAGGAAACTTTTCCAAGCCAGTAACTGCCAACCAACTGTCCTTCTGCATTGCAGCCAGATTTCTGCGTAGGCGGGCTAAAATAGCACAAACACAAAAGCCGCTACGATTGTGACAGGCTGGTTCTGGCTATTATAACATTTCGTAAAATTCAACCCAGATCCCCAGAAATAAGGGTCATACTGCACGTCACTTTCAATAGCCAGTAACTGCTTGTCATAGTCCCAGCGGATTGGTTGTAGCTATTTTTACACCGACGAAAAAAAACTCGCTGCAGTGCAGAGGGACAGCTGCATGGTTGGCAGTTACTGGCCTGGCAAATGTTTCGTGCAACTGGCGGTAAGAACGCGAAAACTGCGAAAAGTATTAGAGTTTACTGGTGTGGATGATTTTAAACAAGAAAGGCAAAGCCCTTATGGCTCACGTGTATGACCGATCCATACATGTCTGACAATAACTAAAGGGATGGCTTCTGCACTAACAAAATCCACGTTTTCTCAAAATTTAATCAGTTTTCACACATCTATGAAACCCCCGTGACCCTTGACCTTTGCGATGAATCGATTAAATTAGGATAAATAGGAAGGTCTTATCATCAGATACCTTTGTGCCAAATTTGACTGAAAAGTTTGCAAAAATGTTGATAATAACTACAATTATTGGAATTTTATACACATTTATCGACCTCTTGCGACCATTGACCTTTTCCGAAGGGTCATCCAGATAAGTATGCATAGATAGGTCTTACCATCAGGTATCTCTGTAGCAGGTTTGGGTTTGAATTTGTTAATAGTAATTGAGAAAAAACATTTCTTGTCAAAATATGGCTATTTTTAAAGTCCCTTCTATTTATAGAAGGGACATTTTAGGACAGCTCGCGGTGGGGCAAATGATGTCAAAGGCGGCCAGGCCTAATCCTCTGACAAATGAAGTAACAAGAAATAAATTACGTCATTTCTAGTTACGCAAACCTCGCCGCCGTGTGTGCGTATGTATGTATGTATGTATGTTTGTTTGTGTGTGTGTGCGTATGTATGTGTGTGTGTGTGTGTGTGTGTGTGTGTGTGTGTGTGTGTGTGTGTGTGTGTGTGTGTGTGTGCGTATGTGTGCAAACACAAGAATCTCCGATATTGCCGTACACACAAGCTTGAAACTTGGCGAAATATTTTCTGCAAGGGGTGGCTAAGAGAGCCTCCGAGTATATTGTAACGGGATGTCTCATTGAAGACATTAAAAAACAGTTTATAAAACGTCGGTTGACCCAGATTAGAGTCCGTAATTTTTGTATATAGGTGGTCTGGAGAAAGATACTAGATGAGTTTGTTAGCCAGCTTTGTATCTTTTCAACTTCTTCAGTAAAAACTAATTTTTTTAGATTTTTTTTCAACTTCTTCAGTAAAAACTAATTCTTTTCAAACAAAAAAAAAAAAACAAAAAAAAAAAAAACAAAAAAAAATTCCCCACCCGGGTCTGCCCTGGGGTACTTGGGTGGGGTAACTACTTTTTAGTTCCCAGGGTCACCCTGGTCAGCCCCACAGGGTGGGTTTTCTTCTGTATTCTAGGGCATGTGTTTCTGTCTACCCTTGGTCCATTCACCTGTATTTTCCTTTTTTAAACTCTCCCTACTGTCTGCGCTGCCTGTAGCTCTTGATATTGGATGTGTGTTGCTAAATGGTCTTAGCTTTATTTAGGTCCCATGTCTTAGGTTTATTTAACGTATTGGACCGGCTGGCGACATACATTCAATATTCTGTTTAGTTTTTTTTTTCACAAGCAGTGCAGGCACGTCCTGAGAAAGCCTTGTTGCTGTCGGGACGTTAAGCAATGTACAATCAATCAGAAAAAAATTAAAACAGTATAAAATCTTGACTTCAGAAGAAAAGTCAGACAGTGGCGGTGACGTAAAAGAAGCAAGTCCGTCACCACGCAGACATTGACAAAATACTCTAAATATGCCGTAATTCTCTCTCTCTCTCTCTCTCTCTCTCTCTCTCTCTCTCTCTCTCTCTCTCTCTCTCTCTCTCTCTCTCTCTCTCTCTCTCTCTCTCTCACATGCGCGCATCTCCAAGAGGCATAGATCCTCATGCACCCTCTGGGCGCATGAGGATCTATGCCTTTTGGAGATGTTTGGAGCGCGCGCTCAGGCACGCACACAGACACGCACACACACGACGCGCCGGCTTTCAGAAGAGCATGCAGGTGTATAGTGCATCATATAACTAGATAAAGTCAACCTGATTTCACACAAATTATATATCAAGACTGAAATCGTTCTTTTAAATTTTAATTTTGTCACCATTTTCTCAAGTCTTGAAGCGAAAGTGAAACTCATATCACGCTATGATATAAAATTACGTAAAAACCAAATATACGTCATGATAAATGACTTTTGCCAAACCAATGACGCGTATGCACTGCGCCCCTTTTAGTATTCACTGTGGCGCATTGGCAGAGTTGCTAGGCTGTTTCAAAAGGAGCTATGTAAACATCAGTAAAGACGAAAGGTAGAGACCCTTGACAGCGAGGGCAGCTCGCATATAGAAGGGACTTTGTGGGTTATGGTTCATCCCATCTTGTTACCTATTTCCTGAGCTCTTGTGACCCTTGACCTCTCAGAGGGGTCATCCAAATTAGTATGCATAGATAGGTCTTACAATCAGGTATCTCTGTAGCATGTTGGGTTTGGAGTTGTGAATAGTAATTGAGAAAAAAAAAAACATTTCTTGTCAAAACATGGCTATTTAAAAAAAAAAAACTTATTTCATGAGCTCTTGTGACCCTTGACCTTTCCGAGTGGTCATCCAAATTAGTATGCATAGATAGGTCTTACCATCAGGTATCTCTGTAGCAAGTTTGGGTTTGAAGTTGTGAATAGAAATTGAGAAAAAACATTTCTTTTCAAAATATGGCTATTTTTTTTAACCTATTTCCTGAGCTCTTGTGACCCTTGACCTTTCCGAGGGATCAACCAAATTAGTGTGGGTATAAGGGTCTGACCTTCAGGTATCTTTGTACCAAGTTTGGGTTCGAAGTTGTGAATAGTATTTGGGAAAAAAATAAATGATGTCCAAAAATACTATTTTTGATATATTTCCTGATTCCCTGTGAACTTGACCTTTGTGAGAGGTTATTGAAATTGGTATGTTTAGAAAGGTATTGCCACAAAGTATCTTTGGGCCAAGTTTGAAGACTAGTTTGAATAGTCTCCGAGAAAATGCCAACTTTAAAGTTTACCACGGACGACGGCAGACGGACGACGGCGGACGGACGATGGACTGACGACCACTGGCCCATAACATAGACTCACTTTTGCTTCGATAGTGAGCCAACAATCGATTAAAGATTGTTTATCCTGAACACCTTCGTTGCTGAGAAAAAATGAGTAAAATCAAACTCCAAGAGACATAGACCCTCATGAGCCCCCGCATTTGCAGGGCCCAAGGGGCTTATGAGGATCTATGCCTCTTGATAAAACACATCATGTCCATATTGGTATGGATGGGGCTCTGGCATTGAAGGGGTCAACGTCGTTTGTTATCACGAGTTTTTTTTTTTAAAGACCAGAGACCACCTAGAAAAGCGTCTAATGTGGATGGCTGGCTCAACATTGGAGCCCCCCCCCCCCCCCCCCAGCCACCACCCCCCCCCCCTCCAAAAAAAAAAACAACAAAAAACAAAACCCAACAATAAAACAAAAAACCCAGAAAAACAACAACACTCGGGTTGGAAGCTATGACTTTACAATCTACTTCACCATGGAGTGATGGACCTGTTCCAAGAGGGTGATTTTACCTGAGCCATGTAGAGGAGGACGGTGAGAGGCAGGATGCTCATGGTGGTCCAGACCAGACACCAGTTCCTGAGAGACAACAGATACTCCTGGTACTCCCTGTAAGGTCCGTGCACGCGGCATTTGTACTCCCTGCGTACTGTCTTCCTCTTGTCCAGACCGCTGTTTCTAAAATAACAAATAAATGAATTAGTAAAAAAAATAAGTAGATAACTACAGGAATACATAAGTATAATAATGATGAACTAGAAAAATAAACAACTAGAAAATAGATAAATAGAGAAAACATAACTAAAGAAAAAATAACAACAAATATATTTCACAACAATAAAACCCAGTAAAATAGCATTTATAGAAAATATATAACTAGATAAATAAATCACTAAAGAAACAGATGACTATATAAATAAACATTCTGGCTGTCAGCGTGTAAACATCGCGCTGTCAGCGCTGCCTCATTGTTTTCCCGACGGTCGACTTCGAATGCTGGGGTTTTAATGCGCAGAGTGTTGGTAGAGATGTCCCTTTAACGATGCGTATCAATGTACAGTATTTATTCTTCTAGTTACACTGCCTAGAAGAAATAAATACTGTACATTGATTCAAAGTTTTGTTTTAAGGTGAAGAGAAGAAATAAATACTGTACATTGATACGAAGTCTTATTTAACAGTGACTAGAAAAAATTAATACTGTACTGTAATAAAGTCGTGTTTTACAGTGAGTAGAAGAAATGAATACTGTTTATTGATACTAAGTCTTGTTTTACGGTGACTCAGAAGAAATGAATATTGTACACTAATACGAAGTCTTGTTCTACAGTGATTAGCAGAAATAAATAAATAATGTACATTGATTTGAAGTCTTGTTTTACAGTGAATAGAAGAAATAAACACTGTACATTGATACGAAGTCTTGTTTTACAGAGACTAGAAGAAATAAATATTGTACATTGATACAAAGTCTTGTTTTACAGAAAAAAGAAATATTGATAGGATGTCTTGTTTAATAGTGAAGAACCCAAGGGAGAAAGAAACACGCTAAATGCATTTTACACGCTTGGCAGTCACCGTTTTTTGGATGGATTCTTTTTTGTTTTACAGTGACTAGAAGAAATAAATACCGTGCATTGATCCAAATCGTGAAAACGCCATTTCTCTACCCCTGACTGTGTTAACTCATTTGAGACGTGCCGCCTCCGGATACGCGGCATAAATCACGTATCCGGAGGCGGCACGTCTCGAATGAGTTAATGGGCTGACGGAACCAACCTGTCGTCAGCGTGGCACTGGGAACAGTAGGTCATGCTGATACACACACACTTGTCTCGCGGGTTGGCCATACGTCCTCGTCCTTTGCCGCACAACAAACAGCTATTCGTGTCCGTCGTTCGGCGGTACGGCTGCGCGCGCACAAGGAAACCAGAAATGAAACAAAATCGAGAAGCATCAGCATTGTTTTCTGCTTCTTGCGTTACAGATGCAAATGCAGAAGTTTGTCGTTCCAGGAAGACTGATTAGTCAGCTTCTCGAAAATGTAAGTTCCACTCTCGTTCCCCATTAACTCATTCGAGACGCGCCGTCTCCAGATACGCGGCTTATGCCGCGTATCCGGACGCGGCACGTCTCGAATGAGTTAGCACATTCTACTCCAGGACCGAAATCCCCAAATTTCGACGTTGCCCTCTAAAGGACTGTTTTACAACTCTAGAGACAGATCGAGCATGGTAGTTCAAGCTATTGAACTATCATGCTCGATCCATGTCTTGCTGTGGTGTGTCGGGGCTGTATGAGTTAAACGCTGTCAACGTTTCTGTCGCTTAAAACGACGTGTCAATATTTCATTTTATTTTATCACAAAAAAGTCCCCCCCCCCCCCCCCATCCTCCCCCCTCCCCTAAAAAAAAAAAAAAAAGGAAACAAAACACAAAACAATAAACAAAACCCCCAAACAAACCAAACGAAAACAAAAACAAACAAGATGACGATTTCATCCCAAAGTCTACCGTATTGTTTGGAGCTCAGATGCGTTTCATCTTTTAGTAACATTCAGAGTTGTTCATATTTTTAGGCTTATTATGCTGATCCATTTCCCACCTCCCTAAGCCAACCTCTGAACAACACACACGTCGGCGCACACAAATAAAGACGGACACACGGCGCTTCCCGCCATTAGTACGCTCTGTGGGCTCGTGTAGCGACAGGAATCTATCTCATTCTACTCTAACCCACCCGCTGATCCACACACACTGGCACACAGAAATAAAGACGGACACACGGCGATTCCCGCTATTCGTAAGCTCTGTGGTCTGGCGTAGCATAGTTATTCTGAAGAAGAAGAATAATAGCACGAGCAGCAAAATGACGTCACTTCAAGCTTCACGTCATGGCATCATTAGTCCCACGACGCCGTGTTCATAGTGACGACTCGATGTTATACGTCACCCATCGCAGTACTAACATTTGACGTATCAGAGGATCAACTTCGCAAATTTCTTGCTGATTTTCACGCTTAGGGCTTACAGGTCACAATTTTGACCTAATCCCACCCCAGGGCCGGGACAAACAGCAGGCTTATGCAAACATTGTTTATGTAAAATTATGCAGTTATTAATGAGAAATAGTTTTATGGTAAAAGAAAAATGAAAGTTATGTTAGCTGTTTTACAAATGACTCCGAAAAAGTGGTGCAGAAAATTGTCTGATTTTCACACCTAGGGCATACAGGCCACAATTGACCTAATCGTACCCGACAGCCGAGACAAACTGTAGGCTTGTGTAAACACCGTATACGAAAATCATGCGATTATTAATGAAAAGAATTTTTTTTTTCATAGAAAAGATTCAATTGTTTTAAGATTAACCCATCTAATTCGTGAAATTAATCCCCAAAACGTGAAAATATATATATATATTTAAAAAATATTTTAATTATCACTCAAAAAGTTCTAGAGGTACAATGCTGGTTAACGAACTCATTCAATATCTTCCTTTTATCTAGCTATATGCAAAATTTCTAGTAAATATAAGAAAAATTACGGACTCCAGTGTGGTTCAACCGATTTTTCTGAAACGGCCATTTTCTCGCCAGTGAGGATCTTAATCAAAAAATCGAAATAAGAACTCGAGATAATTCTTTTAGGGACAATATCCTAAAATTTCAAGCTTGTCCGTCCTCAAAGGCGGGCTCTAGTCGCTGTCTCAAACACACACACACACACACACACACACACACACACACACACACACACACACACACACACACACACACGCACACACACAACACACACACACACAATACACAATACACATACACACACACACGCTCGCGCGCGCGTGCGCGCGCGGCGTTGGCGCCAAAAAGACGTTCTCTAGCAAGGTTTGCGTAGCTAGATGTGACGTCATTTTTATCTTGTTACTTCTTTGCCAAAAACGTCATGTGCATGATCCGGAATGCGCTCCGACCCAGCCCCATTTCCAAAGCAGTCTACAGTATTTTTTAAATACGGTAGACAAAATTTCAGAAGTGTAGAATTGTCAATACAGACTTATACAATCCTGTCAACATGAACTTTGCTGATATTCGACTAAAACATACAGCAATGTCTAGTCCAAAAGAGTGACTGCTACGCTTGTAAAAGAAATGCAAAGTAATTCTTCACAAAGACAGAAACACGCTTAGAAAGGACAACACAACGGTGTTGTAATAATAAAAATAATTACGGTATTTATAATGCGCTTATCTTATAATAATTATAACTCTAAGCGCGCACTCACAACTCGCACACGCATGCGCACGCTTTAGACAATGATTCACGTACCACAAATAGTGAAAATACATTACGACGGTCAGCTTGGGGTGGGGAGTGTGGTGATGTAGTGCTAGAACTGTTGAAAGAGGTGAGTTTTGAGGGCGGACTGGAAGGAGGAGAGAGAGTGTTTCTGACGGAGAGAGAGTGGGAGAGTGTTCCAGGTGGATGGACCGTATACTGAGAAGGAGCGGGGGCCGAAAGTGCTGAGTTTGGTGCGGGGGATGAGGAGGCGGAGAGGGTCGGAGGCAGAGCGGAGGGAGCGGGAAGGAGTGTAGGGGTGAAGTAAGTTGGAGAGATAGGTAGAAGCGTAGTTGTTCAGGGATTTGTAGCAGAGAGACAGAATCTTGTATTGGATGCGTTGGGGGATGGGGAGCCAGTGAAGGAGCTTGATCAGGGGAGTGATGTGGTCGGATTTTTTTCTTTCTAAGGACGAGGCGGGCAGCATTGTTCTGGACGCGCTGGAGAGTGAGAGTGGTGGAGTGAGGAAGGCCGGAAAGGAGAGAGTTGCAGTAGTCGATGCGAGATAAGATGAGAGAGACAGCGAGTTTGGTGGCAGCTTCGGTAGTGAGGTATTTTCTGATCTGACTGATGCGGCGGAGGTGGAAATAACATGCCTGGGCCGTGGCGGAGACGAAGCTTGTCATGGAAAGAGAGGAATCGAGGATAACGCCAAGGTTCTTGACCGAGCTTCCATTTTGTCGTCGCTCAGGTTGAGCTTGTTTGCTGTCATCCAGTTTTTCACGTCTTCATAGCAGTCAGCCGTGCGAGTCAGTAGTGTCTGAGTGTTGTCGAGTTTGTCTTTGTCTAATGTGGTGAGACTGGATGATGTTGGACAGGGGAGAGGTGTAGAGTGTGACTTGTACTTGTCTTTTCGAAGCGCATGTTCATAATCCTCTTTGAAACAACTCTGTACCTATTCACCCAGTTTATTTGTACATAAAGCAATTAAAATTGACTGTGAATTTGTAGATTTGAGAGGAAAAAAAATGTATCAGAAATGAAGGTGCCCATATTTTAGGATACACAAGATGGAGTTCCGCACATTCAGAGAACTGAAGTCTTCTTGGGAGATCTAAGAAAATTTAAAACACCACCCAACTGCAAGTGGAAAAAAGAACCTCATGAGCCTCCGCACGTGCGGGGCCTCATGAGGTTATGTGCCTCTTGCTGGCTCCCGTTTGTATCAGCGTTCCTTGGATGGATCTAGCTATCTGGCGTTGCGCTTGGTTTTAGTGACAACCTTTGTGTTTGTGAACAGGAAATGTTAGAAGTAAGTGTTAAGACCGCCAATGCCTTCTTATGAGGGTTTGCTTGCATGGAATGTAGGTTAACTCATTCGAGACGTGCCGCTTCCGGATACGCGGCTTAAGCCGCTTATCCGGAGGCGGCACGTCTCGAATGAGTTAACTCATTCAAGACGGGTCGTATCCGGAAGTCTCTCACCACCCGCCAAACTATCTCACAACGGGAGGAGGCTGGGGTGAAAAAGAAGTGGGGGGATTGGGGGGGTGGGGGTGGGGAGGGTAGCGCGCGCGTGTGTGTGTGTGTGTGTGTGTGTGTGTGTGTGTGTGTGTGTGAAAACTCGCTAAAATAGGAAACAGGATGGAGGGGACGATTGAGGGTGAGGGGGGTTCCAAACACCCCAAAAATAGACTTTATATATATATCATATTAAAGATTTTGGGGTTGGCGGAATGGGGGGGGGGAGGGGGGGAGAGGGAGGGGAGGGGAGGGAGGGGAGGGGAGGGTGGGGGGAGGGAGGGAGGGGGAGGGGAGGGGGTCCGGAAGCCCTGGACAAATGGAACGCCCCTGATCAGAGGTGTGAAGATAGCCATACTCACTTTGAGGTAGGTGCCGTACACGTCGTAGATGAGGATGGAGGTGACAGCGATGACCTCCGAAGACCCCGTTGACGTCACGGCCATGAGAATCATAATCAGCATCATCAGCTCGCCAGTCTTACCCAGTAGTCGTGACGCCACTGCCGGCGGGACTAAACCTGCACATTGACGTCAGCCACACGGATAACACGTCCGTCACATCTGTGTGATTTCACTGCAGGCTGTTGCACAAGGCAATGAAGCCTATAAGGCTAACTCATTGGAGACGTGTCGAAGACGGATACGCGGCAAATAGCCGCGTATCCCTATATGGCACGTCTCCAATGAGTCAACTGTTTGGCTGTCGGTGGCGCTTTCTGTCGCGGTGATTCCTGAAGAATCACCGGGACAAAAAGCGTTACCGACAGCGAGAGGGCTAAGCGCCATGACATCAGATCTTACGTCAAAATTATCTTCGACCACGACTTGACCGCAATAGCTCAAGGGAACGGTCTCAACGGCTCGGCATATATGTGTTTAAAACAAAAATGTGAACGGAAACTTCCACTAACCACACTAACAAGACCATGAACCTCTTCGTTCCTCAATTTCGATGTGCATCCTGTGACTGAGAGAAGTCATGCAGGTTAATTCATTCTAGACCCGGGCGAAAAAAATACCCAAAACTATATAGTATCCGAATGCGGCACGTCTTGAATGCGTTAACCGCCTTCACTGCCACTAATCGTACGTTGTACGTCTGAAATCTATGTCAATCCAGCGCGTAAAAGCTCCAGCCGTCCCATGAACAATGGACACAAAGTAGTTCCAACAGGAGGCATAGATCCTCATGAGCCCCCGCAATTGCGGGGGCTCATGAGGATCTATACCTCTTGCTGTAGTGTCGTGTCTATTTTTTTCGGCTGTGAAGGGGTTAAGTCCATACTCCAAAGAAAACAGTACAATGATTACAGCTGGTTCGTTGGTCTGTTTGGCACCGGAGTGATAATGAACGGCCTTAGCGGGCGGGTTACTGGGAACAGGGACAGCTGTTGCCTATGGAGTACGACCTGAACACTGATCAGTTCAGGCGCACTGCAACTTACCACTTTGATTTATTCACCAGAACCTTTCAACGGACATTCCTGTATAGAGCATGGCCATATTTTGGCCTGGATTATTGCGTCAGACATGCGCCTTAGATTACAAATTGCTTACCCGCGTCCACTTCGCTCTCCGACAGGAGAGCCTGCCCCTGATGGGTGGACAGGGCAATGTAGGCCAGACCCATGGTTGTGGCCATGGAAAACGGGATGGCGAACCACGCCAAGCCCCCGAACAAGAACCCCATAACTCCCTGGCGTGGCTTGGCGGCCACACTGATCTGCCAGTAGGACTGGTCCACAAAGACTGTACCAAAATTCCCTGCAAACAAACACCAGTAGTACAGATGACGCCGTCCTCGACGCCGTCCAAGACCCAGTCAGCAAAAAGGTCTTCGGACCGATGTCGGCTGGCGACGGCCCGCAGACGACCGTGCGCGGACCAACGGCGGCCGACGTTGGCAACATGAGCTTCGCAATCGACACTGAAGCGCGAAAACATTATTCTATTCCATACAGTTAATGTTCGCGCAATTTCCAATTTGTTGAGTTCTTGTGAGATTGGGTGGTATGGTGGTCCATAGGTCAGACTGGAAAAAAATCTCAAGGAACATACAATGTTTTATTTTACTTAATTAAACAAAAATGCTATTCTATACCAGGAAACGCGATAGCGTTTCAGCCAAAACCACGAAGCCACCGCGAACACACACCGCGGAACGGAGAGCAGTAAGTTTACACAAACGATAGTTAATACATTCTAGCAGAAATTCACCTGCGTCATACTCATTATTGGCTGCTGCTACAGTCACTTGGATTGTTGTTTACGGTAGACAGCACCCAAATGAACACACCAGCACGTCATACCATGAACGGAGTTTGTGTAATTTGATTTTATAGCATGTCAAAAACGGTCATAAACTTTTTTTTAAAATCAGACCGCCGAAACTTTTGCCTGCGAAAACATTTTTTTGTGTATGGCAGTGCATCAATGAAACGTACTGGGATGCCGTACTGGGATGAGAAGAAAATATTGTACACTAGGCTCTTTTACGTTTTAGTGTGATTTTTCAGCCGAAAAACAAGCCAAATTGCACCGTTTTCCGCTCCACCAGCAAAGATTCTACATATCCGAAAATTAATTTCCAGAACATTGCTTTCTTGGGCTTGCATACTCACATACTTTGAATAAGACATTAATCATTAATTGTATAACCCCTATCATTACAAGCAATGAAACAAACAGGTCACTGAATTACAAATGTTGTACTTTTAATTTAAAAAAAAAAGGTACTGGAAATGTTAACCAATTCCACAAGACAGCTTCATTCCCATTCATATACGTATTTATCATATAACATTCAGTTTAAAATATTAGCAATTAGTGCGCTAAAAGGAAAGTTTTGGAACAATAATTCAGCCTTTTCAGCTTTTTTTCAACACTGTGACAGATGGCTCTATGGAACTTCAAACTACAATAAAGATGTCATTGTTCCTATCAATGGAACTTTCAAATGACGTCATTTTTTTTTTTAATGTCAAGGGACGTAAACTTTAACTTTTGTTACCATCATAATGCGTAATGACGTGCAATCTTTTTCTCGCAAAGATCTTGTTGATAAAATGGCGGGAGCTAGATAAATAAATCTCTCACATTGCAGTCAGAAACAATCGTCAGACACATACAGAAATTAAACAGTTCAACGAGTGACAGATATTTTTTTCGGAATGAGTAAATTTTGTTAAGTTCATCTTCGTTTTGGATTTCTCAGTGAGATTTCATCGTGTGTACGAGGAAATGCAGTTTGGGCCATTGTTTTACGCCGATAGGCGTTTTATGTTTTGGATTATCATGTTTACTTTTTTTGTTTGCTTGTCATTATAAGTTTTTCTTAACATTCACAACAGATTTTTCCATCTACGCACGCACGCATGTACGCACGTATGCATACGCACTCAAGCACACCCACACGCCCGTACCCCCCCCCCCCCTCCACCACACACACACACATACGCACACACACTCACATGACACACACAAGCATACGTGACCCACCTACAATGTTGATCAGTCCAAACATCAGCCCTGAGTCGGAAAGAATTGTCATGTAGCTGAACTCGTAATTTCCGGCAGGCCCCTGCGAGCAGGACAGGAAGTTGTACACACGATCAATGCTTCCTGTGACAAGAGAAAATCGAAACCTACTTTGTATAAGTCCATCAGTGTGCGTGCAAGTGTGTGTGTGTGTGTGTGTGTGTGTGTGTGTGTGTGTGTGTGTGTGTGTGTGTGCCTGAGGGGGGCGGGGATGGAGATGCCGTCTGTGATATGTAATTCTCACTGAAACACCGTCGAGGGCGTAACCGGTATAATACGTACGTATCAGGTGAACTTCTTTCCCGGTAAAACAAAATGCGTTTTATACATCCTGGACATCATTAACTCATTCGAAACGACCAGCATGCGGACACGCGGCAAACAGTGTTCGCATGCTGGTCGTCTCGAATGTCTTAAAGCGATTCTCCCCAGGTTTAATCATCTCAACACAGTCGGAAAACTGTCTGCAACAGATACTGCTGACAGTATTATGCATGGGTCCTTTGTGTACTAACTTAGAGCTTTATGATGTAAATACAGCGCCAAATGTCGAAATTCATCGTTTGATGGGTGTGTTGTTTTTGTACCCGAGAGTGCAAATTATCGTCTGCATCGGCCTCGTTTTGAATTTGTGCATATTAACTAGCCTACGTCACAAGGCAGCCGGAACCCGATCAATCGATACTGCAGACGACGGAGGCGGTCATCGTTGTCGACATGTACAGTGTAGACATGTGCTGATGTTCTCCGGCATCCCTTTGACATAATTTTCCACGAGAATGAAAATAAATTTTTCACTCATTCCTATGCTGTCAAAATCAATGCGGGTTCCGCTTGACCTGCTACAGTAACGGGCAATCGTGCTGTGGGCGTGGCTTCAAGTTCTTCGACTCGGGTCTCCGCGCCAAACCGGCGACTGAGCCAGCGTCACGAAACAGAACAGTGGTATTTCACCCACTTATACCAATTTCTGCATTGCAGTTTCACATCACACACATCGAAGTCTACGTAACTGAAAGCATCTCTGGAAACGACAAATGCACCATCTCAGCAGAAACACTACCTCTGTGAATCGAGTGAATGAGAGCCCGCACCGGCAGACAAAAACGTGTCAGGCGACCATCGATGTCGGCAGCCGGTGCCGCAATTTTGACACACAGGCCGTAGTTGTCTGATCCTTGCAGCATAAAATCTGATGAACTAGCTCGTAACTTCATGATAAAACAGGTTTAAAATCTTGCAAAATCAGAAAGAGATAAATTCTACTGAAGATCATGAATTCTCAGTCAGTCTAGCGCTCGTGAAACTACTATGATAGGAAGATCGACTGACAAAGATCGTAACCGGATTACTTACTGTTTCACATAGCAAGAAAGCGACAAATTCCGGATGGGCGGTCAAGCCAAGCTCTATATTCCCTTGTCCGATGTCAATTCTACTTAGGGGTATCTTGTCTCTCTTTCTCTTTCTTCTCTTCAATTACGAGTCTGTCATTGTCGGCCGGCGCGAGTCGACTGATACTTTCTTCTTTTCTTCGCTGGTTCATCCGACATCTTGTCTCTGATTGGTTATAATTATGCAGATGACCTATGGTCGTATAGAATAGTTATGACGTCAGCTACCTGATCGTCTATCGGAAGCAATCTTTTGACCGGGTCCAGCCGCACGATTCCGGTGGCCTCTTTCGCTTTGAACGGACGAAAGAATTCATTTGGTGGGACAATAGGGTGGTCACTGTCTAAGTGGGTATGTATACTGAAGCCCAGTAAAAGCTTTTTGCGAACTGAAGCATTAAAAAAGATCGGTCGTGCCCCTTTAAGGAGCCCTTTGTTGTCAGTGATCATGATATGGGCGTCAGTCTCAAAAGACTGTTCACTGACCGGCATTCGCGCACAGAAAAAGAAAGTAACAATAGGAACCAAAGTAGACACAAAGTTCACAGGACTAACAAGAGACATAAATCCTCATGAGCCCCCGCGACTGCGGGGGCTCATGAGGGTTTATGCCTCTTGCAGCTGGTTAGCGTTCGCCTTGCCCCGGCAGTTAAGGGGGTTAACAGCATCTCTGATCACAGTTGTTATTGTACTCTGGCAGATTTTCGAAGTGACCATAGGACACAAACACTGCAGAGAAAAAATGAACACCGCCAAAATCAACTCGGCGACTTTGACTACCCATGAGCTGTCACGGTCAATTCAACTCCTGCAGCCGGGTTGTTACGTGGTGGAGTTGTAGTCGAAGTATGATAAACACACCAGACACACACACGTAGAGTTCTTTAAAGTAAACCTCGTTCAGCTGCAATCCGTCACACGTGGCTTAAGGATGTAGACAATACTGGAGTAACAGTTCCAACAATATTTAATTCAGCGATGCGATATCCACACAGTAATGCACTTTCAAATGCACAAACTATTGATACAAAGTCTCTTCTGCTATGTCCATACTACGACTCAAAGTTTCTCATACACAGCATCTCTCGCAATAACTGCGTGTCTCTACAACTGACAAAGCAAGACAATGTACTGACGGGTTTTCCCAGCGCCCTCCTTATAAATACTACGAAAATCTAGAATCTTCTATGGAAATCATACAACTCAACCAATCAGAACGAAACGCGCAGCCGAAACTCATTAACATGAACTTTCCAGAAAAAACTGTAACAGGCTACAAAAACACGGTTGCTTACTTCAGCTCTAAATTCTAGCGTATAATTAAGTCACATAAAAGTATGGTATCCCTATCACCTGGTAGCTCTATAAAGTACGAGAACATTCCCAAAACAAAACAAAAGCTGCTCACTTCACGCGCACAAAAAGTAGCGAAAATGTTGCGATGTCAACTAACCGACGAGACACTTACGAGGCCACTAGACAGTGCGACCCTTCTAGCACGCTCCGGACTAAACTTAACAAAACGAAAACGGCTCTACTCACGAACAAAAGAAAAGCTTACTAAAAAGGCATGTGAATCGAAACCGTGATAGCTCAAATAAACATCGGATCGTTACCTACGAATAACACATGTACGCTCTCACAGGATAACACAACCACAATCGTAACACGGGTTTCAAAGTAATTATGTCAGTCATCATAAATCTATTATCTATTAGAAACAGAAGTATGCAGTCATCTAATGATTCTTTTCCCCCCTTAAGTTTAGAAGTTTATCAAACCAAAAAATGCAATAGGACTTAGTCCGAAACCATAATTAGGTAAACGGTTGCGCTCTTTGACAGTAATAAAGAGACTGTTTCGCTGGATAGCCCCGATTATCGCGGCATGCGTTCTTATAACAGACTTTGGTTGGTTGGTTAGTTAGTTTGGGGTTTAACGTTCACGGCACTGGAGCGATAATGGACGGCCCTAACGTGCGGGTTGGGGGCGAAAGGGGGGGGAGTGTAGGGGGGGGGGGTTGTAGGGGGCGCATCTAATGCCTATTGAGTACGGCTTGAACAAACGACCAATTCAGGCGCACTGCCGCTGTGCCACTTTGATTTACTAGGAGCTTTCAACGTACGTGCTATTGAACAAACGCGTCTTCTTTCCTTGCGAGTCCAGCTACCGGGGCCGGGGACTCGAACCCACCACCCGGCGATTCCCTTCGCTCTCTTTCACTCCGACGCTTTACCCATAAAGCCTCGACAAGCTACGAGAGGATGTGGATAGACCATGATAGGTCATTGATGGTGTCAGAATAGCTTGGCGCCTGTAGGCGCCAAGCTATTCTGACACCACCATTGAACTATCGTGGTCTGTCTGTCTCCAGAACTACGATGTAGACCTACAAATATTAATAATTTCATCCTCAGGATGTAATGACTAACCGCCCGAGCTATTTCCGACTCACGTAACAGGCATACTGTTGATACCAGATAAGTAAAATGAGAATGGGAAGGTAACGGAGGCGATGACAATGACAATGAACTTTTATTTTTCAACGGTAGAAGTTATTGGTTGTAAGACCAGTTTTCAAACTTGCCGTTGCTTCATCTAATACGTAAAAAGGACACACATGTAAAACACAAAAATGATACCATAAAGTAATTTGTTGATAGTAGGAAACATATAATAATAGTAATAATGATGACGATACTGATCCCTGCGAGCAAGAAGAATAGTTTCTCACTTTCTCCAGGGCAATCAATTGTTTTTCTGTCGGGGAAAAAATTAATTGAAACTTGGAAATATTTTGCTTTGATACGCTTTTAATCAGGAATTCTTTTCACAGGATCAGACAAACCTGACAACGCAAGCCATTGTTAAGATGCCAACTTTGTAAAAACTCTCAGTCTGAGTAGGGGTTTAACCCGTCCGGCACTGCCGAGAAAAGGTGAACGCGAAGAGGCATATACCCTCCTCAGCCCCCGCAACTGCGGGGGCTCACGAAGATCTATGCCTGTTGTTGAAACACTTTGTACTCATGTTCGTTTGGTGACTGGGGGTCTTTTGATGCTGAGATTACAATGATTTCAAAAACACAATCTGCATTAGCTGGCAGTGAAGGGGTTTAACCCATTCAGCCCTGGCGCACTACAGCAGGAGATGGGTCGACCATGATAATTCAAGGGCAGTGCCAGATTAGCTTGGCGCCTATCGGCGCCAAGCTAATCTGGCACTGCCCTTGAATTATCATGGTCGATCCATCTCCTGCAACAGTTTCATAGTCGTTAGATGACGCCTCCAAAATTTGGGAAATACGTGCGCTGGGCTGAATGAGTTAATAATAATACAAATTAAAAAAAAAATCTATAGCGGAGAATGGCATTTACTAACCCCCATTTGCATTGAGGTCACCGGTGCAAATGAGACTTAATACTCGAGCATCGCCTAATGCCATTTTCATTGAGGTCACCGGTGCAAATGAGACTTAATACTCGAGTATCTTTTTCAAGTACAGATTACATTTACAATAACCGCCCAGCAAACCAAAATGAGTTCGGGAGGACTTCAAGTGGCGTAAGAAGATTTTTTTTTTTTGGAGGGGGGGGGGGGGGGGGGGCGGGGAGGGGCTGTGGGGGTGGGCTGGGTGGGGGTGGTGTGGGGTGGGGGTAGTGATGATGGTTGGTGGTAGTGATGGTGCAGTGTACCTGACATGTTACATTCCAGCCCTTAACAAGGGGGATGGGGGTGGGGTGGGGAGGGGAGGGGGGAGGGGGGGGGGGGAGAATCAAGCGACAGTCCAACATCGTTATAATCATTGTAATACAATAGTCAAAATCTTATGAGCTTTTCCTCTCCCCTCCAAAAATCGTTCCCAAATAACAAATAACAACACACTTTCATTTTTTTAAAGTTGACAAATATGTGTCCCGGCCCCAAAATGTTATTCTCAAATACCAATTTATTATTTTGTAATGGGCTGGGGACAATTGGTGGTGGTGGTGGTGGTGGTGGTAGAGGGGTTGGGGGTGGGGCAGGGGGTTGACGAAGGTGTAGGGGATACTCTGTCTCCTCTCCCCCTAGCATTCTTGTTGATTGTGGTGCCCCTCCCTCCCCCTCCCCAACACCCCTCAGCGCCCACCCGTTTTCTACGCCACTGACGTCTGTCCCTGAAGGCTGTAGTACAGGCTGATTCAAAAGTTGCTTATTGTCCTATGAAGGCTACTTTACAGATTAGGAGACAGATCAACCATTTTAGTTCAAGGGTGGTGTCAGAATAGCTTGGCGCCTGAGGCGCCAAGCTATTCTGGCACCACCCTTGAACTATCATCGTCAAATTTATTTCGAGCAAACGTGTATCAGGATGAAAAGGGTTAAGCAGACGTCGACTTGGGGACTTTCTGCTCGTGCGGAGATTTAAATCGCATTAAACTGAGTCAACTCATATCAGTTAACCCTTATCATTCGGAATACACCAGTGTGTGAAATAAGTTTGACTAAAATAGTTCAAAGGTAGTGCCAGAATAGCTTGGCGCCTCTAGGCGCCAAGCTATTCTGGCACCACCCTTGAACTAAAGCCATTGGTCTATATCCTTATCTGTAAGTACTATAATGTAGCTTGCATATGGCAGTGTACAAATTTGAAGCTTTTATCCTCAGTATGATATGGGTTAAAAGAAATATTAATCATCCCGGCGTTGTCACTTTGAAAAGCACCCCAACACCCAGCAGCACCATAAGCCTAACGTACTAAATCGGCTTTCGTCCAAGATAATTAACTCGCTCAAGGCGCCCCGCCGCATCACTAGCTGCGGAAGTGCCTTAACACAGCCGTAAGATGCGCAAGGGTTCGCATAGCCGTGAGACGGCCTTCGTTGTCTGCTCGGCGTTAAACCCAAAGTAACCAAACAACTAACTAACTTGCGCTCTCAGCCCGGCACCGGAACTGTTTACTGTACCGTTTGCTGCATGCTCAAGGGCCGGTGTAATAACCCTATCGCAGCCAGTTCAGTGACGCAGATTGCGTTTCTGAATCTTTGATACGCCAACACCAAAGAGTCCCACCCGTCCAACAGAAGAACATATAGACATAAAGGGGTGTCAGCAAGAGGTATAGATCCTCAATGTTACGTTTGTGGTTGTGTTATTCATTTAGGGCAGGTGTGTGTTGATCATAAGAAAAGACGGATCCGATGTTCGGTTGAGTTATTTTAGATTAGAATAACTAACGGACCTTTTTAGTATGATTCGTTTCTTTTTGCATGGAGAACTGTGTGTGTGCGTGCGTGCGTGCGCGCGTGTGTGTGTGTAGCGTGTGTGTGTGTGTGTGTGTGTGCGTGCGTGTGTGTGTGTATGTGTGTGTGTGTGTGTGTGTGTGTGTGTGTGCGTACACCAAATGACTGAACTGGGTTACTTTCTTTACCATCCTTATGCAATCTGGGTCGGTGTAAAATTTTGGGTGGCCAGATCAGAAACCCATTTTTTCTGAGGGTTGTTTCTGTATTATCTTTCATTCAAAATTCAGAAAAAAATATCAAAATACGATGTGCCCATTTTAACAGATTTACTTCATCGTTGTGTTTCAGGGATGCCCTGGGCCTGTGTGTGGACACGGAAGCGGCCGGAGTGTTTTCAGATCAATTTGATTGGTCCAACACCGATGAACGGAGTTCCTTCCCTTGCTTAAACGTCTTTCGTCTCCAACGGACGCACCGGTCATTCTCTCGCATTTGCAGAGGTATTTTATGCAATATTTCTTAGTTAAGAGCACGCCCAAATGTACTTGTTCAGTGCAGTTATTTAACTGAGAGATGCCTCCAATCCCCGTACCCGTTTGGCCCAGAAAAATAAGGCGTCTGCTTTCAAACGTGTCTTCGGCCGCACCGGCCGGGCCTGACCGTTGAGTCTTGTAGTAAATGATAATAGAACCCCACGATTTTAACAAAAGCTTTCTTCTTCAATGAAAGGAATTCGTTCAATAACCCCATTACAAGGTCAATCTGCCACGCGATTTTGTTTCTTCTTTCTTTTTTTTTTTTCTGACGTGTTAACTTGCCACATGCATGCACAGTAACTATCAGTTGACTTTTTTTTTTTTTAAAAACAAAAATGGCGCCAGATTTCAATCCTCGTTCGCAAAACTGCCTCGCGATTCGAAGAACGAACGTCCACAAACAGGTCTCGTTTAGGAATGTGCAACTGAAGTATCGCTTTTTACTGTATTGCCAGTTTTTAGTTCTCAGGGTCACCCTGGTCAGCCCCACAGGGTGGGTTTTTCTCTCAATTCTGGGGCATGCATGTGTTTCTGTCTACCCTTTGTCCATTCACCTGTATAAATTTGCCTTTTTAAAACTCTCCCTACTGTCTGCACTGCCTGTAGCTCTTGATATTGGATGTGTGTTGCTAAATGGTCTTAGCTTTATGTCTTGGCCCCATGTGTTAGGTTTATTTAACTCATTCTACCCCAGACACACCACGGCAGGATAAGGATCCACCATGATAGTTCAAGGGTGATGCCAGAATAGCTTGGCGCCTACGGGCGCCAAGCTATTCTGGCATCTCCCTTGAACTATCATGGTCGATCTGTGCCCTGCACTGCAATGCAGTCTTGAGAGGACAGGGGCAAAATTTAAGGATTTTGGTGTTGGGGTAGAATGAGTTAACGTATTTGACCGGCAGGCGACATACATGGCAATGTTCTGTTTAGGTGGGTTTTTTTTCACAAGCAGTGCAGGCACGTCCTGAGAAAGCCTAGTGGCTGTCGGGACGTTAAGCAATGTACAATCAATCTGATTCAAAATGTCAGTTGGTTTACATGGTTGTATTGGACATGTTCTCAGCAACACCATTTTGGTCACACCGGCTCAGGACTTTCTGGCACACACCCAGCGCCGGATGGCAGCAGGATGTCCAAACCCATCAGGATCTATGCTGCAGAATCATGGCCCCCCAGCCTCTGCCACAGAGGGTGCGTCTGGTAGGAGGGTGCATGGACGGCAGCGGAATGCCCCCAATTACAAACTGGTAAGTAAAGTGATTCTATGATCATCTTCATTTTATTGGCTGGCGTGCGTGCGAAGCAAAAGTGAGTTTATGTTCTGGGCCACTGGTCGTCCGTCCGTCGTCCATGGTAAACTTTAACTCATTCTACCCCAACACCAAAATCCTTAAATTTTGCCCCTGTCCTCTCAAGACCGCATTGCAGCGCAGGACACAGATCGACCATGATAGTTCAAGGGTGGTGCCAGAATAGCTTGGCGCCCGTAGGCGCCAAGCTGTTCTGGCATCACCTTTGAACTATCATGGTCGATCCTTATCCCAGGGTGGGATTCTTCCGCGTTTCCGCGGATTTCCGTGGAAATTCTTTCACAATTCCGCTGAAGCATATTTATTTTCCGCGTCTAATAACAACAAAAAAGACGAGAAAAAAAAAAAAAATCTTCTTAAATGGCAAAAAAAATCTCAAATGGGTTGGATTTGTATGCAGTTTGGTTCACTATCGCCCGACACTTCCGGTAGCTTTAGGTCGCAGTGGAAAATGGCGGTGAAAAAGGATATTGTCCAAGACAGAGTGCCGTTTAGTGTGCATCTGAACATAAACTGGTACGCACATTCCATTTTTATACTGCAGATCAGGAGTGTCATAACAAAGTCCATTTTCGGGTGTGTTTGGTCTCGCTCCCCGTGTCGGTTTTTGGATACTTTGGCGAACGGTGGACACGCGTGCCTATCCCCCCCCCCC